>CM033998.1:9108768-9673529 GCA_019603395.1 Cyrtorhinus lividipennis
CCAAACCACCTCCTGGGGTGTAGATGCAGACTGGTCCCGAGGCTCACGCACTCCGGAATGTCATTGCCACCGTCCTGAAGTTCACGTAGTTCCAGAAAAACTTCACGTCCGTAGTGATGGATTGCTGTACACACTCCAGGTAACGCCTGTAGTCTATCCTCGAGAGACATTTAGCTCTTCTTCGCAGGTCCGAAAACAGCCTATAGTCTTCCTCAGAACCACAACACTTGAACGAGTGTGCGCAAAGTTCTTCGCCCTAACCAAGAGGCCAACTCAGGTGAAAACCCCTAGGGAAAGGGAATCCCCTTGACGAAGTTCTGGGAACGAACACACGAATAGCACCCCAAATCACCTCATAGAACGACTCCACAGCAGCATCCAAGGATAACGAACCACAAATGTCCCAGTTCACGCCCTTCAAGAAATCACACATCTGCTCATAGTTGCCCTTTTTGAAGTTGAATTCGAATTTCCTGGAGCAATGAAACGAAGATTGAACTGAGGGAAGAAGCAGAAGACACTCAATAGGTGGATGAGCAGGATCAGCAAGGGTGATTGGTGGACACGGCCGAAGAGTAACATCCACAATATCAGTAAGGATGAGATCGAGGAAGTTGCCCGACGCATTGGGAATTGAATTGTGCTGTCTCAAATTGAAGGAACGCATGCCACTGCTGATAACTCTCCCTCTCGGGCCCGGAGGATGAAAGTTATCATCATTCCACACATCCCAAGGCACCCTCGGGACGTTGAAGTCACCAAAGACTGCAACTCTGCATTCTGGATGCCGAAGAAGGGCAGACTCCAAATCCTCGAAGAACAACTCGACGAATGAAGAAGGCTGATAATCAGGGATGTAAGCACACGCAAGAATGACTCGGCAATCCGGGAGGGCGACGATGACATGCTCACCCTGACTGGAAGATGTTGAAAGGCCCGCAGACTTGACCAAACGCGAGACGGCCACGAGGACACCGCCACCAGAGGTCTTGACAATATTGTTACAATGAGATCTGTCCGTTCTGTAAATAATATGATTTAGGAGTCTAAGTTCTTTCGAGTCAACATTATCAGAAAGCCAGGTCTCAGTTAAGCAGATAACATCATGTGTGAGGTAGGAAGTATTTTGACGAAATTCAGAAAGTTTTGTATTCAGCCCTCGAACATTTTGGTATAGAACCGAGAGCCTGCAGAAATCATTTAGTTTTTTGTATGGCTTGGAGAAGAGGAGTTCGTGGCTGTGGAGGGCAAGCTGTTTTTCGAAACAATCTCAGGAACACCCCTTATATATTTTATAGTTAAGTCTGGTTCACCATTTTCCATTCTACGCTTCAACTCAACCCTCAAGTTATTTAGGAATTCTCGTTGTAACGGAGTTCTGTCCGAAGAAACCTTTAGCACGGGTGGTTTTGCAGAACGATTCAACGAGAGAAGTCGAGTAGCAGCAGACGAGCTGTCGAAAACAACCCGAAGAGGACGAGGGCCACCCGAACGACGAGCACCTATACGGGAGAGGCGCTGCACAAGCCCAGCTAAATCAGGCGAAAGCTTATTTAGGGAATCCTTCAATGAAGCCAAATCCTCCAGAAAATAATTTTGGGCCGAATCGGAGAGATTGACTTGTTGCTTGAAAACATTGTTGATTATTCAAGAAATAACCTACCGAAACACCTATTTTGATCCGGAACTCCTCTCGTGAGATGCGATTGCGCTGACAATGAAATAACTTTGACTTGGAAGTCAGAGAAGTTTCGGGGTTGAACGTTGAAAATTTCGGGCGTTACGGCGGAGCGTTATCACGTTCGGGCGAGTTTGGCTCGGCGCGGGGCTGTTTGGCCTGTTGGCTCCGTCGTGTATGGGGGGCTTTAAGTGGGTATGGAAGAATGGAGATTTTAACATTTTGAAGTATGTACTTTCTTGAATAAACAGCCTTTTGAAGTGAAGAAAAGTTAGCCAAAACCTTTTTATTATATTTCCGAAATCTTACTCCCACACTACCTTAACCTGATTTTCTCGAGTTTTTTTTTATTCTTGTTAGTACTCTAAAGTATCGATACTTTTCATTTGCTACTTCAATAGTGTCGAATACACTAATCAAGTACATACATGAGTACTGGTATCGATACTTCGCAAGTATTGTATGTTCCTAGTGTTCGGTATTTGGACTGCTTTTCTGCTTAATTTTTCTATTAAGGCGATGAGCTGCCTTTTATTAGCATCGGTCTGACTAATGATGATTAATTATTCTTAATTATAAACCCACTTATAATGTAATAGTAAATATGATAATTTTTTTTTTTTTGCGCTTTACTAGAATAATCTTGTTTAAATTTCTCAGAACGGCGACTTTTCGGTGTTTGAGACGAACATCAGGTACGTTGGAGGCCTCTTGACGTGTTTTTCCCTCACGGGTGACGTCATGTTTAGGGATAAAGCAGAATACATAGCCAAGAAGCTCCTCCCTGCCTTCCACACTCCTACTGGAATTCCTAACGCTTTGGTCAACTTCAAAACCGGGGTAAGTCTCCTTCTCCTTCCATTACGCTGAGCTATTATTATAATTTATTGACGTGCTTAATCTTTTTAAAATAATTCATGTTGTTTTGTTTCTTTGTCATTCGTTGAGATATACCCAACCCTACACGCCTCTTAAACTGACGCGCCTGTTGAAAGTACTTTTTAATGTTCTATGAATTCGAACAAACATTTGCAACATGACAGGATTTATCTCACCAATTCTATTCAATTGCGAAGGCTTCGTTCGAGGTAATTCGTATGAAAATTTAGATTCCATGACTCTTATTAAATGAGTTTCTCCCTTCATCGGATAAATTTCTATGTTTTAGTTATCACAGCTTGCTCAGCTCGTTTATTATTCTTTCCATGCAACAGATTGCAAATGAATGAGTGGACTCGAGAATTGTTGGTCTGATTGTGAACGGGTTTTCTGGAGAGGGGAAACTGTCCAGTCTATCCAGAAGAATACCGCTTAATTTATCTTCGATCCTCAATAAATTATAATTGTTCTTTCGGTTGTCTCCTTCAAGTTGAATTGGTTTGGTTATGTAACGCTCTTGAGTGTAAGGTAAACATTACAACTTGTATACCACGTTCTACAGGTTCCCCGTGATTGAATCAAAATTCGAGTGCTTTCTATCCTTCAGTCCTTCATTCACGAGTGTTTAAACCGAGCACCGTTCTTGTCGTTTTCTGAGCCTTCAATCATGATTTTGGCAACTTAAAAGTAATTGTGAATCATCGGATAACATGATATATATTTTTATTGTCCGAACGGATGCCGTCTAAAATATCTCCATCGTCGTGAGGACTTTGTTAGGAATTCTGACATGCTTTAAGTGAAGAATTATGATTTATTGTCTTGTATGCCGAGGATAATATCTATATATTTTAGTTCTGATGCTCTGTGGATATTCTTGTCCCTGCGAGTACATGATATTATGAGACTACGTTACGAAGAACTTCCTTTTTGGTTGGTTATTCCTTGAATAATCAACCTACATTTTCATGCAAAAGGTCAACCTCTCCGATTCGGCTCAAAAATTTTTCTGGACGTTTTATGGTGTCTAGATCAAAAAAGGCCAATGTCCGTCCGCCGCCCATTGTCCGCGCCGTTTTTGGTAGTAGAAAATTTTCTAAACATCTGAAATTTGGGTCAGGGGTCTGTTCCCGGTCGAGACGGGTCCTCGAAACTTTTCAGCCCGATCGGGCCAAATTTGGGCGGGGTAGGGGTCAAAATTTGTTTTTTGAAAAATGGATTTTTCGAGATTTTGGGCGATCTAGGCGAGTAGGGTATCATTTTCCACTAAATTTTGGACGCTAAATCCAATGAAATTGGTCCCAGAACGATTGGCACCCACTGGAAGAAGTAATTGGTAAATTTATTGTTCAATTTATGGGTAAAAAAAAACCAAGTCAGAAAACAAAAATATTCGCTACCACCACTTGGGCTCGAACTGACAACCTTTCGATTTCTGCCGAACGCGCTAGCTACTTGCGCCACGGTTTGATCTAGGCTAGAATAAATGGCGTGTGTGGTATCATTTTCCACTAAATTTTGGACCCTGAATCTATTGGAATGGGTCTGGGACCCGCCACATCCGCTGTTTCCCCCATTCGAGGAATAACCAACCCGTGTGTAATTTGCAGGGTTTTTTAAATTATGGTAGTAGACTTCTTGATACGAAAGGTCGTACTTTCCTCTCTTTATTGACATCCTCTTAACTTATATACAGTCAATTGTATTAGTTTCTTCATCACTCCCCAGTTTCTTATTGATGTAGTCAACTTTGCTCAGAGTATTCCAATTTGCCTTAATATTTTTGTTCTTCTGGCAGCCTCAACATCAGAACTATCGTTCTCAAATTACTTGCTGCGGTTTCCAACCCCATTGACGTGATTGGAGTTTATAAATTGAGGAGACTTATCTGGGTGGATGGGATTAGTTGTGGATTTTATTAACACGTGAACAAACAAGCATGATTCGAGGAATGTTTGACCTTTTGAGTTGAATGGCAACTAGTTAACTGCTTTTCCAGTTCTCATCCACACGAATCAACTTGTAGAATTAACTTTAAACTCTCAATGGCCCTAATAACAAGGCCTCTTTTACTTGAAGCAACTAGATGCATGTAGATTACTGGGTAGGTATTGGAGATGATGGGGAACTGCCTGGAACCCTTTCACACACAGCCCTATGCCAATGCCTATGCGGATGCAAGCCGTATTCATCTCCTCATCAGCTGAATCAACATCATTATTTGGGCCTGGTTGAGTCAACAAGTTGTCATCTGGTGGGGTGGTGAATGTGGCTTGCATCCGCATAGGCATTGGCATAGGACTGAGCGTGAAAGGGTTCCAGGCTGGTCCGTATCGTTACTACTTCGTTCACATCACAAGCACCTACAGCACCCGCCTGGTCAACTAGATGAATCATCTAGTTGCCTCAAGTGAAAGAGGCTTTACTCACTCTCTAGCCTGTTGATCTTATAGGAGGTAATTTAACTACCATAAGGAAGGTGGCTGCTACCCCTTGTTTCACTTTTTTGGCACTCCGGATTTCAAGAACCAACTTTTACTTCTCAAACCCGCCTCCGTAGTACACGCCCCCTGTCTTGAAGCATTGGTCCACAAATATTGGAGGTGTGTGTGAAAAACGACCTCGTTTTACTTCATTTACCAACAAATTCTTTATGTTAGGACGAGAGCAATACAAGAGAAGGTGACACCACATTTCTATTGCTTTTTCTCTAGATTAGGATCATCCGTATCAACGAAGGATAACGTTCTTACTCTTTTGAGTATGAGCGCAAGTATTTAGCAGTGAAAATAACCATACAAAAATTGTGATCCTCAAATATCACGTTATTTTGAGAAGTTGGTGAAGAAGATTTTGCTTCTCATTCAAGTGGCTGCGTCACTTATTCGCGCATACTTCGCACTTGTCCTTTGCTCTTCCCCCTCAAAATTGAACTCTAGTGAGACTTTTAGGGAGTTCTAGTCTCATATAGGTACGTTGTTCTTAGTCTATCTTCGAGAATAATTTTGTATGAAAATCATAAAAACGCTCCATCATCTCCCAGAATACTATTATTAACGTTTAGCATTATTTCAACAATTAATCGAATGTTCTTGACATTTTACAATTTTGATAATGCAATATTATTTTATTGAATATTTATTTGAAGATAACTTTTCATTGTAGCTGAGAATTGAATATCGTAATTCATTCAGCTCAGAGTTGCGTTAATATTGAGAGACTAACCTAAAACAGTCAGATTGTTATGCCCTTTAGCCTGCTAAATTAGGTTCAGGCTAGGGCTGTTCTACTCACTCTTGTCTGAGCGAGAGCATCTGGAATTTTCTTAGGGCCCGTAAATAACAAGTAAATGTTACGAACTCAATTTTGTACGGTTTATCACACTTTTTGTCGCAAAAGTAACCGTTGTGTTTCGCCCAGGCGAGCAAGAACTACGGCTGGGCGAGCGGGGGCACGAGCATCCTGTCGGAGTTCGGGACTCTTCACCTGGAATTCGCTTATCTGTCGGACGTGACGGGAAATCCCGTGTTCCGCGAGAAGGTGGACACGATCCGCAACGTCTTGCAGAACATCGAGAAGCCCAAAGGCCTCTATCCGAACTACCTGAACCCCAAAACTGGGAAATGGGGACAACGTGAGTTTTATACCCAATCTCGTGTCTGGATACCTCGCGTATTACGTATGATAAATAGGTGGTTGGATCTGTACAAACAGATGCAATTTCTTCTTGACTTCCCGCAAACTTCATTTGGATTTACACGATCCACTTTCCTGTTATCCCTATACAACTCATATTTGTTTTATTGTAAATATGCAGCCACCCGCAATCAAGAAAATTACTTATCTCGTTTGTATATCTCCGCTCTCTGATAATAGTTTTTCTCTATCATGATGGATTTTCCGCACTGCTCTATGTCTCTATTCTTCAGTACGAGGTTACGCTTCTAGACCCCAATCGTAAATTTCAACATTTACTATTGTAAACCAGAACACTTTGGCTCAGGACAATAAAAATTTACTTCGTTTTATTTTTCAACATAAAAAATACTACGAACGTATTCTAGCTTAAGTATTCGACGGTACAGTACCATTCTGAACTAAGCCCGATCCTGGCTCAAAACCGTATTATGCGATATGCAGTCATAAATAAATTTTTCCAGACGAACATAAACCATAAGCAAATATTATCAACGATGAACCAATGAAACCCAAAATTTGGGCTTTTAAATGTTAAATTAATATTTATTTAATAATTTAAATGTATTAAATGTAAGTAATTATGGATTTTATAAGAAACTGGAATAAAGTTATAATTCTAATCATGAATATACCTAAAAATCCTAAGTAAATATAAGAATAATTTGAGGAAAAATAACTTAGAAATATAAAAGACCTTAGCTGATTCGTTTCTCTTCGCTACCAAGTGCTTTTTTTTTTTTTTTTTTTTTTTTAGAATTATGATTTTTAGAAAATACTACCATAAATTGTGGAACAATTTTCGCACAAATTTGTTGATTTGTTGCAGTACGCGCCATCAGTCGCTAAATAATTACTTTATGATTATTAAATCGTTACCTAATGATCCTCTGTCTGTTTCCTTATAATCAGTATTACATTTTACGCTTACCATTTCTTCAGAACACATGTCCATGGGAGCGTTGGGCGACAGTTTCTACGAGTATCTCCTCAAAGCCTGGATCCAGTCGGCGAAACAAGACCACGAGGCGAGAGAGATGTACGACTCGGCCATGGACGCGGTTGTCATGCACATGCTTCAAAAATCCAACGGAGGGCTCACTTATTTCGCTGAGCTCAAGTATGACCGGACGGAACACAAGATGGACCATTTGGCGTGTTTTTCAGGTGAAAGCGTGAAATAGGATGGCACTCTGAATTCCGTGATATACTTTTGCAAGAATTGGTGAGAGCTCATGTTATTTTGTTTGAATTTCAGGTGGATTATTGGCTTTAGGGGCGCAAACATTGAGAAATACTGTGTCCACGAAATACATGGAGATTGCTGAAGGGATCGCACACACCTGCCATGAATCGTATAACAGGGCTAACGTTAAATTGGGACCCGAACATTTCCGGTGTGTGCAATATGTTCATTTTCTATCTATTATGATCGAATTTTTTTCAACATGGTTGTATTAAAGCTTGGTTAGCCTGATTATTATGAAGGTTCTTGTGTGTAAGTTCTACGCTCGCTGTAGATATGAAGAAGCTTATAGTCGTGATGAAAGGAGAGTAATAAGTGTAATAATCCAAAAATGCTAATTATTCCACCCAGATTATCATTCTGGGTGAATCTGCTTTGTGTTAAAAACTAGAGGGCTGGTTAGAAGTGAGGAAAAAGAAGTGGTCGTACTAATGGAATTATTGTTATTATTATTATTATTTAAAAGAAATGTATTCAATACATTTCTTGGCCTACAGGTTCCCCTAGCTTGTGTGCGACAGTCGATTCAGCGTCCAAATTCAGTCCTAACCTCACGCGCCTGAGAACCAAAAAGCTCGAAAACCTATCTTCTTTCATCTTTACCATTCCTTCGTTTGGGGCAATAGGTTTGAAAATGGCCAAAACTAAGACACAAACGAGATAAATTGTCGACTTTTGTGGGGGAAAAACAAAATTTTTGCCAATACGAATACTCAGATAAATAATTACAACAAGATTGATATGTCTGAAGGGGTTTCTGCCGGTCCATCCTGTCCAATCTCGATTTTCTCCTATTTGTCCCTCAAAATCAAACCCTTGTTTCCAGTTACAGGTCCCTAACTGTGAACAAGGCGAATAAGTAAATCCAAATAATATATTGGCATTCAATTTACCTTCGTTGGTTTTTTAGGTTCACGGAAGCAGTCGAAGCAAAGGCGCTGAGAACTAGTGAAAAATACTACATCCTCCGTCCAGAAGTAATCGAAACCTACTTTTACTTGTGGAGACTCACTAAAAATCAGAAGTATCGCGATTGGGGATGGGAAGCCGTTCAGGTAAGTTTTTGTTTTTTTAAAGCGAAAATAGTTTTAATTATTCTGTTCATGCTCCTTCGTACAAATTATAATTCATTTATTTTTCGCTATACAAGTAGAATTGTGAGGTAATTTTGTTCCGTATGATGGGAATCCTCCTTTTGACAGGCACTCGAAAAGCACTGCCGGACGCCTTCGGGCTACGCTGGCCTAAAGAATGTTTATCAAGATGACCCAACGAAGGACGATGCTCAACAAAGTTTCTTCATTGCTGAAACTCTCAAGGTGAGGCTCTAAAAATAGAAATTTGCCTCTGTGAAGAAGTTTGAGTGGAGGTATTATGCTGGTTACTTCCTGCATCGAATGATTTTCGTCTAAAAATTCAATCCTGAGAGCCTGCAAAACGCTTCTAGAGAGTTATTATTATTTTGCACTTCGCCTAGTTGACTGGTACTTGTTGAGTAATTTCTCAAACAAATTAGTACACTAAGGTACAACTGGGTTAGTCCTTCATTCCCTGAAACGCACGACTTATACCTTGAAAATTCAGGAGTTGTAAGTTTGATAATCAGCTATATCGTAAATCATATGTCTGAGGGTTCAATATTCATGTAAGACGACCTTTTGAAAGAAGTGAGGCATATTTGTGGAATCCAGGCGTTCTCCGTGATGTCGCTGTTCGCGTAGTGTTAATTCTCAGAACACTATGACATCCCGCTCTGTTCCTACTACAATCAGCATCCTTTGTTTATCGATCGTGTCAATAAAGATGTTTGGCTTAGTTTTGGAAAATCTCTTCTCGGGCTCACGTTAAATGACATGTCCGTAATTTTAACTTGTCAGGCGTTACAACATTTTAGTCTAAGGAAGGTGTCATCATATGAGTTAATGAGGTGCGTTAAGTTAGGTAGATATGCAATTCCACTGGTTTATCTTGTGTACACTGTGAGGAATTTCGGGAATCCAAGTTTTTTACCTCGTAATCTTGAAAGTAAATCCTGTGAGGTTCAAAATGCAGAACTAATTCGGGCAACTTCTTACGTTTTTGGCTTATAAATTGAAAACTAAAAAACTCATCAAATTAAAATGATGATATTGCCCGGAATCAGAATGTGAGTCGAATGAGAATTAATTCAAATTCTATTCAGGACCATATATGTGCCTGGAAATGGAAAAATGAGTACTTTTATTAACTTTGGAGAAATTCACGGTACATAGTTAAGTTTTATCAAGCTCCCAGCTTAGAGATAGATTGACTATAAGAACAATTGATATATTTATAAGTAATTATATTTGTGAAGTCTAATACTTTTTCAAGACCCACCTATACTATACATATATTCAACGTTGGTCAATACCAAACATCCATGCATTCAAAATCGAAGTTGTCGACACTGCAGACGCTATTGTGACTTGCTTCTGTCGTTTCCAGTAGTTGTAAACTTATTTGAGTAAATCAACTGTGAATTGTGGATTTCAGGATTCGGTGGATGGGAGTTGCCTTTCTCTTTGATTCATGCTCGAACGATCTTGTATTTTCGGTACTTTGGTAGAAATTCGTGAGGTGTGTTTCGGAATGAGCTGATAGACAGGTCAGGTCCAAGTGCGGCTTCTTCAATGGTACGATGAACCAGTGGAAAACACAACTAAAATAACGGAACAAACATTTATTAAATACCAACAATAGATGCTTAATAGATTTTTATGGTTAATATAGCATATATAAATATTTTCATTTAGCATGAATTCAGAAAAAGTTGTACCTTCTTCCTGTGTACATTTTAAAAGTTTATCACCGGATTACTGGGAAAATTATATCGAGAATCAGTTATCGAGGCAATAATTTAGCCAACATCCACCAGGTGAGCAATTGTCGGTTAATTGTTTGGGAGTAGGTTTTAGGTTTATTATTCCTTCGTCGAAAATGTTTACGGCTAAACGATAAACGGTAGTATGAAGAAACGGAGATCACTACTGGGTACTCCGGGGGGTCACTGCTCCTACTGGGCATGGAAAAGAGGAGTGTGGTTTAATAGGATTGTGGGAGCCTGTCAATATCATATCAATTCTGCTAAGTAGGTACGTCCTGTGTTTGTGTTTTCAAAAATACCGAGAAATCACCTAGTAGGTGCCTACTTGCACTCAAATAAGAAAAATGGTTAACTGCTAGAAAATAGTGAGAGATTTGCAGATAAGGGAGTGGAGGAGGAGAGAAAAGTTCAAGTAGGAGGACTGAGGTAGCGCCAGCGTGACGCACCGATCTCTAGACATAAGATCAATCCCGAAAATTGGGTTTTCTTTAGCTTGTCCGTAATGAAAAGAATAGGTAGGAGTCGCTGCCTGGCGGAGAAGAAGCGAAACAAAAAGCGGGGACAATTTCCGACAAGCTATAGCAAAATAGAGTTTCATTATTACTTTAGACATACAATTTAAACAGTTACTCCATTAGGAACATGGGAGAAAAGGAAATAGGAAATTGTACTTAATTATCACTATCTGACCAATTAATTTGAAGCCTGCAATGCCGCTGGAATGTCCGCTAAATTGGCTAATTAGCCTTTGGCAGTAAAACTTTACCGAGAGAGAACACTTGAGTTCCATGGTTTATACTAGTGTTAGCCTAGGAAATGTGGTTTGAAACATCTCTAGTGGTGGTTCGTATTTTTCTTTTGTCAGCATGCTTTAGTAATATGTTTTCTGCCCACCGATGGTGTATCATCGTTCTAAACGACGTTTCATTTTGTTTCCCCAGTATTTGTACCTTCTCTTCAGCGATGACAGTCTGATATCCCTGGACGAATGGGTTTTCAACACCGAAGGACACCCGTTGCCCATCAAAGGCGTCAACCCGTACTACAGAGAGCACCAACCATAACCTACTAACGACAGATTGCGCGACATCGGCGTTTTAGTTTGAAAAATTGAAGTTCCCACTCGTGTGTCGAAGAGTTGCTCTACGTAGCGTGTGGATGACGAGGCCACGTCAGTCTGATCCTTGTTGAAGCGAAATTAATTTAAAATTGGTTGTCGAACTACCTTTGGTTTCTAGTAATCATCGTATCAGCCAGGTTGACACTACCGACGTTGACAAATTGAATAAATTGAGCTCCCAGTGTATTCGTTGTGTAACTTGAAACACCATTGACTACGGAAAACTTGCCAAATTACCCTCCAGCGAAGGGTACATACATGTTGAACTGGCATTCTAGTTGCTGAACCCGCTATTTATTTTTATTCTACCACAGCCGTACATTACCGCTTAGAATGACTCGTTTACCCAATCGTGTATGTTTCGACAAGGATGGAGATTACTCACAGGCTCCTTCGTCGCCTCACCCCTTCCACACCAAATCATTACATAAAAAATATTGTAGTGAAACGCGATTTCCCGTTCAAAAATTTCAAAAACACGATCATAGGATCAAATATCTAGCTGAAGAGTAACGTTTTACGTAGCCATTCGATTGGTTTTGAGAACGATACCCTTACATTTTTGGCGTACTTTCTCATTTTGAGCCCTCCGATAGGATTCGAATTTTTTTAAGTTGTCATCAGTTGAAAAAGTGTGGAAATCAATTCTAGACCGCTAAACCTACTCGCGTTCTTGCGAAATAAACAACACACGGTTAGTACAATTGTAAAGAATGATGCTCAGTTATGAAGATAATGTACATAGTCGTATTGTTTTCTGTTAATTCTTTCGATTTGTACAATGTAAATAAAAAAATACATTCCGTGGAATGGTTAGTATAATCTTTTTGAAAATGCGTTGGCGTCAGGTTTGAATGAAGTTTACGTATGCAACGTTGATTTACGAGTTTTGATAACGTTTAATCGAGCTGTTATATAGTTTATGAAAGGGATGCGACGAAAATATTTATGCGAGGGTCAAATACGGCTTTCCAATTGTTGCGAACCAAGCGATCCAAGCAGAAGCTAGTGTGATTTTAAGGGAGTTATCTACGTATCGAAATTTGTTGGAATCTCTGGTAAGATCTGTACTTTGAATATTGATGAAATTGAAACATTCAAGTTTTTAAGTGGATATTATAAGTGGGTGTGGGAGTAAAAGTTTCGTCCGCCAACACCGTTTTTCCATCACATGTCGATATTTCATCATTGTGTTCGACCCATAGTTAATTCCTCAGTTACGCCGAATCATTTATTAATTTATTGTGAACAACAATATTAGGGAGTTCCAGTGAGAAGTGTGTTGCAATATGGCCATGCGTTTCGGGACGTATCATCTGCTAATCAGGTGGGCCCAAGGTTGCCCATTAGCTGTGCGCACAAGGGATGCTAGATTTTATTGCAAGTAACGCTAAGTCCGTGGCATTTTCATTCGTTTTCGGTTAATGTCCGTTATCCAAATGCTAGGTTATTTTCCGATATGACTGTCATATAACGTGAGGAAGTAGATATCTCTGTAGGGCTTTACGGCTTCGGCATATTGGATAGGGAAGTCCTATTGAAGCAACATTATCTTACTGGAACTCGAATTATTTGAGACAATTATTAATATGTTGGTCGTGACAACAAGTTCTGCCAAAATCGCTTGATCCGCATCAATTAGGGGGCAGTGTTTAGACATATTCTATCTGATAAAAGAGAAGGATCTGGAGCAGAACATTGGTGCGGAACAATCGCCTACAAGGCGCGCTTTACAACGGTCTTTGTGGAAAAAATTCGGGTGCTGTAATTTTCCGTTGGTCCCTAAGATCTATTCTACCCTTCTGTTGAAGAGATCTGACACACCCCTTACCCATTTCCATAAGCGTGTTATATGATTTTAAACTGATCGGAACTCATTTCCATCCGGTATTGAAATGATGAATGTAATTCTGAAGAAGTTGGCGTTTAAACACTCGGCAAGTATTCTTTTTTTGGTTTTGGAAGAATTTGGTGGACTTTCCAATCAGAAAAAGTCGCTTGCCTGCTAAATTCGCCTATTGCCGCTTGTCAGAGGCCACAGATGACACGCTGCTTTCTGCGGTAGCTCCTACAGATGACTTCGGTCAGTTCGTTCTTAATGGCTGATGACGTTGTTTGTCGACCGGAATCCTGATTCTATTTGACCTCCATTTCTAACAGTAGGACAATTTTTGAGGTTTCACCAACCAGCAGTTGTCAACCAGCTTTCAAGAAATTTAAATTTACGCTTATATACCTCATTGTCGATTATGTTTCTGATTCATTTCTCCACTTTTACCCCTTTTGAATAAGATTTTGCACAAAAGGATACTACGAATAACTACTTACAGCATGCTGTCATCTCTGATATGATTTTTCGTTCGCTCATCCCTCTAATATAATATTTGGTATAACGTGAGGTGTAAATATCTCTAATTGATGGCCTTTCTCAGCTCTCGCAAACCGTTCCCCGTGAATTTGACAGTGGTCAATATCCCGTATTCACAAATAGAAGTCCACCCTCATAATTGTTTATTCAGGAGTGTGACTAAAAGGATTGAGAAAAGAAAATCGGCATCTAAAAATCATACATTCTTAATAACTCAAATTCCAGTCGTTAGCCTACTTTGATGATCGAACTGAGTAGGTAGATTCCAACACACATGTTCCAGGTCTATCTCCGCCTAACATTCCAAATGGAAGCTCCCGCATTTTTTAATTTCAGTTTCGCCAAAACTGGAATGTATAGAAAAACACATATTCCCTCTCCACTTCAGTTTGTTACATTTTCCTCTGTATTCGTAATTCTTCATCGGACAATTTGAATCCAAAGTTGTACATTGATAATTTATTTCGACTTGTATAAAACTGTATCATACTAATTTTCTAAGATAAACCTAAAACGAGACTCACACTTGTGTAAAATAAATATTATTATCTAATGAATGAAACTGTGAGTACTGTAGTTATGTACTTGAGATTGGTTTTATCGTACCATGTAGATAGTTCAATTAGGTAAATGAACCACAAAAAGTCCGTTCAAGTGTGATGAGAAGAACGATTTTATTATGTGCAGCTTAATTTTCCATGTTGATGAATATTTTTGTTCGTTTAATTGATACGTCCCTCGTCTTGTGCCAAAACCGTCGTTCTAAACAACGACGTACGTGCACGTGGGACCACTTCTTACGTTCGAACATGTGTTTTTCCAAGTCAAATGCCCATGTCTTGTTACTCCAATCAACAGCAACCTCATCTCCTCGGCCCTACGGAGTGAAAATGTACAAATATTTTTATACTGGCTGATATTGCTTCGAGCCTCTCAGTTGAAAAGTGATTAGATAAAACTCGGGGGTGCTCCTCACCAGTCTGAAGAAAACACCTGTTGCTTCCTTACCTTCAGGAACGCCATTCTAGGTTCGCATGTTCAATATTACCAGTTTCGGTATTACCTCGATTTTTAACCGGTCAAACGGCTTGCAGTTTCGAGCGACGGTGTACTGCAACTTCAATCACCTAATCCCTCTTCTTTATTTAAATTTAAGTAGGAAATTATATGTTATTGATAGACGCACATTTGGATCAGGCGACCGGATGATACATCTGGAGACACTAGAGCGCACCAACAATGCAAATTTCGCTAATCTTACTATAAAGCATCAACCTTCCACGTTAATTTTCGTTCTCCCACACTTGATTTTTTCCACCCTTAGATAATGTTCCTAAATTCATTGTTACTCATCGTTAAAAGCGCATGGATGATTTTTATTGTGATAGACAGGTTCTCCAGAGTTAGATCGCTTTCTCCGAGTTTGTTATAATATATATTGAAAGACTGCCCTTACAATTCATTCTTAATGATTTTTTTTTTTTTTTTTAATGAGAAATTGAGAATTTTTGATGAGAAATCGCCACAATTTATTCGTTTTTTGGGACTTTTGTGTCTTGTAGAATTTAATAAAAGTCACCATTCAATTACAATGAAAATAAAAATTAGGTTATTTCACTCATACTCTACATAGGTAGTTGTAATACTGACAAAAATCTAACAAAGACTGTGTCGAAACTGAATTCGGCTCTAATTCAATTTTCCCTCGTTTGTTAAAACTGCTTCAATAGGATTTTTTTTTCGTTTCAATGGAATTATTACGTTATGGAATGGATGCGAAGCTCTAAAATTATCTGATATTCAGATGAGCCGTTGAAAGTTTTGTTGTAGTTAGTTCAGTGTTGTCGACGATACCCGCGTTGGGTTTTACCGAGACCTGGCCAAAATTGGGACCTTTCGTCGGACCTTTTCGTTACTGGGGTGATATTATTGTACCTAATTTGTTTGCGTTGCGATTTGTGTGTTAGATGATCTGCGGTTTAATTTTGGTTTTGTTTAATGATTTCTTATAAGTTTTGTGAAGAGGAAATACATTGGGAAGTGAAATATAACTAATGGAAATTGAGCGTCGTTTAATTAATTTCCCCCTTGATATCGAAAGGGTGGTCATTTAACTACCCTCTAATAGTTCCATAATTCGTATTGTTGTAATTTGGCAGCTTCAAAGAAGTAAACTTTTTCTTTTCCTGTAAATAGGTTACGTGATTCTTCTAACACAGAAGAAAAGCGAATCGGTAAAAATGAATCGGATATCTTTTTCATTTTTGGTTGGTTATTCCTTGAATAATCCGATTCGGTCCAAACTTTTTTTTGGGCCTCTCAAGGTGTCTAGATCAAAATAAGCAAATGTCCGTCCGCCGCCCTCCAAGCTTTTCAGCCCGATCGGACCTGTTAGAGGGGTGTGGGGGAAAGTGGTCAAAATTTGTTTATTGAAACATGGGTATTTTCACTTTAAGACGGTGGAAATTCTAGTGGATTTCTGAATATCTGTCCTCATCTCCTCTTGAACCGGTCGATTTTAAATTGAATTGAAACTATTGGTCCAAATGTAACGGGGCGGCAGATTCCAAGCGCCCCGTCAAGAAACTTCGGCGGCGGGGGACGGATCGACCCCTCTCCCCTCCAAGCGCCTGACCCCAGCTGGGCGGAAGGCGTGTCCTCATTGGATTGGTTAGGCGATGGGCGGCGCGAGACACCCAGGGAGGAGTAGGAGGGGAAGGCGACTTGACGAGCGGACTGGGAGAAGGAACATCAGCCAGTCGTGTACGAACTCAAGTGAAGGAAAGTTGGGATCTCCGAAACGAGGTTGGCCCCCCCTGCTCGCCATAATCTCGAGAGGACGAGGCGAGGCAGGGGCGGGGCGGAACAACCTGTTTCGGGGCGGAACAACCGGAGCGGAACAACCCCAGCGAAACAACCTGTTTCGGGGCGGAACAAGTGAAGCGGAACATCGAAGCGGAACAACCGACGCGAAGCAAACCAACCCCTTGTGAAGCCGGTGTTGTGAAAGTGACCTGAGGGAACAAGTGTATTGTGGTTCCTTCAGGGTGAGAACTCGGGAATTGGGAGATCAGCCAATTCCTCTCCCGTAACAGTGGGCCCTTATACGAACTGAAAATCCCCCGTCGGACCCGAGTGTTGATCCGTTCGCGCCCGATTCGACGGCCAATAGTCCAGGTTTCCCACGCACCGCCAGTCGTCGGACCTCCGTCGGAAAGAGTCTCGCCTCCTCCGGCCTGGACGGCGTTCCCCTGACCGAAGCCGAGCAGCGAAGAGAACATCACCCTGTTGTCTCCATCCGAAGGAGTTGGTACACGTAAGTGGCGAAATAACTCTGTTTCGTACCCTCGCAACGCGAAAGTCGAATCTCTAAATCTGGCCCAAGCCCTGACGTTTAGTCACCAGAAAGCTGATCATAGAGTTGTAGATTGTGACCGTATTATTTAGCATGTCGTCTGTCGTGCGTTAGGAAAAGAGAAAGGAATTAGGGGAGGACGCTAACAAATCACTTTCATTTTACCGTTCTGTTAAATCAAACATTCCTGAGCCTTCAGCTATCCCGTAAATTCATTTGGCCCTCAGCCCTTCACTTTTGACTACTCAATAATTAGGTTACGTAATAGTCAATATCCTTCTCGGCCGAGACATTCCGTATTTTCTATTTCTGTCAATTGCGTTTATTATAAGTCAATATTGAACCCTTGTCTTTTCAATCACGAAACCCCATTCCTCAGAGCTTGGTAAATTCAGGTGTACTTGGCGTCCATGACCGACCATTGCAGACATTCCGGACGGTAAGTGAAAGTCTCTAATCTCCCACTAATTATTCGCCTAGGTCTATTTTTGGATCCCTAGCCCGTTACGAGAAAACGACGGGTCACATCTTTTGGTGGCAAGCGGTGGGATATTTCAGAAATCTCGATTTCTGTCGTATCCACAACAAGTGATCTTGACCAGGTGAATATTGGTGAGAAAAAGCTCTGAAGGAATTGGGTCGCGTTCTATAATCTTGAAATTCAAATTGTGCTAGTTGTAGATTCCGAAATTTAAAATTGTAAGAAACAAACAAATTGGCCCGAGTGTGAGAAAGCGAGTGAGGAGTCAATTGACTTCAAATCCGTGTCTAGGATTTTTTTTTCTTTCCAAAAATCGAAATTTAGATACTGGCTCATTTATTTAGTAGCATCACTCTCACTGTAGCCCCCTGTTCCGAGACTGTTCCGGGGCTTGTTCCGAGGCCCTCTGTTCCGGGACTGTTCCGGGACTGTTCCGGGGCTTGTTCCGGGGCCCTCTGTTCCGAGACTGTTCCGGGACTGTTCCGAGACTTGTCCCGAGGCCCTCTGTTCCGAGACTGTTCCGGGACTGTTCCGGGGCTTGTTCCGAGGCCCTCTGTTCCGAGACTGTTCCGGGACTGTTCCGAGACTTGTCCCGAGGCCCTCTGTTCCGGGACTGTTCCGAAACTTGTCCCGAGGCCTTCTGTTCCGAGACTGTTCCGGGACTGTTCCGGGGCTTGTTCCGAGGCCCTCTGTTCCGGGTCTGTTCCGGGACTGTTCCGAGACTTGTCCCGAGGCCCTCTGTTCCGGGACTGTTCCGAAACTTGTCCCGAGGCCTTCTGTTCCGAGACTGTTCCGAGGCCCTCTGTTCCGAGACTGTTCCGGGACTGTTCCGGGGCTTGTTCCGGGGCCCTCTGTTCCGGGTCTGTTCCGGGACTGTTCCGAGACTTGTCCCGAGGCCCTCTGTTCCGGGACTGTTCCGAAACTTGTCCCGAGGCCTTCTGTTCCGAGACTGTTCCGAGGCCCTCTGTTCCGGGACTGTTCCGGGAGCCTTCAGCTCCAATTGACATCCCGATTCCAGACCCGTCATAGCTCTTACCAACTGGGAAGTCCTTTCTCGATTCGTGGGGAAATTATCGGTCCTTGGTGCGCAAGAAAGTGATCTATCGGTTCTATAATTTTTTCTTTATTTATTATTTTTTTTATTTAACAAGTGAATTCGCGACCATGCACCAAAACAGCAGCCCATCAGACGAGGGCGAAGCCATGATGAACCCCAATCTGGAAATAAAATGCACAACACAAGTACTTACCTTGTTTTACTAATGACCGTACCTCATGAGTCGTGACAGGACTCCCTGGGTCTCCCCCCCCCCCCCCCCTTTTTTTTTTTTTTTTTTCTTTTTCCCTTTGTAATGGCAGCAAAATCTGGGGTTCTTTGTTCAGTTTCTGGCTTTGTGAAAGAGGTTGTCTGCATGACGAATGAGCCGTCGATTGTGTGAGTTTGAGTATGAGAGGAGACTAAAGAAAGGGCCGGTTTGTATGTTTCACATCATAGTAGGGAAGTAGAAGATAAGACCAGCGGAAGACACATCTCGCCCATCGCACCACCTGGGAACACCAGCGCCATCATGCTCTCGACGGGTGGGGACGTCCTGTGCCCGTCTGCACCAAGCAACGACACCCGCCGACAACGTACCGCTGCGAGAGAAAATGCCGGAACCTGCGGCCCAGGGACCCCGCCTACCCGAAGCCCTGCTCCATCGCCGAACACGAGAAGGACCGCCCACCAACCTGTGCCGCTTGTAGACGATGGCGGTACAAACAAGCATGGATAGCAGCCAAACGACCTGACGCAATGCCCATCGCACCAGTCACCCCCACCGGAAGGAAAATTGCCGAGGTAGACCTCGGCCTCCAAAGATCGGAGGAGTGTAACGGGGCGGCAGATTCCAAGCGCCCCGTCAAGAAACTTCGGCGGCGGGGGACGGATCGACCCCTCTCCCCTCCAAGCGCCTGACCCCAGCTGGGCGGAAGGCGTGTCCTCATTGGATTGGTTAGGCGATGGGCGGCGCGAGACACCCAGGGAGGAGTAGGAGGGGAAGGCGACTTGACGAGCGGACTGGGAGAAGGAACATCAGCCAGTCGTGTACGAACTCAAGTGAAGGAAAGTTGGGATCTCCGAAACGAGGTTGGCCCCCCCTGCTCGCCATAATCTCGAGAGGACGAGGCGAGGCAGGGGCGGGGCGGAACAACCTGTTTCGGGGCGGAACAACCGGAGCGGAACAACCCCAGCGAAACAACCTGTTTCGGGGCGGAACAAGTGAAGCGGAACATCGAAGCGGAACAACCGACGCGAAGCAAACCAACCCCTTGTGAAGCCGGTGTTGTGAAAGTGACCTGAGGGAACAAGTGTATTGTGGTTCCTTCAGGGTGAGAACTCGGGAATTGGGAGATCAGCCAATTCCTCTCCCGTAACAGTGGGCCCTTATACGAACTGAAAATCCCCCGTCGGACCCGAGTGTTGATCCGTTCGCGCCCGATTCGACGGCCAATAGTCCAGGTTTCCCACGCACCGCCAGTCGTCGGACCTCCGTCGGAAAGAGTCTCGCCTCCTCCGGCCTGGACGGCGTTCCCCTGACCGAAGCCGAGCAGCGAAGAGAACATCACCCTGTTGTCTCCATCCGAAGGAGTTGGTACACGTAAGTGGCGAAATAACTCTGTTTCGTACCCTCGCAACGCGAAAGTCGAATCTCTAAATCTGGCCCAAGCCCTGACGTTTAGTCACCAGAAAGCTGATCATAGAGTTGTAGATTGTGACCGTATTATTTAGCATGTCGTCTGTCGTGCGTTAGGAAAAGAGAAAGGAATTAGGGGAGGACGCTAACAAATCACTTTCATTTTACCGTTCTGTTAAATCAAACATTCCTGAGCCTTCAGCTATCCCGTAAATTCATTTGGCCCTCAGCCCTTCACTTTTGACTACTCAATAATTAGGTTACGTAATAGTCAATATCCTTCTCGGCCGAGACATTCCGTATTTTCTATTTCTGTCAATTGCGTTTATTATAAGTCAATATTGAACCCTTGTCTTTTCAATCACGAAACCCCATTCCTCAGAGCTTGGTAAATTCAGGTGTACTTGGCGTCCATGACCGACCATTGCAGACATTCCGGACGGTAAGTGAAAGTCTCTAATCTCCCACTAATTATTCGCCTAGGTCTATTTTTGGATCCCTAGCCCGTTACGAGAAAACGACGGGTCACACAAACAGGTAAATTGAACTCGCAAAGTTGGAATCATGTTACTGCCAACTATTAGAGTGGTCTGATCGTAACTCAAGAAGTAAACTTCTTCAATAGAAGATCAAAATTCCCACTTCTTCCCAACTCTTCCGCTATGATTCAATTATTATTCGAAGAAGGATTTCATTATGGTTCATCGAGGTAGGAAACTACTATGCAGGGTGAAATGGGTGTCCACCTTTAGGGACTGACATTACGTATAACTTCTAACAAATAGACCCTTTTTGGAGATATTCATTTGTTATCATTCTTAAGGTACTTTATAATAATATTACATTCTGACATATTCCCACATTACCCCCTGCATTATTATTATTATTAATGGAAAAAATGGTATCTCCTTGATATTCAATAAATTTTTCTAATCTAAGTAAATGGCACAAAAAAAAAAAAAAAAAATCAATATTTTTTTAATGATAACCTGATTTTACGTACAATGAGGTCCAGGGTGTTCTAGGTGTCGCTAAAGGGTCAAATTTTGAAACTCAGAAATTACTGCCACCCGTATCAACTACAACACCTCTGATAATTATAGAGCAAGTGCTCTCATTATCTGCTATTATCAATAAAATTCACATTAGTATTCTGCTGCCTATAATTTATAGTAAAAATCTTCCAAAACTAGATTCTTGCGCTTCATAATATATACTTCTGTAGTTCAATTTTAGGGCAGGACACAACTAAGTTCTAATGAAACTGTGTGGAGTAGCCTTATTACTTACCTAGGGTGTGTGGTGACTAAGGTCTCTGAGGTATATGGGAGGCACAGAGGGTAGTTTGTTCAACATCCGAATGAAGCTGAGATATTTGTAGTGTATGAGAGATGATGGTATCACTCATTTGCATGTGGAAATGGAGAGATCTCAGCCTATCTAGCAAGTGAGTCTATTGCTGGCCATTTGTTGTTGGTTGTTATTATAGGTACTTGAAAGAAAGTAAAATTTATTCAGGGAAATTAATTGTGATATCCTCTTTAATTTCATTATGCCAACTTCCAGTAAAATTGAAAAAAAAAAAAACAATGAAAATTTATGCGCGCATTTTTTTTTGTAATTTGACTTCAGATTCAATTCAGTTCAATTTGTACTTGAGTTGTACTTGAGTTTGTACTTCAGTTCAATTTGAAAGCCTTTTTATTCAATTTGCTAAGTTCTCCCCACCATGTATTTGTAAAGACAAAAACAAAATTTTCTCCTTAAACGTTTGACTGTTACGTTTCAATGGACAATCCGCCGTCAAAGAAATACCAACGAGAAGGTTTCGTAAAATCTGATTCTTTTGTGTCGACTTAATTTTTGCCTTGTTTGGTCCTAACTCGTTTTCCACCAAATCGGGCGATAATGGATTTTAGGGCTCTTGGGGACCTAAGCTGTGAGTTAATCAATTTTCACTAAATTTTGGACGCAGAATGGTTGAGACGGGTTTTGGACTGCTTACGGCTAATAAATGGGTGAAAAGTAGTAACTATTTTGAGAACGAGCACTTCTGTTGTATTCAAACACTATTGTTAGGTATTATTTTTTCGATTAGTTGTTTACTATCAGGGCCTCAATGATACGCTTTTCTGCGAAAATGAGCAATAATTTACTGGGTTTTGGTTGGTTAATTCTTGAATGATCAACCTATCATTTCACGCCCAAGATCATAGGGGGGTCGGCCATTTCCGATTGGCCCCAAAATGTTTTTCTGGACGTTTTATGATGCCTAGAACAAAAAAGGTACCACGTCTGCCGCCAACCCCGTTTTTGGTAGTAGAACATTTTCTAAACATTTGAAATTTTGGTCAGGAAACCTCTTCCGGCTCTAGTTGGCCCTCAAAACTATTTCAAAAAATGTATTTTGTTTGTCCAAAAATGAATTATTGGCGATCTAATGTATCATTTTCCACAAAATTTTGGACTTTGAATCCATTGAGGTGGGCCCTAGATCGATTGGCGCCCACCGGGAAGTGGGTAGGGGTCAAATAGTTATCTACCTACCTATTTTGAATGAGGGTATTCGAGATTTTTGGTATCCAGGCGTGTGGGGTATCATTTTTCACTAAATGTTGGACACTGAATCGATTGGAATGAGTCTACTAACTGATAGTTTCCCCCTATTTTCTCCGTGGTCCTGGTCTAATAACCAACCCATGTGATTTTATTTCGTACCACTGCGCGTCGCACCTACTTTTTACATGAGAGCACAATCTAAGGATGTATTTGTGCTCGAGTCCTCAACTGTGTAGGCTACCTGCTTGTAGTGTCGATGAAATATTCAATTTATTATAATGAGTTTGATTAAATTAATGGTCAAGGAGTGCCAGCTAGTTGGAATAGTTGGCTTCCAGTTCGATAGGGTGCTCTAGGTCAGGTTTGAGGCTCTGGGGAGGGGAACACCCGCCTTTGCGCGCCCGCCCGCTCAATCTTCTGTCAGTTTCAAATCACACCGCGGTTGGTCTCAGCCTTCTTATGGCTCTCTTCTGAAAACAAATTTCATCGTAAAATTTTTTAATTTGATGTACATTTGAAAATGGCCTCGTTTCGGATCATTTGTGTATTCCGTAAGTTTCTCTTATTAATATGGAGCACGAAAAAAATACTTTTCCTGACACCTTTTGAAAGAATACTTCAGGAGTCACATACCTTGCCATCATTATAAAACACCTAATATAGATTGATGATCATCATCATCATGCCGATGGTTAGAAGTTTCTGTACGTATACTGTTACTTTCGGCTTTCATTTGAAACTTCACGATGAATGACATTAACCCTCTTCCTTTTTGTAGGAAGGAATTTATTACAAAATAAGAGGTTACCAGTATGTATTACCACACGACTCCAAGTAACTTCCTAATAATGGCAAACGATACTTGTCAATTAGATTTAGGTTGCTCGATGTAGTTACCTACTGAGCGAAATTGAATTCGAATGAAGCTTGATCGTATAAAATCTAGTTTCCAAGCAGAGAGAACGCAGAAGCCTCTAATTGGGCAATGCTGACACTTTTTGGTGATTTCCACCTACTATCACTGCGGAAATCTTCGTCGTTTTTCGCGGTGTCAATGAGGTATTTTGAAAAGACCTAGAAAAATATCTCGCGAGGCCCATCCCCTTCTCTATCGCCTGTAATGTGTCAGGCAAAAGAGCGTAACACTTCGGGATTTCTTTTTACCCAGCCAAACATAATGCGAGCCTTACTGACCTCAGCAGTTAAAGTTGCTGAGGAGGGCGCAGTTGTTAAGGCTGGTTAATTCAAAATCTTATTTTTTAGTGGCCCTCTACTTTAAAACATAATTTAGTTGTCCTTCGAGTCGTCTGAATGTGCTTTCGGGTGGACTGCACTGCAGATATTGCACAATTGTCTTCCTTTTTGAGAGCTAGATCAGATTCAAACGTATTTTCGAATGCTCTTCTTCTAAAGGTTTAGCTGTTAAACTCTTCGTTTGTTACTTTTCACTGTTCAGTATGTCTTTAGAAACGGAGATTGACCATATAGGCCCACGAAAACATCAAGGTTGCATTACCTACTGTTTTCATAACGCAAGCCCAGCTCGGTCTCCTATCCAGCAACAGTAAACTTAAATCCTTGCTTGACAAAATCTACAAACAGTCGACGGGGCTTTCTACGAGCTGTTAGTTTCATTTAATTTTTTATTTCAATCAAAACCTGATTCCCGTAATTAATTTCAATGACTATAGGACAAAAATATCATTATAAATTACTCAAAGTTATTAGTTCATTTTGTAATTGAACGTACAATTACCCACCTGCGACGTATCAACAGTTCAACTAACAGTAAAATAGGATTTCACATTAACAATTTAGAATCTTTAGATAACAAGGTTTGGAAAAACCGGAATGTCAGTCCATCATTGTTGGTAGTACAAAATTATCTAAAAATCTTGAATATGGTTACGGACCTTTTTCCGACTCTAGCTGGGGCTCGATAGGACCAAATTTTGGAGATGGTATGGGTAAAAATAGGTTTTTTGAAATTCGATTCTAAAGATTTCTTGAGAACTAGGGATTCGGGGTAGCATTTTCCATTAAATTTCGGACGCTAAATCCATTGAGTAGGGTCTTGGACCGATCCAAATGGTTACCTATCTACCTGGGCACTCTACACTCATTGTTTTCCTCATATTCTTGCTGTGAGAGATAATAAAGGCATTTTGAAGACTTTTCTGCGTATTTTATGAGATAATCAGGGGTTGATTATTGGTCAGCAGTTGTTGAACCGCCAAGTCTACTTGGTCTGTAGTACAAGAACCTATATTGAGTATAAGCCCAAAATTGAGTGTTGATGTAGCAAAATACACCTGAAAGTTGCGTAGGAAGTCTTCATTTTCATCTCGTCAGCGGACGTCTTCACCAGAAAAGTCGGACTCGTGCGGAGGAATTTTTCAACTCTAGATCGCCTCAAATGGCAAAAAATATGCAAATTCTTACACACGGGTTGGTTATTCCTCGAATGGGGGAAAGAGTGGGTGTGGCGGGTCCCAGACCCATTCCAATCGATTCAGGGTCCAAAATTTAGTGGAATATGATACCCCACACGCCTAGGCACCAGAGTGACAATCCTGACACCTACAAAATGGGTGGATACATACCCATTTTGACCCATAACTTCTTCCGGTGGTTGCCAATCGTTCTGGGACACACATCATTGAATTCAGCGTCCAAAATTTAGTGGAAAACTATACCCCACACGCCTAGGTAGCAGAAATCCCGAAAACACATATTCAAAATAGGTAATAAATACCCAATTTGACCCATTACTTCCTCCAGTGGGTGCCAATCGTTCTGACACCCGTTTCATTGAATTCAGCGTCCAAAATTTAGTGGAAAATAACACCCTACTCGCCTAGATCGCCCAAAATCTCGAAAATCCATTTTTCAAAAAACATATTTTGACCCCTACTCCCCCCAAATTTGGTCCGATCGGGCTGAAAAGTTTCGAGGACCCGTCTCGGCAGGGAACAGACCCCTGACCCAAATTTCAGATTTTAAGAAAATTGTCTACTACCAAAAACGGCGTGGACGGCGGACGGCGTACGGCGGACGGACATCGACCTTTTGGTTGGTTATCCCTTGAATAATCAACCTATGTTTTCATGCAAATGGTCAACCTCTCCGATTCGGCTCAAAAAATTTTTCTGGACGTTTCATGGTGTCTAGATCAAAAAAGGTCAATGTCCGTCCGCCGTACGCCGTCCACGCCGTTTTTGGTAGTAGAAAATTTTCTAAAAATCTGAAATTTGGGTCAGGGGTCTGTTCCCGGCCTAGAACGATCCTCCAAGCTTTTCAGCCCGATCGGACCAAATTTGGGCGGGGTAGGGGTCAACATGTGTTTTTTGAAAAATGAATTTTGAGATTTTGGGCGATCTAGGCGAGTGGGGTATCATTTTCCACTCAATTTTGGACGCTGAATCCAATGAAATGGGTCCCAGAACGATCGGCACCCACTGGAAGAAGTTATGGGTCAAATTGGGTAAATATTACCCATTTTGAATATGCGTTTTCGAGATTTCCGGTACCTGGGCGTGTGGGGTATCATTTTCCACTAAATTTTGGATCCTAAATCAATTGGAATGGGTCTGGGACCCGCCGCACCCACCGTGTTCCCCATTTCCCCATGTTTTAAATTAGTTTCCATGCACCTGGTCTGACGAATAACCAACCCCTGTGTAAGAATTTGCAGCGTTTTTGATCAGGACATCATGAAACGTCCAGAAAAAAATGTTGAGCCAAATCGGAGAGGTTGACCATTATCATGAAAACATAGGTTGATTATTCGAGGAATAACCAACCAAAATGAGTATTTTGGCTTTTCAAGATTAACGGGGACTTGGATGCGTGAGTGTGGGGGGAGGGAGTCTATTAAATCATGCACTTTGAGTTGATTGAGATCATTGAGTCAATGACAGGCTGGGTATAGGTATTTTTACTTTGGGTCCCTTCAGTAACATTCCATTTTGGTTGGTTATTCCTTGAATAATCAACCTTTGTTTTTATGCAAAAGACTCTCCGATTCGGCTCAAAAATTTTTTGACTTTATTCACTTAAGAATCACGAAGAGGACGTTAATCTTTTAAAAACCAGGAACAAAGGGTTGCTGGTGAAACCTGTAAGACAAGAGAGCAGCTATACATTCCCGGACATTCACTCGTCAATATGCCATCTTTTTGCCTTGATTGAACTGTATTCAACCTGCTCAAATTCTCTACTATTCGGTAACAAATACGATCGGGTGGGACGTAAGGAGAACGCTGAAAGTGTTTGCCAATCTTCTTTCCTCCTGCTTAATTGAACGGCTTGATGAGGCGAAAGGGTGTCTAAATGATATTTCCGTTCTAAAAACTCGTCGTCAGGTATACCTTGGTCGTTTCTTCCTCGTTTCTGTCTTATTCAGCGACATTACTGTTACGTTACAAATAAGACGGTTCACTAACTTCTTCACGGTGATTTATTTTTGTTGGAATAATGACGCCTTCTCAAGGAGCGGTAGACAATTCTGCTTCATCATTCAAACGTGTCCAAGCGAAAAGAGGAGTCTGGAAATATTGGGAGACGATCCAGGTCGTTGTATGAAAGATTGTACCTAAACCAGTATATTTTGGAACATTGTGCCCATCTTCAAGAGGTCGAGCCAAAACTGCAATTTTAGGTTATTTCTTGAATAACCTACCTGTTTTCATGCAAATAATATTATTCATTTTGAATATTATTCAATCTCTCCGATTCGGCCGAACATTTTTTTTCTAGGCGTTTCAAGGAGTCTAGAACAAAATAAACAGATTTCCACGCCCATTTTGGTAGTAGACAATTTTCTAAAAATCTGAAATTTGGATCAGGGACTCGTTTCTGGCTCTAGTAGGTTCTCAAAAATTTTCAGCCAAATCGGACCAAACTGTTTAAAAAGGAGAGGGAGGGGGGGGGGGTTAAAATGATTTTTCAAAAAATGGATTTTGGTTAGTTATTTCTTGAACAATCAACCTATGTTTTCATGAAAAAGGTCAACCTTTCTGATTCGACCCTAAATTATTATCTGGGCAATTCATGGTGTCTAGATCAAAACAGTCCACCATCCGCGCCGTTTCTGGTAGTAGACAAATTTCAAAAAATCTGAAATTTTGTTAAGGGAACCGTTTCCGGCTTTAGTTGGTCCTCGAAACTTATCAACCCGATCGGACAAAGGAAGGTGGAAGTAGGAGTAGGGGTCAAAATGTGCTTTTTGAAAAATGGATTTTCGAGAATTTGGCGATCTGGCGAATTTTCCTCTAAATTGTGGATGCTGCATCCCGAAACGGGTCCCAGAACGATTGGCACCCATTGGAAGAGGTTATAGGTCAAATTAACCTATCTATTAACCATTTTGAATATTTGGTTTCGAGATCTCTGGTACCTAGGCGCGTGGAGTATAATTTTCCATTAAATTTTGGACCCTGAATCGATTGGAATTGGTCCGGGGCCCGCCACACCCACTGTTTCCCCCATTTTCCCCATGGTGAAGAAATGAGTTTCCTTGTCCGAGGAATAACCAACCCGTTTGTAAGAATTTGCAGCTTTAGGTTTTGAGCGATCAAGCCGTGTGGGGTACCATTTTTGACTATATTTAGGGTGAATCCAATAAACGGGTCCCGGAACGATTAACGCCACCAGAAAAGGTTTCGGGTCAATATGGGTATCTATCCACCTATTTCGAAAGTGGATTTCCGAGATTTTTAGTAGCTAGGCGTTTGGGGTATCATTTTCCACAAAGTTTTGGACTCTGATTCCAAAGAGACGGCTCCAGGAACGATTGGCAGCCTCCGGAAGAGATAATTGATATCTTATTTACACATATTGAAAGTGGGTTTTGAGATTTCTGGTACCTAGGCGTGTGGGGTATCATTTTCCACTAAACTTTGGACGCTGTATGGATTGCCTTCGCTATAAGCACAAAGTTATTTTGGCATTTTGTCTTCCATTGAGTCATCATAGTCATGCGGGACTAAGAAACGCCTCATGATAGTTGCAGAGATCTGCGACCATTGGGCGAACCGAAGATCCCTTTTGCTGGCCCACAGTATCGACGAATTGCACATTAGACCCCCGTGAGGCCAAAATCCTTGTACATGGCTTGTTTCAGACTCTACAACGTTGGCCATATTACCATGAGATGGATTTTACTCACCACGCCTTGCGTAAATGAGAAAAATCTGCAAATTCTTACTCACGGGTTGGTTATTCCTCGAACCAAGCGCATGGAGACTAATTTAACCTCGGACCAAGCGCATGGAGGTTCATCTCATCAACATGGGGGAGACAGTGGGTTAGGCAGGTTCCGGACCCATTTTAATCGATTCAGGTTCCAAAATTTAGTGGAAAATGATACTCCACATGCCTAGGTACCAGAGATCTCGAAAATAAATATTCGAAATGCGTAATATATACCCAGTTTGACCCATAACTTCTTCCAGTGGGTACCGATCGTTCTGAGACCCATTTCATTGGATTCAGCGTCCAAAGTTTAGTGGAAAATGATACCCCACTCGTTCAGATCGCCCAAAATCTCGAAAATACATTTTTCAAAAGATGTTATGGGTTAAATTTAGACATTATGAAACGTCTAGAAAATTTTTTTGAGCCGAATCGAAGAGGTTGAGCTTTTGCATGAAAACATAGGTTGATTATTCAAGGAATAACCAACCAAAATGCCACATTTGGGGGGGGGGGGGGGGCCTCTCCTCCAAAATCATTATCCATTTTGAAAATGCCCATTTTTACACTCCATCCGGGGCAATCAGGCAAGGTTTCGAAGACCAACTAGAGCATGAAATAAGTGCCTAACCAATCAAAATATCAGATTTTGGCTTTTCAAAAAATGAGTGAGATATTGATTATTGCTCCTTACCAGGTCATGTTGATCTTCAAATCATCTCAGTTCATTCGCTCAAAACGGTGGCGGGGTTGAGACAAGGGTGCAAGCTATCATTTGTACAAAATGTTGGATGTACCTAATCTGACTTGAATTCTGTTGAAATGGCTTTTGGAAACCTTAAAGAGCGAGATCCGCTTAGAATAATAAACCTTCGTTGAATAATTCGCAACGTTTTGAATTTAGACGCCCGAAACACAAAATGTCAAATTTTAGGGCCGGAGGAATCGCCAGGAGGCACAAAAAAAAGTATTTAGATAAACTGTAACCGTGCTACAAAGCCGAAGAAAACTCTCACTTCCCTCAGGGTATGTAATGGAGGACACAGGTTATAGCTAGTTTTAAAGACAGTTATGAGCTTTTTAACGTTAGAGCGTGCAAATATCAAAGACATATCCATTTCAATCTCAAATGACTCCTCAACAGTGAGGCGCCTATAACGTTGCAAGGAAGCCGTGAAATCGATGCTCGAAGTTTTTCTCCGGCCTTGACTTGAGTTCTCCATACATTATAATTTCTCCGGTCTTTTTTTATTGTTCTTGACTCCTTAGAATGCATTCTTTTTAATGGCTCTGCGCCCAACTACTTATAGAATTTCAATTTCCACAGCTAAATTTTCTGTTCGGTCGAAATTACACTCTTGTGCAGTAAATGAGTGAAACTACCGAGGAATGCAAAAACCCAGTCTACTCTTAACTCTGAATCTGTTGACCTTTTCCTTCGTCTTTGCCTATTTTCCAGGGCTCTCGGTTAATATTGAGGCAGGCTAATATTTCAAATAGTGCGTTTATGGTGCAATACTCCATGCGGGATAACACATTACTTGCATTGTGGTGAGGACTCACTGATAACATGAAAAACTCGATCAAACATCTTTTGGTTTGTTATACCTTGAATTAATAAAACTATGTTTTCATGCAGGAAGTCAACATCTTTGATTCGCCCCAAATTTTGTTTAATTTAAGGTATCTATGAGCAAATGTCCGTCCACCGTATGCCGTCCGCCGTCCATGCCGTTCGGTTGTAGAACATTTTCTAAAAATTTTTAATTTTTGTCAGGGACCCAACTGGAGTCGGTTCTAAAAACTTTTCAGCCCGACCGAACACCATGAGGAGAGGGGGAAGGGGGTGTCAACATGTTTATTTTGAAAATTAGATAAGTATTCAAGTTTTATGGCGATCTAGGGGTGTGGGGTAGGTACTATTATCTACATTTTGGACGATGAATCGATTGGAACGAGTCTCCATGCTCGGGTCCAAGGAATAACCAACCCCTGTAAAAGAATTTGCAGCCTTTTTACTAGAAGCAGACGTGAAGCACCAAGTAAACCGGATAGTTTGGCCAAAATCCCAAAATCAAGGTACTTTTTAGGTAGAAGGTCCTTCTCAACAGTCTCAATACGTGAAATCAGTTGTATCAGAAGCTTGCTTTCCCTCCAAAATCCACACTTCCACTTCTATTCTTATATTTCTGAGTGACCTGAACAGATTTGGTTAAGAGTCGGTCTGTCTGCCAGTCTGTCCGAACCCCTTGCCTCAGCGACAAAGTCCATGATTGCGATCCGTGAAATTTATTGGGATTCCGATCAGATTTGCAAAAATATTCATTCATTTATAGGTGCGAATCCAAAGTTACATTATATTGTCGTTACGTATACCATATTTTTGTTACTGTTATTACGATTTCGTACTTAGTTAATTTTGAACACATTTTGATTTAAAATCCATCCCCGTCAATTCATCAATTAATACCTCGATACCCAGTTGTTTATAGTTTTCTGCAAGTTAAAAAGAAACGTACTTTCCAAGCCTCGAGAGAGCTTATAATATGCTCGTAGGAAGAGTGTTTTAGCTTGTATGAAAGTGTATTTAAGAATGTATAGGAGGTGCAATCTTCCTTTCAATTACCCAAGATCGTTTGGGAGAATTTAGCGAATATTTTGCCACCATCTACCTGTTGGAATGTAATAAGTACCTTTCTTTTGTTCGCGGCGATTGAAAATGTTTTTGGCGTAGGTAACAATAGCCTTGATGGAATCTATTAGGCCAATTACAAATTTTTTAGTAATTAGAAAGTTTTATGACCCGGCGGACAGACAGATTTCAGGTTTTTTCAAATCACTTCAATAAAAGAAAAAAGAAAACACGAGTAAACGCTTTTTTAAATAAAAAATTACTATACTAGTATTGGAATACCGCAAGCAGTATGGTGTGTATGAATTTTCAAGTCGCGAACTAGCTTTTTGCGCCTTAATCTGTCATGATTTGTCCATTACATTACACGTACATTCATTGCATTGGTATGATATTCCCAGTTTCGAAGGTCCTGAGAATATAGAGCGTGGCGTATGATCGCGACCCCCACACCATTCACATGTTCACAATAAACCGGTTTCGCTCCATTTCGAAAATAAAGACAATGTTGAGGACAGTTCATTCTATTATGGTCGCGATAGGGAACCGAGGCCATTCAATAACATTGAGGTAGGAACAGAACGATGGATAATAGGGTGATGGCCGGTAGCCTAGGTTCGGTTGTACCCTTTTACTAGGTAGGTACTTACGCACAAGTACTATAATAGGACTGGCATGATGCAACGAGTTCAGATTCATACCTTAATCATGCGTCTGGGGAGGGGGGGGGGTGAGAACTAGTAACTGGATGACACCACATCTCATGTTTTCAATTGAGAAGATAGAACGTAGTGAGTTTTGGTTAGTTATTCCTTGAACAATCAACCTATGTTTTCATGAAAAAGGTCAACCTCTTCGATTCGGCTCGAAATTTTTTTCTGGGCGTTTCAAGGTGTCTAGATCAAGACAGTCAAATGTCCGTCCGCCGTACGCCGTCATGAGGTTATGGGTCATGGTGGGTGCCTATCTACCCACTTCAAATGTGTGTTTCCGAGATTTCTGGAACCTAGGCTTGTGGGGTATCATTTACCACTAAATTTTGGACCCTGAATCAATTGGAATTGGTGCAGAACCCGCCACACCCCTGTCTCCCCTATTTTCCCCATGTTGAAGAAATGAGTCTCCATGCGCATAGTCCGAGGAATAACCAACCCGTGTGTCAGAAATTGTAGCGCTTTTATTAATCACTGGCATCATGCAACGAGTTTAGATTTATACCTTAATCATGCGTTTGGTGGCGGGAGGTGGGGAGTGAGAACTAGCAACTGGAGGACACCACATTTCACCTTTTCAATTAAGAAGGTAGCATGTTGTGAGTTTTTATCAATCTATAATTGATTTACTGGTAGTTTATGATCAATTGGCAACAAAATGACACATGCCATTGCATGATGTTAATGTCTTTACATACGTCGCGATCAGGCTGACGGCGTCCATGTGAGAAGTTTATGCATTTCATTCAAACTAGGGCTTCCCTGCGGAGTCGATTGCGCGAATAGAAACGTTCTTTGTCTTGTTGAATGAGTTCAAATGGTTGGAAAAAATAAAAAAGAGCGAGAGGAGCAGGCCAGTCTAATTTCAATTCTCATACAGCCCACCTTCTATTAACTACTAGCTGGCACGAAACAGCTCGTAGGCTAGGTACCAAGAATTTTCACGGTCGTTGAATATTTCATACCTCGACAGGAAAAAAGCCAAATGGGTTTATGAAAGTAGAGCTTGAGTTCGCCTGGGTGGGTTAAAATGCCAAGATCAAGGTCGTTTTGAATTTGTGACGTTGAACGTGCATGTGCACGTGCTTGGTCGGTTCAGCTTACACGCCAGGGCGTTCACAGAATGTTCACTCCTGAATACCGTCAAACATCACAAATAATTTGCAACGGAAAAGAAGCCTCTCAGAGTATTGTGAGTACCACCTTAACTCACTCAAATTCCGTAATCCTCTGAGTTACAAACGAAAACGCAATTTCTGGATGCCTTTAAATAGAGCGTTACATTTTCCTTTTGTCACATGTTAGGTCAGTTTTCAAAACTATTTCTTGAAACAAGAATTTTTTGGTTGGTTATTCCATGAATAATCAACTCATGTTTTCATGCAAAAAGCCAATCTCTACGATTCGCCCCAAAAAAATTTTTTCTGGACGTTTCAAAGTGACTAGATCAAAATTAGCAATGTCCGTCCGCCGTCCACGCCGACTTAAGTAGTAGAAAATTTTCTAAAAATCCGAAATTTCGGTCAGGCGTCCGTTCATGGCTCTAGTTCAACCCAATTGTACCAAACTTGGGTGGGTTAGGGGTCAAAATGTGTATTATGAAAAATGGATTTTGGAGATTTTTTGCAATCCAGGTGTGTGGGGTATCATTTTCCACTAAATTCTGGACGCTGAATCCAATGAAAAGGGTCCCAGAACTATTGGCACCCACTGGAAGAGGTAATGGGTCAAAATGGGTATCTTTTACCCATTTTGGATATGTGTTTTCGAGATTTTTGGTACCTAGGCGTGTGGGGTGTCATATGCCACTAAATTTTGGACCCTGAATCGATTGGAATGGGTCCGGGACCCGCCACACCCACTATTTCCCCTATTTTTCCCATGTTGAAGAAATGAGTCTCCATGCGTCTGGTCCGAGGAATAACTTTTCTTGACAGTTTTATTGCACCGAGTCAATATTGCGCGGACCTACATTACTACAACTAATTCATTAAGACACAAGATACACAACTTAGTCCCTATGAACTTTGTCCCATTCATTACCTACACTAGTTCATGTGGTTTCCGGCGCTTTGGTGGCCGAGTTACATCATGTACGTCAAGAAGCATCACAGCTTCGTCGTCTACGTGGTATTTTAGTTTTGCAAGATAGGCCGTGTGGCCCTCCACTGTTTTAGAGGTACCATGGTGCATCAGTAATACACAGCACAGAGTTCTAGAATCTCAAAGCAAAAGTTTTTTTTTCCTCTGTTTATTAGAATTGCACCAAGTTATAAACTTATCAGCAATATTTTTGTGACTTAAGTTAACTAGGTTACATCTTCAGCCAAGGTACATTGCTTAGCTTTTAATTATTCTAACAACTGATTTTATTGTCATTGCATTAGCGAACTAATTCATGTGGTTTCGTGCGTTTAAGCCTTCTGGCGAGATCATTGACGTCAAGAAGTCGAACAGCCTCTTCGTTGACATGATCTTGTAGCCTTTGGCGATGGGCAGCTGCTTGAAGCCTGATGGTTTTGTTTACTGTCTCGACTTGTAGGTCATGGTGTAACCGGTCTTTTCTGAAGTACCGCGGAGCGTTCGTAATGCACCTAAGTACGGTATTTTGAAATCTCTGTATCATGTCTCGATTTGTTTGAGCGGTGCAGCCCCACAACTGCGCTCCATAAGTCCAGACTGGCTTTAGGACTTGCTTGTAAAGGATCATCTTGTTGGGGACGGACAAATTTGATTGTTGCCCCATTATCCAGTACATTTTTCTGAATTTGAGTGTCAGTTCATCCTTTTTCTTTTTCACGTGGGCTCTCCATCTGAGCCTCGCGTTGAGCGTCATACCAAGGTACATAGCTTCATTGGCGTATGGAACCACCTTGTTGTTGAGATGAGTTGGAATGTGGCTAACCTTTTTGTTGGTTAGTTGGCCCACTCTAAGCAAAATTGTGAGGAAAACAATGAGCTTGGAGTGTCCCGGACTCATTCCAATCAATTCTGGGTCCTACATGTAGTAGAAAATTATACCCCTCACGCCTAGTTACCTAAAAATCTTGAGAATCCACTTTTGAAATATTTATTTATTTACACGGGTAAAATATCTATAGTTACAAACTCCGTTTACAATCTTAATATTTACGTATATATATATATATTCAACTATAATGTTTAACAATCATAGGAACTAGTTAATTAAATGAACTCTGAATGAAATGAATTTTGCAGAAGGGATCATTGAGGATGTCTAAATGAGGGGCTTAGAAAACTGAATTTAAGGATCTGAGCACACGTAAAATAGGGTTGTTGTGAAGATAATTCGTAGCGGTGGTTGGGACATGAAACAGGTTGGTTTCAGCGAGCGAAATAGGTAAGTAGGTACCCATTTTCACCCATTCTCACCTCCACTGGGCTTCAGAACCCCATCTCAATCGATTCAACATTACAAATTTAGTTGAAAATGAAACCCCACACGCCTAGGTACCTAAAAATCAACGCCAACAAGAGAAAAACGCCATATATGAGTCAAATGTACTGAGAAATCGAAGAAGAATTCTCGTGGGACATTCCCAGCTGTCCAGCATGGATATTTAGATCTTGGTTCCACTTGCTTACTGACAAAAGGTGTTGCATGTGTAAGGACCTCCCAGTCGATTTAGATTATAGGTACCCGAAAATCCCCAAATTTGGGGTGGGCAGGGGTAAAACCGTATTTGTGAAACCCGATTTACAGGATTTTCGGGAGCTTGGCGTGTGGGTTATTTTCAACTAAGGTTTGAACGTTGAATCGATTGAGGTGGGTTCTAGTGTTTACTGGAGGTGAGTATGGGTTAAATTGGGTAACTACCTATTTCAAAAATTGGTTTTCGAGATTTTTAGGTACCTAGGCGAGTGGAGTATCATTTTCCACTAAATTGTTGACACTGAATCCATGGGAATGAGGCAGGGGCACTTCATATTCACTGCCCCCCCCCCCCCCATACTCCTACTCCAAGGAATAACCAACCATTGTGGAAGAATTTGGAGTTTTTGGATAGGGACATCTTGAAGCTGTCAAATTTTGGCGCCAATCGGAGAGGTTGACCTCTGGCATAATAAACAGCTGTCCTGGTCTGTACATAAAATGTTTCAAATCCGAAATTGTATTACATTTTCAATACCAACTTTTTTCTCTTGAATTGTGCACTATTAGGTCGGAAAAGTGATGGCCTATGTACGAGTTGCCTCGTACATTCAACAATTAATCGAGAACAAAATTGCACCCCAACCCCCATTTGTGCCCAACTTCCACGCATCACTTTCATAGGTCGCCTCATTTTCTTATGAATAAGTTAATACATACTCGTGGTTTTTCCGAACTGGCTTCGAAATTACATTATTTTTTAATACCAGAATCTACCTCCCTGTGGTTGAACTTTCTTCAGTTTTTTTCTCGCAAGATTCGGTTTGTGAGTAGGCCGGGATCAACGTGGGGAGAGGTGCGATCAAGTTTTAAGATGAGAGATTGTAACAACTGCTAGTGTTTAAAAATAATTGAGAAAAACTCAATACGATCACCCTGTACAGCGACCACAAGCTAATAATAAGAGAACTACCTGTGCGCCAGCTTATTTTACGTAAACTTCAAAACATACCCCCTCGTTTTGGAAAATCTGATCTGGAGCAGCTTCAGTAAATGATTAATGACAATCCAATTGGCATAGCTGGTAGAAAAAAATTGGAATCATCCGAAATCATAGTTTCCTGGTAAAAAAATCTGCAAATTCTTACACACGGGTTGGTTATTCCTCGAATGGGGGAAACAGTGGGTGTGGCGGGTCCCAGACCCATTCCAATCGATTCAGGGTCCAAAATTTAGTGGAATATGATACCCCACACGCCTAGGCACCAGAAATCCTGACACATACAAAATGGGTGGATACATACCCATTTTGACCCATAACTTCTTCCGGTGGTTACCAATCGTTCTGGGACACACATCATTGAATTCAGCGTCCAAAATTTAGTGGAAAACTATTACCTCACACGCCTAGGTAGCAGAAATCCCGAAAACACATCCTATTCAAAATGGGTAACAAATACCCAATTTGACCTATTACTTCTCTTGAACTTTCTTGGTGAGAAAATGGGAATTATAACTCGCGGATCACAATTTGAACAATATATTTTTGTACTCACTTTCTTACAACTCGAGAAGAAGGAGTGACTTGAGACTTAAATGAACAGAGCTGCAAACCCTCATGACCACTAACAGTCTAAGGAGAGCAATATGTAGTTCGTATGTTACATGGAATGTATAAGATATTCCATCAACTTTCTCCAGTGGGTGCCAATCGTTCTGGGACCCGTTTCATTGGATTCAGCGTCCAAAATTTAGTGGAAAATGACACCCTACTCGCCTAGATCGCCAAAAAACACATTTTGACCCCTACCCCCCCCCAAATTTGGTCCGATCGGGCTGAAAAGTTTCGAGGACCCGTCTCGACAGGGAACAGACCCCTGACCCAAATTTCAGATTTTTAGAACATTTTCTACTACCAAAAACGGCGCGGAACATGGACGGCGTACGGCGTACGGCGGACGGACATTGACCTTTTTTGATCAGGACATCATGAAACGTCCAGAAAAAATTTTTGAGCCAAATCGGAGAGGTTGACCATTATCATGAAAACATAGGTTGATTATTCGAGGAATAACCAACCAAAACGACGGTAGGAACTGAAGCTATGTTGACAAATCGATGGGGACTTGCAACACCGCTTGTCAGTAAGTACCTAAGTAGAACCAGGATTAAAATATCCTAATTCTGTACCCGTACTCTGAGGAAATATCCCACGAGAATTCCTCCTCAATTTCCCTGTACATTTGGCTCATATATGAGGTGTTCTTTTCTTGCCAGCGTTGGAATGTTAACTTAAAATATAAATCAATTAATGTGTAAGCTGCATGTTAACGTAGCAATGGCTATTACCGAGGTGGTTCGTTCAAAATGAGGCCTTCCACCCGATTACAAGTGTGACAAAGGTGGATGGAGTCTGTTGGCATTTCTAGTCCATAATTCCGAGGGACCTTTCCATTTCCACGTGGGTGACATTTGAGAAAAGCCAAAATGCTACCCCCACCCCCGCGTCGCGTCTCAGCTCCGCTAATGAGTTACCGCCGTTTTCTTCGGGGCCGCCAACTCCTTTTTCGTGCATAACAAAAACTGGACGTAACAACGGGATCGCTGAACCTCGGCCGTCTGATGCCATTCATTCGTGATCTTTTGTAACTTTTTCCGCGTTAATTTTAAATAAATTTAAAAGTCTTTACTGCGAACCGCCCCTTTTCCTCTAATGCAAGAGAAAACGTGATCGGAAATCCTCGATCAGAGCTATTGGAACCTCCACGTTGACGGTAATGCGGTTCTTTATTAGATTCAATGTGATATGTGTACTAGACTTAGTACTACGACTCTATTTTCGGAGAAACATTATTTTCTTTGTCTAATGAATGTTTCCTCCACCGCAGAGGAACACACGGCCCTGTGCTTGTTTCGCGGCTTTGCGTGCCAAGCCGACTTCAATTCTTGGTCAGGGTCCCTATAATTGGACCTAAAGAAATTCAGGATTGATCCAATATCGTATTTTTATGCTGAGAAAAAAGGAAAGCTCATTGTGGAAGAATGTCAACTTGACCTTGACCTACGAGAAAGAGGATGATATATTTCTAAGCTGATGCATACAATTTACGAAACAACCCACTGAGCCGATTTCTTCGTATTTGTTTAAATTAAACGTATGCTTGATAATGCACCCTAAAATACAATCATGATAGACATCTCAGTGGACTTTTATAATTCACGACTACCTTGAAAACAACTCAAAGCTGGCCATTTAACTATAAGCGCCATAAAAATGCATGTTAATCTGGGAGTAAATCGAGTAGGTAGGTATCAAATTATTGTACCGTCATTCTCATCGTGCAATTTATTCAACCTGTATTTGAGTTGTGTTGTCAGAGAAATTACCCCTCCTGCCGTGTAATCCACTGAAAAGGCACGTGAGGAAAGTCGGCAACCCCAATTTGAATAATCTCGCCTGCATATCCAAGCAGCGGCCTTGGTAAAGCAAGTCGTTTTCTTGTGGGTGGGTTCTTCTTTGAAAGCCGTCATATTATCTTCGGATTATTTAAATATCTGCTAAGAAATTATTGACTCGCACACGCTATGGGTGAGTGATGAGTCATCAAGTAATTCCTTTCCTTCATTTTCAGCATGAGCCATCAGCATTCAGCCGATCGCTACGACCAATATCGCTCGTTATATCATTAAGCCGACTAATATTGATAGGTTGGGTCATGTTCTTACTTTTGAGAGTTATCATCTGGTTTTAAACCCTCAACTCATTGTCAAACTCATCATAAAATTGTGTGTTTTCCCCATGCTCCTGGTTTTGGTTGGTTATTTTTCAACGTATATTTGTATAGGAATGTCCATCACTCAGAAGATATGAGGTTACTGACTGGTAAAGCTGAGAATCAAAAAAGAAAATTGTAAAAAAACACCTGATTGGAATTAAGCTACTATCCAATCCATCCATCAACCAATGGTATCATTAGGAATAAATTCACAACAAGTTTGATTGGATTAGCTCGTTATAACGGCGGTATACGAGTAGTAAGCTCTCAGTAACTCAGTTCAGGAATGAGTCATTTTTCTAAAGCTGTCTTATAATAGGCATAATTCATTGGAATAATACATTCTGTATTTTATTTTTTTAAGGGTTTTAAATGTTTACGTTTTATGTATCACTTTACCAAGCACCATCGTTGTCAAAAAAAATAAATGGTCATGAAAAGGGTGACGCCCACGATTGATATTGAAATGGACCTTTACCCCGACCTCGGAGACTTAGACAGAGACACCAATGGCAAGAGGCGAGCGATAATAACGGGAGGACGATTGACCGAAATTTAGTCAAAAATGATACCCCACACATTACATATAATATTGCACATGGACTCCATTTGAGCATTAGTTGGGCCTAACACATTTTTAGACTGATCACAGCGAACGGAGTCAGAGTGCGAAAATGAAGTCAATGCTGAAAATGAGCTTCGTTTTATAAATAAGCCCTGGAACCTTCTGATTGGACCGTCCTTCAGCATACCTTCCCGAGATGTGGTCCAAAAGGAAGTGTGTCTCTTGTCTACAACCTGCTGGATGGTCCATAACAGTCCTCATTCTCTGATGAAGCTTGCAGAAGTGTCCGTGCCCTGTTCTTAACCATCAGCCTCATTTGTTGCCTGTTCAGATCAGTTCTTGCTCAAGGTACTTATCAGACCTCCCGTGTCGCTACCCCATGATGCTCTTCCCAAAACGCATTGTGCTCATTTACTACCCACCCAGAGTGCTGTCTGGCCAACCCACAGCAGATAACGATTCTGCTGCTTACGGCAGTTCATCAGCATGTCATCTCTCCTTACACTCGAAAAACCTTGTTGCTTCACCTAAAGTAGCTCAGTCCTAGAACTCACCAACAAAAATTAAAAAAAAAACTCATGATTCCGCTGAGAAAAAATTCTATCCATTTGATTAACTCTGAACTCGTCATTCCGAAAACATGATATTGCAACCCAGCTCATCATTGCTCAACCCTACAAAGTCCAGATTACAAAGTGATGCTTTTCCCAGCTTGGATGCATTATCGTAATTTGCCAGCTGAGTTTCTCCTTAATAACGAATGTTCTGTCGACCTCCCATGAATATCAGGTACAGTTTACGAGCGGCGAGTTAACGTAAAACGTTAATCTGGCTCGGTTTATTCGCTCTAAAACTGGAAGATGGCCAGTAAACGTTAGCTTAATGGGCAACGTCACGGAGATTGACAGACCCCACCCTGACGCAACTTGGCTCGCGGAAATATCCGTCCGGAAGATCAAAACAAACATTCGCCTTGTCAAACAAACAACCGAGTCTATTGGGAGTCTGGGGAAGACCTACTTCCTTCTTCTATGCGCTCTCTCTCCCTTCGAACTGCTTCTACTTCGGGGGGAAATCAACCGACTTCAAACTAGAGGTGGTGTCTGTTTCATCGTTTCTTTCCCTCATTTTGGTTGGTTATTCCTTGAATAATCTTGAATAATCCTCTCCGATTCGGCCCAAAAAAAATTTTTTTTTGGGCGTTTCAAGGTGTCTAGATAAAAATAAAGCCACCCAATGTCCCCACCGATTTTGGTAGTAGAAAATTCAGGTCAGGGACCAATTTTTGGCTCTAGTTGGTCCTCGGAGCTTTTCAGTCCGATCGGACCAAATTTGAAGGGGGTAGAGGTTAAAATTTTTATTTCGAAAAATGTATCATCGAGATTTTTGGCGATCTTGGCGTGTGTGGTACCCTCAATCCAATAAAATGGGTCCCAGAACAAATAGAGCCCACTGGAAGAGGTTAAGGGCCAAAACGGGTGTCTATCCACATATTCGAATGCGTGTTTTCAAGATTTCTGGCATTTAGGCGTGTGGAGTATCGTTTCCCACTAATTTATGGAGGCTGAATCGAACGAGTCTCCACTTTCCTGGTCCAAGGACTATCCAACCCCTGTGAATCAATTTGCAGCGTTTTTTCCAGCAAAATTATTAAACCATGCCTATATAATGGGTATGATGCGATATGAATCAGTTCGTCTGTATTTTAAAAAACTATTATAATTATCACCCATACCCTGCCTCCTTGTATACAGTAGTTCGAAATCTCTATCAATATATTTTGGTACCGCACAAAATTTAAAAGAAAATACATTCCTAAGTGAAACTTTACTGTCAGGACTTCATGGAAACTAGGCGTGTGGGATATCATTTTCCACTAAATTTTGGACGTATGGGTCAAAATGGGGAACAAAAATGGGGTTTCGAGGTTTTCGGATACCTAGGCGTGTGAGGCACCATTTTCCACTATTTTTCATTTGGTTCAATTGTTTCTTGGATTCAAAAAAATCTAAGGGAAGCGGCTGAGCGAATTTCAGAGTGTATGACAAAGTCATCAGCCAAAAACGGCGGATGGAAATTTCGGTTTTGGTTCATTGTTTTCAAAATAATGACCCTGTTTTGAAGCGGATCTGTCGCCTTTGGTTAATTTCAGACATTTTGCTTTTCAGGGTGTATTTAGAATAAAATTACTACTACACCGCATTCTCTCGAATCGGTCACAGAATTATTTCTACAACAATTGAAAACCACAGAAATGGAACATTCAAGCTGTTGGGACGCAATAATTCGTCCTCATTGAGGGTCGAGCCAATTAATTTGTGGAATCCGCGGGGCGGGAACGTTCGTTTGTAGGAGAAACAGTTGCGGTTGTAAGGGGAAACTGTGTAGTTTGTCTTCTGTTTCTCGTTAAAGTGTTATTAGTGTCTGTGCCGAACGAGGTCAGTCAAAGGGATTGATGTAGAGTAAAGTTTCTACGGATCACATTTTAGACATACATTATTTCTGTAGCACCGAAATACTGTCTAATCACCCATATTTTTGTTTCTTTTTTTTTTTCATTTTTATATCGTCAAAGAATTTTAGAAAATGACATGATGTAGATGATAGGATGATCACCTTGCGATTGCCGTCCAAACCAAATTTTTACTTCCAATTTCCCCTTCAGTTTTTTCCCAGTAAAATAATTTATTCTAATTAATATTTATTTTAATTTATAATTTATTTTTAATTGAATAATTCAACAATAATTATTATGGTCTTGAAAAATACAAAAAGCCGATTTAGCGACGCTGTAAGACTACCCTAGACTAGCGTTCAGAAGGAATGGTGTTTTAGTCTATTTTATAATAAGCAGTAATCAATCTGGGGAGCAAATAAATGACACACTTTAGAAAACTAGTGTTCAGTTTTAATTGAAGTAAAATAAACTCGTAGAAGTCAAAATTTCAATTAGCAGCAAGACAAGTTTTTATAACAAAACATGACTCCAACGTTTGTTGAATTTGAACATTCCTGAATAAATATGAATTCAAAAAGCAGCGATTCCTTTGCGTGACAAGTTGAAATTTCCGTAAAATCATCAGAAAAAACAAAAAACGCTGCAAATTCTTACACAGGGGTTGGTTATTCCTCGAACCAGTCGTATGGAGACTCATTTCTTCAACATGGGGGAAATGGGGATAACGGTGGGTGCGGCGGGTCCCAGACCCATTCCAATCGATTCAGTGTCCATGATTTAGTGGAAAATGATACCCTACTCGCCCAGGTACCAGAAATCTCATAAACACATATTCAAAATGGGTAATATATACCCAATTTGACCCATAACTTCTTCCAGTGGGTGCCAATCGACCTGGGACCCACTTCATTGGATTCAGCTTCCAAGATTTAGCGGAAAATGATACCCCACACGCCTAGGTTCCAGAAATCTCAAAAACACATATTCAAAATGGGTAATATATACCCAATTTGACCCATAACTTCTTCCAGTGGGTGCCAATCGACCTGAGACCCACTTCATTGGATTCAGCTTCCAAGATTTAGCGGAAAATTATACCCCACACGCCTAGGTTCCAGAAATCTCAAAAACACATATTCAAAATGGGTAATATATACCCAATTTGACCCATAACTTCTTCCAGTGGGTGCCGATCGTTCTGGGACCCATTTCATTTGATTCAGCGTCCAAAATTTAGTGGAAAATGATACCCCACTCGCCTAGATCGCCCAAAATCTCGAAAATCCATTTTTCAATGAAAACATTTTGACCCCTACCCCGCCCAAATTTGGTCCGATCGGGCTGAAAAGCTTGGAGGACCGTCCTAGGCCGGGACCAAACCCCTGACCCAAGATCAGATTTTTACAAAATTTTCTACTACCAAAAACGGCGTGGACGGCGGACGGCGGACGGCGTACGGCGGACGGACATTGACCTTTTTTGATCTAGACATCATGAAACGTCCAGAAAAAAATTTTTAGCCGAATCGGAGAGGTTGACCATTTGCATGAAAACATAGGTTGATTATTCAAGGAATAACCAACCAAAACGAGTAGATAGAAGATGAGGACATTACTGGCGTCTGGAAAATATAAGAGCCCACTAAATTGCTTGGCTCAGTCTTTGTGTTTTAGCAATTTGTTTCTATGTCAGTTTTATTGTGACCTGTGGAGTAGATGAAGGAAATTTATTTTGTGTGTCTACTTGGAATAGCTATTTACATATAGTTGTGTCGACCAAACAATATCACAATCTCTCTCAAACTTTTTTTTCTCTCCATTTTCAAGCGAGGTAATTCTAATAGGAAACGTCCGTTTGCCATTTGACCCGGAAACGCTCATTAAAATGCTCCAAAGAAACTAAAGTGTAGGTCCTATCAGTGGCTCACTCATTTTCAATTCGATCTCTCGGTGTGAGTGAAAATCGGTATTTCGAAAAAGGGTTTCCGAGATTTTAGGGGACCTAGACTTGAGGGGTATCTTTTCCCTTAGATTTTGGACTCTACATCGATTCAGAGGGGTCTCTAACCGAATATCGTTCTTTAAAAGTGGGTATTTATTGATCAAGAAAAGCGTACGTTGAAAATGGGAAGTTACATTCTTCGAACACTTCAAAAATACTCTTTCCCACAGAAAGCAAGGACCTCCTAGACTGATGAACTGTCGTGCGATGATCCACTAAATTTTTGGCGCTGTATCGATTGTGATTCTCCCCTGATGAATTGATGCACACGTGAATTGAAGCTATAAAGAAATAACTAAAAATAATAAACCATTGTAAAATGTTACAACTTTTCATGTTTCGATCGATTTACAGAAAATACGATGTGATTTTTACATCAAAATAAAATTCTCATACGAAGACGTATTTTAAAATTGTTGTAAAAGTTACAATACCGCAACATTTATTTTTATTTATTCATTTTTTAAATTTCATTCGTGTATTGTATAAGAACGCTGCAAATTCTTACACACGGGTTGGTTATTCCTCGAATGGGGGAAACAGTGGGTGTGGCGGGTCCCAGACCCATTCCAATCGATTCAGGGTCCAAAATTTAGTGGAATATGACACCCCACACGCCTAGGCACCAGAAATCCTGACACATACAAAATGGGTGGATACATACCCATTTTGACCCATAACTTCTTCCGGTGGGTGCCAATCGTTCTGGGACACACATCATTGAATTCAGCGTCCAAAATTTAGTGGAAAATGATACCCCACACGCCTAGGTACCAGAAATCCCGAAAACACATATTCAAAATGGGTAATATACACCCAATTTGACCTATAACTTCTTCCAGTCGGTGACAATTGTTCTGGGACCCATTTTATTGGATTCAGCGTCCAAACGTTAGTGGAAAACTATTAACCACACGCCTAGGTAGCAGAAATCCCAAAAACACATATTCAAAATAGGTAATAAATACCCAATTTGACCCATTACTTCTTCCAGTGGGTGCCAATCGTTCTGGGACCCGTTTCATTGGATTCAGCGTCCAAAATTTAGTGGAAAATGACACCCTACTCGCCTAGATCGCCCGAAATCTCGAAAATCCATTTTTCAATGAAAACATTTTGACCCCTACCCCCCCAAATTTGGTCCGATCGGGCTGAAAAGTTTCGAGGATCCATCTTTTCCCGGGAACAGACCCCTGACCCAAATTTCAGATTTTTAGAAGATTTTCTACTACCAAAAACGGCGTGGACAATGGACGGCGGACGGACATTGACCTTTTTTGATCAGGACATCATGAAACGTCCAGAAAAAAAATTTTGAGCCGAATCGGAGAGGTTGACCATTATCATGAAAACATAGGTTGATTATTCAAGGAATAACCAACCAAAAGTTACACGCAAAATCAAAATTACTGCAAAATATTACACACGGGTTGGTCATTCCTCGAATGGGGGAAACAGTGCGTGTGGCGGGTCCCGGACCCATTCCAATCGATTCAGGGTTAAAATTTAGTGGAAAATGATGAAATCTTGACACATACAAAATACCCATTTTGACCCATAACTTCTTCCAGTGGGTGCCAATCGTTCTGAGCCCCACTTCATTGAATTCAGCGTCCAAGATTAGGTGGAAACCGACACTCTACCCGCCTAGATCGAAGCCTAATCTCGAAAATACATTTTTCAAAAAACACATTTTGACCCTTACTCCGCCCAAATTTGGTCCGATCGGGCTGAAAAGTTTCGAGGACCGTCCTAGGCCGGGAACAGACCCCTGACCCAAATTTCAGATTTTTAGAAAATTTTCCACTACCGAAAACGGCGCGGACAATGGACGGCGTACGGCGGACGGACATTGACCTTTTTCGATCTAGACACCATGAAACGTCCAGAAAAAATTTTTGAACCGAATCGGAGAGGTTGACCATATATATTCAATAATAATAATAATAATAATAATAATATTCAAGGAAACACATTCTTATTAATCATACAATGGAAATTACTTCGAAAATCATGGCGAATGTTACTCTTCCATAGGAAGAACCCCTCGTGCTTGGAGGGACAAAGTGTAAACCTAATTTACGTACCCCTCTTGCACATTTATCCTATACACTGTACATGCTTGCATCAGAACACGAATTAAGTAGCGTTAGGGTTATTTCAGTATTTTAGGGGTTGCAGCAGAAGAGGCTTTCATTTGAAATGGTTTGGTTTCTTTTGGTTTGCCGTTGAACGAGTCAGCTCTTTCACAAGTTACCTACAGTACAGAAAATAGAATCACCTATGTGAGGCCTGACTCAGGGCCGTTTCCGTTCACCGAAGTAGGTAACTCGTCAAACACTTGAGGATGCAAATCATCTCGAAACGAGCTCTGTAGAGCCAGTGGCTTTCATCTCGATACCGAATCTGCCCAGTCCTTTTTAAGAGTTTGAAGCACGAGTGTTTCACCCAGGAGTTGGATTTTAAGGCGTTTCCTTCCGCCCTCCACGCTCCCCTCCTTCTGTGAGTCTTTTTTCGCCCAGCGTCGGCTATAATTAGCGACATTGTACAGGCCGACCTCTCGTTCTTTTAAATTTGCGGTGTATTTTTAGTTTTTCGCTCCACATTTACATCGGTGGGAAGTTCTCAAGGAAGCTGGGGATCTACAATCCCCGAATACCGAAAAACGTGGGGGCGAACATGCGTTGGGTTTGCACAGTTGGCTGATAAGTGACGGGAAGCGGAAAACTATCCAAAATGGAATAACTTCTAGCTTATTTCGGTTTTATGTTGATTCTTTGACTGATTGGCATACGATACTACGAGCAAAGAGCAATACTAGTTTCGACCATTAATAAAATTAATTGAGACACTTGGGTCGGGGATCCGTTTCCGGCTCTAGTTGGTCCTCGTAACTTTTCAGCCCGATAGAACCAAATCTGGTGAGGGTAGGGGTCAAAATGTGTATTTCGAAAAATGGATTTTCGGTATCATTTTAGACAAAATTTTGGACGCTGAATCCCATGAGACGGGTCCCGGGACTATTCGCGCCCACCGGAACAGATTATGGGTCAAAACGCATATCATCTGCCTATTTCGAAAGTGGGTTTTTGAGATTTCTGGTACTTAGGCGTACTAAGTGTCATTTTCCACTAAATTTTAGACGCTGAATCGATTGGAATGAGTCTTCACGCTTCTGGTCCGAGAAATAACCAAACCCTGTGAAAGAATTCGTAGCATTTACTTAATGTTGAACGGTTTTTGTAGTTACCTACTGGTGGAAATGTGAATTGTACAAAAAGTTGTTTTATATTGAAGAAAATATGTCCGTCAAAAGCACCCCGCCCACCAATAGTAGTTCAAGAAGGTACATTAAGTTTACCAAGTGCGTATTTGGAAGACGAAGGCAAAGTACAATAGCAATACGTCATCCAGTTTAGGCAGAATTTATTAGTACTGACTCTGAAGTTGAATAGGATCCTTGAACTTCCTCTCGAGATTTGCAAGCTCGTTAATTATCGCGACTAGCCTGATTCCTATTCGCAAGGAAATTTAAGGACAGACAGACGGATGACATTGTGTGTTATATCAGATTATTCTTTTGAAGCGCCAAACACATACCACCAACCACGAGTGAATCTTTCGCCTTTAAGAATGATTCGGCATGATTATGATTGATGGCATCCCCAGGGCCCTATTTTCACTGATAACGTGATGAATAGATTGCAATGATGATTATGAACTGGCATTTTGTTTAGAAAAATTGCGAGTAACTCTGAAGTGAAACAAAGAACAAGAAGATAATGAAAAAAACTCGGTGCTAGAAGTCATAAAGGGTGTTTGCGTTTACGATTGTTATAGGCATCGATTTTACTGCATATTGCCAGAATGCAGTAACTCGTTGAAACTTTGGTTAAAGGCCTAATATTTGAGTCATTTTACTTATTCGTATTCAGATTTCTTTGTGCATTCGGCCTTACCTCATTCAAACTCTCAAAGCTTACATACATACATTTTGCAAGTTATTTCAATTTTAAGGCAAGAAGAAGAGAAAATTAGAAAAATACTGCTAAATAATCTACTGTTGTTTCTTATTCTTGATGAGGGAGAGCACTACTTTGAGGCTTGTAGAGCAGATTCCTAATCAGAAGAAGAAAAACGCTCCAAATCCTTTCACAGGGAATGGTTATTCCTCGGAACAGCATGAAGACTCATTCCAATCGATTCAGCGCCCAACATTTAGTGAAAAATGATACCCCACACGCCTAGGTAGCTGAAATCTCCAAAACTCACTTTCGAATTAGGTAGATTGATACCCATTTTCACCCACAACCTCTTCCGGAGGGCACTAATCGTTCTGGGACCCACCTTATTGGATTCAGCCTCCAAAATTTAGTCGAAAATGACGACCCTTGACGACTAAATCGCCGAAATCCTCGAAAATTCATTTTTCGAAGTAAACATTTTGAGCAAACGCTCTTTGGGGTTTTCGGGAATTTTGGTGATTAGGAACCACAAACACGTAGGGGTTTGAACAAAGTATTTTAGATGTCGGCGAGTGTGGGCTATTTGCCATACATTTCATTCCAGTTCCCACTTACTCAAACAACTATGAATGCACTATATTTCCCCACGAGCGATGTCCATTGGAAAATATTGCATAATATCACAATTACTGCCAAGAACTTGAGTTTTTGCACCACATGGGAATGAAAGTATGTACATAACGAACCAAATTCTCATCTTTACTTGCGCCCCGGAGAATACACGCGAAATATTAATGGTAAAGATAGATACGCCTTGACAGACCTTGACGTTCAGTCCAGATAGACCTTTATTGGTATAATTAGATGGGCAGGTTCCAGCGTAGGTGTTCAAGTAGGAGGAAGCCCCTCAACTATCAAAAGCGATCGGATATACACAAGCAGATCTTCATCGCGAAACCTTGAATGGAAACTATCGCTCCATCCCGTGAGGGCGGAACCCTCCTATAAATGCTAATCAAAAACGCAGGCTCAAGACGTTTTGCCAATTTTCAAAAATGTCTTGGAGGAAATGAACGATTTTGAATGAGGAGCACCACACCCACCAATCCTCTTTGGAATTTAACACCGTTTATTTCCAAACGTAAGAGTATATGAACGAGACATGAGGTGCAGTTGATTTTAATAATTTATTTAACTACCGGTTTGCGGTCATGAAGCGCATCCTCGACTCAGTTCATTTCATGGTTCCGAATGACCTTCAATTTCTTGAAGAACTTGCGCTTAAAACATACCTGTGGGGTTGTCATGCGAATTAGTTCGGGCTGTGTGGGCCATAATGCTCATGTTCCGGATATTTTCCACAAGACTACACCATTCGCAAAGTCAGGGTCGAGCGAAATTCACGTATATATGAGCAAATTTCTCGGCGGAATCTATATTCGTAGGCATCCAATGGCGTCAGGGTAATATTTTAATGGGAAAATTTATGTCAATGGATTTTATTACTATAATGGATCATATTGTAAGGTACTTTACTTGGAAATTAAAGTTCCTTAGTTGAATCCATACAGATACTACCGTAACGTATTCATGACCATGATTGCTACGGAATGGGCTATCTAAAGCACAAACGGTGACAAGTTTCAGGACATTCCAGCATTTTGTGTTTTATGACTTTTCCGGTCCGGAATCTTTATATATTTTCGGGAGGATAAATTGAAGTGTAAGGTTCAAATTGTGTCATTAAAATAGGAAAAAGCATCTGAAAATAAATAAATAAATATCCTCCCTTGCTCTGCTGATTTTTCCCCCCTTTCCGCGTTATTTTGTTTGTTTAATCATACGGTAGGAGTCACAAATTGATATTGTTGAACTTTTCAAACAAAATACCTTTCGAGGATACCGCCGTAACGGGTGTTTACCTGTACGGAGTCATTCGATATAGAATACTCCAAATTTCCTTGCAAAATGACCTTACCTTTTTTCTTATTACCTATTTCTTGCAAAAGTTTATATGAAATTATAATGGTATGAACTTGAGCAGAATTATATGACTCACTCAATGGAGGACATATTTCTTACTTGGGTAAATGATTTTTGATGATGATTATTAATTTAAAAATTTCTCTTCTTGGGACAGTCTTTGACCGGCGATTGAGGAAATTTTCGCCCTACTCGCTGATGGATGACCGTCAAACAAAAAGACGACATTTTCAATTAAAAATCAGGATTGGCAGGAATTGATTGTTGGATGATAAGAAAGGTAAACGAAGGTCGAGTGGGAGTTCGCCTGCTGTTAATTGAAGGTTACTAACGGAGTAGCGGGTCATCTTCTTAGATTAATTGCTGCAGGGCGGATATTGCGCTCAAGATAGCCGGCTACCGCCTATTAACCATGGGCGTGGTTGCGGAAAACACAAAACTCAAAGGGAGAATGAAGTGTGGGAAATCGAAGAATGGCTGTAAGTCGTTCTTAAGATCCATCATTTTTCTTTACCTTGACGTTTACTTGGCTCTTAGGGTCACGCAATCGGTGGATTTCTTTTTGAGGTTTTATGTGAACGCTTGATAAATCCGACGACGCAAGTGATATAAGTGTATGTTTGGCAAAAAGGGGGAGAAGGCGTGTCAATGCCAATGTCACGGTAGGATTGGTACCCTCTCGTTATTTTAAAGCCGCAGACGTCATCAAGGTTCCACCGTGATCCGGGTTAGTTGTTTCTACACGAAGTACATCTGTAAAGAAAGAGAAATGATCCCCACGTGCGCTCGAAGGGATGTAAAAGGTTCCCACAAGTTGTTCAGTATAAAACCTGGCGCGCTTATGCTTAAAACTCCTTCTGGTCCGACTCACCAAAATTCAAAATCAGTTTTCAGACCCAATATCATTATTTTTTTTGTTTTCTCTTTTCAGTATATTCTCATAATACGGAAAGACAAATTCGAATATGGTCAATTAATCTCCTCACATAGGTTTCGTATAGTTTCGTCAAAAAATTAGAACATTTCCTCCGTGCTTTACTAAACGATTCTTCTCAAGTCCTATTAATGGTACGAATGCAGAAATAGGAGGTTTGTGTTAATTAAACGCTTCATCTATTTACAGAAGTTCAACTCGATCCGATAAGCGACCACAAAGAGGGTAAAGGACACACATAAATCTTCAAACTCTTGCCACCAATCCGTTTTATCGGTTTCCTTTCTTGACTTTATCTCACTTACGGATGTTCGTAGGAGCACGAGAGCGCGGCCAATACCTTCTACTTGTCCCTCCAACGAATCTACCGAGAATAATACTCGTAACTGAAAAGGGCTTAAGGGTTAAACGCATCGTGGTTAATTGCGAGGGGCGGTAGGTATAAGGGAAACACTTTTGAAACTTTAATTTGATCTATCCTACTTCATTTTTGAAAATACTGAATATTTATTACAAAAGCAATAAAATAGTTTATATTTAGAACCAAGAAGACATGTTCATTTTTCAGCCTTGGCTGCTATACAAGTCAAGGATTAGGTACTTACAGATTCAATTTGTGCCTTCCGACATCCTTACGGCCTCACATGAAATTCAAATCACTCGCACCAATGTCGATGGGTCGCCGAATTTGAGTATGGGTACATATTGAGTTGAGGAGCTCGTTTACAAAAGTGCACAACTCCGTTGTCGACAAATTTTTCAGGAGGCCCAAAAAACCGCTGCAGCTGTTCCGCTTCCAATTAAAAAATTGCAAAAATCCCCATTAGCTAGCTTTAATGCTTATAAATTAATGGACCTATTCCGAAATAATTTATTTTCTCCCTCAAGCTTGCTATAAACGATTTGGTTTTGGAGATATACAGTTTTGTGAAAAAACAATGGAGATATATAGTTTTGTAAAATGAACAAAAACTTGGAAGCAGGTTTAATGAACAAGAACAGTGAAAACGCGCTTTATTGCAATATAAACGCACGCAATTACAATGTTGGCTGGTAACAATGTTACTAGAAAAAATGTTTCAAGTTTTAAACCCATTTTGGGCTGGCGTAACATAATAGGTATGTCAATCTCAAAAAAATAGAACCTCAAAAAATAGTTACATCATCAAAAAGCAGAAAATTAGGACTTTTTTGACAAAATAGGTACGTGAATAAATTTAAAAAGAGATAAGAGTTGGAAAGGTAAACACGGTACGGGTAAAGGTACGGTTTTCATACCGTATACGATTAAGTTTCGGAAAAAGTTTCACGTTTTTAAACATCATCTCAAAATAAAAACTTAGGTAGGACTCTTTCTTTTAAACACGATTAAATTTATAAAGAAATACGATTAATAAATAAAAATCAAATGTGAATACATGGTGGCTCCTTTTCTAGGCAATCACACTCTTCGTTTTCTTCCGTGCTTGATTCAGCAGCATTATTTCCGAGTACATTGACGTACCAAGCATTCGCACCAAAGTGGGTTTCCAAAAGATGAATGACGTCCCTCTTCTTTTCATCAGTCAGGCCAAAGGACGTACGGATCTCTGGAAGATTTTCGAGAGTGTCGCTGCGACCTTTTTTCACAATACTTCTGAAATTTTCCGTCGTAGAGTCGAACCAGTAGTTTGCGCAGCACAGAATTTTAGTGGAAACTGTTCCATCCCTCGTCTTAATTTTCTTAATGCAGAGACGTTTTGTTTGGCTTATTCCTTTTATCTTCTGGTAGATCTGTCCTGGTCGTGAGAACAGGGTCTAGGTTTCTGTTTTAAACGTACTATGTTCGGATCACAGTCTCCGTATTTTACGATTTTTGAACGCGCACGCTCCACACTCTTCACTGATTTCCGCTTCCTTGAACCCACCGACAAATTCACAACAATATCCATGACTACCGAAGACTAACTAATAATGTAATACTATTACTCGGGCAAACGTAAACAACAGAAAACAGCCGTGAGGTTACACGAAGAGTAAACATAAACCGTGACGCGCACATTCCTATGGCGACGCGGAGTGAAGGAAGCACCATCTTTCGGTAGCTTCAAAAGTCACGGTTAATGGTGTGTCAACGTGCTGAGTCTACCATCTAATGGGGATCCGAGCAACTAATTCAAAATATCAAAGGAACCGATGACCACATTATCCTGTTGGAGTTGTTCAGTTTTGAAAAAAAAGAAAACAGCCATTGGTGCTATTTTAAAGTGGAGTTATTGAGTTTTGAAAATATGAAGAACAAGGAATTCAGTAGTGGATTTATCAACTTTTGTAAAAGAAACGAGAGTTTGAGGCCTCGTTTGAAGGGGAGTTAGAGAGATTTGACTGCCAAAACTGCTACATGATGTGTAAGAGACCCCAAGCTACGAAATAACAGGAAAAAACTGAATTTTGGCCAGGGGTGGAGTTATTAACTTTTGTAAACGAGCTCCTCAGTTGTTCAAAGGGTTTCAGAACTGTCAGCAGTTCAATATTCTGTGGAGTTTCAGAAAAACTAGAGGCAAGGGAATTAATGAATCTAACTTTCCGACTTTCTTAAAAAGGGATTTAGCCCTTAGGTACGTGCCTAAAAGACGTACCAAATACTTTTTAATGACAATTTGATTAAAATTCATGTTTTTTGATAGCATGTATATCGGTAAATAATAACTCGACTACAATATGGACCAGTTGAAAGTGATTTGTATTTTCTAACGCTTCCTTCAGAATAAGAATGTTTTGACACTACTTATGTGCTATTCGTGGTTCTTTTTAATTCCTTAGTCGTATCTTCTCGTTCCCAGTAATGTGACACATTCAAAATTGTATTGCAAAGTGAAGAAATTTATATTTATTGTACTGAAAAACGGTACTTGTCAATTAGAATTAGAACCCCTCCCGAGGGTGACCTGTTTACTAGCACCGTAACCTTCCCGTTGGACAGCGATATATCGCACAGCGATATATACGATATATCGCAACGTAGCCTGCACCGACTTTATTTCTTGGAATGATGCCACGTTCTTGTAGAAATTCAGCTGCAGTCTTCTCATCATGAACAGTCATGAACAACTTCCTGAGATTCCACATCGAAAAAATAAAAGGAAAATGGAAATAAATTAAAAACAGTGAAGTAAATGAAAAGCGATTCACACAATTGACAACTGACAACAGCGTGGTAGCATAAACTAAAATTAACCGCCAACGTGGAGGTTATATATAGATCGATATATAGAAAATCGATTCATCACGCCATGTTTGGGATAGTTGGTTACCCTCGGGAGGGGGTCTAATTGACAAGTACCTGAAAAACTATTAAAATCGTATTTTTGGAATGGATTGAGATAGAAATGTGCAGATGGTACTAAATTTTCAGTCTGTTTTCACCCCAAATGGGAGACATTATTTTTATATTAAATGCACATTAGCGGGAAGATTGAATGAGTAAAGAAGAAAATTTGTGGTCTCATACTTCTTGTGCATAGGTACGTAGTTCATTTCCAGAGGCAACACAATTTTTTAAAAGAAAAAACGAATAAGGGCATTCCTGATGGTCAGACTCACTCAAATCGATAAAAATCAAATGAAAACTGGAATGGCGTGACCTGGATTGAATAACGAAGACGAACAACCCTATCGAGAAGTTCACCGGCCCGTTTCTTAGGGGCCGGTGACACAGCAAAGCGTAGAGCATTCGCATAGGGATCACGCTATCTTGAGGACCAGGAAGGGCAGGACGAAGGGAAATGAATTGTGATACTTAATGATGACGTGGAGCTGAGATTAACTGTCTGAACAGAAAGATTAGGCCCGACAAAACCGCAATCTTACTAATGGCCAACAAAATGATTCTCTCTCTAACCAAGAACCACACCCTTTTGCAATATTTAACCGCTCGCACCTATCTTCCTGCCGTCCTTTTCTATTCCATCAGCTGGGTCTAGATGGTAGACCGAAACGAAAGCAGCAAAGAAGAGAACCGTGGTCAGAAAAACGCGTGACAAAAGGTTTTATGGGAGGTCCTTCTATTTACGGCCTATCACGACTAACGGTTTCATAGGAAGTCTCTCCAGCTATCTCAGTACACTACTACTATGTGGCTAGCCAGAAAATAATTACTTACAATTGCCCTTCGTCTGCAAGATTTTTCGTCCAATCAGGAAGGGCTAGCCACCACAGCATCATTTTGTACCTGGGAAGGCACTGATAGGCGAAGTAGAGAATTCAGGTCTTATTTCTGACCTCCTCACTATTTACCGGGGTTTCTTCATTTTTTAAAATTATTATTCGTAACCAAAACTGGCATTGATTAGTTGAATACCTGTGCAAATCATTGGTAGAAGCGAGATTACACGGATCAATTATTGTATGCTCACACTCATGTATTCCGTTTACGTGTTGCAGTGTGTATGGAATATGCTGCACATGCGAAAAACTCTCCGACTGGACCGAAAATGTTGGGTTTTCCACGTACGGCCTGCCCTGCATCCGAATCGACGCCCCAACCGCAGCTGAGAGTCGACACGACCGACGTACTGACACGGTTCAGGCAAGAAATGTCACGGTCCGGATCGCGAGCGGAAAAATTCGACGCGTATCTCATCCCAGGAACGGATGCTCACCAGGTGGGTTGGTTAATGTAAGCAATTTAAGAATTATACGAACAAATTATGAACATGGAACCAATGGTTTTAAGGATCGACACCTGAGTTCGTGCTGTTGGAAAAAAGTTTTTCAACTTCAGGTGGCTGTAGTTAAACCCGTTTTGGAGGAACAACTTGATTTTCAGCACGGAGGGGACCATATCGAAAGATCAGTTCATAGGAAGTTGGCATTACTTGAATAAGGAGGACTTGGAAACCTGAGACACAGCCCTTTGGGCTCGGCTTGAGACACTACCTACCCAATGTTGCTTATCTTTAAAGCAAGTGTAAGCCCCCAGGCTTGCTGCCTCCAGAAGGCCAGAAGGGAGGGAGCATGCGCCAGGATGTGCGCATTTTGGAGAGAGGCCCAGCGCTCACTCATTGCAAAGGCGTCCAACCAGGCGGTCATCGAAGCGCCCCTCGGGGCCAAGGCGCCCAACATGTTGGAGTCATATATTTTTGTAACAAGTGAATCTCACTCAGTCCATCCTGGCTTTGTCCTGTGCTCGCTCTGAAGTGAACTCTTCTACCGTGCTGAAGTCGACCAAAGCTGTAATATTGTGTTCCCCATGAGATGATAAAGGACTCAAGTTAATAAGCCTTGCTGTGTACCTGCGGGACAGCGTGCCCCCTCCTGTTTTTCCTTCGACGTCGACGCCGTTTTCGTCAGCCGGTATTGTTGCACTTGCTCATTAAATTGTATTTCATGTATATCATAATTTCATGTATCTTGTATTAATTGTATTTTACGCTCCACATGTTGTCTGTTTTACTTTGTCAAATTAAAGTCTTGTATCAATTCTAGCCCAGGTTGAGGCATATTCTCCTTTGCAAAGAGTCCTTGTTTTCAATTTTAATTCAGTTTGTATCAACGTATTTTATGTTCATCCTTGGTATCCCTAATTGCTCAGTCGTAAGTCTTGGACTTACATTGTGTAACCTCTCGCTAGGTCCGTTCAACACCTCCGAAGAAACCCGAATTAAATTATAGTAAATTCAAACACATTTTAATTCGAGAGAGGCTTACACAAGCATAGAAGCAAGTTACCTGACCAAATAAACTAATAACTGCTGCAGAGCTTGATTAAGTGGTTGATGCGCTCCATCCACTTGCCTTCTTGCCATAAATATCGATCAAAACAAGAAACAATTTGAGAAAATAAGCAAAACGCAGCGAACCATCTTATAGTTTCCACAAAAAGAGGACCCATCTTCCAAATAACATATTTGACGCATCGACATTGTCCGCCCGGTACCATTTCTCGATCGATTCAGCATCCGAAGTCCAGGAAAATAATACCCCACAAGCACCAAAAATCCCGAAAACTCATTCGTAAAATTCTAATTTTAACTCATACCTTTCACCCTTTGTGGTAACATAGCTGAAAATTCATCTAGCTTTTTGTCAAAAGCATTTTGGGTTCATGAGATTTTTAATTTTTTCGGGTTTTTATTTGTATTTGTACGGGTATGTACTGTGCCCTTTGGGCCTGGAGTTCAGGAGTTGTCCTTTGGTTGCTCGGATGTCGACATTTTGTTGTAACGGGGCGGCAGATTCCAAGCGCCCCGTCAAGAAACTTCGGCGGCGGGGGACGGATCGACCCCTCCCCCCCTCCAAGCGCCTGACCCCAGCTGGGCGGAAGGCGTGTCCTCATTGGATTGGTTAGGCGATGGGCGGCGCGAGACACCCAGGGAGGAGTAGGAGGGGAAGGCGACTTGACGAGCGGACTGGGGAAAGGCTCGGAACATCAGTCGTGTACGAACTCAAGTGAAGGAAAGTTGGGATCTCCGAAACGAGGTTGGCCCCCCCTGCTCGCCATAATCTCGAGAGGACGAGGCGAGGCAGGGGCGGGGCGGAACAACCTGTTTCGGGGCGGAACAACCTGTTCCGGGGCGGAACAACCTGTTTCGGGGCGGAACATCGAAGCGGAACAACCGACGCGTAGCAAATCAACCCCTTGTGAAGCCGGTGTTGTGAAAGTGACCTGAGGGAACAAGTGTATCGTGGTTCCTTCAGGGTGAGAACTCGGGAATTGGGAGATCAGCCAATTCCTCTCCCGTAACAGTGGGCCCTTATACGAACTGAAAATCCCCCGTCGGACCCGAGTGTTGATCCGTTTGCGCCCGATTCGACGGCCAATAGTCTAGGTTCCCCACGCACCGCCAGTCGTCGGACCTCCGTCGGAAAGAGCCTCGCCTCCTCCGGCCTGGACGGCGTTCCCCTGACCGAAGCCGAGCAGCGACGAGAACATCACCCTGTTGTCTCCATCCGAAGGAGTTGGTACACGTAAGTGGCGAAATACCTCTATCTCGTGAAGAGAACATCACCCTGTGGTCTCCATCCCAAGAAGTCGGTACACGTAAGTGGCGAAATAACTCTGTCTCGTACCCTCGCAACGCGAAAGTCGAACTATCTAAATCTGGCCCAAGCCCTGACGTTTAGTCACCAGAAAGCTGATCATAGAGTTGTAGATTGTGACCGTATTATTTAGCATGTCGTCTGTCGTGCGTTAGGAAAAGAGAAAGGAATTAGGGGAGGACGCTAACAAATCACTTCAACTTTTACCGTTATTCAAATCAAACATTCCTGAGCCTTCAGCTACCTCGTAAATTCATTTGGCCCTCAGCCCTTCACTTCTGCCTACTCAATAATTAGATTACGTAATAGTCAGTATCCTTCTCGGCCGAGACATTCCGTATTTCATATTTCTGTCAATTGCGTTTATTATAAGCCAATATTGAACCCTTGACTTTCAATCACGAAACCCCATTCCTCAGAGCTTGGTAAATTCAGGTGTACTTGGCGTCTATGACCGACCATTGCCGACATTCCGGACGGTAAGTGAAAGTCTTTAATCTCCCACTAATTATTCGCCTAGGTCTATTTTTGGATCCCTAGCCCGTTACGTGAAAACGACGGGTTACATTGTTTTGTAGCTTGAATAAACACGAGCAGAGAAAACCTATATATCTCAGGACACGAGTATTGCTGTCTAGGCACCACTGTTTCTGATGGCATTGTTTTGCAAGTGTAGATCATGGGCTAATAAACTAATAAAGATCTTCGTTCCTGCGTTCCCTACACTTAAAGAACCTTTAAAGAATTTTGAAAGGTTGATTTAAAAAAAAAAATTTACTAATTGTTCCGATTGATGATGGCGCTACATTTCAGAGTATGGTACTCGCTGATCGGGACAAACGGATTCAATTCATTTCCGGATTTAGCGGCAAAGGAGCAATGGCTATCATCACGCAAGACAAATCCGCCATTTGGGTGGATCCATACGACGCAGAACAAGCTGACCAGGAGATGTCGTGCCACTGGACCATATACACAAACTCAAAGAATGACGTCAGTCGACCTAATGAACCTTATAAAATTGCGATGCGCTATGTCTTCTTAATACATTTTATTAATTAATCTTCCTGATTTCTTACTCATGCTTCATATTTCTGCAGATATCCATCCCACAATGGGTTCAGATGAGTTTGAGAGCAAGAAGCAGAATAGGAGTCGATCCCACTCTAATTTCTCAAGGTTATTGGGACGTATTGACGAAGCGAATAAATTTGGTTGCCGTAAGAAATAATATAGTGGACCTGATTTGGGCTAATAGACCTTATTATCCCAACTACAACGTACAAGTTTTATCCCCTCCCGATGGACGTGCGTACGCTTACGTTTTAAATGTATTTCGGTTATTTTTTATTTTTTTGTTCTTATTTCAATTTGACTCCATTTCACCTCATATTTGCAGGTAGCCACTGGCCAACCAAAGTCGAAGCAGTCAGAGAAGCTATGAGAAACGAAAACTGTGACGCACTCATCGTCACTGCCCTTGACGAGATTAGCTGGGTCCTTAACATACGAGGAGAAGAAACTGAGTATCTTCCTGTCATCAGAGCTTACTTGGTCATCACGGATAAAATTGTCTATCTTTACACTAACGCAAGTAAATTTACGAGTGTCGCGAATGGAACGCTCAGGATTCAGGAGTGCTTTCATGCTAATTGCGTGAGGTGTGTTTTTGTTGGCCCCTGGGCGTCCTACCATCTCATGCAGCTATGTTTAATATGAAAATACCATACTACCTTCATTTTTCAGGAGCATCGCGTATGAAAATATATGGGGTGACCTAAAAACGATGTCCGCTCAAATTTGGAAGAAAGTTTGGTTTCCTGGCGAGGCGCCCTTTGTTCCTGGAGGCAGCAGAGCAATTTACGACGTCGTACGTTTTCGGTCAATTCTACTGAATGGAAATTTAATCGTTAACGAATACTCGGATCTCGTTTTCTTTCAATCGTTTTTTCAGATCACATCATCATCAGATAAGTTCGTCAAAGTATCGCCCATTGTCACATTAAAATCAGTAAAGAGTCTTGACGAGAGAGAAGGGATGATTAGCGCTCACGTCCGAGACGCCATTGCTTTTTGTGATTTCATGTCTTACCTCGAGAAAAAAGTAAGTAAAAGTGTTCCATCAAATTTGCTAACTGTCACTGGAACTGAAAGAGATAAGACGTTTCTGACAGTACTCACCGTTTCGGTATAGATTTAATACATGTAAACTGTACAAGTTGGTCTGGAATAGTTTCAAACAATTGTTAACTCTCCTTTCGCTAAAATTTCGGATCTTATGATTCCTTCATCCTTCAAATGATCGATGAGTGATCGAAAACTTATCATCACAATTAGCCTACGTACATTGGATCTTGGACCAGTATGTACCGCCGTCATGATTGAGTATGAAACACCAGTCAACTACAAGTTCGACATGTACCCGCTCAGCAAAACTTTGTTTCTGATTTCCACTTTCATAGATGATTCAAAATAGAGAAGAATGGGACGAATTTACGGCAGCGATGGAACTTGACGCCGCCCGGAGACGCCAAGAAAAATCGAAAGGGCTCAGTTTCAAGACAATCGTCGCGTTTGGAGCTCACAGTGCTCTACCACACTACGACACTAACAACAAGACAAGTCTCAAAATCAACGATTCCAGCATCCTTCTCATTGACTCAGGCGGACAATATGAAGGTAATGAGATTAAATACTCAAAATTTATTATTATTACCTAGCCAGAAAATTTCCATAATAATGAACATCTCTTAGCATTCAAATAAATCAACTTATATGGATAATGACTATGAAAAGAGGGCATGGAAAATGTGGAATTATTTTTTGTGAAGAAAATATATCTGGGGACAAATGTGTGCCGGCGTTCGTAGAAGTTCCAAATTCACTAATGTGTAATAATATATCAGGGTCGCATAAAATAAATAATTTTTTGTGGGTATTTGTTGAAGGGTTAACGGCTTTAAGTCTTTCGTTATGCTAGAGTAAATTGTTCTAGCAACCCATAATTGATTCCACCGAGTCTGTTGAGCTTCTTTGTAAAATGCGAAAACCAGCATTACCGTTTAATACGATATAATCAATGTCAATGTACTCCTGCGGATGTGTTTCATGTCATTTCTTGTTTCCCTTCTTCCAAATGCCTTACTCAGCGTCCGGGTCACGACGTTTTTGAATAGTTTTATGCTATGCATTATCTGGCATCCCTCGCGCAATTCACAAGAACATAATTATAACGTTTTCATAAGAGAATGGGTATGAGAGCTTTCCGCTACGATTCGATCTTTATTATAATGATTTGAAGCTCCGTAATATCCACAGTTTCACAAAGATTGAACAACCTGGTTCGATGTAATTTTTCAGATGGGACGACCGACCTGACGCGTACGTTTCATTTGGGGAAACCTTCAGACGAGCAGATCAATGCATACACGCGAGTACTTATGGGCCTTATTGACTTGGCTTCAGCAACTTTCCCAGAAACTATGACTCTGCAAGAGGCCGACGTTCTAGCCAGGCGACCTCTTTGGGACGCAGGGATGGACTACGGGCACGCAACTGGCCATGGTATTGGTTGTCATCTTTCGGTCGAAGAGGGTAAGTACGACGGCTTAGTTGAAATTGAGCGATTTCTCTCAGAATTACAATTACGGCTTTGTATCTGAAATTATGGCAAACTTGTTTACTTTTTCAGGTCCATTGATGATCAGCCAAGATGACCACCCAAAACACAAATTTAAAGAAGGAAATTTCGTTACGGATGGTCAGTTTCCAAGAGGGGTGTCCGCTCCCAAAACGAAAAATACCCGAACAAAAATGTACATCGGATGTCTCCAACTTGTTAAAACACCCCCCAAGTAGTGTACAAGTGGTCTCTATAATATTTTCTGGGAACATTCTGGAACATTCCGATTCTATGTGAAATTTCATGAAGGTAGGAAAAGTTGTCTAAAGGAGGTACTTGCTTTCGTGAAATCGGAATGGCCGAAAAAGTTAGCCAAAATCAAAAGCCTACTGTTGAAAAAAAAAAAAAAAAAAAATCAAGCCTAAATAATTCAGAAAATATTCAAAGACGCCACCAGTTTCATCGCGTTGGGCCCCTACAGTTCAAAAGAGCTGATAATCGTGCAGGAAATGAGCCATCCCCCCAGGACAAAATTAGGAATGAACAGCCTTAAATTAAATGGCAAACCGTTCTCTGTAGCAATTAATTCTACGATTAAAGGAACTTACAGAAGTTCAATCGTGATTATGTGAAGCCTCCTGTCCAAAGATATAGTGAATACACGTACTATATGTATTCACTACATCGAGGACAGGATGGCTGAAACATAATTACTGTAATTATAGTTTTAATATATTAAAATTATATTATTGGCTAATCTGATGATTAGGGTACGCTCTACGCTCCCCTGACAATCGATATATCGCTACTATGCATATCTATGCAACCGGTTGATATATCAACATGCGACCAGCCCGGCATTTTCGTCACGTTTTCACCGTTTTGTTCACCTTGTTTTAACATGGAGCATGTTTTCGCCTTCACCTAACTGCCAAAAAACGTTACACGAAAGTGGAACGCGGGAGGGGAACACGGGAGTGGAACGCCTGACGGGTGACGCGCGAGTGGAACACGGGAGTGGAACGCCTGACGGGTGACGCGCGAGTGGAACACGGGAGGGTTACGGCCGACGGGTGACGCGAAGAGGGGAACGCAGACATATATCATAAGACAAATAAAACTTCCATTTAAGGTAGTGGTGAGTCATCCGAAGCGTTGTGTAATCGATGTTCCATGTTTTCGAATTTCAGCCGCAGGCTTTAAGCGAACAAAATCGGGGTCGCAGGGCCGAGTTTCTTTTTTTTGTATTATTGGTTTACTTTTTCATTTATTTATATTAAATAATGTCCCCTTTCAAGGAAATCATTGGTAAAAGGCGTTAAATATGTACAATTTGAAAGGAAAAAATCGACATCGTCGTAGACTTGTTAGTAATGCCCATTGTGTTATAACTACTGTTCGATATATCGGAAATACGTGCGTCATTACGATTCGATGCATTGGAAGTAGCGATGTACTGATTATTGGGATGTGTACCCTGATCATAAGATCTACCGATTTCAACTCATAGAAAATTGAATCTGAAGAGTTGAGTCGATATACTGGCGGTATGATTGAAATTAGCCAAGCAGGGTTCGCCGGAATCGGATTTCCTGGTGAGATCACCTCCGACAACTATCCCTATGGAAGTAGACGATTAAACTCGACGTCCCACGACATCAGAATAACAACTAGCAACCCTAATTTTAACCAGGAACACGTTCTGTCTATAGCCGGAGTTAATCATCAAATTATAAATTAAATCATCAAAACTAACCTCCGCAAGTATGACAAGACAAGACCAAATCCGCAAACACTCCTGCTCTTCTTCAGAAAATATGATGATATTGGTTACTCCCCGAATGAATTTACGCTGAGACGATCGCTGAAACACGGTCTCATCTTCAGAGAGCTCACCTCAGAATCAAACCTGAGAGCCCAACAAAATTTTGAAAAAGCGATTTAGTGACCAAATGGATTTTGTTTTAGGTTGTTTAAGTTGAGTTTTTATTAAATTGATCAGAGAAACGAGAAATTAAAACAAGGAAATGTTAATTACGAGAAGGGAAGGATGTGACCGATCGAATAGGTTCAAGCTGTACTTGTAGCTACTACTATTGTGACGTCATCGTCATTGCCGGGGTCATTCCCGCCTAACCATCTAGCCTGTCCTCTGCCCCATTCCCTTGCAAGTTGTCAAGTTAATTTATCCGATTTATAGAAAGCTTACATTTGAAACAAAATCAGAAATATCGACTTTCAATTAAAACAACCTAAAACACTGCAAATTCCCACACACGGGTTGGTTATTCCTCGAACCAGGCGCATAGAGACTAATTTAAACCTCGGACCAGGCGCATGGAGACTCATTTCTTCAACATGGGGAAAATGGGGGAAACAGTGGGTGTGGCGGTCCCGGAGCCATTCCAATCGATTCAGGGTCCAAAATTTAGTGGACAGTGATACCCCACACGCCTAGGTACCAGAGATCACGAAAACAGACATTCGAAATGGGTAGATACATAGGTACCCATTTTCACCCATAGCCTCATCCAGATGGCATCAATCGTTCTGTGACCCGTCTTATTGGATTCAACATCCAAAAGTTAGTGGGAAATCATAACCTACACGCCTGGGTACCAGAAATCTCAATAACACACATTCGAAATGGGTATATAGGTACCCATTTTGACCCATAACCTCATCCAGAGGGCACCAATCGTTCCGGCACCTATTTCATTGGATTAAGCGTCCAAAATTTAGTGGAAAATGATACCCCACACGCCTAGATTAACAAAAATCTCAAAAATTCATTTTTTGAATTACACATTTTGACCCTTACCCGACCCAAATTTGGTCCGGGTTGAAAAGTTTCGAGGACCAACTAAAGCCATGAACGGACCCCTGACCAAAATTTCAAATTTTTAGAAAATTGTCTACTACCAAAGTCGGCGTGGACGGCGGACGGCGGCTTTGCTAATAATTTTGATTTAGACACCTTGAAACGTCCAGATACATATTTTGGGGCGAATCGGAGAGATCGACTTTTTGCATGAAAACATAGATTGATTATTCAAGGAATAACCAACCAGAATGTAGGTTTCAATATATAAAATGATTCTGTTTTTATATGTTGATTTGGCAACAATTTTTTTTTAATGTGTATATGATGTGTACTGTACCTGTCATCAATATCCGATAATATTTTCGTCATAACAATGATTGCTTTCAGGCCCTGGCTTCTATGAAGAAGGTCAATACGGAATCCGTCTTGAGAATGTTCTGGAAGTCGTTTCTCATCCCAAGGTAACTGAAAGTCAAAATCAAAGTAACTGATATATATGCAGTGTAAACGGATATATTTTGGGGTTAAGAAAAGCAAGATTTCTCTGCGATACACACAGGAATATGCTGAAGCACACACTTTTTTCAACAATAATTGTTCAATAAAAATTCTTTCATTATTGCAGAACGAGACTCATCCGCGTATGTTAACCTTCCGATCAGCTACTCTGGTCCCGTTTGAACCGAAATTAATTGATCTCAAACAACTGAGTCCGAAGCAGGTAATTTTAAGATACAACTTCCATTCGAAAATAAGTATTCAGAAAGTGCCATCCCCCCCCCCCCCCCCTTACACCAGCTTCGTTGTGGAATTTGATTGTCAATAATCTGGTTCCTTACAGATTGGTTGGCTAAACGACTACAACAGCAGGATACGAGAAGAGGTTGGCACAGAATTAAAGAAAGGCGGAGCCACCCTGATGCCAGCCTTCCACTGGATGATGGAGAAGGCTCAATATTTTCCCGACAGTAGATGTTCTGCCAGTTTGCCGACTATTAGTGTTCTTTTGCTCCCTCTAATCATATTTCGCAACATCTTTTATAGAATAGCATGAACCTTTAATAACTCACAATGTGTTGTTTTCATTTTGACGTTGTCTCCAGCTGTCTAAAAAAATATAAAGCGTCATTATGGTTTCATATAATACCTACCTCATGGAAAAGGGAAGGTATGAAACCCAGCGGCTGTAATTTGCTGCCTACCTGGCAGTTATTTGAGAACTTGTAAATGTTGCTCTGACTATCTATATTTGACTGTTTGAAAGCATTGCAAACGGACTCCACATTTCGCTCAAATCGAATTTAACATCCTAACCAAGAAGGCATGATTTTTTGAAAATCTGTCCGCCCTCTTCTCTTAACGTATTATAAATTTCTTATGAAGCTCCCTTACACTTAACTGTTCCGGCATTTCAGGAAGAGACAGATGGGAAATACCAACCTAATATTATTCTAGTCTAATCTTAATACATTAAAATTAGGTATTCGAGGCTTGCCCCACGTTAGCATTTGCTCGACTAAGTTTCTTCAGTAATATAAAAAAGTATGCTTCTGCCTGTGAACTGAAGCTAATTCCAAATTAGCAAACAACAGCTGTCTGAGCCACTGTACCAGTTCACAAATTGTGGAGAAGGCTTTCATTATTTTAACAATTGTGGTTCCAGCCACGATATTGCCTTTGACACAAACGTTATTCAAATGGTGCCTCCAGATTTTTTTTATTTATTTATTTATTTATTTTTTTTTTTTAGCTCTTTGAAAAGTAAGGGGCTGTAGAAAGAATAAGTTGTATATCACACTGATATCTACCTAATGAAACCGTCACTGTTCTGTTCAAGTTGCCGAACGCCGTGTAGTACCAAGTAACCTGTATATAAACCTAAGTGAGGTTGATTGTTAGTCTTTTTGCATTTGGAGCTGCTTTTGGCAATCGAAAATGAAAATTCAATGTTATTGTTGTAAAAATGATAATTACAAAAGCTTATAATGCATCTAGGTACCTACATTTCCATTTTAAGGAAAGGGGTGTTGGGTCCCCCTAATTAATGAGGGACTTTCGGCTTGGGGTTACTGACAAGGTTCAAATTCAGAGAGTATTGGGTATAGTACATGCCTACTGTTGCACGAAGGTGACCGTTACATATTTATTGATATTAATAAGTATCTATGATCTAAGTGAGGCTTTTATGTAAATACATGCATATTTGTTTGTAAAATAGTGGATACCCTGCTTAATGTTAGTAGTATAGCGACCGATAGAATATTGCTAAAAATCGGCGTAGATGCGACAATTGAAAATGTAGTTTGTCATCATTCCACAGTATATGTATGAACCGATTCGAATAAATAGCTTTATTTTTTATGATCTCAGACTTCTCTCATTTATTTGCTCCCAAGATGTAAGCAGAATTTCATGAAAGTACCTATTTTATTCTTTATGAAGCTGAAAAAGAGGAAACTGAGAATATTTGCACCGTGAGGTTCCCGAGGGTGAGTTTTGTGAGGGAAGAACTGCTAAACTCCTAAACCAAACTAGTTTCTTCTAGCCTCACTAGATAGCAGATAAGTAGCGCTACTTACCCGTACGCTGCTACCCATAGATTCTCGCTAGTTAGCCGCTCGTAGTTCAGTGGATTAATACGATTTTGGAGTACAATGAATATATGTGCATATTCCATGTTCTATAATTCCATTCGCTCCAAACGATCGACTGAATTGCTCGTTAATTTATACGGCGGTGGTTTGTGACCGGAACTCAACCTCTTTGGGCAAAAACAAGGAAATAGCGATTGTTTGAAAAGAATTTTATACTCAGTCTAAAATTATATCGTGAAATTGTAAAATTTTCTACCTTTATATCAAGGCATTTGAATTCCAAGTCTAGGTGGGTCCCTTTTCCATCCAGATTTTGGATCATAAGGTCTTGTTTGATTAACAATAATCTGAAATTTCGTACTGTCATTTTTTTTTGGTCCGATCAACTTAATGGCAATTCTAATAGGTTTTCTTCTAGTTTTGAAAATCCGTGTCTTTTCTTCAGCTGAAATACCTGGAACTTTGTTGATTTTTCAGAGCGTTTAAAGGTTTTCATATCGACTCTGACGTAGGACGACTGACAGACAATTGGGATTTTTTTCTTATCTACACACGATCAAATCATCTAAAAGTGAAAATTTGGGGCCACAAAAACTTTTTTTTTTTCTGTTAAACCAAATACAAAAAGCTAGTATCCCAATTAAAAAAAAAACACAATCGTAAATTTTTAATTTACGTAAATAAATAAAGTTGTACGATGTGAAAATTAGTTAAAAATTTTAATGGTAAAAAGATGAAACTACTTGTGCCTTTATGACTGATGATACCTCGAAATAACTCGTTACACATTTAAATATCCCCAGGACCTCTTTCCTCCAGGACTTCTTTCGATGAAAGAAACTGAAAATCCCTATAAAAAGGCTTCCAGTTTGGACGGTATAGAGGAAGACAAATTTATATTTGTTTTTCAGGTTAGGTAGATTCCATCAATTTTTTATTTTATTTTATTTCTATATTTTTACTTTTTTCGTTTTATTATTTAATTTTTTCTTTTTCTTATTCTTTTTTGTTTTTAATAGTTACTTTTAAGTGTAAAAAAGTTTCTTAAATAAAATAGAGAAATTTTGTGATGGGGTTTTTATGAAGATACCATGACAACTCTGGACATTGTGGTGATTTCCGAAGAAGTACCTTGTTTATTCTTGATCGTAATCTTCCTCGTGTTTTCAAGACATTTTTATTGTCCGATAAAATGATAAAGACACACGTCGTCCACGTGCCTTGGTGGATACGTTGTGATTGTAAGTCAAGATCTAATCGTCGACGATTTGGAGATCCAAGGTCCACCCTAGCGACACCCCCGAGTAGACCACCTGATTTCTGCATGACTTGAACAATTTTTCTCTTCTTGATCCCCAATTGATGGTCTCTGCCTTCGTCAATGGACACGTCATATCTTACGATGATAAATAACTCCAAGAGTTGAGTCAGGCAATTATCACAGTGAGTAGGGAACTGCGTGCTGATATTTTGATAGGTAAGAGAGCAATTTCGAACAAGTGGGGTGACTCGATTGGAGGGGACAGCATTCCTTATAGACCTTGCCTTGCCGCTCGCTGCTCAGTTCATGTGATTACCGAGCGTTATTCGATTCCTTACTACGCCACAAAACTAAGCTTCAATCCACTACAACATGTAAGTAAAATCCTCCTTTGAGCAAGTATTTTTGTATAAACATTGGTTGTTATATTTTGTTAGAACGTGTGAATGTTTTGAATAATAACGTAATATTAAACCACAACAAATCCGCTGTGGCATAATATTGCGTAGATCCTTAAAGTGAATCGCTGCGTCATTAGGACTCGTTCCCATCTCGAAACGTTCAACGCACTTGATTGGTTTAGAATTATTTTCATTTTGAAGCACCTTTTTGATACATGATAACGATCATGAACATCACTATCAATTGAACCCTTTTATAGGATTCAACTGTACGAACATCTCGTCATTTAAGGCCCCCTCTATTCCGCAAACCCACGTGGGAAATCGACGATGACGAACATACTGTAAAACAAATAAAACGAATGTTAATCACGAATACAACAAACCATTTTCAGCAGGGGACGCAGGGCGTAGGGAAAGTGTTGTAATCATCCTTGATTTCAAAACTACTTCCCGCGAGATGTAGCGTATTACGTATATTTCCCGAAGTTGGAGGGAGAGTCGGATTGCAATGTTTTCATGACCCTGAACAGCGGCAATCAGATTTTAATATCCTTCCAATAAAGTAACTTGTTCCTCTGTTGAAAAAATGGGATACTCTTCTCCGATATCTTCGTTCTCTAAAGTACTATTTACGATGTCGGTAGGTAAACCTAACTCAGCCTGTGATAACCGCTTTTGGAAAGTCCGTCTCCTTCGAAAATAGTCAAAATCACGAAATCTGCAGCTTTGCAGCTGACCAATAGATTTGACGCTCACCCCTTCAATCGGTGGACTCTTAAGAAAAAGAAGAATTTAAGGGGAAAAGATTGCAAACTCTTCCAAAGAGTTTAAACTATTTTACAATAGTCTATTATTTTAAGTTTAGGTTAGTCGTGCGGGAATTCGCATCATTATTCCGTAGTCTCGTAAGCACCTACCGTGAAAAAAAAGTTTTCTTTAGAAAAAAAGTCCGCCACCTACCTATTTTACATTGGTACCCTTCTTGACTCCCAGGCAACGTCCCGCGGTGTATGGCGATCAGTCCGGCATCCGTTTGAATCAATTCAGCATCCAAAATTTGATGGAAAATGATACCTTAGACGGGTAGATGCCCGAAAATCTCTGAAAAAAAGTATTTTACTTGTTCACTTGTGTACCTTGGTTTCGTTTGGGCATTATTGCTCATATTTGAAACCTTTTCTATGAAAGAGTGGTTTCAAAAAACAACCGCTGGTAATTGGAATTCTACAGCAGAGGAGAGCAATTCATGCATGACAACGTTCGGATAGTAATAAAAGGTTTAAAAAAACGAGGCTAGTCGAAAACAACTAAAATAAATGAAATAATTGAAATTGACAGGAGAACGTCTTTCAATTTTACGAAGATTCCACAAAACTGAGTGGAAACCTCCATGATCGGATGGTCTACTGAGTTTTTTTCGTTGCGTTCAAGTTAAAGGCTGTTACTTATCTCTTCTCGTCCTATTCACACTTTTATTTCCTGAGATCTGATGATGCAATTCTATTTTGCGAACGCTTCCTTAAGTGACTGACTTTTGTTGGACACTGTTAATTGGTCGGTACCTATTATAGTCCCCACAATCTTAAATTAGCGTTTTTCCTGTTTAATCGAATGCACAAGGTACGAGAAAAGAACCAATTGAGGTCGTGAAGAAGATTTGTATAAATCATAAATCTAATCTCAACCAAAACGTTCTCTAAACGACGATTGTACGTTGGCGGCAGTCGACGAATCAACTGCTCGTATCCGTTCGACATAGGGGTCCAAATGTTCTCGAGTTTGAATACCCGAGATTGTAACAGATCACTGCCCTCAGTTAAAATCGAATGAATAAAACTGCTAAATAAGGAATGAATAATTTTGAAAGCATATCTTCGAGGTGTCCAAAGTAGGTCACCTGCCTAATTGAAAAAATCTGCAAATTCTTACACACGGGTTGGTTATTCCTCGAATGGGGGAAACAGTGGGTGTGGCGGGTCTCAGACCCATTCCAATCGATTCAGGGTCCAAAATTTAGTGGAATATGATACCCCACACGCCTAGGTAGCAGAAATCCCGAAAACACATAATCAAATTGGGTAATAAATACCCAATTTGACCCATTACTTCTTCCAGTGGGTGCCAATTGTTCTGGGACCCATTTTATTGGATTCAGCGTTCAAAATTTAGTGGAAAATGACACCCTACTCGCCTAGGTAGCAGAAATCCCGAAAACACATATTCAAGATGGGTGTATCTATGGGGCACTACGACACTAATTTACTAATATAATATTGAGAAAACGTAGGTAATTTAGAAGGCTATAATAATTGTATTAAATTGAATTAAATGGTACGAATAAAAAGCTCGGACAGTAAAAAGAATTGTAGGCAACTGCTCAAAATTGGTTGCTAAGTTTAACAGCTGGTTATAAACAACAGGATATGACGATGTGTTTTGTTTGTCTATTCGGCTGAAGTCACCCACATGGGTAATAAATACCCAATTTGACCCATTACTTCTTCCAGTGGGTGCCAATTGTTCTGGGACCCATTTTATTGGATTCAGCGTCCAAAATTTAGTGGAAAATGACACCCCACTCGCCTAAATCACCCAAAATCTCGAAAATCCATTTTTCAAAAAACACATTTTGAACCCCTACCCCCTCCAAATTTGGTCCGATCGGGCTGAAAAGTTTCGAGGACCCATCTCGGCTGGGAACAGACCCCTGACCCAAATTTCAGATTTTTAGAACATTTTCTACTACCAAAAACGGCGTGGACAATGGACGGCGGACGGCGGACGGCCATTGACCTTTTGGTTGGTTATTCCTTGAATAATCAACCTATGTTTTCATGATAATGGTCAACCTCTCCGATTCGGCTCAAAATTTTTTTCTGGACGTTTCATGATGTCCTGATCAAAAACGCTGCAAATTCTTTCACACGGGTTGGTTATTCCTCGAATGGGGGAAACAGTGGGTGTGGCGGGTCTCAGACCCATTCCAATCGATTCAGCGTCCAAAATTTAGTGGAAAATGATACCCCACACGCCTAGGTAGCAGAAATCCCGAAAACACATATTCAAGATGGGTGTATCTATGGGGCACTACGACACTAATTTACTAATATAATATTGAGAAAACGTAGGTAATTTAGAAGGCTATAATAGGTAATTGTATTAAATTGAATTGAATGGTATGAATAAAAAGCTCGGACAGTAAAAAGAATTGTAGGCAACTGCTCAAAATTGGTTGCTAAGTTTAACAGCTGGTTATAAACAACAGGATATGACGATGTGTTTTGTTTGTCTATTCGGCTGAAGTCACCCACATGGGTAATAAATTCCCAATTTGACCCATTACTTCTTCCAGTGGGTGCCAATTGTTCTGGGACCCATTTTATTGGATTCAGCGTCCGAAATTTAGTGGAAAATGACACCCCACTCGCCTAAATCACCCAAAATCTCGAAAATCCATTTTTCAAAAAACACATTTTGACCCCTACCCCCTCCAAATTTGGTCCGATCGGGCTGAAAAGTTTTGAGGACCCATCTCGGCTGGGAACAGACCCCTGACCCAAATTTCAGATTTTTAGAACATTTTCTACTACCAAAAACGGCGTGGACAATGGACGGCGTACGGCGGACGGCGTACGGCGTACGGCGGACGGCGGACGGCGGACGGACATTGACCTTTTTTGATCAGGACATCATGAAACGTCCAGAAAAAAATTTTGAGCCGAATCGGAGATGTTGACCATTATCATGAAAACATAGGTTGATTATTCAAGGAATAACCAACCAAAAAGGTCAATGTCCGTCCGCCGTCCGCCATCCGCCGTCCATTGTCCACGCCGTTTTTGGTAGTAGAAAATGTTCTAAAAATCTGAAATTTGGGTCAGGGGTCTGTTCCCAGCCGAGATGGGTCCTCGAAACTTTTCAGCCCGATCGGACCAAATTTGGAGGGGGTAGGGGTCAAAATGTGTTTTTTGAAAAATGGATTTTCGAGATTTTGGGTGATTTAGGCGAGTGGGGTGTCATTTTCCACTAAATTTTGGACGCTGAATCCAATAAAATGGGTCCCAGAACAATTGGCACCCACTGGAAGAAGTAATGGGTCAAATTGGGTATTTATTACCCATGTGGGTGACTTCAGCCGAATAGACAAACAAAACACATCGTCATATCCTGTTGTTTATAACCAGCTGTTAAACTTAGCAACCAATCTTGAGCAGTTGCCTACAATTCCTTTTACTGTCCGAGCTTTTTATTCGTACCATTCAATTCAATTTAATACAATTATTATAGCCTTCTAAATTACCTACGTTTTCTCAATATTATATTAGTAAATTAGTGTCGTAGTGCCCCATAGATACACCCATCTTGAATATGTGTTTTCGGGATTTCTGCTACCTAGGCGTGTGGGGTATCATTTTCCACTAAATTTTGGACGCTGAATCGATTGGAATGGGTCTGAGACCCGCCACACCCACTGTTTCCCCCATTCGAGGAATAACCAACCCGTGTGAAAGAATTTGCAGCGTTTTTGATCAGGACATCATGAAACGTCCAGAAAAAAATTTTGAGCCGAATCGGAGAGGTTGACCATTATCATGAAAACATAGGTTGATTATTCAAGGAATAACCAACCAAAAGTAGATTGCATTTTTTAAAAATAATAGAATACTTATTTAAAAACTACCCATTTTCATCTCCACACGAACTCTGTCGCCGTCTTGGGCTGCAGGGCTGAAAAGTTATGTGACCAGCATTTGAGGAGCCGCTGAGCGACGTTACAGATTGAAGATTTGTTAGATAGATACATTTCTCACGGCCTAATGAACAAAAGAGAAGGTAGATTTATGATGTTCGGTACATATAACATTATCAACTACCTACCTAACAGTCAAATCTTTAATATCTCGCTAAATTGTCAATACTCCATCAAGTCAGAACGTTTCACGTTGCTATTCAGATTTTTGGCTACTCAAAAAGGTATGGACGACAAAATTATTGAACTCTTGAAAGATATCTTCTATTACGTCACGTGCATAACCAAGGAAAAGTGAAACTGAAAGAAACATGACTCGCCAGAGTTGAGAGAGGAAGCGTCACCTTTAAGTTTCTGATTATACTTCATCATTTTTGAAGGACAACCAAAACTTTTTGAATCCCTAGTGCATTCCTAAAGACTTCTTCTTTTCTCCTCGGGTACATTATGATCTAAGACGACAGCTCTAGCTCGAAAATAGTCAACTGCCAAAGATTTTTGATCAATACCTACTTACTCTTGATCAATAGACTGGTACTTTGTAATCAATGAATAAATCGGACCAATAAAGGTTCAAGACTGCCGGTTTTAAAGAATATTTAAAGAAGCAAAGAAATATATTTTTTCTTTCTTTATTCGTAAATTCAGACCATCTACACTTGAGTCGACATTCCAAATAACGTGAGTGGCTGTTGGTTATTGCATCCACGACCCTCCCATGATAAAATTTGATCTCAACTGTAAATACTCCCTTTATCTATCTTTTTATATCGTGATTTTATATAAGTGGGACGGAACCTTGTTACGTTAGATAAAGGTTGTGTTACACTTGACAATGGAAATAGGTTCTGCTCACCCACACAAAGCACAGGTTCACAGCACCTCTTTAGAAATGATGCAGACTGGAATTGGGATAGTTACGAATTGCTTTGTTTGTCCGCGCAACTCCTCCAATGACGACGTTATGAATTTATATTATTTCTTATCAGCGTTCGTTAAATCCCTATGCCATTCTATTCAATACTGGCCCAGTAGCTACACCCATGATGTCATCAAATAAATGAATACAAAATCGCTAACGATTTTTTTAAAACGAAGAACGTGTCTTTGAATTGTTTTCAGGGCTTCTGAAACTGAATCAGTGCCTCAGCTTGAGGTCATCGACAAACTCCGTCAAATCCCCATGGTGCAAAGCGCGTGCTCCACGTCAGTTGACGCCTACGAGAAGGTAAAACGCTGCAAATTCATACGCGGGGGGTTGGTTATTCCTCGAAACAGGCGCATGGAGACTCATTCTGATCGATTCAGCGTCCAAAAATTAGTGGAAAACGATACCCCACACGCCCAGGTACCAGAAATCCTGAAAACACTATTTAAAATGGGTAGATAGATAACCATTTTGACTCTTAACCTCCTCTGGTGGGTGCCAACCGTTCCGGGACCCGTCTCATTGGATTCAGCGTCCAAAATTTAGTTGAAAATTATACCCCACACGCCTAAACGGCGTAAAATCTCGAAAATCCATTTTTCCAAAAACACATTTTGACCCCCCCCCCCCCCTCTACCATCCAAATTTGGTCAGATTGAAAGGTTTCGAGGACCAACTAGAGCCAGAAACAAACACCAGACCAAAATTTCAGATTTTTAGAATATTTTCTACTTCCAAAATTGGTGTGGACGGCGGATGGGCATTTGCAAATTTTGTTGGAACGCCCAGAAAACGCTCGCATAAGAGTGGTTTCTCAAGCGCTTTTATTTTGCTTAACACATTGGCTGCCCATGCCGAATCGTGGGATTGTTGAAGGTGCCCACCGGTTTCTAACCTCATTGAAATACGCAGAATATTTTACTCACACTGTGTGTCACGGGCACTGTTGGCCAGACCGTAATTATTTTCAGTAGAACACCAAATAGACTGACTATAAAATGCACTACGAATTTTATTGTTTTACAGTTCAAAGTTTGTATGGATTCCAAACCCTAAAGGTCCTTACGGGGCAAAATACCTTTTAACATTTTTCGAAAAGAGTTAGAACCGGGTACCTAATTTTGAAGTTAAGTTTCCAAAATTTTTCGCGACCTAGGATTATGGTAACGAATTACGCCCTTCAAAATTTTGATGCTGAGTCGATTCAGACAGATTCCTGGGAAATTAGCGATGATCAAATGTGGACACATTATTCCTCCACGATCTAAGAAATTACCTAGAATATCGGAGTCACCGACAAACCCTTGTGAACATACTCGTACTTGTGAAAACATTTACGCGATGTAAGAAAAACGCTTGGAACTTCTTCATGTCTGAGCCATTAAAGGGGCCGACAAAAAACATTGGCATCAGCTAGAAATATAACAGTAGTAGAATAAACTGTCAATGCTTATATTTCGTTTTACCTCTTGAATAACAGATGAAAGGTTACCACGCATTCATCGGCAGTGCTTTGGGATCAGCGGAAGGGGCCGCCGCACTGGCGATGACCGCCGTTGCTCCTGTAGCCAACAAATTCGAAGGCCCTATCAAATACGTCGACTCGACACTGTGCAAAGGAATCGATGTGCTACAAGATAAAGTTCCCATTGTGAAGCAGCCCACTCAGCAGGTGCTATGATTAAATATTCAAGTGGATAAGTAATGAACTTATAGGTGTACCATTCGTAACTCCATATGCCGCATGAAATATAACTAATAAATGGATTTTCAGATCGTAGAAAATGCAAAAACATACGTCAGCTCTTCTGCCGCGACGGGTGTCACCAAAGTACAAAACATCACAAACGCCGGTTGGGATAAGGCAAACGAGGTTCTGACCACCACTACTGTCGGCAACATGACTCTCACCGGATTGGATGCAACTTCCACCTACGCTGATCTGGTTATCGATTACGTCTTACCAGCGAACGATGGCGAAGAGAATTTACATCGTAAGTTCGAAATCCCTTAAAAGAAACCGGCGAAAATCTCAGCGTACTTGTCAGAGTCATGTTACAACCTTGGTAGGATGTAACTTCAGCATTTCTACAATAGTTTACATGAAATTATTATTGTGATTAAAACCCTCCAATTACGTGCCTATCAAGTTTAAGAAACAGCTCTTTATTCTGACTTTTGCTGTTCAGCAGCTCATCCCAGCTCCGAGTGTGACGACAAAGTCGCTCACGCCGCTCACACCGTTGGCGCCTTGTCCTACAAAGTTGGATCCCGCATTTACAATACCATCAATCGCCGCCGATCCGCTCACCGATCCAATTCTCAGTCGTCTGAAGGCTCTGTCCATACTTCTGACGAGGAAGATGAGAAGAAAAATTAAATTGATAATCAGCTTCAAGTGATGTGCTCTGCAGTACCTCCATACTTTCTGATATTGGTAATTTTTAGTACCTGCTATAAAGGATACCAACCAAGGAAAATTCATTGTTATCAATTTGTCGAATTCTTATATGAATGCCACTACTATTTTACCTCATACCTCTTATTTGTACCATAGAGAATTATACTAGTTAGATTATACTTTGTCATAGCCTTTAGTCCTAGCTTTTGTACTGAATCCCAGTTTCAATTACTTCACAATTTTTATATAAGAACAAGACAGTTGCAAAAACGTATCGCTCAATTGTTTTTAAAGTTTAATGTCAAGTGTCATTTGAGTATATTAATGTAAATTGATTTGAAATTGAATCATAATAGTGTATGTAGTTTCAAGGATTCATTGGTTTCATAGTGATCTCGAGAGGGCTCAGCGACTGATTTTTGTTCTTATCGGTGCTCAGGGAAGGAAGCATAGCTAGTAATCTTTCCTAATATTTGAAAAATTCGCTGATCGTATTTTCATACATGAAAGATCAATAAATACTTACTAAGTTATTTGGTCGTTATAATTCATTCATTTCCCTCTTCGATACATGAGGCGCCAGAAACGGGTGAGCTCATATTCGTAACAAAAATACGAATGAAATTCATTAATCAGAAAATATGAATGCAAATGAAGTTCATAAAAAAATGAGTGCAAATACAAATACCAATGAGCTGTTATCACATTTCTGCTAGAACTTCACTGATATTGGCTATTATTTGTAAGAAATGTGTGAAAAATACACATTTGTAGCAAATTGTTTGCATTAGTTTACCTGAATGCAACACAAACTTCTTCAATTTTGGTAACATTTTTTCTCATCGGACTCCATGTTATTTTAACATCAGTTAGCCTTTTTAAAGACAAGATTTACATTTCTTGTAATTTTTTTTTTTAATTCGATTTTTTGTGATACAAAAAATATTATCTCCATTTATATAATTTTTCCAACGTTTTGCCTCAGTACTCCTTCTCGGAGCAGCAGAATTCTCAAAGACTTCAAATTTACTCACATTAAATTCACGCGCATTTAATATTCATTTCTTTTTTATTAAAATGAGAGAAAAATCGGAACTATGTTTCGACGGAGCACTCACATAATGAGAGTAATAAATAAATTCATAAGTAGACACTGTGTCCCCATTTTAGGAATTTATCCAGTGCGGACGATTATGCAAAGTCAACTTTTTCGACGGTGCTATGGAAAACGATTCATTTCGTAAATCCATCAATGACGGTGTTCTTAAGACCATGGACGAGGAATTATTACAAACTGGGTGAGCAGCACATGTGGTATTCGGTCATTCCAGGACTTATTGGAGGTATTTGGCTCCTCCTAGTGTTTTATTTGTATTTATTTTTTATCATTTACAATTTATAAGTGAGGCATTTTGATCTACTCAAGAAAATGTTGAAAGAGATGGGAAGACATTAAAATGGAAAATAAAACAGAAAAAACTTGACAATGCATAGTTTCCTGAGCCGGGGTAAATGAGTGTGCATCTAGTGGTTACGTTGAAGATAATAAAATAAATAATTATGGATTATGAGAAAAGGTAGTTGTAATTTAAAAATAGCGAAATTAAACCGTAAGGTGTAGCAAAATGCCTACCTCAGTATACCAACGTTTATTCAAATTGGGCGCCCAACATAACTCGGTCATTGTTAGGGTCGCTAAGCAAATGAGTTGCCTCTTCTACTCAACAGATTCTCATCGTTTAGTGAATATTTTACGTAACTTTTGTTTTCAATAAAATCTTCAATTATTTTTGAAGCTTCTGAACCTAAATCTAAAGTTTCAAAGTTGGATTTAGATTTTTTAAATAAGCAAGTAGGGGGAAGTGGTGGGGATGATGAAGCGCATCCTGGGATCGATACTTGCCAACTGGTTTTGAAATGAGGCCCTCCGATTGGCTCGTCGTGGTCACGTGATCTTCTCCAGCCAACGCATCCACGTTTGGCGGGTTCAGCTTTCCACCGTCCGACCATCCGCCATTTGCTATCCCGTGTTCTCTGTTCTGATCGTTCTCACACTAACATGGTGAGTCTCTGACAAGTTTTTGTGGTACATTTTGAGATATTCGTATCAATTTTTGTTTCATTAGATGCAGCTTTGTTTTATCTTTGTACTGACGAAATTTGAGCTTTCTATCTCCATTTTTAACCCACTTTTCGACGGTTTTTCTAGGCTGGAGGAAAGGCTGGTAAAGACAGCGGCAAGGCGAAGGCCAAAGCAGTCTCCCGTTCGGCTCGCGCTGGGTTACAGGTATTTTATTTTATTGAACACGCTTCTTGTCATTCTCACCCTCGTATTTGCGATGCGGTTACGTTTTTTCTCGTATTTTTTCCCAATTTCACTGCTGAACGCATGATCCCGTGTTTTAACCCGCCCGCATGTAATCCTAATACGGGAAATTAGATTCTCTAACCTCGTTATTGATGGAATTTCTTTTTTTCAGTTTCCTGTCGGCCGTATTCATAGACATTTGAAAAACAGAACAACGAGTCACGGAAGAGTTGGTGCCACAGCGGCTGTTTACAGCGCAGCTATTTTGGAATATTTGACCGCTGAGGTTAGTTTTTACCTAGTTTTATGCGCTCCGCGTCTGACGCCTACGTTTGCCGCCATACGATCTTTTGTTTACTAGCCCTTCTAACTTCGTTCTTGTGTTGTTACGTTATCGGTCGATGATATATGTGTTCATTACCGGTGTGTGTTCGATCGTGTTCAGTTTTTTCATTTCGAACAAAGACATCCTTGACGGTGTGTTTCATGTTGAAACAGTTAACTTGTGGAAGATTTCAAATCGCGCCTCCCCCAGTCCCCGCCTTTTGTGTGTTGGTTGAATGAGTGTTGGGATTGGTAGATTGTTTTCGTTGGTGTTCCCGCGCCCGCGTTTTCTCATCTTAACATTCTACCTTCCACTCACAATTTTACGCTTCTTTCCTCTTCTATTATTCGCCAACACCTCACTATGAAGTTCTCCGAAGAAAACTGTAGCGTCATTTCTTTTTGGCTGATGGTTCATTTTTCCGCTAATGGTAACACTACTCACGTATTCTCACAAACACTGACGACTGAGTGAACCGCTTTCCACCATTCAGCCTACTTTACTTGAACCCTATTGTGTAGTCCTTGTACCGCTTTATCACCGTGGTTGGCGCTCAACGGTTTTTCAAGTTTTAATGCGTGCACTTGGTAGAGATGTTCCCATTTTATGTAGGGGTGTCTTAATATGTTACACTTACAGTAAATCCTGCGTATCATTGCTGCCTATGCACTATTTGTGAGAAGTTCCTAATTAATCTCAAAACGTCAGCCTGAAGCTTACATCGTCGGGTCACGATTATGAAAACAAAAAAGTTGCAAATTCTTTTGCAATGGTTGATTATTCCTAGGAGCAAGAATATGGGGAGGGCAGTGAGTGTAAAGTGACTAATCGATCCATCGTTCAACAACTAGCCCACAGACCTAGGTACCCAGAAATATTGAAAATCCATTTTCGAAATAAGTAGGTAGGTAAACATTTAACTACCTCGGGTGGACGCCAGATGGTCCGAAACATGTCAAGTGTCAACAATTTAGTAGAAAATGATACTACACACGCATAATTTCCAAAAAGTTCCAAAAATGTTGTTTCAAAAAATACATTTTTACCCATACCCTCCCCAAATTTGTATCGACCGGACTGAAAAGTTACAAAAACCGGTTGAAGTCGGCATCAGCCTCAGCTCGGCATCAGTTTAGATTACCCAATTTCAACTCATACATAACGTCATTTTGAGAACAAATACATCGATATATTTCTATGGGGCCAACTAGAGTGAGAAGAAATCTTTAAAAATTTCGGATTTTTAGAAATTGTCCTACTACCAAAAACATCATGGAACGTATTCTTCCGAATGGTTGCGGCAATCGTAGAGTTCAACCTCTGGCATGATTACATAGGTTGATTATTCCTTGAATAATCCTCTTAAATGATGTATTAATGTGCCTGCCTAATTTTCCGCTGTAAGCTCACAAGGAAGCAAAAAATATCTTCCTTATTTCCCTATAACTTGTGACCCATTTATTTTTGCTCTACATTCTCTTATGTAGACCGATTGCTGGTTGTATCTTGATGACACTGTAATTTAACTTGGGCGCGCTGACGCAATACTTTTCAAAGGAATAACGCGATTACATCAGTTTCTTGCAACTCGTTCCCAACTACCCGTATCCTTCTGACGACTTCTTATGGTCTTTAGATCACCTTCGTTTCCCTGTTATTCCCATAATGTAATATGTACGAGTAGATGTGCCACTTCATTGAAATAGACAGGAAAACTTTGAGCGTATGCTGTTTTATAATGTTCCACTCATATCACTAGAGACAGACTGATCGATTAGAGATAAAGAATCCAATTCAGTTGGCAAAAGCAAACTCTTGTAACATTGCTTTATTTGCAAATACGTTTGGTAGGTAGAGAAATGTGCATTAACCTTTCGAAACTTGTTAATTAATCAACAATGCCGGAATACTTGACGTGAAGGAATTCTGACTTTATGTCCGCTACGTGGAACATTATATCATAATTATCATTGCCAAAACCTAAATCTAAATTTAATATTAAATCTGCGGAATTTACTCTTACTTGGCGCTTGCATTCTTTCTTTAAATTGATTACAATAGTGTTTTGTAATCATTACTTCTAATTTTTTCACAATTAAATGCAATCATGTGATAATTTTTATTTTTTTTATGGTCAGCGATAGCAGTCACTATACGATTTCTACTGTCTATTGATTGATCACGCCGTCTCTGCCGTTTCAGGTTCTCGAGTTGGCTGGAAATGCGTCCAAAGATTTGAAAGTAAAACGTATCACCCCTCGTCACTTGCAGCTTGCCATCAGAGGTGACGAGGAATTGGACAGCTTGATTAAAGCTACTATCGCTGGTGGTGGTAAGTGGTTGGATTTAATTACGTTGATTTTTTTTTTCCACTGGTAACTAGAAATTCTTCTGCCGGTCATTAACTCGCGTTCTGTTGAGTTCTATCGCTAGCTTTCAACCTTTGAGCCTAAATTAATCTAAAAACCTTTTCTCTCTTACAGGTGTCATTCCTCACATCCACAAATCCCTCATTGGCAAGAAAGGATCGCAGAAACCGGTATAATTGGACACTACTACGGAGTAAGAACAAACGGAGCATGAGTGTAAAGAACTCTCAAGTGGGATTTCGTCAGTTTTTCGATAGAAAGACTTTTGTTCATCTTGAGCTGGATGTTAACATCTTTTACTCATTCAGTGTTTCTTCTACGAAATGGCTCCTATGCACCTGTGGTCACCAGCCTGAAAAGTTGTTATGTAAAATTTCGAATTACAAACCCACTCTTAAACCTTCACTAAGTGTAAGAGTTTTTCTTTTCTGTCTTTCGTTTGTACGTAGTAATGAATCGTTAATTTACAATTCCAAGTTTTGGGATCACAGCAAAATAACAGCATTAGGTATTTTTTCTGGTTACCTTATTGCCAGGATTAGGTCATGAGTTCCCAGCCAATCACTTTTCACTTTATCCGCTTACTCTACCTCTCCTGACTAATTAAACTGAAGAAGTACTGAAATACTTCTAATATAAAAAAACGGGCTACTTACCTTTCAACTGCATTTTTGCGACGTGGCTGCTTAATGAGTCAAATTGATGGTTCATTCAGTGCGTTTACTAGTGGTCTTTAAGTGTTTTATTTAAGTAACAGTAGAAGCGGCGTATCGTCAGTTTCGTTCTTTTACATTTATTTTGGTCTCACATTGCAAATTTAGATTTTATAAGTGGCTTGCAACTCATTTTTCCAGTCTTCTAAGTTGAACTGATTTGAATTTTATAGCGCATCATGTAAATTCATTGTTATGGTAATGTATGTAATTTTTCTTGGCAAATTTTTGAAGATTTGCAAAATTCAATAAAATAATTTTTTATACAAAAGGTATCATGTAATTTTGTTTTTTTTTTCTCCTTACAATATCCAATGGAATATTTTCCCAAGATGTGATTAGGTGCGTTATTAAAATACTGTACCATTATAGTACTGCAATCAGTTGATAGTTTTGTTCCTCCTACGAGTGGGTATGGTCATTTAAAATTTTCACCAGGCCCTTCGGTTCATGATAGCTTGACTAGTTCCCGGCCCCATCGTCACTTACCTAGGTGGAATGGGAATGGTATCGAATTTTATGGGGCGAATAGTGCGTCATGCTCAACTAAGTATAAGACGGTGATGGCAAATGAGATGAGTGCAGATTATGGTTGTACGATTTTTTTGGATCTTTCAAGTACTGGTTCTTACATTTGAAAAATTGTCCAATTTTTACTCTTGTTTTTGTTTTCTATTTTCCCAGGAGATCTTGTAAAATTAGTTTCGGCGTTACTTCTTTCCGCGAGCCTTTTCTTCCCTTATGATGAGAGGGCAAGGGCCCCACCCCTAATGGTCTGTATATCCATTGAGGTTGAGTCAGCATTGTGTCCATTCTATACCCTGTTCGATATGCCCAGCAAATTATCCAACGATTGTTGATATATTCTAATTGGATGTCGTTAGTGTAGAGAGGAGTTTCTTCTTGGTAATAATTATTGATACTTGAGTGGAATAAATGAACAGTATTATTTAAATCAGCTACCATCATACCCATCAATATTACCTAAAACTTTTCTCTATCGATTTGGCTTCCATAAATGTGATGCAGAAACCCATTCTAAATTGATCAATTTCACCCATACCTGCCCCCTTTTGGGCGATCAGGTTTCGAGGACCAAGTGAGCCAGAAAAGATTCACTGGATACCTGATTAAGCACATAGCTCGCTACTCGACCATCACCCACAAACCATTGTACCAAAGGGTACTATTTTTGTCCGACATAAACGGTAGAAAAATTCCAAAAATCTGAAATTTCGGTCAGGGAGCCAGAGCCGTTTTGGCTCAGGTTGATTTTCTACACTTTTAAGCCCAATCAGACCAAATTAGAGGGGGGGGAGGTGTTGAAATCAAAATGTGTTTTGATTGGTTATTCCTGTCAACATCTCCAATTCGGCTCAAACAAATTTTCTGGACGTTTCAAGGTGTCAAGATCAAAAAAGTCAAATGCCCGTCCACCGTCCGCGCCGTTTTTGGTAATTGACAATTCAATTTTCTAAAAATCTGAAATTTAGGTGAGGGGTCTTTTCCTGGCCTAGGTCGGTCCTCCAAGCTATTCAACCCAATCGGACCAAATTTGGGAGGGGTAGGGGTCAAAATGTGTATTTCGAAAATTGGATTTTCTAGATTTTTGGTGATCTAGGCGTGTGGGGTACATCATTTTCCACTAAATCTTGGACGCTGAATCCAATGAAGTGGGTCCCAGAACGATCGGCACTGGAAGACTTGGGACTGGAAGAAGTTATGGGTCAAATTGGGTATATATTACACATTTTGAATGTGTGTTTTCGGGATTTCTGGTACCTGGGCGTGTGGGGTATCATTTTCCACAAAATTTTGGATCCTGAATCGATTGGATTGGGTCTGGGTCCCGCCGCACCCACTGTTTTCCTTATTTCCCCCCATGTTGAAGAAATGAATATCCATGGGCCTGGTATGAGGAATAACCAACCCGTGTGTAAGAATTTGCAGCGTTTTAAAAAAAGTTCCACTACCAGAATCGGCGTGGACGGCGGACGGACATTTGCTAATTTTGGTTGGTTATTCCTTGAATAATAACCCATGTTTTCATGCAAAAAGTCAATGTCTCCGATTCGCTCCAAACATTCTGGACGTTTCAAGGTGTCTTTGGTAGTAGACAATTGTTTTAAAAATCTGACATTTTGGTCAGGGGTCCGTTCATGGCTTTAGTTTGTCCTTCTAACTTTTCAACCCGATCGGACCAAAATGGGGGGGGGGGGGGGTTCAAAATGTGTATTTTGAAAAATGGATTTTTGGGGTATCTATTACTCATTTTGAATATGTGTTTCCGAGATTTCCGGTACCTAGGCGTGTGGGTTATGATTTTCCACTAACTTTTGGACGCCGAATCCAATGAGACGGGTCCCGGAACGATTGGTGCCCTCTGGATGAGGCAATGGGTCAAAATGGGTGGCTATCTACCCACTTCGAATGTGTGTTTTCGAGATTTCTGATACCTAGGCATGTGGGGTATCATTTACCACTAAATTGTGAACCCTGGATCGATTAGAATGGGTTCGGGACCCGCCACACCCACTGTTTTCCCCTTGTTGAAGAAATAAGTCTCCAAGCGCCTGGCCCGAGGAATAACCAACCCGTGTGAAAGAATTTGCAGCCTTTTTGATCTAGGCACCTTGAAACGTCCAGAAAACATTTTTTGGGCCGAATCGGAGAGATTGAATTTTTTCATGAAAACTTAGGTTGATTATTCAAGGAATAACCAACCACAAGTACTCTTTGGATCGGGAAGCGAGGGATGAACGAAGGATCGTTTGACTTCGGCTCGCCGGTTCGGCTAGTATTGCTTCCGCCAGATGGCTCTTCAGTCTCTGTCTACGGCCTGGAATTTCTTCCTCTCACCTCAAACCTCGCCGCAGCAACAGTTGTTTCGTGGTCGTCGCTCGGGTCTGTTCTGTGCAGTGTGGTGGGTGCCGCGCTCGGCGTCATCCTGGTCCCGTTCTTAACCTCCTTATCTCCTTACTTTCTGCTCGTACCAGATTCCGAATTTTATTTGAATTTGTGTTAATCGTATGACGTTTCTCTGACGCTTCGTTTCGGTCATGTGTTGGATGATGTTTAGTTCGTGAGGTTCCGAAGAACGCAGAAGTTGCCGCATGCGATTTTGGGAAAAAGGTATGTACCTGCCTACTGGTTCCATGTAGACTTGACGGAACCTGTTGAACTACAATGTACATGATTTTTTCATGGAAAGCTATCATCGAATACAAAATAAGCTTCCATGTAATTTGTATGTTTCCTCTCAGTCTAGTCGTAATTCTGTGTTATTATTCGTAATATTTGTTAGACCTTATTCCCTTCAACCATCAATTTGCTGAAAGGCTCATTAGGGTTTAATTGACATAATCCTGCCTGAAAAAAAAATTATAAATTACCGCTGACTTTTATATGGTTTGTGATATTTTTGGCAACTGCCATAGTGCGTGATTGAATGGTTGCCTAATGTTTAAAAATAACCAACCAATAGACGTACTACCTATTACAACTTCAGGTAGTCGAATTGCAGCGGGTACGGGCGGTCCGCCTACATCGACATTCTCCTGGTCGGATTCAACCCGGATTTTTTTCCAACAACTGGTTTACGTGTGCGCCTATTTCCGAATCTTCACGTAAGATACGTACTCTTTCTAATAGGTTGGCGACCGGTGTAGGTAAGAATGAAATTATAATGAAAACGAGGCAGGTATAAGGGACAATGTCAACAAGTTGTAGTATTATAGTGCAAGAACTGCCTAGCCTTGGAACTGAGCAGTAAGGTTTATCCAGAAATCCTTGTCGTCTGTCTCATAGCTAGGATGCCGTATTCATATTGGAGCCTAGTTGAGAAGGAAGTCTCTTTTCAACAAAATTCTTTATGAAATTACTGGTGCAGTTAGATAGGTGTTTGGGTGAATCAAGCTTGGGTGAAAGGCTTTCGTAATTCCTTCACGTTTTGCGGTCGCTTCTCCACTTGGCATTTTAGTCTAGTCTACCTGCCCCGAAATCTCATTTTCAGGACCGGGCCAAATCACGTACCTTTTGTCCCCTTTGCAAGTGTTTAAAGTCGGCGTTCAGATGTGCGGACGCGTTGGGAATGCGTCAATTCATAAACAGGTGACAACCTACCTGCTTGTTCACATATGTCAGGAAAAGGGCGGCTTGGCTTTTGCACACCGTTGAGAAAAACTCTACCATTTCTTCTCATAATATTGCCATAAATTTGTATTTAGTTGCTGAAGTTCAAAGGGCTTTGCGCCGTTTTTTGTTAGTAGAACATCTTCTAAAAATCTGAAATTTAGCTCAGGGGTCTGTTCCCGGCCCTAGTTGGTCCTAATGGGGTCAAAATGGGTATCCATCTACCCATTTTGAATATGTGCTTTCTAGATTTCTGGTACCTAGGCGTGTGGGGTATCATTTTCCACTAAATTTCTGACCCTGAATCAATTAGAATGGGTCCGGGATCCGTCACACTCACTGTTTCCCCCATTTTCCCTATGTTGAAGAAATGATTCTCCGTGCTCCTGGTCCGAGGAATAACGAACCCGTGTGAAAGAATTTGCAGCGTTTCTTGTCCTCGGCAACCGACATCTAGTTGATTCCAATTTTTAATCTACACACGTTGAGGCGTAGAAGTTTGGAGAGGATTTCTTCTGCATCAAGTATTTTCACGCCAAATTGGAGGTTTTACTCATCAATTTGGAGGACGACCGAGATACACGGTCTAATTCTGGGAAAGCAATAACTACAAATAAGAATGAACATAATGAACAAAAAGAACGAACACATTTTGTAGATCTTTCCCTGCAGCAGCAGCTGACAGGTGTAGCGGGTTAGTCCTGTTCGTTCTTTCCCATTCATATGTTCATTCTTACGAATATTACGTTTCACTCGCTAATTTGTTCTTATTGCTCCCCCAGAATTGGATAATGTATTTATATCATCTTTCAAATTGATGTACAACCCCCAATTAGGAATGAAAAACCTTCAATTTGACGTGAAGGTGCTATTTATGAGTGCGAGGATGTACTATCCCAATAAACCATTTTATAGTAATGTACTTTCAGGTTCCTAGTCCTAGGTGTACGTTCATTTCTTCACCATGAGGAAAATTTTGATTGGTCCCTACTGTGATCATTTTCTAAATTGTAATGTGTATTTCGTGCGTTCATCACATTTTACTTTCGATTGTTCGTTATCCGAATTTACATTTTATTCTACCTTGTAGGTGGGTTTATTTGGACTCAATTTCTACGGAAGAGTTAATTTCATGATATATAAAAAATTGCCCTTATTACTGCCTCTAGGTTTCCGAAACTGTATTTTGATGAACTTGATTTTGATACATTAACAATTCTGTCCCCCTTCACATAAAATGTTGACAGTATACTTTCCATAAAATAAATTAATATGAAAATCCAGCTGTTTGATATTTAGGTTTGGAAAGCCTTTGTGCCTGTCTCCTAGTATTATGCCTTACCTAATACCTTCTTGTCCTCTTGTTCGTTCACGTTTCGTAAGTCCTTGATCTATTGACCGTTCTCTGCCCAGGATTCCTATTCGTATCGGGGGAGATGGTGGTGAAAACGGAGATCTGTTCATTGTCATGAGAACGTGTACGTTTTGTTGTTTCCTTCTTTTGCAGAGTTTCTCTTGAAAACCATTTCTGAATTGATTATTCAACGCGCATCAAGGTCGCTGTACGCATAATTTTCACCCGTCTACTCTCCCTGTTTGGACAACAATAGTTTTCCGAACTATGTCACATTGGTGCTTTCCCAACGTCTTCCCTGTGACTGTTATCGCGGATACTTGGTTATTACTCAGATCTTTCGAGTTGAGTTGGTTCATACTCAGTGGTTGGCTGTCGCCCATACCTCTTGCCTTTCACTTCTGAAGCCGAAAAATCAAAAGGTTAGATTGTCGCATTCATTGTGAGATGGCTTTATTCCTCCCTTCTTTTCTCGTGGCCCTACAGGTACGTGTTGACGTGCCATGTTCGTCGGCGCAAATAAGTTGTGCAACAAGACGGTGACATTTGATTGCATTTCAGTAAACTACTGATTTGTATGTGTTGTCCCTCGCAAAAAAGAACAACCGTGTTATACTGAGGGTTAAATCCTCCGGTCTGTCAGAAATGGAGGAAGAAAATGGGATAAAATCCGATTATTTGTCACTGCAATAAAAAGACATTTTCCCTATTTTCTGTATTTATTTGTCACGCTTTACGGGCTCCTGATTCCTTGAATCAACCTATGTAATCACGATAGAGGTAAACCTCTCCGATTGGTGCCAAAATTTGACCTTTTACGCTTCAAGGTGTTAGATTAAAAAAAAAAATAAATAAATAAAATGTACGCCGTCCACTGTTTTTGGTATTAGAATAAAAAAAAATTTGTTTTCCTTTTCTTTGGTCAGGGACCTCTCCTTCTGGCTGTAGTTTCTCCTCGAATCTTTTCAGCCCGATCGGCCCTAAAAATGTGTAATACGTAAAAATGTGTTTTTGATACCCGATTTCCGGGATTTTTTTAAAATTAAGGATGTGAAGTATCATTTTGCGCTAAATTTTGGACGTTAGATCTACTGAGATTGGTCCTGGACCAATTGGCGCCCACCGGAAGTGAATAAGGGTAAAATAGGGACCTACCTATTTGAAGGTCGGGTTTCGAGATTTTGAATGTGTATGTGTGAGGGGTTTTGCATTTTCGACTAAATGTTGCTGATCAATTGGAATCAGTCCCAGGTACGTCTAGGTGCCCGAAAACTCGAAACCCCGCTTTCGAAATAGGTAGGTACCTACCCATTTTACCCTTATTCACCAATCGGTCCAGGATTCGTCTCGATAGATTCAATTTAGCAGAAAATACTGCCCTGGTTTTTTTTTTTTTTTTACTAATTAGTAATCATGTAATGATGATACCCGATTACTCTACAGTATGTTGTCTACTCACTTCACAGTCAGGATGCGGTACAAAATGTAGTCTGCTCACTACAATGTGATTTGCCACCATCTGTGACTTTGTGTGCCTGACGAGGGCGGCCATCATGGCGCCGCAATATTGCTGACAAATTTACGGAGAAGAACACCTACGACTGGTGGGTCAATCAACCTCTTAATTTAGTAGAAAATGATGCCAAGTTCCCAAAAAGATCCTGAAAAATAAATTTTTTGTCATACTCTCCCCAAAATTTTGGGTACCTATGCGTGTGAGGTAGCATTTTTCACTGAATGTTGGACTCTGATCCAGAGATATCATAACACCCACATTTTAGACTATTTTCCCATGCTGCTCGTATTCAAAACATTAACTCCCATAACTCTACGAAAACACCCAAAAAGCTTCAGACGAGTCAGTGTCGAATGATCCCGAATTTTCTCACTGTCATAGAGTAGGTTTTCAATATCTCGGATCTCAAATCTCAGTTTTTGTCAGACTTTGCCAGCATGATTGAGCAATGCATTCATCCTAGTGGTTAGTAATTACCATTTCTCCTTAGTGTCGATTCTACTCCTGGTTCTACCTCTCTGCGGCCTACAGGCCAACATGTGTGATGATCACTGGACCTTATAAAGTTCGGGAAATCGGTACATGAGTACAACCTGCCCGTGTGGAAATCCGTTGTACCTTGAAATGCCCCGCTGGAATGTATGCCCCGGGTGCTGAGAATGATCCAATTGGAAACTACTCGCGATTGCATGTCGTGGGAAAAACTCTACCGAGCAGCGGATCTTTTCTGTGAAGTTAATTAGAAAGCCGCCGGCATTGTTTTCCTCGTTTAATGGCTCGACGAAGAAGGCCCCGTTACGACGTTACATTGAAGATAAATAGCTTTGACCAGGTCATCTGCCGGTAGTGACCGAAGAAAGATAGCGCGCAGTGAGTTTTTCATTCTGGACGAAATTATTTAACTGGGTCGCTGTTCCTAATATAGTAGGTTTGTATGTAGGTAGTCAACTCTTAGTTCTATATTGACGACTATTGTTTACTGACGAATATGTAGATTTCGGAGACTGGAGAATTAATTGTGAACGTCGAAGGGAACGGAACTCCATTCGAGGCCAAATTTGAGTTATTGTTATACTTATCATTAATTCAATATGGTGATGATGCGCCGAGTTTCTTATTGTCCATTTTCCAGAGAATGGTAGCTCAAATATTTCAGTCATGCTGCTTGGGTAGAAATGAGAACTTCTGAGATGACTGGGTACTGAATACAGGGTAGAATGTTTTAAATTATAACTGTTAACGATGTCATAATCGGATAAGGGGTCGGTGGTCAGAATTTCGGTACATTTAAGGCTTAAACCGTTACCCCGATCAAGTATAGTGCATGGCGCATTATCGTACCTTTAAACACCAAGATTCCCTTTTCCTGCAACTTAATATGAGGGATGAAGCCCTCTTTCACTCTGTATCTTTTTCGCGTTTAGTGCAACTATGATTTCTCTGAAGTCGCACCTTTTTTGTCGCCAGAAATATTTGGTAGCATTAGTTCCATAGGCAAGTTCCTTTCTCGTCATCGTAACTCCGACACGAAGACAAATTTACTTTTGGTAATTTTTTATTTTTATTTATTAATTTTTTTTTTTTTTCACTTCTGAATTTCTGGTCATCCGGTTCAGATGAGCTCGCTTCTGATCAATTGGAAAAAGGCGGAGACTGGTTAGTTTTGTTGAAGTACGCTAGTAATATTGTAATATTGTAATACGGACGGAGGGAAGATCAGAAGGAAGGATGTGGGGTTGATGCCCATGGTAGATCGAACCCGTTATTGGAGTCAGAGTTAGTATTGTATACCGTGTAAGGAAAATTCTACTAGGTATGCAAGTCGTGAACATCGCCGACGACTCCATATGGTGAGCATTTATAAGGTTGGGCAACGGTAACCTGTTGAATCGTGGAGGAAGGAACCATCCGGATGTCTTTGCCGATGAACGGCCTGCGCCTGAGGTCTGTTGGAAGGGAGAGAATGTTGAGAATATCCCGTCACAGACCGTTAGCCGGTTTCTTGTCTTGCGACTCACGGGCGTTTTTCTAACTCATTGCTCCGGTACGTCACTCTCGAACTAGGTTTGGGCTATTTAGTATTTGACTTTTCGCCTTCTGAGGAGAACTTTCACCTCCCGTACGCCACATAAGCGCATTAAGACTTGAAGAGCTTCACTACTTTGGCTGAAGATGTTCACATTTTAAACGTAAAGCTGCGAGTTGACATATTTCCAATATGAAGGAGCGTTTTACCTTTCGAATTGAGAGAAATTAACGTGAAAAACACACGAATAGGATTCTTTTAGGCTGAGCATTTTATAATAAGAGATACATGATATGATATGACTTTTTATAATTTGAGATTTTCACTTCTCCAGTAATCCAGTTTCCCCCAGAATTTTCTCCTAAAGATGATTTGCAGCAATGTATTTGGAGTATGCTCTACTTGAGTGTTAAATAATTTTATTTTCATGCATATTCTCTACATCTCCTCCTATAATCGCAAGTTTTATAGAGGAGGGTCGCAATTCAAATTGTATCTCTTTTGGTTGGTTTCTAGGTGTCTTGACCAAAATATCCGTCCGCCGCCCACGCCATATTTGGTAGTAGAAAAATTTTCAAAAATGTTAAATTCCGGCTCTTAATCCTTCAAACTCTTTAGCCCGATTGGACCGAATTTGGTAGGGGGATGGGGGTCAAAATGTGTATTTCGAAAAATGGATTTTTGATATTTTTGGCGATCTAGGCGTGTGGAGTATCATTTTCTACTAAATTTTGTGCAATGAATCCAATGAAATGGGTCCCAGAACGATTGGCGCCCATCGGAAGGGGTTGTGGGTCAAAAAGGGAATATATCTATCGATTGGAATTAGTCCCCATGCTCCTGGTCCGAGGAATAACCAACCTCTGTTGCAGGGTTTTTTTTTTCGTTATTACATTAACTGTTATATTTACGCGACCGTAGGCATGCTTTTTTTCTCCACTTGCGTAAGCGGCGTTATCGGGATTAGGTTAATAGTGGTTTGGTACCTCTTATAATGGCAACGATCTGTACTACGAAGACGATCTACCTTGATGGTCTCATTAAGGCGCAACACTTGACCGATATTTTTATTAAAGCCGACTTATATCACGGTTGGCTCAACGTCATCTTGCATAACAAAAAATATGATAACCTCCCTAATCGTTGTTACTGCGCTATTAGGTACTCTGGTCTGCTGGTTACACAAGAGAGTTGTTAACCTCCCATTAAGTTTAAAAAGAAAGAGAGACGGGATAAAAGATTATAGGAAGGGATGCAACTCGGACCCCTGCGGCCACCTACCGTTTATATCACGTGCGTATGAAACAAGTGTGCAGTCGTTTGTGAATTATGCGAAGGCCTTGAGAGGGAAAGCTCTTCTTGGGTGTATCAATCATCTTTTTCATCTCGGTGAGACGCTGATGTGTGGAGTTGGGCCGTCAGTAGGTCACAGATTTAATATCAAATGCATCTATTTTTCAATTATTTCTTTTTTAATAAACCATAAGAAATTTTCCTTCTATTCAAACTTACGCCTTACGAAAAAATAATTATTGGAATGACGAATTAAATTACACCATTGTTCCGTTCCCAGTCCTCGTAGGGAGAATTGCTCTAAGGATTTTCGAGATTTTGGGCGATCTAGGCGAGTAGGGTGTCATTTTCCACTAAATTTTGGACGCTGAATCCAATGAAACGGGTCCCAGAACGATTGGCACCCACTGGAAGAAGTAATGGGTCAAATTGGGTATTTATTACCCATTTTGAATATGTGTTTTCGGAATTTCTGCTACCTAGGCGTGTGGGGTATAGTTTTCCACTAAATTTTGGACGCTGAATCCAATGAAACGGGTCCCAGAACGATTGGCACCCACTGGAAGAAGTAATGGGTCAAATTGGGTATTTATTACCCATTTTGAATATGTGTTATCGGGATTTCTGCTACCTAGGCGAGTAGGGTGTCATTTTCCACTAAATTTTGGACGCTGAATCCAATGAAACGGGTCCCAGAACGATTGGCACCCACTGGAAGAAGTAATGGGTCAAATTGGGTATTTATTATCCATTTTGAATATGTGTTTTCGGGATTTCTGGTACCTAGGCGTGTGGGGTATCATTTTCCACTAAATTTTGGGCGCTGAATTCAATGATGTGTGTCCCAGAACGATTGGCACCCACCGGAAGAAGTTATGGGTCAAAATGGGTATGTATCCACCCATTTTGTATGTGCCAGGATTTCTGGTGCCTAGGCGTGTGGGGTATCATATTCGTTTAAATTTTGGACCCTGAATCGATTGGAATGGGTCTGGGACCCGTCACACCCACTGTTTCCCCCATTCGCGGAATAACCAACCCGTGTGTAAGAATTTGCAGATTTTTTTTTTAATACCTTCATTTGAAATTACCCATTTTCACCCATACCCTCTCTTACGTTCGGGTGTTCAGTCTGAAAAGTTTCTAGGATCTCAGTTCACTTGATTAAGACTTATTTAGTTTGGTGGCCTACTGAGGGAATGTATGGTAATACAACCCTAAGCCTAACTGAGAATGTTGGTGGGTGGGATTATTTTTTAAAAGAGGTCGCTTTTTCGTGTTTCGCGTTTTTTAATCCTACGTTTCGCCAGGTCCTGGCCTGGCATCATCAGAGCTCCATGAGGCAAACGGGTCTCCATAGTCATATTTTCTCGGTTGCAAACGCCGAAAACGACGGGGGATTATGTCGAATCCATGTGTCTCGAAAATGCTGGCATCGATTTGGATTGCTTCGGGAGTCCTTGGACATTGCTCGTGTTACCTGGCGCATGATATCCATTGTTAAAATGGCCGCTTGGGAACAGTTCTCCAGTGGAGGTTGTTGGAAGCCAGATGAGCTGATGTTCCGCAAATTTTTGATCTAATCATGAACTTGCGAAGTTCGAAAAGATGTCCGGAGCAGAATAAATCGTTGCCAAAAGTTTACAAAGATATGGATTCGACACTCATCCCCGTCATTTGTGGCGTTAGTGTCCGAGGAAATGTGGTTTTGGAGAACCGGTTCCGTTAATGAACCCTAATAATGCCAATCCAGAAAAGGTAGATGACAAAAGTGCGACAATTAAAAAAAAAAAAAAAAACCAACTGAAATTATGGTTGGAAACCGAACACAACTGGGTACTTGACAAGTGATGACGGAAAACTTGATGGCTGCTCCTGTTGCAACCTCCTGCAGCATCTTCGGGAGTCTTCATTTCAAAGTAAAAAAATATCGTCGGAGTCAACATAAAGTAAAGTAAGTGTAAAAGGGCTTCCAAAAGCCGATGGATTCAAGCTCAATAGCACAATATGATCCTCCTCATTTTAAGTGCGTACTGACTGAATTTCCCTGTCGTCCGAATCGCCTAACCCTAAAATCTGGCGCGACCAATGCGATTCAGCCATGGAGTTGAGATTTTACGCAGTCGCTTGTTACTCGGAATGACCGCGGTAAAACCAACTGCCCTGATCTTAATCCTTGTTCATTGGTCTCAAAGCGTGTTTGCCATGGTATAGATAGGTATAACCACGTGGGATACGTAGGGAACCTTGGATTAAAGGAGAGTTGATGACGTTGATTGGACCAACTGGGAAGATTCCGCACACGGACGCCACCCAAGGAGCAGCAATAGCTTCATTGTGTCGCGGACGAATAAAATACAACTGACAGACAATACAAAGGGAAAAGTGATTGGAACACGCCGACGGAGGGTAGACCAAGGAGACCATTGTTGCAGTATTCAGCATCAAGGACTCGTCATGCCACGCGAGTTTCACTTTTCGAGATTCATCGTACTTTTAGAAAGCAAACGAAGTTTGAGGGATATCACAACAAAGACACCATGGTTATCCCTGCTGTAACTATTTCTTTCGTATGTTCTCCTTTTCATTTCATTCTAACTCTAGGAACCACTTGTATGATGGATCATGTCAAAGGCATTGATATGATAATATAGCAACTTCAAGGTCTGATGAAACATTAGACCATTCCATGATTCCAAGCTTGTGAAAGAGATCTAAAATTCCTCTCCCCCCTTATCACCCCATTCTTCCCCTGCTTACCTCAGTTGACTGGCAAGACGATTTGACGCCTACTCTATCAATTATAGCAGCTAAAATTTTAAGAACCTGTTGATATGGCCTAAATCTAGTTGCCGCATCTCTGTTTTTGGTATCAACCGTTAAGTTTCAACCAGTTTCTCAGGTCAAATCCCTAATTATTCTCTTCTATATTAAACAAAGTGTTTCAGACGAACGCTGATTTTATTAATCTCTAGCATCTTGAATGGGCTGTGTCATACAATCTTCGGGAAGGCCTCTTCTGCTGCCCTTCATTCTCTTCGCTAACATTAATTTTTCCTGGCGTCATTACTTTGCCTCTGTTTTGGGTAAAAAATGCCTACAATATAGGGACTTAATCCAAAGATTCCCTCTGATTTAAATTGAAAATTCACTAATTAATTGTGCATGTCAATGCATGTCTTGAACGTCTTAAACCTCTAAAAATAATTCATTCCATGTTGATCTTGGAATTTTCTTGCGCGGTAGTTTGGACCTCTGGATATTTGGGTCCTTCATCTAGGTGGGGTTTAACCATGTGAAAATATCCTGAGTTAGGGACCCCAGAAGACCCGGGAATGTTGGTATAAGAAAAAGGATATGTGGCTATGGCTGGTCAACCACCGCTCTTTTTATCGTTGTCATGTTAACTGTGAAGGTTCACTAGACCGAGAAAAATAGCGTTTCCTTTCCGACCTACCGATGGAGAACATACCATGTACCAAATACTATCCTAGCCATTTCAATCGGCTGGAAGCGACTACCAGTTTATGATTGAGAGGGAGAGCGAGATCATCGGTGGGGAGCTTTAATTACATCACGGTTGTAGACCCCATTAAAGCAAGGCCTCTGACTTCGCCTACCTTCCTATCCGAGTCCACGACAGGTGACATTCTTCCACGAGAAATTCTGATCTCTTCCTTCCGCGTCGTGCCTGTTCTGTAATGATAATTATGTAGCTGACAGGACGTCTCAATAGTATCAAGTGGGCCTAAGATGCAATCTACTATTTAATTCTCTCTTCGGGGAACAATTTACTCGGGACTTGGATGAAAAATTCCCGTCCGTTGTCCTCTCCAAAGAAAGCATTTTAGGTACTCAAAAATGTTTGCACGTAGACTCCACTCGAATCCTAGTTGCACCTACGACTTGTTTCAAAAAAGAAGGTATAGTACGTGTGGAAATGAGTATTTCGAGGTTTTTAGGGGCCGGCGTGTGGGGTGTCCCATTTGATCGAATTTTGGTCTCTGACCAATTATTGAGGTAAGTTTTTGGTCCGATCGCCGCAAACGTAGGCAGTGTATGGATGGACGTATTTTGGAAATTGCGTTTCGACATTTTTGAGGGGTTAGGCATTTGTGGTACCCATTTCCACTGATTATTGGCTGCGGAATTGATTCATTTCCCGAAGTGATTTCTTTACACCAGAAATGGTTTTGAGACATATTGAAAACTAAAAGTTTCGGGAAAAATCATAAATAGCAAATTATTTCCTTCCTATTTCTAAATTCCACGAATATCGAGAACTACCAGGAATGATACGCATTGTTTTGGTTGGATATTCCTGGAATTGGAATAATAAACCCACGTTTTCATGCAAAAAGTAAAAATGTATTTTTCGAAAAATGGATTTTCGAGATTTTTGGCATTTTAGGCCTGAGGGGTATTATTTTCGACTAAATTGTTGACGCTGAATCGATTGGAATGAGTCCGGGACACTCGACTATCACGGTTTTCCCTTATTTTCTCCATGCACTTGGTCCGAGAAATGATCAACCCCTGTGAAAGAATTTGCAGCGTTTTTTACTTGTCATTGTCTAATTAATTTTAGTCAACATTATTGTTAACTTTCTCTCCCTCTCAAATCATTGGTTTGCCTCGCCCTGGGGTTTCTCTGGGGAGTATACAATATCCGTAAGAACGTTCGAGCATGCGACTGGTGTCACGTAAATAATCTTATGATAACAAATTTCCTTAAATTGCTATGGATTTACCATCGGCTGGCCATGTAATGGGGTTGGTTGCAAAACCACTGCGCCCAAGTGTGAATTCATTAAAATCGTGACAACTGTAACGCTTCAGATGATCACCCTTGCTAACCACTCCTTGATGGGGAATGATTCCATTGATTTGCACTCGTCCCGAACGAGGAAGTCTCCACAGTTGACAGGATGGTACAATAAACTGCCTTGTTTCCTCCGAGGAGTTTTTGCTCTTACTTAAAAAAGACCGTGTTCTGTTTGATCAGTTACATCCTGTCACAACCGTCACTTGAGAAAAATGATCGAGGATCCGCGGACCAGTGAAGGGGGTAACCGAACCGCCTTCATTATCGGTTTTTATAAGATTATTCCCTGAAGCGACAATCGTGAAGAGCGAATTACAAAACCTTAACAGAAAAAGTATACTCGTTTATCTCACCGAAAAATCAACTGTTAATAATATATCTGCCACGCTGATAAATTTTTCTCACCATATTCTATTGTATTCCGTGTTTAAGCACTCTGGGTTAGTAGAGCGCTCATGATTGCAATTAGTACCACATTACATTATATGGACTCAGTATATATTACACATTTTGAATATGTGTTTTCGAGATTTCTGGTATCATTTTCCACTAAATTTTGGATCCTGAATTGATTGGAATGGTCCTGGGACCCGCCGCACCCACTGATTCCCCATTTCCCCCATGTTGAAGAAATGAGTCTCCATGCTCCTGGTCCGAGGAATAACCAACCCCTATGTAAGAATTTGCAGCGTTTTTTCAAAAGTTTGTTGTAATTTGACTCAACACCAAGAGAAGGATTTCTAAATGGAGTAATTAGGCATGACTTATTACGTTTCATGATGTCCTGATCAAAAAATCTGCAAATTATTACACACGGGTTGGTTATTCCTCGAATGGGGGAAACAGTGGATGTGGCGGGTCCCGGACCCATTCCAATCGATTCAGGGTCCAAAATTTAGTGGAATATGATACCCCACACGCCTAGGCACCAGAAATCCTGACACATACAAAATGGGTGGATACATACCCATTTTGACCCATAACTTCTTCCGGTGGGTGCCAATCGTTCTGGGACACACATCATTGAATTCAGCGTCCAAAATTTAGTGGAAAATGATACCCCACACGCCTAGGTACAAGAAATCCCGAAAACACATATTCAAAATGGGTAATATATACCCAATTTGACCCATAACTTCTTCCAGTGGGTGCCAATCGTTCTGGGACCCGTTTCATTGGATTCAGCGTCCAAAATTTAGTGGAAAATGACACCCTACTCGCCTAGATCGCCCAAAATCTCGAAAATCCATTTTTCAAAGAACACATTTTGACCCCTACCCCCTCCCCCCCCCCAAATTTGGTCCGATCGGGCTGAAAAGTTTTGAGGACCCGTCTCGGCCGGGAACAGATCCCTGACCCAAATTTCAGATGTTTGGAAAATTTTCTACTACCAAAAACGGCGCGGACGGCGTACGGCGGACGGACATTGACCTTTTTTGATCTAGACACCATGAAACGTCCAGAAAAAAATTTTGAGCCGAATCGGAGAGGTTGACCATTATCATGAAAACATAGGTTGATTATTCAAGGAATAACCAACCAAAAAGGTCAATGTCCGTACGCCGTCCATTGTCCACGTCGTTTTTGGTAGTAGAAAGTTTTCTAAAAATCTGAAATTTGGGTCAGGGGTCTGTTCCCGGCCGAGACGGGTCCTCCTAACTTTTCAGCCCGATCGGACCAAATTTGGGGGAGAGTTTTTTGAAAAATGGATTTTCGAGATTTTGGGCGATCTAGGCGAGTAGGGTGTCATTTTCCACTAAATTTTGGACGCTGAATCCAATGAAACGGGTCCCAGAACGATTGGCACCCACTGGAAGAAGTTATGGGTCAAATTGGGTATATATTACCCATTTTGAATATGTGTTTTCGGGATTTCTTGTACCTAGGCGTGTGGGGTATCATTTTCCACTAAATTTTGGACGCTGAATTCAATGATGTGTGTCCCAGAACGATTGGCACCCACCGGAAGAAGTTATGGGTCAAAATGGGTATGTATCCACCCATTTTGTATGTGCCAGGATTTCTGGTGCCTAGGCGTGTGGGGTATCATATTCGTTTAAATTTTGGACCCTGAATCGATTGGAATGGGTCTGGGACCCGCCACACCCACTGTTTCCCCCATTCGAGGAATAACCAACCCGTGTGTATTTCCACTTTAAAATGAAGCCCAGATCTAATTGAGTTTTCTTCTCCTTTTTTCAGGTAAGAACCTTGGATTCCTGCAATCTTGATCAAGGTTTCGTCCTGCAAAAATGACATCACGCCGTAAGATCGTTATTGCCCACTTTCGATTTTTCCTGAATAAAAATACTAGTGAACGGTTTCTGTTCACAATCTCCTTGTGCAAGGTTTCGCGCGAGCGTGAAATCTGGTTCTCGCTCTATGCAATAATGAATCTTGGAGACGTTGGAATCGATAATTTTTGTTGCTCTGGAACCAATTCGCTACTCGTGGTAAATCTAGTTGGGAGTTGCGTGTAGATTCAATCGATCAGAAAATTGTCGAAGTAGATGAAATACATATGCACGTTGGATATAGTTGTATTCTGTCGATCACGAAGAACCTGATAGCCCTTTCATCATTGGCTTGCTCAGCACCCTAATTTTTCCTTGACATATATATCCTCTCTCAAAATTTTCGAAGTAGGGTCTTCACGACTTGCTCTTTCAATGGTATTGCCAAATGACAATTTCTTCGATGTTCGGCAACGAGAAAGTGCAACATTTACTTATATTGAGAAGTCGTAATATTTGAAAAAACATTGACACGAAAAGACATTGTGAGATGATCTGCAATTTTAATTGATCATTTATGTTCATTTTGTCGAATGCGATATTGTTTAATAGCAATTGAGGATCAAATTATACTTTTTTTTTAAATGATTTTGTCCAAAAGTAATTTGTCTATTTTCTAGAAAATTACAGTAATAACGTATGAATTTTTGAGATTTTGTCAAAAGAGTATGCTATCATTATCATCGTTGTAGAAAATTAAGAAAATTTGTTTCTAATTTCTTCAAAATTTCAACAAAAACTTTTTCCTCATTATTGCCGGCTAATGAAAATTTGTGAGGTAGGTATCTAGTTAATGTTTGGTACCTAAAGTAAACAGTACCACCCCCTCTTGCATTTTCAGGTGGCAATAATTCGATTGCTGATATAGTTATATTTTGCGCAACTCATTTAATCTGTAACACGATTGCGGCTAATCATCCAACAATAATGAGGTTTTCTCGTTTCCTAAATTTTCTGAAAAAAAAAAAAAAATCTTGTTGCAATCTGTTTTTGCCATGGTTCCATTAATAATCATAGGATTTTTCCTGGATGGCTTTCCCGCCAAATTCATTCTCCTCAAGTCTACAGCGATAAAATTACAGTCCCTTTTACCCACCTTTCTTTCGGTTTTTCCTTCTTTTGTGCCTCCTTTCATTCTTCACCGTTCTGTTGCTCAGGCGGCAAGCCTCAAATGTACCGCGTGACCCTGCTCCCTCGATCCTTGGCTCACACCCCGCGAGGTCACATCCGTCGAGCCACTTGCAGGATCTGATCGTTACGATTTCTTGTGCAGCTTATGTATTGCAGAAGAAACTATGCTAATTTTAGTAGGAATTATCTTATATGCTGAGGCTACCGAAAAGGTTCAATGAGAACATTTCGTTGAGTGTAATTGAGATTTGGTGATGAGCTCAGCACTCTCTTCATTCGACTAATCTGATGCCTTCCCGAAGAGGAAAACCTGACTTTTTCCACGCTCTGCTGCAGGCTGGGTGTCGGGCTCTAAGTGAACAGATTTCATTTGTTGAGTCGTTGGTCATTTACTGAGACGAAATCCCAACCTGGCAGGTGCGCTTGATTTGTTTAATTTAGTTTATAACCACTAGTTGGGATACCCGATGAGATCTTATGTACCTAGACTATCCAAACGTGAATAGTCCTTCAGGTTTACTGTTGTCATTAAAGTGGATCCTCTGCACGAGCTGTTTTGGGAAGAATTACTCTGAAAACCTATTATCATCGTCTCAATAATATAAATAATATTAGTGTCCGTAATCTTCGGTGGTTTCATGTTCACGATTTTTCGCCTTTGAACTAGGCTTTGTAATCCGAGGTTGATCGTAGCTCGCTAATTTTCATTTTGCCAGTGTAGATGGCACTCTATCCAACAATCGGAGACACGGTGACTAAGGTACCGGCCAATGGGTAGGTTCACTATAGCAAAGGAACCATTGCAGGACTTCACCCTGACTATCCGCAGTTGCGACCATCCGACGTTGCCGGTTCTTGCAAAGGTCGAAGACACCGCTGTGCTCAGCCTCTTCTCTTCGCCCGTATCTTCGTCCATCTCTTGATTTTCCCCACTTCCTTCGGGTTCCTTTCCCTTTTTCAGAGAGTGTAACTACTCTATTGAAACCCTCATCTTTCAACTTGATACCATCTACCGCCCACATAGCTCGTATTTAGCTCCAATATGTGGGTGATTGGCGACCTCCGCGAGGTTCTTCCCTCTTATCATCATTCAAATAAAATAAATAACCATAGCTATCAACCCATTTTTCTTGATCAAAGGACAGATAACATATTGATCGCCTCAGTCAAAATAATAGAAGCTGATGATGAGTGTGATAACACTGGATGACAATAAAAGATAAGTAAAATGTGACTCTACGTAAGAAAATATTTGTACACACATTTTAAATTTCATTTTATTTTTCCCGATGACAATTTATATTTAAAGTACTGAATTATGTACTTAGGCCTTGCTCTTTTGCTGGTGATTCAGATTTGACGTAAAGTAATTTAACCGCCTTTTATGGTACAGGGGTGAAGGAGACCCAGTGTCATCACAATATGCCCAGAAGTAGACCTACCTTCGTGATGGCGAAACTTCAGGTCACGAGGGAAAAATGAATCAATAAACGCTTGATCTCCATGAAATCACACTTCAACACCGCACTAAATATGGAAGGTCAACCTTTTGAGAATAGGTATGTAGCCTCTGTGCGCACAAAAGTACTTTTGGGGCATTTTAATGCATTTTTGGCTCAGATGGCTGGCATTTTGGATTTTGGTTGGTTATTCCTTGACTAATCAACCTATGTTTTCATGCAAAAAGTCAATCTCCGATTAGGTCCACGCCAGTTTTGGTAGTAGAAAAATTTCTAAAAATCTGAAATTTTGGTCAGGAACCCCTTTCTGGCTCTAGTTGGTCCTCAAAACGTTTCAGCCCAATCGGACCAAAATTAGGAGGGGGGGGGGGGGGTCAATGTGTATCTACGTACCCATTTCGAATGTGTACTCTCAAAATTTCTGGTATTTGGGCATGTGGGGTATCATTTTCCACTAAAATTTGGACGCTGAATGGATTGGAATGGGTCCCGGAACGATTGAAACATACTGGAAGAGGTTATGGACGCTGAATCGATTTAAATTAGTCTCCATGCGCCTGGTCCGAGGAATAACAAACCCTTGTGAAAGAGTTTCCAATGTTTTTATATCATACGGAGTGTATGAAGCAAAAAGCAAAAGTTAAGGGGAGGGGATTTTTTAAAAACATTTTTAATGACTCTAAGGCTGTATTATTTTGTTAATAATGAACCAAAAGTCTTGAGATGCCTTCTTAGTTTCAAGTCCCCTAAAATTTGTGATAATAAATAAGCCACATCCGGATGTCTTTTCGAAGAAACTAGATGGACGAGCACGTTACCGTTTTTTCATCCTTACGTCTCTCAGTTTCTTTTCTTCTCAAGTTGTAAGTCTGTCCAGGTTACATGACGTCCCAATCGACTCACGAATGTCCATACAAGTGAACTAAAAATTAGCCTCAATATTTTTCGGGTCTTCGACTCCAAGCTTGTTTCCACCGTGCTGCCCGACATAGAGCCAGTTTCCGCCGGGTCTTGTTGATCTGGAATGGAAGTATTGAGGTGAAAGCCCCCATTATCGTGGGCCAATTTAGGTTCCTCGAACACGATGATTGCCTGTTATTCGCATTATGGAATAAAATGGACGTACAATCTTCGATCGTTTCCGCTTTTGTTGCCCAGTAGCAAAACTGAGTCGCGAGGATGACCCGCACCTGTTTCGTTGACCTACCTTATCTCCCTCTGGAAGTTGCCATTGGGGACAGTCGTTATTATTCCTTATGAATGGTCACTTACCTTGTATAATTACACTCGTTGAGAGTTGCTTTGTTGACGTTCTTCACAATTTACTTTCATTTTCAATTTCTTCTCCAAGGTATGTTGTTATGGGGGTTGGTAATATCAGCGAATCAATGAAGAAATTACGTATACCCGGCTATTGAGTCGGCTGCTGTCCGATTATCTCTTTTGAACGCTACAAATTCATTCAAGGGTTACAAGGGTTAATTACTCCTTAGAGCAGAAGTTTGGGGAAAACAGTGAGTGTGGACCCAATCCAATCGATTCAGCGTCCAAAATGGAAAATGATACCCCACACGCCTAGGTGCCAGAAATCTCACTTTGAAATAGGTAGATAGGTACCCATTTTGACCCATAACCTCTTCTGGTGGGCGCTAATCATTCCGGGACCGGTGTCATCGGATTCTTCTTTGGATTCAGCGTCCAACATTCAGTGGAAAATGATACCCCACAAGCCTAGGTAACCCCGACTATGCCGTCTAAAAAGTTATTTCACAATTCTTTATTTCAACGCATTACCCTCAACCGACGGTGATAATAACCGAAGTTATCAATTCATTTTGATCGGCGAACCACAGAAAATATCAGTAGATGAAAACATTTAACACAGAACCACAGCTTAGACTCTCGTCTGAATCTAATAATATTATGTGTTCGGACCAATGGGGGAAGGATGCGAATGTTAATAACTGTAGAGTTCTTAAATTTCAACAAAATCAGAATTATTGATGCTCATCATACCAGTATTTTTCCTCAAAAAGTGTGGCTGACAATGTCCTGATAAGCCAAACTTGCAATTGAATGCATTTGATGTTGACATTTATTTGTTGTAAGTTTATATACAATAATATAAACAGTTCCAACGTACATTCTCCGATCATCAACAACGCTAGCCTTAGAACAATTTAGCATTGAATTAAATTCAAGTTAATTGGGTATTTTGGCATTAGAATGACTAAAAACAGATAAATCACTTGATTGTGGGGGGGGGGGGGGTAGGGGGCATTTGACCCGGTGGAAAAGAAGCATTAGCATAATATATATTTCCGCAATTCTTAGTGAGTGAAATTGTAAATTTTTTCCCTCATCGTGTATGCAATGGTTTTTGTTGATTATAACATTCTCTTTTCCAAAGTGGAAAACCCAACTTATGCACGTTAGTCGTGAGTCGCTTCAGAATAATAATTTCCTGTGCCGATAAAATACGCGATAATGGTGACAGTGAAAGACCGACTTCCTTCTACTTTCCACCCACTCGTGTCATATTTACTGCACCACTTGTCGCTGTCGCGGTATTATAAGACCAGTTGTAGACATGAAGTATACTCGAAGCCATAGATAAACTTTTCCTTTGTGTTTTTCATCGAGTGAGACTTATGGTGATTTATTCTTCTCTTCTTTCACTTGAAATCGTATACGATTGTTTATCCAACTTGTAACTATCCTAAGTACCTACTCGTCTTGGTAATCGCAGGTATACTTGTCCTGTACTCTCCTCTGATTACAATAAATCTTGAGTTACTTGGGAATAAGTAAAATCGATTTTTTCTATCAAAGTGCCGATACGGTGCTTCATCATCCGAAAGAGGTGCTTTGTGGAAAGACTGTTGCTACCAGCTTACCCTCTATTAGTCATTTGAGCGAAGAAACAGGTTCAAGCTATAAATGGATTGTTTTTGAGTAAGAACCGGTTCAATTCCAGATTATTATCGATCAGATTTTGTGATCCAGCTGAGTTTTCGACTTGTAAGTTTTTCGCTTGAGGAAATTCCAACGTTAATATTTTCAACGGTTTCGGGCGCCACTTTTTAGAACTTCATTCCTATTTTAGAATTCAGGACGTTTAGACTTCATTTTTACACGGCATTCAAATCGAAGTAAAACAAGTAAATAATTCTACCTCGGAATGAGAAGGTTGTGGGCCTGCGTTCTTACAGGGAATTTCGGTAGAGCATAGGTTTGCAGGCCCCAAGCCCGCATGGCCCATGAATGCCCCCCACCTTGGGAATATGATGCCGGCCAAGTGTTCAAACACCATATGTGTCGAAACCCTCCTTCTCATTTCAATAGTGGATGAAAATGAGTTTTGATCAATTTGAAACTCGTATTAGAAACCTGAAGGGGGGGGGGGGGGTCCCACGCAAGCCCGACGCAACACATCGAACAATTTTCTTCATTCTCAACTTACAGTTCTAAAAACTTCTTCTAGCTCCCCATCAAGTCTCTGTGCTTAATGCCTTCAATATTTCCTCGACGATGAATGTATTTTATTCGGCAGTCAATTCGCCCGCGAAAAGACACTCCCTTCTAAACGAGTAGTATGGGCTTGAAGATGTGAACGAGAAGACAGGAAAAGACACTTTCTTCTGAACTGGAGCTAGTTGACTGTCATTGTTAACGTTTCAACCGTGAAATCGACCTTCCACGGAGCGTCTAGTTTAGGTTTGTCAAGAAAATATCCAGGTACCTTATCGGCGTTTTCCCGATGGAGCGCTGAACCTGAACTGCATCGTTCGATGCTTCTTAGTTTTCTGGAGAAAAATACTCCTCCTCTTTTATTTTTCGTGTAAAATGTGATGGAAGAAAAATAGAGGAAGTAGATGAAAAAGGAGTTGAAAGATGAACTTGGCTACACTCGGAAAGAACCTCGTTCATTTGGTGATTTCTACTACGATTATAATTTCCGTCTCTCTTAGCGCCCGTCTCAATTCATACCACATGGCTACTCTGTCAACAACTTGATCTACATTCGTTCCATTCATAACTTCAAGAAAATCCTTATTCACGATTCCCTTTTTTTTGCCGATGTACTCATTGTGGACATGACGGATTCATCCAACCTCAGGAAGAACGCGTAGTTCATTCTGCGCTGCAGCTCATAGCAAAAATATCTGTTCACTTGACTCGGCACCATCGTAGCGTCCCTTACATATTCTTATCCAAATTAAAAAGATTCAAACTCGTACAGTTCAACCTACTTAGCAATGAGCAGGCGGTAGATAAATCTGTACCTTGTAAGGGGGCAAAATACCCCTTTTCTCAGTATTTGCAAGTAACTCTGAAACTATGAGGTTTGCAGCAAACGTTACCCTGTAGGAAATTAATGTGCATTAATTTTGGAACAAAAATGGTCCTATACATTATTGAGGTAGAGTGGACGGTTTAGGAGATGCGGGGGTGGGGGGTTGCATAATTTCTTCCGACAATCATCCCCGTGTGACCCGCCTTTACACCAAACATTATACATTTTCCTATGAATGTAAATGTTGGGCATTTGATCGATTCATTAAAAAATGTATTCCTTGCGCATAGAAATAACACTAAACGCTGCAAATTCTCTCACTATATTTTATTATTCCTCATAGCAAAAGGAAGTACTAGTGAAGCAGTGAGTCTGGAGTGTACAGAACTCACTCCAACCGATTCTGTGTCCTTCATTTACTAGAAAATGATACCTCACATAGATAGGTACCCATTCTGACCCGTTCCGACTTACGGTGGACACCAATCGGTCAGAGACCCATCTCAATGAATTCAGTAAACCAACGTTTAGTGGGAAATAATACCTCACATACCTAGTTCCCAAAAAATCCCTAAATTCGAGTTTCAAAAAAACATTTTTTAACCTATACCCTTTATATTGAAAATATCGTGAAGTTCGTAAATAATTTACGAATTATTCCTTTTGTAAATACTAATCTGACGATTTGGCTCGCAGACGAATTTGGTGATTCTCATCAGTCCGATCACCTTTGGTTCATTAAAAAGCAAAATCGAAGGAAGAACTGTGGTTATTTCGAACCCGGTTTATCCACCTCGAACAAAAGCCACCAAGAAATTGATAATGAACCATTGTGAAACAGTTTGCATCGTTTTTCCGTTAAGATGGGGTCGCTGCTGAGGTGAAGCGCTATGGTTGCGGAAGGATCGCGGGAACCGGTTCCATGACGTAACGCATACCGTATGAAGTCGCACCCGCTCTCGACCTATCGGCCTCTCGCCCACCCGTTCCTGTGCCGTGTCCCGGTCAGCAGAGAAGATTGAATGTTCCACTTCCTGCTGAGATGAGCACTCGTGTCACGAGGACTACTGTTTTCAGGAAATGTTTCGCTACAATACGTATATGTAAAATTTACATTGATGTAATGAGATGAAAATCCAAATCTTTTTGATCGAAAAATACCATGTACCGTGTACTATTATCATTACGTTACAGTTATTTGGGAGATTGAACATTAACTGATTGTATTAGGACCTTGGATTGCGAAGTGAAGTTGAAACTCCGGTATAATAGAAGTAGGTCGAGCCGGGAGTGCCTACCTGCGTGCGTACTACCTCGTTCAATTAGCAGAGGTTAACCTCAGTTAGAATAATCGTATCCTATTTAACTAGCCGCTCTCATCGAGGCAACCACGTTGCTCCAGATGTATAGGGGAGACCAAGCTAGAAGTTACAGGAACAAGACTCTCTGATAATCGTCATAAGAGGAAGATGAGAGACTCCTTGATAAGTTCCAATTTAACACCTCGTGTGACTGTCAGTCAATAATTTTCGGGATTTGAAAAGATGCTATCCCGACGAATTTCCTCCCATCCGCCATGATCTGTCGGCAACAAATAGTTGCTAAATAGTGCTGGCTAATGAGAGAATGATTATTTTTTCTTTGTTTTCCTGTAAATAGAAATAATTAGTGAGACCTCCTGACGTTTTTAAATCCTCGAGGCCAACATTTACTATCACGTTGGAATGCCCATCAACGTATTTTCATTAGGTTTTAACGTGTTTAGGTTCGCAAGAATCGTCCCCAAATAAAAGCACTCAAAACCTTAATTTATGTAATACTTTTTTTTTTTTATATAAAGTGTTAAAGCAGAGTAAAATTTCTTCAAGACAAGTTAAACAGGCACAGAAATCTCTTTATTGGGGTTATCTTCAATAGTGCCGTGGTTCGGTGGATTCATGACGACCATTCATGAAAATATCCAGTCTTCTTTCGCGCCATTCGTTTCTTTAATCTCATTTAAATCAGGCGTCGCACAAAATAAAGTAGTACGCTTATAATTAATTGATGGGGGGTGTTGAGATTCGGTCAAGAAAGTCCTAGTTTAGCCAACGTTTCTGACAATTTATTTGTCCATCGTCAGGGCCTCCAAATACATGTAACAGGGTGTAACATTTAATGCGAGGAGAAGGAGAGAAAGAAAAAAGTAAAATTACACTAATACATAAATACAACTATAAACTGTTGAATAAACCACGAATAAATTGTCAGAAACGTTGGCTAAATCTGGACTTTCTTTGCCGAATCCCTTCAAGTATTCTATTTTGGGTTACAATAAACCAAACTCTTACTTTAAAAAAAAACATGATGAATCTAGCTTGAGTGGGAGAGCGAATCATTGAGATAACAAAAAAACTAGTTGACGATTATTGTTGAAAAAATTACCTCCAAATCAAACTAATTATATTCAATAATACCCTGCTTCCATTTGTGGCAAACGGTTCATCGTCCGAAATTTTGTGGGTAATGATTCCCCACGCTTCTGGGCCTCTGAAAATGTCAAGAACTCATTCTGGACTCAGTGGACACTTTCAAAATACCCATTTTTATTCATACTCTGTCCCTTTTTAGGGCTTAGAGACTAACTAGACTACTAAAACCTAAAGCACTTGCCAACTTTTTTTTTTTTTTTTTTGTCAAAAGCTGCGTAGGAATCTAAGCATAGAATGCTACAGTTTTGGGCAAATCGAGGAGTTTGACCGCAGGCATGAAAACATGGAGTTATAATTTAGAGAGTTATGAATCAAAATATGAGAAGCAGGCAACCTAGGAGCAGCAGACATCATTATAAAAACAAATCCTACCGATAGGAAACAGGGGGTCATGAAGCGAGGAGATCTGTATACGTTTTGAAAGAAAAACAACCAGATGGGAGCAACGTGAAGAAAGCCGATCCAATCCAGCGCTTATATTCACTACCACGCCCTATCCAATACGATTCTCCTTATAGTTCGTGGCAATCCGTGGAAGTGAACAGCATCGTCGACCTTATATCCGACAGCTACGAAATATCCCAACTTGTTCGAAGGTAGGATTGAGTTTCTACAGATCTGAAATCGGCCTAGGCCTTGGTTTGTGCCCTGGGAATGAAGACATGGCCGCGTCTTCTCGTGTGAAGAACTCTCCACATGAAATCAGTGAGACTTTTCACACGAAACCTGAAAGGTTGCGTAGTTTTTTTAGAAACTGAGGTTAATACAATACCGATGAAATGAAGGAAAGTGGGCACCATCGACTTTCCAGAATTTGAATGGAAATTTTTCCACGCATAATATTGCTCACAATTTATGGATGTACTATTATTTGTAACCATGTAAATTGTAATTTGACGGATAAATTAGTTCTTATTGCATTGACATTCAAGCTAAGAGCTAAGAGCTTTTATGTAAGAACAATAATAATTAACACGATCGGCTAAGTTGGAGTGACTATCAGTGTGCACACTATTGACACATCTTTTGAAATATTAATCATTTTTTGTTTCTAGAAAAAAGTAATACTTGGATGACGATTTAATATGCTAGTTTGATTCGGTCTTATGAATAATGCAAATAACTACTCTCTCAAACTCAACGATCGGTTTTGAATTGTTCATAAATTATTGAAACGCGAGGCCGAAGTACTCATAGGAAACGCCCGAGATGTCTTATTGAGAAAACGAACAACATGAAACAAATCGGACACCCACAACCCGCATCCATCGCCCACGTGTTAGCAGCTGGTTCTGGAAACCTCTTCTGTTCCAAATAGACGCAATCCCCTCGAGTTGAAGGCCTTCAGTCCTACTACACTGGTGGAAGGAAACGAGGACTCAGTTTTCTATAACTCGAACGTTTATTTGTATCTGCCTTAACATAGACTATGGTAAAATGGTAGAATTATTTTTAGTGATTCCAGCTGCGCGAAGTTCCGAAACTCGGACATTTAGGTAGTCTGGGAAAGGAAAACTCAATTAAAGATTGCGTATAAAATTGCAGCAAATTAATCCACTAAACGATGACTATTGCATGGAGCGAGGTTATGGGGAAAACAGTAACTGTGGAGAGTCCAGGACCCATTTCAATCGATTCAGGGTTCAAAATTTTTAGGGAAATGATCCCCGAATATCGAATTTTAAAAAGCACATTTTGACCCATTTTCTCCCCAACTACGGACCGATCGGACTGAAACTATTCGAGGAGCATTGAATATATTATTCGAAGAATAATAAACCAAACGCGAGGGCCATTTTGGTTGGTTATTTCTAGAATAATATTTTCATGCAAGATGTCTGTCAAAAAGTCTTGCAAATCTCTCCGGTTTGCTCCAAAAAAAATTTCTGGGCCTTTCAAGGTGTCATGATCAATTACGAGTGTGTCCGCCTGGTCGTTTTTTTTTTTTTGGTAGTAGACAATTTTCCGAAAATCTCAAAATTTTGGTCAGGGACCAGTTGTAGGCTCTAGTTGACCCTCGTAACTTTTTAGCCTAATTAGACCAAATTTGGGAGGGGAGAGTAAAGGTCAAAACGTGTTTTTCAAAAAATGGCTTTTCGAGATTTTCGGCGATCTAGGCGTGTGGGGTATCATTTTCGACTAAGTTTTGGACGCTGAATCGATTGGAATGGGTCAAGGACTCTCCACACTCACTGTTCTCCCCATGCTCTTTTGAATGCATTTCCAGCATTTTTGCTTCCTTTCTCCTCTGGTTCATCAGTTGGTTGGGAATGAATTGCTTCCCCTCTCTCATGCAAATGAGAAATTGCCTTTGTTTTATCACGGAGGGGGGGGGGTTAATAATTTGGTGATGGCAGGTATGAATAAGCAGGTATGGGTTTCGGTTGATCACGCTCTTTGAATCGATTTGACTGGTTCTTATTATCGGGTTTAATTCTTCTAAATTTTACTTCATTGAACAATGACTCGTCGTCCCCTTCGTGCTCGGATATATGTACCACGAAATACGTACCGTCCACTGATGATTTCACAACGAGCTAATTAAAGCTGTGTGGGTGGACCAAGATACCCACTTGAGGTGAAGAAGCTCTGCTAGCCGACTGTAATTGAAACAAATTATAAAGGCAGCTTGAGGCCGGTTAGTCGACCTTGCATCCGTTATGGACAACTTCCGCACCTGACTGTCAAAATTACAGGCTTACTTTTCCACGACGCATTCTATCGAACTTTCGCTGCTTTCCAACCTCGAATCAAATCAACCAAGAATCCGAAACGGAATGCTAATACTCCCAGGTTCACCTACAAAACTACTTTTAGAATCTGCCCTGTTAACATAGTCGTCGTTTTTATGTTAGTTACTGTATTTTTGTAGTGCCATGTAAGCACAAAATACAATATTGCGCGCAAGTTTACCTCTCTTAACTTATGACATTGCATTTACAGGGAACTTGTTATGTTTCAGGAGATGCAGTATGGAAAAGGCGTTTTCAACATCCATAATACAATGCCTATTCATAGCGGTCCTAGTTGGAGGTAAGCTTTGCACGAGTATTCTACTTCTTTTAGTACGTAAATACTGCAACTGTGTCGTTGGTATTGGCTTCCCGAGAGTGAAGATGTCGGTGAAGCTTCATTACTGTAAACACTTGAGTCAGTTGGAATAGATGATTGAGGAAATAGATTAATGTGAACTTCGGTGAAGGGCCGTCGTAGAAAAACGATGTTTTAGTCTGAACATAGTTTTCCAGCGATCATTCAAAAAATATTATGAGTGAATTTATTATAAATTATTTTATCGTGACCACCAAATCGTCGTGTCAGTCTTCTTACTAGTCAAATATAACCAAATTTTAAAGGTGATATAGATATAATATGGGCTTTTCATGAAAGGAGGATTTATACGCACCTATAAGTACAGGATGAGCAACTCTCTTTCATCGTTCTTAAAATATACCTGAGTTTTTTATTAAAAAAAAAAATTATTATAATTGTTACTCATTTGTATTAGCGGTGTTTTACCTTAATCTCGACGACTACACTACTCACTGATTAAGTGTTAGACAAGTCACGCCGGATTTTTGTATACAAAAAGGCCTATTTTTTCATAATTTTATTTTTTATTCTCATTTTTTCAGTCTAAATTCAAATTTTTTAATAAAATTGATAATGATAAGGAAATTGGCAACAACAACAGTTGAATCGCAACTTGGAAAGAAAGAGTCAAGCGTGCAGGTTGTTTCAGAAACATAATTTTTAATAATGTTATCATTGCTATGAAAATGCCATTTCTTTGTCTTGTATTTTTTTATTATCATCATTTTCTCAAGATACTAAACTAATGTTTTTATGCTTGAAGCTCAAAAATTTGATATTTCGTATTTCAATCGACAACAGTATTTCTGAAATTCGGAATTTCGGTCAACGACTCCAGGGGGCCGACAATGTGCATTTTGAATAGTTACCTAATTTGGGGGAAGGGGGGGGGGGGTCTACTGAAGGTTGATGCTCTATAGACCTTGAAAGAATGTTTCCCAGTCAAGCGAGATCCAGCCATGATAAACCGTCGTGGGATAATGGTAGTTTTTAGGGCCCGGACACTTTGCTTACCGAAAATTTAACCCAGAATCCGAAAATGTGGTCCAAAAGCGGGAAAAAAGGGTTTTAAAATGGTGGTCACGCCTCAATGGATTCTGTTTCCAAAATTATAGTGGAAAATGATACCTCGCATTCTTAGCGGGCTGAAAATGTTCGAGGACCAACTGGAGCCGGAATGAGGAATTTGAAATTTCTATAAACTTTTCATCCCGAACTTGGGGAGGGTACATGTGAAAAATGTGTTTTTTGAAACTCGTTTTGAAAACTGAGTTTTGGGATTTTATGCGAACCAGGCATGTGCGTGGTGTCTTTTATCACTAAATTTCGGAAACATGATCCATTGAGATGTGTCCCGGATTGACTTGCAACTATTATTTGGTGAGTATGGGTCAAAATGGGCCACCCGGGACACTATACACTCACTATTTTCCCCGTGATCTTTCGCCAATTTTCAGCATGTTTGGTCTAGTGTGGCATTTCTATAACGACGATCTTTGTGGAAACACCTCATGTGAAGGGCATTAACGTAAATAGCTATCGTGTTGCTGACTGCAAAATTTTAAACTCGAAAATAGTCTGGTGTCTCCTCAAATGTGAATAATGTTCTAAGCTAGCCCCCCGGGTGTAGAGGGACGATTAATACATTTTTGCCGAGACGGTTCAATTATACCCATTTCTCACGACTCACTGAATCGAATTTTGCAGGGGAGGTCGTGAACCATCCTCCTTCATTTTTCCACGACATGGATGGAGCGGTATTGTCGGAAGGCGAGCCCGTGGGGACGGTCGTGGACACCCTCCTGGGCTCGGACCCTGAAGGCTCTCCAGTCAGGTTCGGCATCTCCGGGACCGACAGGTTCAAAGTGGACCCAGTAACGGGACAAGTGACGCTCGTCAAACCCCTCGACCACGAGGTAAAATTGTTTATTACGTCACTGTCTTTTTCTTGTCGAATATCCGTGTATTTCACCGCACAAAAGATTAAACATTTTCTCACCGCACTTTCTGAAAAATTTCAGATCAACGATACTCTTCGATTTTTCGTCACAATCGAAGACGATTTCAATAACCTCGTGACGATTCCCGTTACAATTATCGTGACTGATGTCAACGACAACCCACCAGTTTTTAAAAATGTAACTTGAACATTCTTCGTGTGCACTTATTTATATAGTTTTATTACCTTGTTTTATTTATATTTTAGTTTTATTCCCGCATATTACTGCAATGCCAATCATTGGATTTTCTTGTTCCAGACTCCTTACGAAGCTCTAGTCAAAGAAGATACTGAAGTAGGAAGCGTGATATTTAAAGATATAATTGTAGAAGATGGCGATTTGACCGGGGACACTCTGGAGGTGTTTTGTAAAGATTATGAAAAGGTAAGTGGGGTTAAAACTGAAATGCCTACATTTAAATTTACTTTCATTTCAACGAAAACAAAGTACCTATTCACCAAATCCTGTCATGAGTTCTGTCACAAACAAACGACGAACGAGTGCACGAGGCCTGCCTGTGGTCTGTGTAAAAGCTCTTCTTGCTCAACATTTATATCTGTGAAAAGGGGAGTGAACGCATAAACATCCTTACATTTTCCAAACCCTGAAATTTTTGAGTATCCATGGAAAGTTTTTACGGTAAGCTATTGATCTTTTGTCCGTCTAGGACAAGTTGGGATCAGGTCTGACTCCTTTAGACCAAGAAATTTATTGGGGCGATGGAAAAACGAATTTAGCAAGCATAAAAATTATGGCTAGGAGATGGGAAATTCTCCTCGATATTTGAACAAGACTTGGACATTAGTTACAGACAACTCCGTAACAGAAAACAAATAGAACTGAAAAAGCAAAAAAAAAAAAAAAAAAAAAAAAAAAAAAAAAAAAAAAAAAAAACTGTTGGGCATGCACGTTATAGGTGGTTTTCACAAATCCAGTTTCAAAACGACATTGTTCGTGTCCATTTTCCTCGAGAGGCTCATGAAAAAGTTACATCGGTAAAACGAGGCCACCAGCAATAATGGCGTGATGGTAGATTCGTAGATGTACATTTTTCGTGAACGAGGAATTCAAACTCGGGCGAGTAGTAACCATAATTGATAGCACAATTATGATCCCATGATGTTATCCTCCCTGGTCAGAGAACATCATACGAAGCAGCGGGCTAGAAAAGAGGCTCAGGAAAAGAAAAGGATAAGAATCCCTCATAGCAGCCAGCAATTTAACATAAGCTCTGGTTAAATATTGGTGTTGCTCAAACTTATCTGAACAAAAAATGACTAGATCATTTTATCTCAAATCATCTCGTTCATCAAAATTCAGCCAGTGAGGTGTGCCAATGGGTCTGAAATTTTTTTTTTTTTTTTTTTTTTGACATGTTTTATTGCACCAAGTAGATAACTTATAAGCAACATTTCTGTAATAGACTAATACTAACAACTGCTTTCAGAATAAGATACTTAACTTTATTCTTAACAAGTCTGTTGAATTGCTTGGGGCACTCACACTAACTGAACCAGTTCATGCGGTTTTGTTCTTTTCAGTCTTCTGAGTAGGTCATTGGTGTCAAGAAGGCGGACAACATCTTCGTTTACATGACTTTGGAGCCTCATAAGGTGATTGGTGGCTTGATTTCGTATTACTTCATCGACAGATTCGATCTGTAGCTCGTAATGCAATCTGTCATTCCGGAAATATCTGTATGCGTCAACGCAGCAGCGCAAGACATTATTCTGAAACCTTTGAATAATGTTGCGATTGCTTCGGGCGGTGCATCCCCACAGTTGAGCACCATAAGTCCAGACGGGTTTGAGGACTTGTTTGTACAGAATGAGCTTGTTATGGATTGACATTTTGGACTGCCTCCCCATAAGCCAGTACATTTTTCGAAACTTAATCACAAGCTCAGCTTTTTTATTTTTGACGTGGGACTTCCATCTTAGTTTGGCGTCCAGCGTCATTCCAAGATATTTTGCTTCGTTGGCGTGTGGGATTGCCTTATTATTGAGGTATGTCGGTAGGTAGTTGATCCTTTTATTCGTGAAATCAACATGTACTGATTTTGCCTCATTCAGTCTAATTCTCCATTTACTTGTCCATTTGTGAAGAAGGTTAAGGGACCTATTGAGCTTACCAACGTTCGTTTCTCCAACGGCCAGGATGGCTGTGTCATCTGCAAACGTAGCAGTGGTGTTCTCTTCAGTTTCTGGCAGATCGCAAGTGTAGAGCAGGTACAGTAGTGGGCCCAGTACACTGCCTTGTGGCACACCAGCCTCGATCCTTGTGGTTACAGAGAAAGCATCCTCCTGTTTAATTCTGAAGTAACGATCGGTTAAGTATGATTCCATGAGATCTGCATAACATGCTGGGAGTAATTTACGTATTTTATGTATCAAGCCTTCGTGCCAGACTTTGTCAAACGCTTGCGTGACGTCTAGAAAGACGGCAGAGCAAACCTGCTTTTCCTCTATTGCTCTTTCTATGATGCTGGTAATTCTGTGGACTTGATCAATTGTCGAGTGTTCTTTTCTGAAACCAAATTGGTGATTTGGAATCAATTTACGTTTTTCAATTTCTAATAGTAGTCTTTTGCTTATAATTTTTTCGAACAGTTTTGAGAAAACTGGTAGGAGTGATATTGGCCGATATGATGTTAGCTCATTCGCTGGTTTGCCAGGCTTCAGGATCATAATTACCTCTGCTATTTTCCACAGTTGGGGGACGTGGCGAAGTTTGATGCAGGCATTTATAATTTTCGTTATTTTAATGATTGTTTTGCGCGGTAGGTGTTTCAGAATTTGACCTGTGATCAGGTCATATCCTGGCGCTTTTTTGGGATTGATATCCATTTGGATTATTCTTTGCACCTCTTTGACTGATGCCAACGGGATGTCAACCAGAGAATCGTGTGATTGGACTTCTTCCAGAGGATTTTCATCCGGAGCTCCAGGGTTTGGTTTAAATATGCTTGCTAGGTAATTAGCAAATACATCAGCTTTTTCTTGATTGCTTCTCACCCACTTGCCATTTGTCCCATTTCTAATGGGTGGAGCTTGAATTGTGGGCCTTTTTAGGTGCTTGGTTGCTTTCCACAGTGAGTAATCTGTGTCCTGATGATTCGTGAGAGAGGTGACAAAATCCTCGTTGGTAGCATCATTGATCTCCTTGATCATTAGCCCGAGCTCATTCGCTACTTTGTTCCAAGCAGCTCGGTGAGCTGGAGTTCGTGTTCTTTGCCACTTTTTCCTTGCTTTGCGCTTTTCTTTGATGGCATCAATTACTTCCTGAGGGTAGTTTAACCCTTTCAGCCTCATTTTGAGGGGTGGCGTATTTTGGCTCGCTACTCTCTGAATGTTGCAGACTAATTTCAATAATTCCCGGTCAATGTCTTCTCGACTGTCCAGATTGTCATTGAGGTCGACTGCTTGGTTTGTTTCAACCTTGAAGTTGTCCCATTTAGTTTGCTTATTGGATAGGGCCGGGTTGAGTGGTCTTTGGATAACGCAATCACTTAGTATGAGTATAATGGGTGAGTGGTCTGAGCTTAGATCCTGGCACTCTTCCACAACAAGATAGTTTGCTGACAGGTTCTTTGTGATAAAGAAGTCAATCAGGTCGGGAAGTTTTCTCGGGTCTGAAGGCCAATATGTTGGCGTTCCTGATGAGTGCGAATCGCAATTGTGCGTGAGCATGTACCGATGGAGTTCTCGCCCTCGGTCAGAGGTAATTCGTGAACCCCAGCATGTATGCTTAGCATTGAAGTCTCCTCCAATTATGAATCGGTTTCCTAACTGCCCAAAAGCCTCTCTGAAAGAATCTTCCTTAACAGCATGTCTCGGTGGTATGTATACACTTGCGACTGTGGTTGAGTAAGAGGCCATTTTTACTTCTATGGCGCAAATCTGGAACATTTCTGTTTCTATTTTGGTGTATTCATGATGGGAAAGGTTCTCCTTGATAATTACAGCACTGCCTCCACGTGCGCAATTGCTCGGGTGAAGTGCGTAGTAGCATTTATAACCAGCTATTCTGCAATATGATTCCTTTGTAAAGTGTGTCTCTGACACCAGACAAATATCTATGTTATTTAACTCAAGAGCAACTTGGAGCTCATTTTTTCTATGGATGAGCCCATTGGCGTTCCAGGCCATTATCTTGAGCCACTTCATGATTATTTTTTAGATTTGCCTTGAAGTATTTTGCTCTCAAGCACTCCAATTCTTTTATTGATTTCGTGGAATCTTTTATCAATTTGATCTAGTTTGCTAAGGATCGTCCTAAGGGGATCCTCTTGGCTTTGTACCAGAACTGGCTTTTGCTGGAGTTCCTGCATGTTTTTTAGAACCTGCGCATAAGATTTCAAATTACTGTTGCCCACAGGAATGTTTTGAACTCTATCCTTTTGCACAAGCACTTGAGATGGAGTTTTGGGAGTAAACTTTTTCACTGTTGAGGGTTGTTTTTTGGTTTTATTAATGTGTATTTTTTGTGCTTCAACGGCGACAGGGCATCCTCTGTAGTTGGCTGGATGCTCCTCTTTGCAGTTAGCACATCGAGGATGTACTTCATTGGGCTTTGTACAATTTTCAGTTTTATGGGATTTTCCACATTTCACACACTTTGGCATAAGGCCACAGTAGTTCTTTGTATGCCCAAAACCCTGGCAGTTTTTGCATTGGGCAACCATTTTTTGAGTTTTCAACTCCTCTTATTTTAATTTTCACCCCATTCAGAGATGTTATGTTATGAATTTTTTCGACATTTACTCCGTTTTGGAAGGTAAAAGTACACATATCAAGTAGATTTTTGGTTTTCCAGTCAAGTTTGCGACTCACCTTCACCTGACCAAAGTGAGGGTATTCAGCAAGAAAGTTTTGCTGGATTTCACTTTCACTGAGCGATTTGTGCAAACCCTTTATCATCACAGTGAATGGTCTGGTTTGCTTATCCTGGTATGTGTGAAATTCACACTGCTCACTTCGAAGGAATTCGCTCAATGCTCTAAATCCCTCAGAATTGGCGGTATTAATTTTGACTTGGTCATCTTTCATGACAGTGACTTTTGATTGAGGAGCCCGTTCTCGAGCTGCCGCTTCAATTAGTTTATAATTTTCTTTTACATTATGTAAAAAAATTGGAGGGGGTTTTGGATCTACTGGCGGTTTATTTTTAGTTTCTTTTTTACCTTCAGGGGCTTTCTTTGACAAATCGGGAGAATTGTTTGGTTTTTTCCGTTTTTTTGCCAGGAACAAGTTCAAATTCCTCCTCATCAGTATAGTATTGAACTATTGGTTCATCAATTGTTTGGTTTTGAACTTCCACCCTGACATCTGCCTGGTTTTGGGTGTTTTCTGTCATTGGCTCTACTTGATTATCCTGCTGTCCCACATCATTTTTCGATAAGAGTTCAGCAATAATTTTCTGATCCTCCTTCATTTGAGAGACTGCATCCAACAAGTGCTGGCCCAATAAGCTGATGAAATTTTTACATTGATTAACTTCCTCACGGAGGAAGTTGCTGTACACTTCAGCAGACTGACCTGGAACAGGCTGAGACAATGGGGTCATAGCCATCCGAAGTCCTTTTTCGGCAATTTCCGTAAGTTGATCCATTTTGCGATGGGTACCACGTCAGCGAGTTTCACGATTTCTGGGGCACGGCCAGCACCGCACCATCACGTAATCACTTTTCGCGCTGAATGTTTGTTTATAAACTGTCCGAGCTAAAGAACACCTTCCTCGACGGAGGTTGGAAGACAACTGGTCTGAAATTGATCAATTTTTTTTTCAATGATGTTTGTCCATAACTATGAATGGAGAAAAAGGTGTCGGGTACATCTCAAAGAGTTGAATGATAGATTAAAAAAATATACTAGTTGAACGGTGACGTCACAACCTGGGGGAAAAAGAAAAATAAAGGCTACATTACTGACAAAAGGTGCGAAGAACTAGAACAACAGTCGTTGTCTTTTAGGGTGCTGCGCTCTAGCGGACGACTGAATTTTTCTCCCCCTTGGTTTTGTTATATTTGTAAACGATCCTTCGTAAACAAGAATCAAAGAAGATAGGTCCCACCCTACATGAAAATACTGACCAAAGCGCAGCCTCGGTAGTTTTGGAAACCAATGATAGTGATAACTCAGAAATCTAAATCTAGGTTGACCTCACTAGGGTTATTTCAACAGGGACAGTAAGAAAAACGCATTTTGACGTCACGGAAAACCTTTTTATTCCCCCGCACCTCATCATGTTCAAATCCCTCGCTTTTGATATTTTTGTGATCACTGCAGCGAAATATTCGGCCGAACCTTTCTAGTACGTTCCACTTTGAGTGTATGTTGTATGATAAACCTTTGTCTTGATGTGAAATCGTATAGGTTCACGTTCATGAATCTATCGAATTTAAATTATGGCCAGAAATTACTGGATGGATATCAAATGTGGGCAGTGAAGCCTGTGTATCACTGCAGGTCAAATGCTTGGAGGGAAAACGAATAAGAGCATCTACGCATTTTTCTCGTGACCGAACTTATGGCTAGACGAGGTGGTGATGTATGCATTAAATAGTTCTGTGCGGTTTTTAAGTAATATTTTGCACCTTTTATTTTTCTCTAGTTTCCCAACGCTTGCGAAAACTTCGAAATTATTCCGGTAAACGCAACTCAGCAAGAATTCATTGGCAGCATGGCGCTCAAAGGCAAACTCAACTACGCGGAGCGGCAATTTTTCCAGCTTCTTCTCATTGCCTCGGTGAGCGACCTGACATCAATTTTCCTCGGGCAACTTTTACGTTGTGCACCGTAACCCTTATGTACTGACTTTTTTCTCGATTTGATTTGGTTTGGTTTTAAAAGGGTTTGTACTAGTTATCAAGTGTCAATTCTCCGATCTATTAGCTGGTCAACAGTGATAAATTCATAGTATGCTTGATGTTATAATTTTGTTCGCCAAAATTAATTGAAGACTCATTCACCTTATATATGGAGGTCTGATGAGCGTGTCAAACTAACGAACCGACTAATTACTTACCTGGCCAACAGGTGGCGGTGATGTTGCCTCTTGTTTGTTCTTTGCTCTCTGTTTTTAGAAGGAACATCTCAACGTCAAATAGACTCGTATTTCAATTATTTCTGTGCTAGAGTCGACAAGTAGTCGTCGAGGGGGTGGATGTTCTATTATTTCATATTCTTTATTTATTAATCTCATGTCAAGTTCAAAGAGTTTCTCCCCAGTCGGCACGTCATTATGGGTCGTTGTGTGTTTTGATAATCAAAAGATAAATAGATCAATTTTGCACCTTGTTCGAACGATTTTCTAGCGTTCTCCTTTAATTTATTCGCATTCCACTTTTTACTTACTTGGAAATTATACCCCAACGTCAAAAATAGACAGATTTTGGTCTTTACTTCTTGCTGTCGAAGGTTACTGGTCAGAAAATCGACGTGAGATCTCAGTGGCCATTATTTGGTTAAATAAAGTACCTAACTAGCCAAATCTATGTCATAGAAGGATATAATGATCCGGGAGACTGAAGATGAGTGCAACTTTAGTTAAGATAACCTTGGTAATGAAGGATAAAATTGTTACAAGTGCGATCTTACGAGAGTACTTAAGAGAGTAAACTCGTACTTTCTGATCAATGCAAGCGTTGAGTGGCTCCTTTCAGAGTTGATCTATAGCCAAAGTTTGATAGTTGATATTAATGGTTCATTTTGATATTTTATCCGTGGGGTTAGTATTGATCGAACACTTTAGTTCTGCTGCTATGAGCCATTGTCCTGTGTGCAGGATTGCAAATTCATATCCATTACAGAACCAGCAGTAATTTTTTTTTTTTTTTTCTTGTGGCAGGATGGGGTTCACAACGCCTCGACAGGTATGGAAATCAAAGTTGGGGACGTCCAGGACACTCCACCAGTATTTTCTGGTTCTTTGACGGGGGTAATAGAGGAAGACGATCCCATTGGAACTCTTGTTATGACCGTTCATGCGAAAGACGGTGACCGAGGGGTCCCGAGAAAAGTAGTCTACGACCTCCTTACCAGTAAGTTACTGTACTTTTCAAAAGAAAAATTTTCTTGAATATGTGTCGTTTTCATAGCACTGATTAGAATCTTGTCTAACTATCTATTTTGCTTTTCAGATCCATTAGACTACTTTCTTCTAGACAGTGAATCGGGAGAGTTGAGGACTGCCAAACCGTTAGATAGGGAAGCGCTCAGGGATGACGCAAACACAACTCAGGGAATCACCACTGGAATCCTTAACTTGAAAATTAGAGTAAAAAACTTCATCAATTCTTCATATTATTTCAATAGGCAAATCGGCCACCTATCACATTTTCTATAACTTTTCAGGCCAGAGAAGTCGTCGATGGCGTTCCACTCGGCAGCCCCTTGACTTCTACAATCACTTCAGCTTCAGTTACCATTAAAGACGTCAACGACGAACCACCGAGATTTAATCAAAATGAATATAAAGTGAAATTAGTGGAAAATCTACCGCTGGGAACTCCTCTGCCTAATTTGAACATGACTGTTACTGATTCAGATATTGTAAGTGGTCATCTGAAGTCGTCATGTTACGGAGAATGTATGAAATCGGGAAATGCAAGAATCCCCGTAGATTCTTTACAAATCCCAAGAAGCGTTATTCCATGCCGGAGAATGAAGGACATTTCCCAAAATTTATACACTAACCGGAGGTTTTATAGAATTGCCGGATCGGATTTGTGAATGTAAGAAATAATTATAGAAAGCAATACATAACAGAAATTGTCCTACCTTCAATCTTCGAGCTAATTGAACCACGAGGAACTTCCGCGGCATTTCGAGGAACACAACAGTCCTGCCTTCTTGCAGCTGCTAATTTTCGTCTGGCAAGGTTGCGTACAAGTGCAGCGGTCGAAACCCTGGTCACCATGAATTTTCCAGATTTCAGGAGATTGTTTAATCTATTCTCGGAATTTTAACATTTTTTTTAGCCTGCGTGTAAAGACTGTCTTAAAGCCGATTCTCGTACCCTTTTAACCGATTCCGTTCATTTTTCCACATTTTCCTCTTCTCTATCTCCGTCAGGCTCATCTGGATTGGTTCCTTCCTCATCGTTGTTTGAGTGTTCTTGTACTGTATGAACCGTACATAATATCTTCTCCCACGAGCGCAACATACTTTGGACATCTTGGTTGCTTACTCTACTGATCCTTGACTTTGACTCTTTCGGGGCTTACCACTTCAGGCCACAAACTGCACATTTCATCGAGGACGCAACTTCAGTGACGCGTTTCGATTGAAGAGCCCGGAGTACAACAAATTTAGTTAGATGGTCTTAGTAACATAAACTAAATTTGACTTTACCATCTGCTTGGGCTTGCGTGTCGATAAGGTCAACCGGACACCTGAGATCCATTTCAGTCAAAACCAATTAGGGCGAACAACAATCTCTTTCTTTGGATTATTTGCTTTTTTACACAGTTTTGACAAACATTTAAGTAAACCATTACTACTTCGGCAGTTATGTTTTTGTATGCGCCTTTCATCTCTTCCATCATCCTGCTGCCCTTCCCCCCTTCGGGTCGATTCAACATCCATTCTATGCAATCTCCGGGAATTATATAGAATCACCAAAACGCCCTGTAATTCTAAAGAATAGCCGGAGATTCTGTAGAATTACCTGATTTCATACATTCTCCGTAACAGATACACCTTCGCTGATTTGATCCTTCTCATCTATCAAGCTACATTTTATTGGATTCTATTGTTTTTAGGGTATTAATTCAAAGTTTTCTCTGAGACTGGAAGATGTGACCGGGGCGTTTGCCGTGGAACCTACTTCAGGTTCTGGTTCTACCGCCGTCAGCATTAGAATCGTCAATGGCCCATTAGACTACGAAAATCCAAACAATCGAAAATTCATCATACTCGTAAGCAAAGTCATCTTTTTGTCGCGAAGTCCCTCACAACCCGGATAACATGTTAATTTGACCTTTTACGTTCAGGTGATCGCTCAAGAAAGTGATACCGTAGAAAAACTTTCGTCGACAGCGACTGTGACGATAGAAATCACCGATGCCAACGACAACTCTCCGACATTCGAACAAGAAGCCTACAGCGCGTCGGTGGACGAAACGGCTGTCCCTGGTGATCCTATCGCGACGATCACCGCTTCGGATATTGATACGGGTAGCTTTGGCACGAAGGGGATCATCTATCAGATTATTGGACATGGAACTGAGAAGTTAGTCTGGTTTCAATTTATTTGAATAAAACACCCGTGTTCGTTAAAAATCGTATTCAAGTTTTTACCGGATTTTCTACCTATCAAAATGTGTCAAACTCAAAATCAAAAATATTCTTCCGCCGTATGAACTGAAAGAGGAATTTGAAATTTTCAAAACATTCGATATTCCGAACATAGTTTCCATTTGAGTGCTAGCTGAGAAAGAACTCATTATTAAGCGGTAATCGCAAATCATGGTGGGTCGATATTGCTACTTTGAATGTATGCTTATCAAAAGTCTATGCGAGTGTTGTGCCATTGTTTATTAAATTTTGGACGTAGAATCCATTGAGGTGTATCCTCATAGCTGCTGAGGACATGATTTCCTCGTAATCATGAAGTAACTGAGGATAACGAACATTTTTGAGTGAATTTGCAGCGTGTTTCCTCATTGCGTGGTTTGCTAATCACACTAATTTCACCCTGTCATAGATTTAATGTCAATAAGAAGACTGGACAGATCAGCGTTGCTCCTTGCGAAATTCCTGGAGCACAACATTGTCTGGACTTTGAATCGAAGCCGACCTACTACGTCAGCTACAAGGTATGCAAGAGATGAAAAATCGCCTAATCATCATGTAAATCGTGTTTTAGTATGATTTCACAAATTTTTGACGAATATTTTTGGATTAAGGCGACTGACGATGATGGAAATGGCCACAGCAGTGTTGTTCCACTCAAAATTACCTTGAACGACAACAACGACAATCCTCCGGTTTTTGAATCGGATGAGTACAAAGCACTTATAGATGAAGGAGCGTCCATGTTTGAGCCACCGATTCAAGTTCATGTAAGTGGTTTGATCAGGAGTCTTCAGCATTTCTCTTCTCTAATTATACTACCCTACCTACGAAATGTATTTCTTTTTAATAAAGATTGAACGTTAAGTTTCATTTTTACGTTAAAAATCGTCAAGGAGGTAAGAAAAGAGGGTCGAAGTGTTATACAATATGAAAAAAAGCAAACTTGCAATAGCCACCACCAGCTTTTGGAGCTTCAACGATTTTCACCATGCTCGTTAGGTCGACGGCAAAATAGGCCAGCAGGTCTAAATGAGTAATTGTTATTATAATCCTCCTGGAGCTGGAATAAAATTCGAAACAACATATATATGTGCGTTAATTAGAATAGTCTAGATGATAGATCGTGGCAGACACCCAGAGGAGGGGTTTGAGGGCCCCAAGCGCGGAGGCCTAGTAGTTTGTTGTGCTTCTCTTAGGTGTCCCATTTTTAGTCCGTAAACAGCCCCAGTCCCCTGATGATGGTTGTTAAGTTGTGGACTAACTTTTTGCAGGGAATGGTTGTGCGAGCGGTATGCACCCTCGTGTTCTTTTAGTTTTTTCTGGGTTAGGGTAGGCAATAAACAGTAAAGTGATTGATAGCGGTTTGATATATTTAAATTAAAAGGAATAAAAATCTGTACCTACCCTACTTAGCTGGAGCTCCGTTGGAACGAGAAAATAAAACAAGATAATGTACGAAATGAAATTAATTCTTATAAATTAACAAAATGAAACAAAACGAAAATAAAATATTCTTGATAAATAAAAGGAAAAAATAATGGAAACTCGGCCCTCTGGGCCTCGCCAGGGGGCAAGCCCCCTGGACCCCCGTCTTCTTTCCGCTTAGAGCCTACGGCTAAAATCCGATAAACATGGACCCATGTTTTAGCCGTCTGCAATCGGAATGTCTATTACGAATGTCTATACGAGGTGACTGATGACTCACTACTACCTTACAAGGAAGTAGGTACGGTATTTTCTGATGACTCACTACTACCTTACAAGGAAGTAGGTACGGTATTTTCTGATGACTCACTACTACCTTACAAGGAAGTAGGTACGGTATTTTCTTCTTGTCTTATAAAACCCCGTGTGACACTCCCGCGTGACCCTTCCGGCGTTCCGCTCCCGCGTCACCCTCCCCGCGAACGGTTTTTGGTAGTTAGGTCATGGCTAAAACATGAGTCCATGTTAAAATCTGACCGTGTGAGATGCGATACTAGACTCAAATTTCTCCGTTTGACTTCGGGAAATGACGGTCGCGAAGACGATTTGCCCCGTTGGCGATTCTGAGAGGCGGTGGCGACGAGGTGGAGTGGACCGAGCTCGGGATATCGGTGTTATTCTGCTTTGGTAGCGTGCGATGATCTAATCAAAATTCGAGGTGGTATGGTGGTAAATTCGGTGATATTGTGGTAGAGCAGACCGCAGGAAATCGGTGGCCAAGAAACGGATGTGATGGCTCCTGTCGGCGAACTACTACTCTTTTTTCGAGCTTGAGTGAGGAACGGGTCAACGTTGCGCATGCTCATTAAGGGTCCCCGAGCTCGAAAGAAACCGCTCGTGGACTTGTGTCGTTGTTTACCTTTCGCGAACAATGGTTCTCATTGGGGTTTGTGTCCCAAATAGGGTGTACACGCGGAATGTGAGGGCTCGGCACTCAAAAATTATTTGAGTTGCAGTTTCGTCTGCTTCCTCACAGAGTCTGCGTAGGGTTGTTGATTGAGTCACCCCTATGCGGTTCAGGGGAAAACGCAAAGGAGCGAAGCCGGTTAGTTGGCCAACTATCTCATTTGGTCATTGCGTTCAAGTCTGAGTAGGTCCTTGGTGAGCGATGGGAGAAAAATCTAGGTGCAACTTATAAAATGATGCGCACATTTTTAGGTGAAACAAACATCACAACATTTTAGGACTTCAATCAGTTTGTCCACAACAAAATAATTGAGATGTTAGAAAGTTTAATCGCCAAAATTCACTACAAACTTAATTAAATGAATAAAGCAGATTACATTTTCTGCATTTCAAGACCAAAAGTAGCTCTACTAGTTCATTGGTAGTGGAAATGCAACTAACATACATTGACCGACTTTTTTCCAACATTTTTGGTGGTGTCTCTTTTCAAGACCCGTTTTATCAATTAAACGAGCGTTCCCACGGTAGATAAGGTTAAAGAGATTACATCAGGTATCGTCTGGTTTGTGAGAAGGGGTGCAGATGTGGTGGATAAAGGTGACAGATTTGAACGAAACGTTGGAAGTCTGAATAAATCGACTTGACGAAAGCTTCCCGAGACTTAATTTTATTGGAAGTTAAGAGAGGAAATCAGAATCGATTCTTTGTTCACAATCATTCTAGCTGTGAGACTCACTCACCAAGTCTTTGGTCTCACCCAAGTATCTTTCCTTATATCCATCTCGCCTTTTGTGGCTATATTCTCCTGGCTTCTACTTTTATCTGTTTAGCTCGTAGGCTCTGCGTAATCAAATCGCACATCAATTTTTCAGGCTCGAGACTTGGACAAAACGTCTGAAATCACGTATTCCATTACTGAAGGGAACGTCAACAACTTGTTCTCCATCGATAGTCTGACGGGCGAAATTTTCGTAGCCAACAAAAGCGGACTCGACATGACTGGTGTCAACTCGAACGTCGTCAACCTCACTGTTCAAGTACGCATGAAGTGTTCCATCATTTACTTGTTCAGTGTACCAACCTATTTATTCATTTTGAGGTCTGGGTACTGTAATCTGTAATGATTGCGTTCTGTTGCAGGCTACGGATGGGAACCACTCGACTACGACAAAAGTTACTATTCAAGTGGTCGATGTGAATAACAATCACCCAGTTTTCCAACAAGACGAATATTTAGTTGCAGTTCCGGAGGATACTCCCATAGGTAGGTTACACGGGGTCTCATACGCCATTGAGCTCACGATATTTGTTTAAACGCTTACCCTCATACAATCTACATGGTGCCGTCTAAAGTTTTCATTCCCAATTTCAGGCACTAGTATTGAGAAGGTAGTTGCAACTGATGCAGACACAGGAATCAACGCTGACTTGATTTACCGAATTGAGAAAGGAGCCTTTGAGGACTTCACGATAGACAACAGAACCGGCATTGTCGTCGTTGTTTCTAAACTGGACTATGACCTTCGCAATTCTTACTCCATCCACGTCATCGCGGTTGATGGAGGTTGTTGAATCACTTGATGCATGAGTATACAGGGTGTTAACCAATGAGGCTAGATGCTTTCAAGTCGATTATACGACTAATTTGAAACAAGAAATTTCTTGAGGACTTTTTTTGGAGGCTTCTTCCGAGTTATTCACAATTTATAATTTTTTTCGTGTTGTCGACCTGACGTCACTAACTCCCTTAATTTACAAGATAATCTCAAACCTGAGTATACCGTTGGGAAGCTGGTATTCTGGCGAAGTTTTTTCTTGAATGAACGTGGAATTTATCCGGTTGAATGTTGACATGGTTTTGCGTTTTCATAAACTTTTCTACCTTAGGCTAAATTTTTCAATATCGGTACTCAATTATTTGGGACATTCAGGGGCTCATTGGAAGGGAAATTTGACGCTACTTCTAACGATATTACTCGAATTTGAGATTATCAGGGGGAGTTGAGACCGCTTTCGTGAAGCCAGATCGACAACACGAAAAAAATCTTGAATTGTAAATAACATTTTTTGTAGCAAATGAGTTGTAGAATCGATCCCTTGAAGGCTGCCAACCTTATTGGTTAACACTCTGAATAGCAAAAATAGGCGGATTTTATCCATAAACGTGAATGCGGTCAAGGAACGATTGCATTGCCTTTCATATTACAAAATATCAGATTTATTTGAGGCTATCTCCAAAATTTTCGGTTGAATGATACTAGTTTCGCCCTATGAATAGCAACTGAAATTTCAAACATTCCAACCAGAATTCTACAAGAAATAGCATTGCTTTGTTGTTAAATTTTTTGAGTGTATAACTCAATATATTCTGTGTGAATAATTTTCATAACAATGTCAATTTTACGAACACAAAAGAAATTTGAAATCTAAAAATGTGCGTTAAAATGTGATTTTTTTTGTTGGATTTTTGTATGAATAACCTCAATTTTTGTGAAATAGGAGATAAAATTAAGAATAGGAATTTGAAATGTTGGAAAAGTGGAATATATTTGGGATAGTAATTGCAAATGTAATAACTTTTCTGAATGAACTCACAAAAAATTTGTTTTTTGCTTCATTGCTGCACTAAATTTGATAAGTAACCTCAAATGTGCACAATTCGTACCATTCTGAAAACATTATCTTGAACTTCGACAGGTACGCCAGCTCTTACCGGAACTACAACGCTGAATGTCAAAATTGGGAACACGAACGACAAAATACCCTTCTTCTCGCCCTCGACTCAACGAGCTGAAGTGAAAGAAGACGCCCAAGTGGGCGACGTTGTTCACACTTTGGTTGCGAAAGATTTGGATGTCGACAACTTCGAGGCGCTCAATTTCGCAGCAAGTGAACCCATCACGGCTGTTGACAAAAATGGGAAGGAAGTGACTGATAATTTGTCTTTCAAGGTAAACTCAAACGGCGTTGTAAAATGATTAATGTTGAATCGGTGAAATCGCTGAGGCGCTTAGGATTGCCAAGCAAAAATCTAAACTAGCTGGGGAAAGTGTTGTTACAATTTTTAATAGATAACTAATCTCGTTGAATAGGCCAGACCTAAAGGAAACAGCCCATAGCTCTCTTGCAGACATCAACTTCACAGCGTTTCAGTATTTAATATACATCAACCTTGATAAATTAATAGCGATCGATTTTTCGTCTCTAGCAAATCAGTATTGATAGTGTTAGCTTGGTTATTCGGTTTGTGTCCAGTGAAAAGTCATTGCCTCCGATCATTGGATGATCGAACTTAGGAATTTTTTTTCTTGTACCCAGGGTATTGTGCGCTGTATCGTACCGTGGCACGACCTGAGAAATGGTTTGTGGTCGACGATAATACGATACCGCAGCCGATACGAGCCCTGCATGTATCATGACGACCTTTGGCAAATTCTTTTTGTACGGGAGGAAAGCCCACATTTTTAATCATTAATCCCCCCCCCCCCATACCTTTGGGATGGCAGGCTTTGGGGAAATTACAGGAACCCAGTCTTATTCATTTTTAAAATAATCCTAGCACCGAGAAATGTTAGAGGGTGAAGGTTCATTAGGTGATTTTGGTTGTTTACTACTTGAATAATCATTCAATTCATGCTCAAGGTCAGAGAGTGTCGACCATATCCGATCTGTTTAAAACATTTGTTTTTTGAAAATGGATTTTCGAGATTTTTGGCGATCCAGGCGAGTAGGGTATCATTTTCTACTAAATTTTGGACGCTGAATCCAATGAGATGGGTCCCGGAACGATTGGCGCCCTCTGGATGAGGTTATGGGTCAAGGTGGGTACCTATCTACCCATTACGAATGTGTGTTTTCAAGATTTCTGGTACCTAGGCGTGTGAGGTATAATTTTCCACTAAATTTTTGACTCTGATTCGATTGGAATGGGTCCGGTACCCGCCACAGCCACTGTTTCCCCCATTTTCCCTATATTCGACATTTTCGACGAATAAAGCGTGTGGGCTATCGTTTTCCACTTAATTTTGGACGCTGAATCCAATGAGACGGGTTCCGGAACGATTGGAGGCCACCGGATGAGGTTATGGACGCTGAATCTATTCTTAAATTAGTCGTAATGCGCCTGGTCCGGTTGTTAAGGGGTAGCGGACGTGACAGGGGATGGTGATGACATCTAAAATTAAAAAAATCGCGATTCTACTGAGTTTGTTTGTCATCTTCCAACCTTTGAGTGGATCACATTTTTATGTAGTTAAAAAATATTGCATTTATGGAGTTGGTTCCGTTTGGCCATGGAGCTAAATTAGTGGAAGCTTCTGTATTTTATTTATTCATTTGTTGGTGAGCGAGCGTAGTAGTTGGCTTGGCACGACAATAACGCTCGGCCACTGCATGTAAAAAAAAAAAAAAAAAAAAAAAAAGAAGGATATCCGAGGCGCTTCTTTCGACCTAATGACCAAACTCGACTTATTGAAAAGATTTTGGCTTAGTATGAAGTAACAGCGAGCGGATTATTTCAGGATTTCTTCAGCGTGGATCAAACGTCTGGGGTGGTCAAAGTGGCCCAACCTCTCCAGCGCGACGTTGCTGCTATTGTGAGAATTACCGTTCTTGTGACAGACATCACCGCAGCCACGACGCAGCAAGGAAGCGGTACATTCATGCATTCAACTTGATTCCGATTATACTGTAAAAAGTCGCAAATTTCCAGGGAGTAATGTATATTATTGCGCTTGGGTTTTGTAGGAATGCTTATTATAACTATCGTCGACGTGAACGACTACGCTCCAGCTTTCCTCAAACCTTGGACCGTAACGAATCCTACATACTCGGTGGAGATCCTCGAAGAACAACCACCTGGCATTTCACTCGGAACATTCACTGCCACCGATCAGGATTCTAATACCATCACATATGCAATTGAGCCTGAAAATGAGTATTTCTCCATCAACAATTTGACTGGTGAATTTTGATCGGAATATCCTCTGTAGCTTCCCATTCAACTAATCTAACATTGCGTTAATCTCACTTTTGTATTCGCCCTTTTAAGGTCAAGTGAAGACAAAGACCAGGTTGGACTACGAGCAGACTCCTGTTTTGGAGTTCAAAATCGTAGCTTACGATTCAGGTGTGCCTCAGTTGTCTTCTACCGCTCATGTCACAGTAAATGTGATCAATGTCAACGATATGGACCCCGTGTTTGATAAAGTGAGTTGGTCTCGTTCGCTTTTTTCGAATTTTTCCCACGCTCAGCCCTATTTTCAGTTACTTCGGTGTTCATAAGGTTGAACCAACAATTTTATTTTCATATTGAACCTTTTTTTCGTTCATTTCACGTTTCAAAGTGCAAAGATTGTGAAGATTTGACCGATTTTGCCTGACCAAATAGTTTCACATTCATCTCCGCATTTTAATGGAAGGTCAAAATCAAAAAAATGTAATATGGTAAAAACACATTTTGACCCTCAAGTCAAGTTCCTGTAGTAGAGCTGCGATTGGGTCGGATAAATAACCATCCCTTTTGGATGGTTATTCCTGAATAATCAAAATGCGTTTTTCGAAAAATGGATTTTCGAGATTTTTGGCGATCTAGGTGGGCATTATATTTTACCAAATTTGGACTCTGAATCCAATGGGACGGGGCCAGAACGATTGGCGCTTACCGTAAGAGGGTATGGGTCAATATGGGTATCTATCAACCTATTCCAAATGTGGGTTTTCATGATTTTTGGTACCTAGCCGTATCATGTGCCATTAAATTTTGGACGCTAAATCGATTGTAATGAGCCCAGGACACTCCACACTCACTGTTTTCCCCCATTTTCTCCAAGCTCCTGTTCGGATTGAGCCTGCCAGGCTTCAGAATATGTGACCAAAACAAAGGTTCTTTTATGGCTCGACCCAACGTGCCAGAAGTAAAGAAAGAAGCAGTTCAAACAGACCAACTATTATTACTTTCGATTCTGGTCCACTAACAAATAAATACAATTAAATGCATATTTTAAACTCTTTAGCATTGAAAAATGGAACAGTATTGAATAAATCTTGCTAGTGTGTAAACTGTGAAAGCGCATCATCGATGTTAATTGAGGAAAACAATCTTAATAGTTATGTCAATGAAATAAGCATTTTTTAGTATTCTTTCGTAGTCATGAATAACGAATCGGTTTGGGATCCCGCTGAGTCGATCCAGCGTCCAAAATTTTGTTGAAAATGATACCCCGCACGCACGAGTCCCAAGAAATCTCCGTAACAAATTTTCAGAGTTACCTTCATTTCATCCTTACCTACTCGGTCTGCGTTAGTGGCAAGCGGGCCAAAAATGAGTCAGGTTTTGGAGTCCGATCGGAGATTGCTAAATTTCCGATTTTTCTGACCGGTCGGCAGACAAAGATGTTAAAACGTAAGGAATGATGGCATTGTCAATATGTAAAGGTCAATATGTATTGTTCCTAAAGAATGTGAAACCGATGGTGTGAGCAAAATTTGAGAATTTTTAAACCTTGAACCATTAACAAAGGCGTTTTTTTGGCCCTGACCAACCTGGCAGGAAACTAGAAAGCAGGGATACGGATGAAAATCATGCAATTTTTTCTACATTAACACTTTTTTGCTATATTAATTTCTTCTAATTTGTATGTTTTAATTTTCTCATTCAGGTATGTCTTACCATTTTTTTAACGCTGACTAATACGGTTCTTGTAGCAATGTACAGGCTCTCATGGTATTTAGTATCTAGTAAATAATCTGAGGGCTCGCCGAGCAAGATCTATCTAAGAAATACCCACTATAAAAGGATTTTTCAGAAGCTTCCTCGTTGTAATCAGTGTTTTTTTAGTTACATTGTATGAATGTTTCAGGATGAGTACACATTTTGGGTTGAAGAGAATTCCCACGTTGGCACGTTGGTCGGCCAAGTAAGCGCCACTGATGGCGATAACGATTATTACGGAAAAGTTAGCTATAGCTTCTCTGAACCGAGCGCTCAGTTCACGATTGACAAAGACTCCGGAGAAATTTACGTTTCGTCCAGTTCGTCTCTTGATAGAGAGACCAGTAAAGAATTTACGTTGAAAGTCGTCGCTACCGACAACGCTCCGGGAGATGAAGCTCGCTCCAAGGTCGTTTCTGTGAGTATCAGAACATGTATTATTAGCCACGGTATACTTAGTTTATTTCGTATAACATAGAAATACGGAGTTTAAATTTAAATGCTTAAATTAGGTGCACATCAAAATCAGTGACGTCAACGACAATGCACCTACTTTCGCTCAGAAGGAACACGTGGTCAACATCGTCGAGAGCATACCACTGACTCCACCGGCCCCAATACTGCAGCTTCGAGCGTTTGACAGCGACATCTCCAGCCAACTCAGATATTCTATTGTGTCTGGAAACGATGGAGGTTAGAACTTGAACGATTTATATTTTAAGAATTGTTTTCCTTTGGCCTCCGATTGAAGGACGTGGGTCAGTTCCGCCCCTATGGCACTGCGACCCATAGGGTCTATTGTGCCCGCGCTTACAGAAAGGAAGTCCGAGGTCCCCGAGGGCCCTTGCCGACCTCCTTACTCTTAGGCGAGAGGGGACGCCGGTATGTCTGTTAAGCGCCCGGACAACCGTATTTAAATGCTTACTGCCGGTACTGAGTTGGCCTCAAGACGTCGAGTAAACACCGGTTGGGCTGGATTCAAACCAGCAGTCTCGAAACCTCGACCAGAGAAGTCTCGAGCTCCAGGGACCGACGCCTCAACGACCTCGGCCACCCAGGCCCTCTATTTTAAGACATATCCCCATACAATACCAAAACTAATTCTGGAATTTCGCAGATGTATTTTCACTGGACCCCAACACCGGTATCATGTACCCGCGAGTGTCTCTGCACAACCAAAAGGCCAAATACGAGCTGAAAGTGCAAGTGAGCGACGGTGTTCACACGGATACCGCAGTGGTTGAAATCAACGTGCAGGCAATCAATCAAAACACGCCGATCTTCGTCGATCCTTCAAGTCACAACGCTACAGTTTTTGTTGACGAGGTAATTTCAAAACGATAACAGAGACACCGCTCTTATCTCAATTTTTTCGATGTACTCAACTTTTGATCTCACATTTTAGGATGACAACGAGGTTGACAAGCTCGTCATGTCTGTGCGAGCCAAAGATGGGGACAGCGGTGATAATGGAAGAGTGACGTACCACTTTAAGGTGAACAACGAGAATGTGCAGGAAACTGAGGACTTCCGTATCGACGAAGAAACAGGCGAGATCAGAGCCAAAGGGATTCTAGATCGAGAGGTCAAATCTGTCTATCAAGTACGTCGAAAGCGAGTTGTACCTTTTAAAATTTTGTTGAGTATTTCATTTTTTAACTGATAAACTAGCATTTCCTCAGAATTGCTCGCTGCTTGTGATTTAGGTTCTCAGATTGAGATTTTTTTTCTCCTTTTTCAGCTCGTACTCGTTGCCCGGGATCACGGAATGCAAACTTGGCATGAGGGGGTTCAGTTCCTGACAATCGTCATCAAAGATAAGGACGACAACCTTCCTAAGTTCTCTAGCATTGACCCGTACGTCTTCCATGTCGAAGAGAATATGCCTGCATTCACCAGAGTCGGTAAGTTTTTAGTTCCTAGCTCATACTGGCTTCGAACAACTGATGCAATGGTCCAATAGCCATTTGTGAGGTGAAGGAGAGATCATAATGTTTTCAATTGATCGCTGTAGGAAAAGTAGAAGCGGAGGATATCGACGATGGCGAGAACGCTCGTGTCTACTATTATCAAGTGGGAGAGAATTCCCAGCTTTTTATCGTTGATCGGACATCAGGTGAAATCTCTACCAACGCTACGATGGATCGTGAAGAGAAAGATTCGTATTTCATTTATATAAAGGCTACAAATGACCCTGACTACTATCCTGCTAAGGTAGGGTTCACGATTTGATAAGTACTATATACCTTAAGTACTACAATACCATTTTTCCCATTTTTCTATCAAGTATTTCGGTACGGGGTGAGTCAAGTTAGACGCTCACCGGAAGTGGATATGGGTATAAATGGGTACCTACCTATTGAAATGACTCCTGGTCTCTCCACACTCACTGTTTTCCCCACAATCTTGTTTTTAGGATTAATGAACTATTGTAGAAGAATTATCAGCGTTTTGATGTAGATATCATGAAATGCAAACTATCACATTTTGAGGCAGATGAGAAGTTTTAGGACGAATGAAGGGGAATGAATATGATTACACAAAGAACCAATGTCACGGGCTGGCCGGAAAAATGAGCTTTGAATAGGGATTTTCCCCTGGGGTAAGGGATGATCTAAGCAATTCCATGTTTGTTTGAAACGAAGACTTGAGCTGTAGCGTTACGTGAAGCTAGGTTGGTACAATGAACCATGTACTCTTGGAGAAGTGAACTTTGGAAAATTTGGGCTTATTCAGCTGTGAGCTAGAAATCCAACCCAAGCAACGACCAAGCAGTCCGTGGTGAAGGTTCTTATCGGCCATCATACGACCGAGCTCACTCAGGGAACCAAATCACTGTTTTCCCTAGAGATCTGCATCTTGAACGCCACATAGCAGGGAAAAGCTCATTGAACGCTATCATATTGTTCGACATGCCACTTACTCTTACAGGAGGGGCTTCACACTACCGAGGCATATTCTTAAGTAGGAAGCACCAAATCTTCGGAGAGAAGCCCAATGATCTCGTAGCTCGAGGTGGGATCATCAGAAATGTAGAGATCCCTAGGTATGTGAGAGATCAGGTCGGAAACATCAGCTGCGAGTAAAGGTCCCTCCTCTCACAGTGACAATCGAGCACAATGGCCTCCAGTTGTGAGCAATCCCCATTTATAAGCAGTATGCTTCTTCCTGGTTTGAATAATCAGTTTTATTGAATAAGTTACTACTAGAGCAAGCCAGGTACCCCCCCCCCCCCCCCCCAGGTATACCCAAATTTGAGTCTTAGGTGTTAATTCGTGCTTTTGAAACGGGTGAACTCCACTACATGGGTCCTCCTTTTAATTTTCAACTTCGTCTAATTTGATTCTTCTTAATTCTTCAGGATCATTTAGTGACGAAGGATATCAGACCAAGCTCGACAATCGCGCTCGTGAAAATATTAATTTTGGATGAGAATGACAACGCCCCTAAATTCGAACAAAGCCAATATTTTGCAGGTTCGTCTGACCTTGACTATCTTCCTATATTGTGTTAAACGTGGCCTTCTTGCGTAACTTTCTTCACTTATTCCCGCAGGTGTCGACGTGAACGCGAGGACAGGCGAATTTGTCGCTCAATTGGTGGCAACGGACGAAGACGCGGATGTGAATGGGACGCTCACGTACACGATTTTGACGTCCCATTTGTTTAGAGCTGGAGCTAATGTGTCGTCGGGTTCAGTCGTACCACAGCCGTTTGCCATAAGCGATTCGGGTCGTCTCACTACCGCTACGTTGGTGGCTGAGTACAACCAGGAAAGATTTCGATTGGAAGTAGTCGCAAAGGAGAAAGCTCCGCCTTACAGAGAAGCCACTGCCTACGTCAATGTGAGTTCCATTCGATCGTTTGTACGAAATATGGGAGTTTGCCGAGCTATTTATTGATATATCATCGAATCTCACTACATTATACTTGAGACCTGCCCCTCCTTGACCAAATATGAATGCTGGTCAATTTGGCTGAAATGGAAGGAATCTACCTCTACTGGCGCGGTTACGCCTAGTTTTCCCGTACTCTTGCGGTCTCGAAAATACGATTTCCGAATAAACGAGTTATCGCAGTGTTTTCTCACAATTAATACTTCTCACGAGATCCCCCTGCGTGCTCCATTCACCTAACCGAATTCATTCTCACAAAAATTTTCTCAAGGTGTGGGTGTACGAAGAACAGCAGTTGATTCGTGTCATCCTGTCTCGCCCTCCGGAAGAAGTCCACCGTGAAAAATCGCAGATCATCATGGAACTGAGCAATGCCACGAAATCTCTCGTCGTTATTGATGACATTAGGTACCACACTGACGCTGGCGGCAAGATTCAGCAGGAATGGTGAGGAAAACCTGAATATCATTCCGGATTTTCGTGTGAATTTGAACGTTTAACGCGCTATTTCTTATACTCGGCTATACATTTTTGTCCCCTTTTTTAGGACCGACATGTACTTGCATGTCATCGATCAAAAAGCGCAGACAATCTCCACTATTCCAGACATTTTAAAAGTTTTTGACATGCAGTATGACTTTCTGAAAGATCATTACGCTGGTTTCGCCATCGAAAATGTTGTGGTAAGAATAAAAAATCAAACGAGCTCATATCCTATTGTTTAAATTTGTAACGTAAAGTCTCTAGGACTTTCCGTAGTTGCTTAATTTTATGAGGAAATGCTTTTGTTGCAGCCTGCCTTCATAAATGAAAAACCTGACTCATTCGAACCGGCGCTGGCAGCACTTATTGCACTCCTGATCGTTCTTTTTGTTGGATGCATCTCCGTTATTGTTGTGTGTTGCTGTTTCCGACATTGGTAAGAAACAGAATTAATTTGAACAATGTAGACAAAAAATATGTGAGGATAACTACCTAGTTGTAGGTCTCTACATTTTTGCCAACATTCTTTATATCTTCATTCATGAGTTTTTTTTTAAATTAAATTTTTAAAACCTCTTTTTCTCTTACAGGATCGTCTCCGAACCGATGGATATGAAACAATCGGATATGCTCATCAAGAAAACTGTGATAGATGATCTCAACACCACCGAAAACCCCCTGTGGATTGAACAGTAAGAGCAATTTTCGTCGATCACTATTACTTTTTTTTCAATCAGGGCACCCGCTATTCGGTAGACGGTGTGATCATCATGTGACACGAATCCGAGTGTCGGACTGTCGGCTCAGCACGCCACACTAAGAGGCACGCCAAGGAATCATTAACTTCAAAAGCCTGAAAAAAGGAGATTTTTGTTTAGCCCTGAAATCAGGTAGTTAACCCACATTCTAGCAACCTAGATGACACCCAGCGGGCTACAAAGGCGCACCTTTTTTCCAATAAATTAACCGACGTTTTTGTGGCAGAGGTCAATCTCCCCGATCGGCTCCAAAATGTACTGTTTGAGTTACAGGATGTCTCAAAAATCAGATCAAAAATGCTGCAAATTATTCCACATCGGTTAATTATTCCTTAGAGCAAAAATATGGGGAAAACGGTGAATGTGGACTTATTCCAATCAATTCAGCATTCAAAAATTAAGGGAAAAGGTACCTCACGCGCCTAGGTACCCAAAAATCTCGATAACCCTTGGCATCCATCCTATTCTGAATATGTAGATCGGCATATTGACTCATATCCACCTCCGGGACCCATCACAATGGATTCAGCGTCCTAAGTTTAGTAGAAACTCAAAATTTTGCTGAGACCCCACTCGCTCAGTTCCCAAAAAGTACCGAAAATCGAATTTAAAAAAACAAACCCACTCATACTCTCCCCAATTTTGGACCGATGGGGGCCGAATGGTCTTGAGGTCCTACTAGAACCAGGAATTGTATAATACTAGAAACGGTGTGCGAGGGACCAGCAAAAAAACATAGGCTGATTATTCAAAAAAATCCAAATGGCCATCCTCTTTACGCCGACCGCGCTTTTTTGACCGTTGAGGATTCTCTTTGAAAAAAATTTTAATTTTGTTCAGGAACCTCTTTCTGGCCTGGAATTTCTCAGCCCGATCGGACAGAAGTTGGAAAGATCTGGTTTTTGGAACTCGATTTTTGGAACTTTTTGGGTACTAGGCATGTGGGGTATCATTTTCCACTAAATTTCGGACGCTGAATCCATCGAGATTTGCTTCCGCTCCATTGGCGCTCACCGGAAGTGGGTATGGGTCAAAATGGGTACCTACCGGAGACGCTCGACACACTGCTTTCCCCATATTCATACTCTAAAACGGCGTACGGCGGACGGACATTGTCCTTTTGGTTGGTTATTCCTTGAATAATCAACCTATGTTTTCATGCAATTGGTCAACCTCTCCGATTCGGCTCAAATTTTTTTTCTGGACGTTTCATGGTGTCTAGATCAAAAAAGGTCAATGTCCGTCCGCCGTCCACGCCGTTTTTGGTAGCTCCAAACTTTTCAGCCTGATCGGACCAAATTTGGGCGGAGTAGGGGTCAAAATGTGTTTTTTGAAAAATGGATTTTCGAGATTTTGGGCAATCTAGGCGAGTGGGGTATCATTTTCCACTGAATTTTGGACGCTGAATCCAATGAAATGGGTCGCAGAACGATTGGCACCCACTAGAAGAAGTTATTAGTCAAATGGGGTATATATTACCCATTTTGAATATGTGTTTTCGAGATTTCCGGTACCTACACGTGTGGGGTATCATTTTCCACAAAATTTTGGAGCCTGAATCGATTGGAATGGGTCCGGGACCCGCCGCATCCACTATTTTCCCCATTTCCCCCATGTTGAAGAAATGAGTCTCCTTGCGCCTGGTCCGAGGAATAACCAACCCGTCTGTAAGAATTTGCAGCGTTTTTGGTTGGTTATTCCTTGAATAATCAACCTATGTTTTCATGCAAATGGTCAACCTCTCCGATTCGGCTCAAAATTTTTTTCTGGACGTTTCATGGTGTCTAGATCAAAAAAGGTCAATGTCCGTCCGCCGTACGCCGTCCGCCGTCCACGCCGTTTTTGGTAATAGAAAATTTTCTAAAAATCTGAAATTTGGGTCAGGGGTCTGTTCCCGGCCTAGGACGGTCCTCCAAGCTTTTCAGCCCGATCGGACCAAATTTGGGTGGGGTAGGGGTCAAAATGTGTTTTTTGAAAAATGGATTTTCGAGATTTTGGGCGATCTAGGCGAGTGGGGTATCATTTTCCACTAAATTTTGGACGCTGAATCCAATGAAATGAGTCCCAGAACGATCGGCACCCACTGGAAGAAGTTATGGGTCAAATTGGGTATATATTACCCATTTTGAATATGCGTTTTTGAGATTTCTGGTACCTGGGCGTGTGGGGTATCATTTTCCACTAAATTTTGGATCCTTAATCGATTGGAATGGGTCTGGGACCCGCCGCACCCACTGTATTCCCCATTTCCCCCATGTTGAAGAAATGAGTCTCCATGCGCCTGGTCCGAGGAATAACCAACCCGTGTGTAAGAATTTGCAGCGTTTTTGATCTAGACACCATGAAACGTTTAGAACAAAAATTTGAGCCGAATCGGAGAGGTTGACCTTCTGCATGATTCAGGAATAACCAACCATAATCTAAAATCATAGTGTAAAATCTAAAAATTTGTCGTCGCGTACGTATTGACCTTCTATTGAGAGCTCTACATACCGTGTCGCCTGGAGACTTTTTCCGGAAAAAAGGTTGAATACCTTGGAATTGAATCTAAGTCCATCATTGATTCTCGATCGAGGCGCTCAAATTTGCTTCTTTTTCTTTTTTGTTATAGGAAACTGAAATTATATGAAGAACAAGAACTTACTATGCAAGTATTTTGCGAGCCAGAAACCAATCAAGTACCTGATCGACGAGATTCGGCTGACATGTCCGTGGTAAGTCCTGAGCATTCGTCAAGTCACTAACCTAGGATTTAATTAGAGACTCTTTCTGACGTCTCGTTTATAGTAATAAACTAACTTGCGTGTATCAATGTTGCAGGTGGACAACACCTACGCAACGATCCAGCACCCGAATAGGAGGAGTTCGTTAAACACGATGCTCTCCTTGGGTGCGGGTGACTACGCTACGTTAGGAGGTTCAGTTTTGCCGCTGGATAACGTCAGTTCGCACAGCCAACAGGTGACAAAAATCCACGACTTTTTTTCTTTGTCTCATTCTGACTTCGGGAACGTTTTTCATGAAATGAGTTAACTAGCTTGTATTTTCTCGGAATGAAGTTCAACTGTCGTTTTTTAACCATCTGTTCGCAAGAGAGCGTCGTCGGCCCCAACGATAGCTCTTTAATCTACCCATGTTTTAGATACCCCCATATGATAAAAACTTTCACAATATAAACAGAAAGCCCACAAGTTATCGACCCTTCCACTTCACATTACGCTTAAATATTTTGAACTGCTGAAATTGCTCCATCGCTCGCATTTTTCGACTATTTCTTACTCGATGATACAGCATACAGCTCATATTTTCCAGATGCACAATGCTGTCAAATCTTCAAAATTGTGAGAAATCCAAATATGGAGCGTACATGTCCATTGTTTCGGACATATATCATGGGCTATATAGTCATGCCCAAGGAAAGGGGGCCAACCACCTCCGGCCACAAACTTTTTTACTAGAAGTTTCCTGATGTTCAAATAAATCCTCGGGCCAGGAGCATGGAGACTCATTTCAGTCGATTCAGCATCCATCATTTAGTAGAAAATGATACCCCACACGCCTAGGTACCAGAAATCTCAAAAAACCCACATTCGAAATTGGTACATAGATACCAATTTTAACCCATAACCTCTTCCGGTGGGCGTCAATCGTTCTGGGACCCGTCTCATTGGATTCAGCGGCCAAAATTTAGTCGAAAATAATACCCCACACCCCTAGATCGCCAAAAATCTCAAAAATTCATTTTTCGAAGTACACATTTTGACCCCTAAGTACTCCCCCCAAATTTTGTCCGATCAATGACAGTTGTGTAGATTCAAGTGAAAAGAGCGTCTCTAAAGATGATTTCATTAACGCGTCTCTTTCACCCAATTATTATTATTCTAAAATCCTGAAAAAAAATTGACAACTCATTACACACAGAATGACTCCTTAACTAGGAAAAAACGCTGCAAAGCCTTACACACGGGTTGGTTATTCCTCGGACCAGACGCATGAAGACTCATTCCTTCAAAATGGGCAGAATGGAAACTGTGGGTGTGGCCGGTCCCAGACCCATTCCAATCGGTTGAGGGTCCACCATTTAGTGGAAAATGATACCCCACTCGTCTAGGTTACAGAAATCTCGAAAACACATTCGAAATAGGTATATTAGGCACCCATTTTGACCCATAACCTCATCCAGAGGGCACCAATCGTTCCGGGACCCGTCTCATTGGAACCAGCGTCCAAAATTTAGTGGAAAGTTATACCCCACACACCTAGGTACCAGAAATTTCGAAAACACATTCGAAATGGGTAGATACGTACCCATTTTGACCCATAGCCTCATCCAGAGGGCACCAATCGTTCCGGGACCTGTCTCATTGGATCCAGCGTCCAAAAGTTAGTGGAAAATCATACCCTACACGCCTAGGTACCAGAAATCTCGAAAACACATATTCAAAATGGGTAATATATACCCAATTTGAACCATAACTTCTTCCAGTGGGTGCCAATCGTTCTGGGACCCATTTAATTGGATTCAGCGTCTAAAATTTAGTGGAAAACTATACCCCACACGCCTAGGTACCAGAAATCTCGAAAACACATTCAAAATGGGTAATAGATACCCATTTTGACCCATGACACCTCTTCCGGTGGGTGCCAATCGTTCTGGGACCCATTACATTGGATTCAGCGTCCAGAATTTAGTGGAAAATAATACCCCACACACCTAGATTGTAAAACATCTCAAAATCCAATTTTTCGAAATTCACATTTTGACCCCTACTCCCCCAAATTTAGTCCGATCGGGTTGAAAAGCTGCGAGTACCAACTAGAGCCATAAACGGACCCCTGACCAAAATTTCAGATTTTTAGAATAATTTCTATTACCAAACTCGGCGTGGACGGCGTATGGTGGACGGACATTTGCTAATTTTGATCTAGACACCTTGAAACGTCCAGAAAAAAATACTATATGCGATGAAGTCTCATGATAATTTCATAATAACAACTGGAACCATCGCGGAGCTCAGAGGTACTGAAGTGGGGAAACAGGAGCCGTCCAACAGCTTCAGACCCTGATTTTGATTGATTGGTCGTAAAAATTGATGCTCGATCTCAAAATGTTACGTAATTAAAGTAATTTGAAATGTTTGCTGAAAGCTTACGCTCACCTGGAGGTCCACCCCACTGTAATAATTTACCATTTTCGTGTTTTGGTTGGTAATCAACCGAGGTTGATTACATAGTATGTTTTCATGCAAAAAGTCAATCTCACCGATTCAGCCCAATTTTTTTTTCAGGACGTTTCAAGGTGTCTGTCTAAATGAAAATGGATTTTCGAGGTTTTTAGCAACCAATGCGTGTAGGATATCATTTTCCACTAAATGTTGGAGGCTGAACCCAATGATACGGGTCCTGGCACGATTGGCGCCCACCGGAAGAGGTGATGGGCCTTGAATCGATTGAACTGAGTCTCTATGCGCCTGGTCCAAGGAATAACCAACCTCTGTGAAAGAATTTGTTGCGTTTTCTTTAATGTTTTTTTTTTTCTTTGATCCGCAGATGTTTGAAGCAGCGTTAGGGTTCCAAGGCTCAACTTTTCAAGTGCCAGAAAACGCAGACGTTTTCCGCGCGAGGTCCGAACTACGAGTCAACAAAGACGGGCAACCAGAATTCGTTTCTGAACTTATCTGATGAAAAAACGTTCGTTTTTATAATCACTTGAACGATCAACAGCAAGGTTTTGTAAAAAGTCAAGGATAAATATCCAATATAATATAAAATATCAGATCCATCAACCTTTCGTGGACTTCTATTCTTTCTGTGCTCTTAAAGGATTCCTCGATCGCCCACACAGTGTGGAATAGTTTCGTTCTGCCACAGGACGACCAGCGGGAACGGTTTGTTGTACAGCAGCAAAAGTATCGAGGTGCAAAATCAATCTCTCTCTCTTACAGCTCTATCCGCATTCAACCTGCTGAAGCCATATTAGTTATTTATTTTGAAGTGTATCTACTAACTGTACGATCTTGGAAAAATGTAAATAATTTCACTTAGGCGTAATCTGTCCCCCCTAATACTCCCCACGATATTATTGTACATTATTATCAATTTTGTCCTGTATAGTGCCAAAACCTAGTTTCTTATTAATGATGATAATGAAAGCAACGAATGCATTTTAAATAAATATTGACGGCTTAATTATATTGATTTTACTTGATGCTTAAAATGTGTATTATAATATTCAGGTTGAACGTGAATATTGTTCTGAATAATGTTAGTTGGGCTCGTGGTCGGTAAACTATCAAAATTATCACTCATAGACCATTCGATATCTCTGTAGTATGTGGGGCCACTATGACGAGGAAACCTCAACCTCAAAAATTGAATGATTGTATCAATTCGTTCTTACTTTTTTATTCTAGTACCGTTGAGCACAGTCGCCTTACATTGTAATTCAAAGTTCGATAAAAACTAGAATATTCCTTGACATGTACATTCATGTTTCCTTCCGTCCAATAAATGTATTTTTTTTTTAATTTTGTAAATAAATACGATACCTAAATTTTTTTTTTTTGTCTCAATTTTCATCTTAACCTTGACTGAAAACTGGGGTTTTCACACATGTTCACCGTGCACTTGCTTGAATGCCGAGAACTCTTCCCGACTGAGAGGTCTCAGGTCAAGTCCAGGAATAGGGTCTTTGTATTCGAGTTCTTGCAATTTGTTCACTTTCACTTTAAGTTCACTTCGCAACTTGTTGATTTCCGTATCTGTAGATTGTTGGTCTCTTTCTAAAAGACTTTTGGCTTTGTTAGTTCTCAATTTGATCAAAACTGGGCCAACGGCAACCCAACATTTGTCTTTTTTCTCTTTCATCAAAGCGCGGATACCTTCACGATTACTGTTCCTCCTCTTGTCCAAGGCAACGATTTCGGATCTGTCTTGAATGATTTCGTTGGCGAGGAGCTCAACTCGCATGATTTCTTTGATTCCTTCCTCGGGGTTCTCCATCTGGTTAAATTATGGTCGTGTTCCTAGAAAGAAAAATATAAGAATGACTGACAACGAAGCAATCAGTTTCATAAAAATATGTATCACAACAAAATGATATCATGTTAGTGTAATTTCAGGGGAACCGAACCAAGCACAATTTTTTCCCTCAAGAACATAAATAACTAAGTATAACTAATTCAATGGGACACCTTGTAACACCATCAGCAACAACATTTCTTGACATCACCGCAAATGATTTATTATTCTTTTTGAAATAATCTTGTTCTAGTGTACACAAAAAATCCTCAAATTGTTAAGGTGTGTAGATTAAAAATCCGCTTGTGCCCAACCCATTTCCAGCCCAATCGCTCAAAACGGAGGTCGAGTACGAGGGACAATTTTACTTCAGTAAAAAAGTAAATACATTAAAATGTTGTAATTATTCTTAGATTGTATGTATAATTGTAAACCCAACTTTGTCTGGGCATTTACTCTTGAGGATCATCTAGAATAATACCTAATACCTTCTCTTATTCTTCCTTCCTTCTTTCAAATAATAATAAAACACATTGTACAAATCAGAAAAGTTTCGTTTTTTTTGTTATAATGTATGTACAAACATAAAGTCTTGTTTAATTTGGTTTTGATTTGGGTGAACCGATTTCTGGTATTTTTCATAATTCCTACCAGCATAGCAGGCAATATGTTGGCAATTTCATCCTGGATGTTGTTCTTCAAATCTTGTAGGATCCTTGGTTTTTCGAATTCCAGAAAATCGATTGAAATTTCAAAAAACCCCATTGAAAAAAATCACAAGAGACCAAATCGGGGGATCGGGCCGGCCATTCCAAGTCGCTCTTAATTGAGATTAGAGAATATATAGTATATATATAATATAGAGAAAAGAGAAATTAGGCGACTACGGGTGCGTTTACACTGGACCCGATTTTTTACTCGGCCAAACTCCAGCTCTGCCGATTTCACCGATTCCCCGACTGAAGACCGAAGTGTTTAGACTAGACCCGATTTTTCAAACGATTCTACCGGTTTTCGTCAGTTGCCCCGAGCCCGTCGTATAGTATGGAAGATTTAGCAGCGTTAGAATTTCTAACCGAAAACTCACTATTGAGATATATGTTGTTGGTTGAGCGTCCGGAATGGGCGAATGACATTTTTATGGAAAGAGAATCATCCGGAGAGTTCCATACCTTGTTCCCCCAATTGCTAGAACAACCAATCAACTTTCGCGAGTATTTCCGGATGACTCCAAAGACTTTTTTTTTGTTGTGGCAACATTTTGACGAAGTTTCCCACAATGATGGTCTTTCCTGCACCAAAGAAATGAGCAAGTCGACGTCCAAACCGAAAAATCAGATAAAATGAGTAGGAGAAGTGTATACGGAGACGCCAGATTCGGCAGAACAAAACAAAACTATTTGGTTTGGAATCGGAAGATGGAAGAGCTCGGCGGAGTTCGACCGAGCAAGTCGGGCATAGTGTGAACACTTCGTCCGAATTCCATTGAATTTTCTACTTTTGTTTACTCGCCACATGTCTGCCGTACTCTGCAGAATGAAAAATCGGCCGAATTCCGGCTCCAGTGTAAACGTAGCCTGCTTCACCCAGTGTATAGAGAATGGGGGACGTCAACTAACTGATTTGATCTCCGAAACCAAGTTGAACAAAACTTCATGTTTGTACTTACATTATAACGAAAAAATGAAACTTTTCAGATTCGTACGATGTGTTTTATCAAGATTTGGAAAAAAGAAGTTATGCTGTCGCACCCTGTAAGTATCTACCCAAAAAACGATGAGGTACTCTATTACTTTTCACTTTTTGTACTAGTTAAACCTTTCTTCCAGATTGACCCGTGCATAACCATTCTTACCTGGGTACTTCGTGGAGGTACATAAACGACGATGACACGGTGATTTTTCGATTATTTCATGAGATGGGAAGCGCTTGAACTTGATACGCATAGAATAAACAGGATAACAAAAGGAAATCTATTAATAAGCATTAGCACAATAGCGTTGAGATACTCGTCTTGGAAATCCTCAGCGGACGGTCAGAACAGTTCGTAGACAAGACTTTACGTTCTAGTCTCAACTCACTCCACAATAATTCAATTAGGGCTAAAGCCAAGTATATGGACCGTTGTCGCGTTATCAACTGATAGCAATGATATCGCGCAAACGGTCGATAATCGATAATCGAAAGTTTTTGTTGTTGCTTACTTCTTGTCTCCTCCGAGTCCTCCGGCTATCTTCAGTCACTTCACTTCAGTCGGTGTACATTTTCCCTCCATCCTTCCTTGTGCGTGTCCACTGTTATTTATTTTAGTTTATTTATTTAGTTTAGTTTAGTTTAGTTTATTTATTTCGTGTTTATTTATTTTAGTTAGTTTTAGTTTATTTCAATTTAGTATTTTCCCTCCTTTTTTATAAAGACAAATATGGCCGACAGGGATAAATATTTCGTGTATAATATATCGATAGTGCATATCGACTGAGCGTACTATCGATATCAGCTGATAACGCGACAACGGTCCATATTCTTGGCTTTTACCATTCATTAGTTATCGACACAGGAAGAATCATGGAAGAAAAGATTTTTGTCAAAACATGGAAAAATTAAAATTAGAATGTCGGCAAATCGGCACGATGTGGATATAGAGTCGTACCTGTCTTCTCAACCCACAATCACCGTGTCACAATCCAGCTTCATATTCACGGTCATGGGAGGGTTGATTGACTTTTTCTTCCATGATTCACGGTTTGTCTTGACAATAGGGTTGATGTTTGCCAAACATCGATGGTGAGCCTCGATGTTCGATGTTTTTCCACTATCGATGGTTGGAGACAATGTAGGCATCGATGTTGGAAAAAACCATACTACCTACTTTAGTAAATTGAACAGATTTTGGTAGCAGGTTAGAAAAATATATTCTCTTTCTCTCTCAAAGCTGAATATTATGATAATATTCTTGTCCCTTATCTAATCCATTTTGTACCATGATTTTGGGTCGCTACCTACTAACCAACTTGACAGTTCTCAGCACAGCTGTACTGCAAGTTTTCATCATGAGCGTGACCTTGCTATCGCTCATGGAATAAGTATTCCATGGCTATCGCTATCTCCGATTGCAAATGAAGTCGTCATATCCGCTTCTATCGTAAATCGCCATTGACCACTTGGCGACAGTAGGGTCTTTGGCCCCATGCGAACATTATCTTCTCAAAGGTGGGGCACATAATGTCGAAAAGCCATAACTTCCCGGAGGGGAAGTTGGCAGCCAAATTATTGTTTCTAAGTTCATTGCCGCAACATTTTTATGGCTTAATAGTGGTACCTGCTTTTTACTGACTTTGTAGTTTGCTAACATTGGGTAGATAAGACTTTTTGATCGTAGCACCTACCGATTGTAACATTGTATTATAATTATAATTTCTTTGATTAATTGAATTAATTTTTGATTACTTTTCAATTCTCAGGGAAAAAACTCAAAAACATCAGTGGTATCGATGTTTTTAACTATCGATGTTTTGTCTCGATGGTGGTAGCGATGATGAACATCGATGTTTTCCTTTCGATGATCAACCCTGTTTGACGTCACACTTGACTCGCTCCCTCCTTCAAGTTTACTGTGGATGTATCGATTCTTTTCATTCTACGAAATCCTACCTTTCTTCAATATGACTCCTGATTTATCAGTTGCATTGGTTCGAAGAAATTTGAGATTTCTCTGAGAACTAAGAAAGTGCATTTGGGATGAGAATTTCGTGGCTATCACTAAAATTATAAGAATAATCACTAGAACCAATGGTTCAAACATGGATGTATGGCCGTCCGTCTCAAGAGGTTCAGGAGACGGGCGGCCATCCATCCGGGTTTACGAATAAACGTGATTACGATTATACAGTTCCGTTTCCGTAGTAATTAAAATTTAATGTCAATACGATGTTTCTTGAATTTTTAAAGTATTACCCTTATACATGGATTATAAAGAATCGGTAAAAGTTGAAAGGTCCATCCATACTTAAATGACCAACAAAAGTTTTTTTTTTTTTTTTTTTTACAAAAAACATCGATATTGGGTAAAAAATCGATTTTTGGAAGACTGCAATGTTTTTGAAACTCCTATACCCATTTTTAAAGTTACAACTTAACTAAAATTCAGAGGGAAAAAACCACATCAACCTAGAACGTATTATTTTTTTTTTTAAATTCTGAAGAAACTAGAGTCCGTGTCTGCGGGATGAAAAACCGTAACCTAACCTTTCACAGATTACCTGTGACCTGTGATTGACAACCTTGAAATTTTTGTTCGACTGGCAATCCCAGCAGGTTCTAATTGTTTGTTGTATTTGAAGCAAATAGTTTCAGGTGATAGTCATGCGCTAAATTCCCTCGTGTGATTTCCGTCTGAAATAACTATTCTCGACCTTTTGAGGTATGTTTTGTTGTGAGCGCGCAAGAGTCGTCCTCAGCTTTGTTGGATCGCACAATCGATTTGTTTACTCTGAACCCGACCTGTTGCATTGCATTTCTACGGTCCCTTTGATTTATCCACTTCCTTCATTCTGCTCGTGCTCTACCACTAAGGCCTTCTCTTTCCATTCATGCTTGTAGGCTTTCTCTTCTGGACGGTCCATGTTTCCAGAATGAGTCATGTTTTGGCTGCGTGTTACGTAAACGATTCTGCTGAATTGCTATATTTTTGTTTTACTGATTGCCATACAGAATTGAGTATCTTAATTACTTGTTGTCATTTTTGACCTTAGCATAATGTAGATCATTGATATTCAAAGGTCGTGACATCTTAGAAAGGAATCAACCTGTCAGTAGTCAAGATTTCTTTTCCCTCTCACAGAGATGGATAAACTTCGCCGATTTCTCAATGGAAATGAAAGAGACGATGACAGCACAACCGGGATATTCCCTGTGAGTATGATACCCACCCTACAAGCTATTTTGATGCATTTGCAAGCTCTATGTGTAAAGAATCACTGGACTTACTTCCTTACTGCTATGATCTCAGAATAATGGAATGTCCCTCTGCGCCCGCCTAGTTTTTTTCTTTCCAAATACGCCCCCGAGTTAAATACACAACAGGGATGTTTTTTCTTTCCAAATACGCCCCCGAGTTAAACACACAACAGGGATGTTTTTTTCTTTCCAAATACGCCCCCGAGTTAAATACACAACAGGGATGTTTTTTTCTTTCCAAATACGCCCCCGAGTTAAATACACAACAGGGATGTTTTTTTCTTTCCAAATACGCCCCCGAGTTAAATACACAACAGGGATGTTTTTTTTCTTTCCAAATACGCCCCCGAGTTAAATACACAACAAAATGTTCAAATATGTTGCAGAAAAAATGTTTTAGGTTATGTAACCTCCACTCCTAAATTCGAAATATCGAGGGAACTAAGTTCTTTCCTTCGATATATCGAATCTAGTGATCGATATATCGAATATATATCGAATCTAGTGATAACAGCGAAGGGGCACCTAATTCTGCAGTTTTACCGATATTTGATTTAAGATGTCAACTACCAACACATTCCTTCGTGACACCGCTTGTGGAATCATTTACAGAATCTAGGATTTAGCGATAACTTTATAATGAGTAGTCTAGTCTAGTCAAATTTGTATTATTCGTTCCGATTTCCCCAGAACATGGATGCTACGACTCTGAGTTGGGAGACGAGAATAAAAGCCTTCATCTTATGCTTCGTGCTTGGCATCATAATTTCGCTATTTGGAAGTTTGGCGCTGTTTCTAGGCAAAGGTCTGGCGCTATTCGCCGTATTTTACACCCTTGGAAATGTTATTTCAATGTTAAGGTGAGTAATAATTCGTTCGAGGTTGGTATTCATAACTATACGATTAGTCGCGGAACGACACACAGTGTTAGGCTAGGTACACACGAACGACAAATGTCGTGTGTCGTGTGAGGGGGTTTCCCGTCACCGGGGAAGCCTTACGTTAAAGTGTATGGAGCAGTTCACACGAACGACGGCTCCCGACAGTCCGGGGGTTTAACGGGTGCCGGGACGAGGGCTACCCGCTAGCCCGGCATCGGTCGTTTCCCGTCCATCGGCCTAGCAGTCCATGTTTGCTTATGAAAGAGTACGCACGTACGGTAGGTTACCGTCACTTAAATCAAAAGCGAGTGAGGGAAAAACCCCACTCCTTCGATTTCTAGGAATACGGGAAAATTCCCGGCCTACGTGTGTACTGCAATGACCGTGAAACTGTCGTTCACGACACACGACATTTGTCGTTCGTGTGTACCAAGCCTTAGTTTCATTGATTTTTTCTAATTTTTTTTTTTTTTTTTTTTTTTTTTTTTTTTTTTTTTTTTTTTTTTAATTGAAATTGCTTATACTTTGATTACTACGAGACCGTTCGAGGGTAGCATTTGCACTGTTTTTTGTAGTTTTTCAACCTTTTTAAAATGTTAACATCGTCTAAAACAAAAAATTTGAATAAAACAAAAGACTGAATTATTAATGAAATTTGAGACACGGCGGCGGCGGCGTTTCACGTGTATGAATTTTATAAAGTGGAATTTTTGTTGGAATGTTTAATATTACAGTTGAACTTTTTAGCTAGTGGACTAGAAAAGTTCATGTTGAATCAGAGCCATCGTGAGTTGCGACCCTTCAAACCAACTTTTTTAAACGTTCGGCTAGTTTTTTAGAATCTTTGGAATCTCTTCTTTCGGTCTGTTTACAGAAGAACATACAGACACAAAAAAAAAAAAAAAAAAAAAACGGGTTTTATACGCGTTTGAAAAATATGGGAGGTGATGGTAAAGTTTTTGCCCAATGTAATACTTCAGTATTGCCCCCCCCCCCCCAACTGTCTAGCAGACAGCTGCAGTAGTAAAAACATTGCAAATTATTACAAAAGGGTTAATTATTGATGGTGGAAGATGGAGAAAATTGAAGAGACGAATAATTACTTGGATCAAAAGTGAAGAGGTTGAGAAGCGGGTGATGAAGGAACAAAATTGACATTAAATGAAGGGTATGACAGTTTCATCGTATCTCGACCCCTTAAGAACCGATCAAAATGTATATTCCTGTAAAATCATTAATCCCGAGTCGACCTTCAAATCTGAGTCAGAGCTGGAACAACAATAATCTCAGACCATAGGGAAGATTACAGTAGGATCGTCCAGTTGTATTTCAAGCATTTGACGGTCAATTTCGTAGATCCGATGACAATCTAGCCAATGTGGAGCTCAATAAAAAATACATCCATGCGTTTTTCATTTTATAAAAATAATGTAAAAGAGCACTTTGATCAAAATTTCTTTTCTTTCCACCAGTTGGACGCTGAGGGAAAATACTAGTATTACACTAGGCAAGAAACTTTCCTATCGCCCCCCTCATTTTTCAGACGCATAAAAATCCCGGTAGTTGAGAGTACGTTTAGGTGTTCTATATATTTTTTTTTTTAAATAAAAACTAGGATTTGTTCGTATAGCAAAGCTTCGTGCAATGACTTGCATAGAAAGTATCAAATGAAAACCCATCTAATCTCTGAATGCTAACCAATATTCCGTCGTTCTCAAGGGGATCTCGGCTTAAACTTGATCACTACCAGCTCAATCAGTTTTCATTTTACCTATTTCAGCACATGTTTTTTGATGGGACCTGTTAATCAGATTAAGAAAATGTTTGCACCCACAAGACTCATCGCCACTATAATCGCACTTGGAATGATCGTCGTCACTTTCGTCGTAGCAATAAATGTAAGTGACAATCCTCAAAAATGATTAACATTGTATTTATCATTTTGGTTGGGTATTCCTTGAATAGTTAACCTGTTTTCAAGCAAAAAGTCAATATCTCCGATTCAGCCCTAAAGTTTTTTCTGGGCGTTTCAAGGTGTCTTGAACAAAATGAGTAAATCTCCATCCACCGGCCGCCATCCACGCCAACTTTGGTACTAGACAATTTTCTAAAAATCTGAAATTTTGGTCAGGTACCCGTTCCCGTGTCTAATTAGTCCTCAATACTTTTCAGCCCAATCGGACCACATTTGGGTGGGGTAGGGGTCAAAATGTGTATTTTGAAACATGGATTTTCGAGATTTTCGGTGATCTGGGCGTGTGAGCTATTATTTCCCACTAAATGTTGGACGCTGAATCCAATGAGATGGGTCCCGGAACAATTGGCACCTACCGGAAGAGGTTATGGGTCAAAATGGGTATTTATCCACCCATTTCGAAAGTGGGTTTTCGAGATTTCTGGTACCTAGGCTTGTAGGGAATCATTATTAACTAAATTTTTGACGCTGAATCGATTGAAATGAGTGTTCGAAGAATAACCAACCCCTGTGAATGAATTTGCAGCGTTTTTCTGTTACCTATAATCACCCTTGGACCTCCTTCAAATTTCTCGACTCAAAATGTCTTTTTATTCTAATTTTGTGTACTGATCCTAATTAACTGTGGCGTTTTTTTCTTTTTTTTTTTTTTTTTTTTAAATTTGGCCGCGAGAAGGTCTAATTTAATTGGGAAAAGACCCATTTGATGCAATTGCAATCGGACTTTCAAAAGAGGCTACATTTTGTTTATTTGCATATAATAACACACATTTTGGTTGGTTATTCCTCCAATTGTTCAAACATCAAAGTTATGGAAATTGTATAATTCGATATTATGATTTTTTTCTAGTCGAATAGTGCCCCTCGGTCACTCATCTGCATGATTCTGCAATGGCTGGCCATGACATGGTATTCTCTCTCCTACATTCCCTACGCTCGAGATGCTGTGAAGAAAACTTTTGAAACTTGTATAGCCTAAGTCACCAATAGGTTTGTAGGTGTTCAATTTCATTTAATGTTTAATGCAATGTTACTTAACAAGTTGATAATGTTGACGTTAGTATCGCGTGAATGAGAGTATACGAATCATATGAGTCGGAGTGTCGGGTGATAGCAATGTTCTGACTGAGCTTGATCCGAATCCATTTATTTTGGAACTTGTGAAACGACTACTTCACACGTTATTGTTATATTGCCTCTCGAAGAAAAACAATCGGTGATATAATTCCTAATGTTCGTTTTTCGTTTATACAGGTTTTTTTGCTCACGAACGATTGACTGTCCTGATCGATTTACAATGTCTCATCAAGATCTGTACTGTTCAATTGAGTCTGGGAGCTGGCATTGCTTCTAGAGTCTCTTAGTTGTTGACTTGAAAAACAATGGCCTCATCTAGTGAGAACCCTATTTATTGTTGAAATACATTCTAGTTTTGGGTTATAGTACCCTCACCTAATGCCAGTGCACGGAACGCGTAAGGCTGAAACGATATGCCGAGTCAATTAATTACAATTACTGAAAAATAACGTTTAACAAGCATTTAAAAATAGAATTATGTTTACATTGCCGAATTGCAAGTAATATCTTATGTAACATTCAAAACAATATTGGAATCACAGGGTAAATATACTGTAAAGTGGTGCTTTTATACTTCACAATGCTCTTGAACTTAAATTTGTACTCAAAATCATGACTTCCACCCTACATAACGGTTTTCAAGACAGCGGTTTTGTGATGTGTTGAGTTGTTGCTAAATTATAGCCTACTACCATGGGTTAGGGTTGGTCATTCCCTGGATCTGGAGCTGTTCTAAAAAACAAGTTCATACCGTTTCGAAATTGGTTGTATCTACTTGCTCTTGATAGACTTTTGAACAATTCCAAATGGTCGTTTTGATTATACAAACCGGCGAACTCTTGGTTAAAAACCCTGACTGGCGTTTTCGGATCTGTTTCCACTAACATTCAATTGACTCGGATTCAAAATGATCCTTTATCCTGTTAGAAAAAGAAAAACCATGCATCCTCAATTCGTCAGCCAGCCGGGGAAAGGAGGAATTTCCGCTAAACATCAGTGTCAGAACTATTCCAGAAAACAGAGCATCTCAAAAATTCATTCATTGTTGTGTACAAACTTTATTAATCGGCAGTATGTACCTAAATATTTATTTTAATACCCTTGATTCTGAGGATTCATTACAAATTATCACTATTATTGTTTATTCATTTATTTCTCCATCTCATTTCCTTTCTTCCACCTTCCTTTTTCCTTGACCTTTATTAGCGCTAATTGAATAGCTCGGCCGAATAGGGGTCTATGTCACTTTTGCAAACTTTCCAGGAGAGCGGAATTAAAATCGGATGCCTCGGCGAAACCATCTGATCGGCAAACTCATCCAAAATTAGCAACATAGACCCTTCTTCCATTAGTTTTTAATAGGTATTAATTTTTTTTCAATGAAAGAAAGATTGCAGAACGATTTGTTCACAGAAACACGTGTTAATTCAAAGAATAAAGAAAAAACCACAATAGTAATTTACTTTTTTGGTTATAAATTCTTTTGGATGATTCTGTTATTGAAAAATGAATGGTTTATGAAGAAGAATGGTTTAAAAAAGTATTTTAAAAAATCAAGCTTCTGGTAGAGTCGCATAAAATTCTCTGTATTGATGAGGTAAGTAGGGCAACATCTTGAGAAGGTCAGCCTTTTTGGCTTTCGAGATGGGGATGAGCGCATAGTTGGCTGCTAGTATCGCGGATGGAAAATGTTTTAAAGTCCTCCTGTTGCATTTCGATAATGACAACAAAGAAGAAAAACGAACAAACCCTGAAGATCGAAAGGGAGAAAATTAATAATAGGTATCTTTGACGAGCGATAAAACGAAAACGAATGGCCGCGGCCATGGGGACAGGTGAGACGATAAAAAGATTGACGCGTAGTCAAGATTGTGCATAGCAACGGAACATAGACCCCTTTACTTGAATGCAAATTTTGGTGTTTCTTTCATTTTGGCGCCCGATAGCGTGGGAACATGCGCTATGGGGTTACAGTCGTCACTGGAGATGGATAGATGAGGTTTCCACGATTTGTTTGATACCAAAAACGAAAAATCCAAAAAAGTGACATAGACCCCTATTCGGCCGAGCTATTCAATTGATGTGTTGGGGTTGGAATCGGTTGTGAAAACTTCTTCACTTCACTGAGCTTCAAATAGGTAGGTTCATTGTTCTGTTTTCCTGTATCGCCGCTCAAACTTTCCGCCAAGGAGGGGGAAAAACATAAGAATACCTGACCACTTCCTCAGAAAGAAATACAATTCGTAAAATGGCCAATGCGAAGAAAGAATGCAATCAGGAACATCTTAAAAAATAACAAATTTGGGGAATATAGAAATACTTTCTCAGCATGGGTGAAGTTTGTGCATAGGCTTCTCCTTTGCTGAGCGTTGTGTTCCGATAAATCTAAAATTTTATAGGATGGACTCTGCCTGACCTAGGTAGTAGATCGTTACCAGGGCCTTGACCTAGTAATGATACCTTTTTTCAGAGACTCATGGAATGTTTTTTTGCCACCTACCTGTGTAGAAAGGATGTTTCACAGCGACCCTAAAAACAGAGTTTAGTTCTAAAGGAGTACTTCAATCTCACATGGAAGAAAAAAATTGTTTTTTTCTTCTCAAAAATTCTTTTTTGGAGGAAAACATTTCTTTCGTGCAATCTCAGCTCTCCTCAGAAATTATGGACTTCATGTTGTTTATCACAAAGACACAAGATGAGATTTCTTCCTGTGGCATGAAATAAGGATAATATTGGGACGGACTATCCATAATATCAATCCATAATAATAATCAATTTCCTTATGGACGAGAAGAAGAAAGGAACTTAAAATGTTCCATAGCTTGGTGTTGTCGGTTTGGCAAACCTGGCAGAAACACGATTGAAGACGTTCAATTAAATGAAAAAATCGATGTTGGTTTATACATCATTTTTGTCTAGTTCTATTCCTGAAGTCACATCATGTTCCGAAATTAAAATTGATTCAATGGTGCCATAAATCGTACAATAAATTTTGGGGGTTTCCCCTTCATTTTTTATTACAAGGTGGGCGTACTCTTAATAAGAGTTATCTCTTCCTTATAGAAATGCCTGTGGAGGGATGCTAACAACTTTACGATGTAATTTAAATTTGAATTTTTAATTTAGGTCATTTTGGAATCCTTATTTAACGCGAATCCAAGAAGCACAGAGAAAATGAGAAAAAGCTCCGAACCCCTAGCAGCAGTAATTTTTTCGTTGTAGGTGATATAATCCATGTACTCTATGTAGTTCGATATTTGTGATGAAGAATTCAATGAGTTATGATTTTTTTGTGAACTGCTTTTTCCAGTGTGAAAATGAGTTCGTATCAAACATCGAATGTCTAGAACAAAGCATCGATGTTTTGTTACTATCGATATTGATGTCCCTTCCCCACCTGTTTCTCATTTCCTACTTGTAACGGACAAACGGTCTCGAGCCTAGGCATTCATCGTTTCGTGCTGCTGTGATATTCTGTTTCATGAAAAGTATCTTTGGGCTTCTATCACCACATTTCGGACATCAGGAGATATTAGAAGAAAAAATTGTGAGAAGTCTTGAAACATCGACCGTGATTCCCGAAGTAAGTTGAATGATTGTATGAATATGAATATGAAGGGCGTTACTTGCGCGGGCTTCTACGTTTTCCAACATGGATTGTGGCATTTTGTTCATTTATATTCCTCATGAAGGGAATTCTGCGTAACGGTGGCCACGATTTCCAGTCGATCCTGGTGCAATTTGTGTTCCCAACTCGGATTTTTACTGCCTGCGCGCAACGTGGTGTTATTTGTTCTTACTATCCCAAAGTTCAATGTTCTCTCTGGCGCCATTCGCTCCTATTGTTGGTCGCCCAGGTAAAGCTGGCTTGTACTTACATGAATGTATCAATGTGCGATGTTCCTCCGTAGGCTGCACTCTATCTCTTGGTCTTATGTTTTCATCGTTACGATCATGATTGTTCCGGTTTCCATACCTTCAGGCTTATCTAGATCTTCATCGTTAGTGCGATCGACAGGACTACGCATTTACCTTTGTGTCATAGAGCCTCCACGAGATATTCGTTGCGGTTTAGTAGTTAGTAAGCTCCTTTGATTTCGAAATGGCGTTGGGATCACTTCTTACTCCGAAGTGGCTACCTGTTACATTCTTCGAAAAAAGAAATAAATAAATGCACGGATAGCCCCATGCTATACTGTTGTATACGATCCGATCCGATCTTTCGTCTATCACTTGCAGTTGATACTGCAACCTCATCAGAAGCTCTTTGTGTTGCGTGTTCCTAACTGGTGCAGCAGCTTGCAGCTTCGTCCCGTAAATACTCCTGCCAGTACGGGTTATTTAATTTTTCAAAAAATGAATATGGGTGGAATTGAATCCTCTCTTCAATGGTCAAAGCAGAATCGGTTCAGTTATAGCCTTCACAGCGACCGCAAGATAATTTTTTCTTCAGCTATCGTCAAATTATATCTTTACTACAACCGTAATCAGCATATATTTGACTTATGATTTCGTTAAGTCACCGTAACACATTTCTGATCCATGTCGTTATGGACACGAATTTATATTCTAAATATTTTTGCTTTACTATTCTAGAAGCGGTAGCCGAAATGCCTTCTCGTGAGAACGACACCAACAACCGCCTTAGGTCTTACAAATGCAGAGGCAACAATGATGAGGTGAGAATAATCTATTTCATACTGAAATTTGTATGAAAACTGAAAGCTGTAAATCAATCGTGTGGTTGGCTTTGCTTGAAACCGTACCTAGTTTACACGTTAGCGTGAGAAATCGACGAAGAACAGGGCAGGAGATAGAGGAAAACGATAGGAGGCCGAAAGAAAAATTACATATTTGATGGCTGAAACCATGGGGGGGGGGGGGGGGTCCTTTGGCGAAGGCGTATCTATTTGTGTAACACACAAATCTGTTATGTCAAATTCGTGTTATTCCGATCACGTGTGGCTCGTCTTTGAACTGTTTTTTCGTCTCTTCAGGACTTCCGACGAAGGCGAAATGAAGTCACTGTTGAGCTAAGGAAAGCCAAGAAAGAAGAACAGTTGTTCAAAAAACGGAACATTAATCTTGCCGAGGAACCCCCCGTTCTTCAAGAAGCCAATTCACCTCGTCAAATCACTGATGTTGATGATATCGTTAACGGTGAGTGTTTCGTCGTTATTTTTCACAATATGAGATTTTCTTATAGTAATAGCCCTTGTGATTAACTCAAATGAATCGGAAGTTGAATCTTACGCTCACTCTGCTTCAATCTCCTTCCGAACGTACTCACCAGATCAATACGGTTATATGTCCGAAAACCTTTTGGTTTATTGTTTATTCATTATTTGAATAATACCCACACCTGCCCTACGAGTGGCACAATTAACACATAACTGTTGCTTTTGCTGTGCTTTAGTTAAACACTTAACTGTTTTACTTAGTTCAATTTCAAGCATTATCATTGTGACTCCTGAAAGTTTATTTGAAACCAGACTAAAATTGTGGAAGTTGTTGCCATTTAAGGGGAATGTGGGCGGACAAATGGACCCAGAACCGAATTTGCTCAGGAGGTTCTAGAACGCTGAATGTAAGAGAAAGATATAATGTCTGGGTTTCACAATTTTTTTTCCTCTAAAGGTTTGTCACACGAGGATGAATCAATTATCTTCCAAGCAACCCAAAGTGCTCGAAAAATGCTCAGCAGAGAAAGAAATCCTCCGATTGACGTGCTCATCGACTACGGTGTGGTTCCCCGTCTCATTGAATTATTGGATTATTCGCACAAGTAAGACTCGTTTATCGTATGGCATTTTACAGTCAGCCCTTTGTACTCGCACTCCTCACCAATTCCAAATATTCTTCTCTTTTTTCCAGCCCTTCCTTGCAATTTGAAGCCGCTTGGGCGTTGACCAACATCGCGTCTGGAACGTCCGATCAAACCATGGTTGTGGTCAAAAACGGTGCCATCCCTAAGTTCGTAAAGTTGTTGAAATCGCCGCAAGCTAACGTGTGCGAACAAGCAGTGTGGGCTCTCGGAAACATTGCTGGTACTTATTTCACTTAATTAACGCTCTAAAGGAAATAAATATTCAATGATGTATAATGGCGCCTTTTGTTCTGTAGGTGATGGTGCTCAGTGTAGAGATATGGTTCTTGCGCAAAATGCCATGCCCGCTTTCCTCAGCCTCCTAAGACCGGACGTAAACGTGAGTTTTAATTACAATTTTGGTTTGTTCCCCTCCAAGTTGAGTAAGATTTTGTTTTCATCTGGAACCACCAAGTGAACGCTGAAAGGCTGGATACGATTTTATACTTTGATAGGTATGAAACATGTTATCTGAGTTGGCTCTATCTTATTATGGCGAATCTTGGGAAAACCCTACGGTGTCAGCTATCTCGGTAATTCAATCAACAAGTGATCGTTGGAGGGGGGGGGGGGGTAAAGGTTGGAGTTTATAATTGGGTAAATTTTTCTGTAAGACGCTTAGTTTATGCCAACCCTAATATTACGTGATCACGTATTATGTATCTGAAGCTGGTTGAAAAGGAGGGGTTTCCCCAAGATTTGCGAGGCTCCTGTTAGCCTTTTCTAATCTATTGAAAGTTCCAACTTCCTTGAGAACCATTGCTGTACTACCAATAAAATAATCTCAATTCAAATTGTTCTCATCCAGTAAAGTATGTTGAACCCAATCCGTACGTTGTACAGGTTCAATTTCTCCGCAATATTGTCTGGAGTATGTCCAATCTATGCCGTAATAAAAACCCGCCGCCGAATTTCGATATTGTGAAGGAATGTCTTCCGTTCTTGTGCAGGACTGTTGCATTATCACGACAAAGACGTTCTCGGTGAGTCACTCCTCAACATAATCCTGACTGAAATTTTAATGTTCCTCGTGGCCGTGATTTCATTGTGTTTATTTCTCCAGCTGATGCTTGTTGGGCATTGTCTTATCTCACCGATGGTGCAAATGATAAAATTCAAGTGGTTGTCGATACCGGAATTGTTGGTCGTTTGGTTGAATTACTGTCGGAATCGGAAGTTGCCATCTTGACTCCTGCGCTCAGAACTGTTGGAAACATCGTAACTGGAAGCGATACTCAGGTACTTAATTCAGGAAATGTATGACACCACTTGCGTTTAGTGAACTCTGAACCCACCTGTGAACCACCTATGACTAGAGGCTGCCTTGGCTTCGTTGGATGAGATTTGTTATAGTTCTGGTAGGGCCCCACAGGCCCCCTCTAATAACTAAGAATCAGAACCACCTTCAAAATCCATAGTAGGTGTGAATGTATTATTCTTTCCTGGACATTCTTTTAATGCTCAAAACTCGAGTTTGCGCGCACTGAAAATAACCTGTTCAAGTGCAGGGGCCAACTAGAGGAAGTCAGGAGGTGCCGATTATACACAAAAACAGTTTCAGAACCGACATTAAAGTACATGAGCGCTCGCACTAATTTTTGAATGGGCTAGTAAACCCTACTTATAGAATTTAATATAAATTAAATAAAGAAGAATATAAATAAGAATAAACACTTATAGAATTATAGGAATTTAAAGATTTATTAGTTTTTGAACTTTATATGAAAATTGAAATTTGTATGAAGAAAACAAATCAAAGAGAAGTGATCCTTTGCTGAGAACGAATTTCTCTGTTCATCTACTACTTGGGGTGTATTTAGAAATAACATGATTTCGTTCCCTCATTTTTCTTGACCAATTTCTTGGGACTCACCTATGAGACGTACTTATTCACCTTCATCTACATTTCAGACCGATGCTGTTATCAATGCTGGGGGATTGCATCATTTAGGGTTGCTGCTTCAGCATACTCGCCAAAGTGTCGTGAAAGAGGCTGCTTGGACCGTCTCTAACATTGCTGCCGGAAATGTGGAACAAATTAGAAAAATCATGGAAACTGGCATGGTTGATCTCCTTCTTCAAGTGATCAAAAAAGTGAGACAATGTGATTAAAAGGGTCGTATTATGAGTTTCACAATCAAGCTTCTGGAGCGCCTTGGAATATTTCTAGAAACTCAAGGACTTGAATTTTAATTTGCTTCTTACCTTCTCAGGGTGATCTCAGATCTCAAAAGGAAGCTCTCTGGGCCCTTACGAATATGACCTCAGGCGGCAGCGCGCAGCAGAAGGCCATTCTCATTCACTCTGGAGCTCTGAACCATTTGTGTGATCTGTTGGACTGCAAGGATTGGAAAATGGTCATGCTCGTACTCGATGGTATCAGCAATCTTCTCACGGTCAGTTTTATCGGGTTTCCTTCAAGGACAGTGATGACTTTGTGTAGGACAAGATAGAATTATACGTTGGGATTTCCAGGCTGCTGAAGCTGCCGGGGAAATCGATGCCGCTGCTGTAATCGTGGAAGAAAGCGGGGGCTTGGAGAAGTTGGAGCTTCTGCAACACCACGAAAATGAAAACGTCTACATGAAATGTTGCAACATTATTGATATGTTCTTCAGCGGAGGAGTAAGTTCACACTCGTGTTGGTAGCAGAAAGATATATCTAAAAATTGTAGGCGTGTGAAACGGGACCAGGAATATAAACCGTCGTTTTATTAGTAATCGTTAGCAACCAAAATGTGATATTATCGTTATATTAAGCGCTATATATAATATATATAATAAGATAATTATAATATTATATAATAAGCGCCTTTACGTAGTAATTATCAAGGCTTGCGGTTCATACGTCGGGCGGTATTTCGCGCTCACTTTCATTATGTAAGCGTCCGAGTTTTTAGCAGATTAAGGGGCTGTCTTGTGCTCGGGCATGCGTTTTAGAAGCAAATTCTGCTTTTCGAGAACGTTTGTCCTCGGCGTAGATACTTTTAATCGATCACAAAGGACCTATGTGCATGTAATCACTATGAACCCTATGGTTTTCCAGTCCTCTCATGGATATTTTCAAGCAATCAGTAAAAGCGTAGTGCGGCGAAGTAAAGTTGCTTACGTAGCAATAGTGCGTAGTGCGTATGGAATGACTCGCACTACATTTGTCATGACGAGTGGTTTTGGCTGCAAAGGGGGTAATGTGTTGATGTTCTGTTCACCTAATTTATGTATATTTCAAGTTGAATAGGTTGAAGATGATTCCCGTTCGTCCGATATCACTATCACGCGTACACAAGGAAGTTGATCAGAAAAACGAATCAGAGGATGCGACACCTGTTTTGATTGGTTATTCCTTGAATGATCAACCTATGTTTTAATGCAAACAGTCAATCTCTCCGATTGGACAAAAAAAAATTTCTGGACGCTTCAAGGTGCGTAAATTAAGATGAGGAAATGTCCGTCCGCCGTCCACGCCGATTTTGGTTGTAGACTATTTTCTAAAAATCTGACATTTTGGTCAGGGACCCGTTTTCGGCTTTAGTTGGTCCTCCAAATCTGGAGGGGAGGGGTCAAGATGTTTATTTCTAAAAATGGATTTTAGAGATTTTCGGCGATCCTGGAGTGTGGGGCATTATTTTCGACTAAATTGTGGACGCTGAAGCCATTGAGGTGGGTCCCGGGACGATTAGCGCCTACCGGAAGAGATTACGAGTCAAAATGGGTATTTATCAACCCATTTCGAATGTGTTTTCGAGATTTCTGGTACCCAGTCGTGTGGGGTATCATTTTCCAGTAAATTTTGGACGCTGAATCGATTCAAATGAGTCTCCATGCTCCTGGTCCGAGGAATAATTAACCCCTGTGAATGGATTTGCAGCGTTTTTCCCTTGCAACTCACATTCAGAGACCAAAACCCACGGACCCGTTCCGTTTTCATCTGACGGACCCGAAGTACCTGTCTGACAACTCGTGTTGCGGTTTATTTTTTTGACGAGCTCTCATTTGGTCAATCTTTTCTCGATTGAAATGTCACTCGTGACGTTCTCTTCGTGTCAGATCTTTCAGTAGCTTGAGACAATTGTTCATACCAAACTTAACGATTTAAACAGTCCATCCTTTTTCTGTCTTACAGGAAAAAGAGGAAGCTGTCGACTTGCAGCCGGGCACAACCAACGGACAATACACCTTCTCTACCCCCGCTTTTCCTCAAGGCGGCTTTTCATTCAACTGAAGACTGAATTTCTCCTTCGATTGTCAACTACCTTCACCAGTAAAAATAATGATGTGCTCTTAAACGATTTTTCCTTATTTTATGTAACTTGTCTGGCGGCTGATCTGTTTCCCATACTTTTATTAAGCTTCTGGCATTTAAAAAAATATGTTTGTCCCTCCCTCCCTCCTTGGTTCTTGGGTCCATACATTTCCTCTAATTTTCAAGAGCCTTCCCCCGTTTTTTGTATTTTCTACGTAAATTTCATTCATTTCCTGAGACAGCGTTTTTTTTCTTAGTCTGACCTAGCGCCAACTAATGAGCTAAAACTGCAAAACTTTGATGGTTGTGCGCTCGCGTCGCCAATTTGTCTGTCTTATATCAACTGTGCATTTTCTGCGATAAATCAGATTGAATAAGGTACATACTATTGCGCTGTTCCTTTTTCAAATCGACGTGTTGTGTTTTTCATATAATTAAAAGTGAATTTTGTTACTATTGAAACATTTTGTGTAATTTCCCTCACTTGATGTTGTGAGACGTGTGGATTAAAGGGATTGGGGGGGGGGGGGGGGTTGAACTCTTGCATTGTTTCGTACGGGCACGTTCTTTCTGCGTCAAAATCAAAATATTTGTAGGGCGCCTAGGCAATGGGAAATGATTCTTGAAGCACCCTTGTCCATGTATCTTCGATTATGAGAAATTTGAGTGTTATGGTGTTAATTGGCTGTTCCCTACATTATTCCGGAGTCTCCTCTGACTTGACCTTTTCGAATCATCCTAATTTAGGTTCTTGATGTCTGCGACATTCCAATCCACGGTAAATTACCCAATTGGCGACTCCAAGTCATTTCCATCTTTTCTCACTACCGACCATTGCAAGAGTTGGGAAAGTTGATATCAAGTTTTTGTATCTTGATTATCCGTTTAACAGCTTACCTAGTTAGGTTTGGTTAAGAAATGTTAAAACACTATTCTCTCTCTGAAAATAAAATGATTAATCAGAATGAAAATTCTTCAGCTGACGAAGTGGATTAGGGTTATAATGAAAACAATAAATGTCACTGAATACAAAGCTCACAGCTCTCGAAAGTTTTATTAAAACGCATAATTACAACTTACGAGAAAAAAGGGTAAAACTACAAACCCATTATTTCATGAGTTACAAAACATTATCACACTTTTTCACGACCACATTCTAATCTACTTCGGAATGTTCTTACATGATTTGATGGCTGCTGATTTGAGCCTAGCATGGCATATATAAATAGGTTTTTCTGATCATCGACTTTTGAAGTAGATTATCTATTCGCTACGGTCTAGTGTTGTAAATTCGTTCCGCGGTGTTCGTGAGCTAATTGTATTGAAGAATTACAAAGTCGGCATTACTGATGGGCAAGATAGGACAATCAATACTTGACGTCGGAGTGGCATAATCAATTTTCAGTACTCCCTCCACATTTACTTTCCTTGTCTTTGAAGGACATCGTCGAATCACTGCCGATTCCGTCTTTCCCTGATGTCTTCTCACGAATCACATCTGTCGAACGGCCAAACCTATTGTGCTCAGATTATTCATTGTATTCTCCACCCTAATCCTTATAGCTGAAATGGAAGTTACTATCGTTTCACGAAAATAAATGTAGTTCTACGTAATACCTACAAGAGATCAGGATTGAAATATGGCAGATGGAAGGTTAGCATGATTGCAGCACGCTCGTCTGCCATAATTGCTAGACATCTTGAATGAACGATTCAATTTGTACCACGTCATGATGCTCTAACAATTATTTCACCTATTACTACTACCCATTTAATTATAAATATGGTTTATGAAGAAACGTTTGGCTAGCTTCGGATCTCGAGAGCGCCATAATCGTCCGTCCATGATTATCGTTAAATGTTAAATGCAATTATGTTGGATATGAGAAAGGAATATCGATTGATTTCTTCCACAATTGAGATCGATTACTCATGGGAATTAGCTCGTTTTGGGTTCCACGCATATTACTTCGGATCAGGAGAGAAAAATGAATCAGCAAATAATATACAAAAATAGAAGAGAACGCTCAGGTGTGATACAATAATCGCTTAAAATAGAGTTTTCATTAAAAGAAAAAACCCTCAGGGATGCATGATTAATAGTCGAAAAACATCAAAATTTCGATAAGGTACCACTGGATTCCGCATCAATTTTAACTAAATTTTCATTTGTTTCCCCTTGTACGAGCCATCAACGTAATTATCGAACACTAAGTTGGGACTGAAGAGGCTTTTGAGGTTTCCCTTCCTTCACTTCTTTCCTCTTATTCCTCAAGTAATACATTGACTATTCACTAAGACTACCTACGGAAGTTCTCCATCTTCTTAAGACTTCATACTGGCAAACTCAGATTAGCAAGCACATTTTGTTGTATTTAGCAAATTCTCGACGTTCACTTTCACAAATACATCCGTAACGCGGAAATTTCTCTCGTTTAACGAGACACAAAATACCGATAGACCACATTTATCCAAAAAATCGAACCAATTGGTCCCGGTAACGTTAAAAGACAACAACGGGTTTGTATGAGTCGCTAGTGACGGAAATAGCTATTGGAACTAGGTGCTAACTAGAATGTTACATGCGACTACGTTGGTCGAACGCTATTCAGGGTAAAATAGGTCTTGGCAGTGGGTTTATCGCCTGTAAGCTTTCTTCGGCGACCAAGTTTGAGTTCCCCTGAGATGGCTGTAACGGCAGTTTCGATAGCTCATCAGTCCACCAGCGTCGTCCTGAAAAATCCGACGAAGAGCCAAGTAAACGTCAACTGCGCGGATGATCAAGTGTGCAATTAATATTTACAAATGACACAAAGAATCAAGTTGATCATGCTTTCGCTATGAATTGAAACGGCTCAGTTCAGAGAGACAACATACTCGCTCGCTCATCCCAATCTCTCGTGAAGTAGGCACTTTATAAGTCCATTGCTAAAGAGACAGCTTTATTACGCCCTTATACAGTCACTGTTTGGTGTACGGGGGAATACTTATCAAAATAAGCTGTAACGATAAAAATGACCCCAAAATCGCTCATAATGGGGCTTTTCATAAGGCCCAGATATAATTCGGACTAAATTCAGATTCGAGGTTCTTCCACTCTGGTACATTTTCGGAAAAATCACTCTAGTTAATGCACACAAAATTGTTCCTGGAAAACAAGATTAGCAAATGTAGCAGTAGAACCAGAAGTGGGACTAGTATCACTCAACAAATTCCTCGGCTGAAGTATATTTCAAGTATACTATGGTGCGATATGTACAATAAATGGGTCGGTCCCTACCTAAGTGCGGTATCATTTCCCACCAATTTTTGGAATCCATCGAGATGGGTCACGAACCAAATGGCACAGTTCAAATGTGGGTCTTCGAGATTTTTGGGTACCTTATCATTTTCACTTGAATGTAAACGCTGAATCCAGGACACTCCACACTCACTGGTTTCCCCATAGTCCTGCTCCACGGAATAACTAAGGTGGAATAATTTGCAGCTTTTTTTCTTTGCTTTTTGTTGGTAATTCCTTGAATAATCAACCCATGTTTTCATATTCAACGTAACGGGGGGTCGACCATCTCCGATCGGGGTTGGTTATTTCTCGGAGCGTGGATACTCACAATCGATTCAGCGTCCGAAATTCGGGAAGTAATGACCCACGCGCCTAACTCGTAAAAAAATCTAGGGAATCCATTTCAATTTTCAATTCAAATTTAGGGCAAAAAATGTTTTATACCTACTTTAAAAAGTGAAATAAAGCAACCGCTGCTGCGCAGTCGTGGGAGCAAAATGTGCCGAATCTTGCCAAGCAAGGAGAGCGAATTAGAGAGAATCGCTGCCAAGTTTTGCAAAATACATCAAACAAATGTATCTCACCGTGTGCTATACGATCGACCTGGGGATCGTTTGACAAGGAGCGACTAGGGCTTCGAGATTGAAGCATTCAAGAAGAGAAGCTCCCACTGAACTTCGTCTGGTCATCATGGAAGCGACGATGGTCCATTTATTTTGTTTGATGTCAAATCGTTCAACTGAGTTCAACGACGAAGATCCGTCGTTGCCTCCCAAAGCCATGAGCGACCCGTCGCAGTTAACCACTTCATGCGTCGACCTAAAATCAACCATAATAACTCTTTATGACCTGTACGTATTTTAAAACAAACTTCGCTGACATGTACTCAACAAATACGACACCTTCTTGAATGCATCGGTGCAATGGCTTCCCAGGTGTTTTTCCTGATGTCGAAACGCTCTCCAGTTGCCATGCACATAGTGCCATCATTGCCGCCGATACAATACAACATGTTGTCAACCGCTGCCACGCCGCAGCTGGACCTTCTAGACGCCATGTTTGGCATACTCGACCATCTACCTTCTCGAGGGTCAAGTCGCTCGACGCTGTTTTGATAATTAGTTGAATCGTAGCCACCGAGGGCGTATATACAGTTATCTGGAAATTCAAACGGAATGTCGATGGTGTAGTAGCTGCAGCATAGTGAATCCATTGCTGAATGGCCAGCTTAAGCGTTAAAGGAGTGATGGATGAGAATATTTTTAAGATAAATTCAAAGTCACATAAACAAAAATCTTGAAGATAAAATTAGTCGAAAGCTGTAGATTTCGACTCCGGCCGTTTGCATAGCTCAACGCTACGTTTGAGGTTACATTCCAGCGATATTCTCAGAAGCAGTATGACTTCATTATCTGAGGAGCTTATTAGAGCGCTGCCTGACTACTGCTAGCTCAGCATAAACGTGCGCGATTTAAAAGTCAAATGTTACTCACCTACGACGGCCACCCGACAGTAACGCCTTCTAGTGTTCATAGCAGGACACGAACTCCACACTCCGGTCAGAGGATCGTATCGCTCCAAGCTGCTGAGGCAGGACGCTCCATCGTAGCCTCCGCACGCGTACACAAGTCCGTCAAAACTGCATATTCCTACAAAAAAAGAGCCACTCACAGTCAATAAGGTTTACTTGTTCGCATTTGTCATGTACCTTCACAACAAACTCACCCAAGCAACTTCTTTTCGTGCCCATTGACGTGATAGCTGTCCATTTATTCAACTGAGGGCTGTAGCATTCTGCACTCGCCAGGTCTGATGCGCCGTCATAACTGGACAAAATTGGTTCAATGGAGTATTCCAGCCCTTGGACCTACTATTGGAGTGGCATAGCACGTTGGCAACATAAGCATAAGTTCAACATACCCTCCTACAACGTAGAGCATTCGCCCAAGACCAGTGACGCCACTTCTGCTCCTTCTGCAGATCATGGGAGCGATCGCGAACCAACGATCTGCTCTGGGATTGTAAACTTCACATTCGCTGTGGATAGCAAAGAGGCTTCCACCACCTGTTGAAAAAAAAAAAAAAAGTTTACCCTTGCGTTGGAAATTGGGTTATCGACAGGTTAAGGTAATGCAGAGCCAAAGAGATTTTTGTTCTCGTGAAACTTCCAAGCGCACCGATTGCAAAGATGTAGTGTTTGATCCCTTCAGGACGGCGGAGGGATGTCCGTTCGCTGATGAGAACCGACCGTTGTTCAGGAAGTAGGTGATATTTCATGGCTTCCAGTAGCAACTCTTTACATTCCGGACTCTCACGAACTAACACTTCCGTATCCACTGTCGTCATGAGGAAGTCTCGGGACATCAGCGGCAGCCGCACGTGTCGTAAGAGCTGAGAACCATTGAGAGGGTGTTAAATCCTGTCGTACCACCCCAAACATTACAACCGAATCTCGCAATGCACTATCGAGACTTAGTGGAATTCGGCTGATAAAGGCAAGTTTTTCAAAGAGGATGGGAGGGACGCACTACACACCTTCACCACGCCTAAATAGTTTAGTTAACTCATACATATTTCTAGAATATTTCCAAAGTTTAGCCGTTGATATTAACGAAAATTGTACTCTAATGCATAAATTCTCTACCGCTTCTCATTAAAAAAAAAAAATGAATGAAAGTGATTTTCGAATAATTACAACCTAATCAATAATTCAATAATTTGAATTTTATGAATTTCTACTTGTAACATAAAAATGTTTGTTTTTTTTTGTGCACTTCTGAGCTCAGTATGAAAATACAGTTCAAACTATGAAAATATGAATGATGAAAATTCTTAAAAAGTTGCTTGACAACAATCAAATGACAAAGTATTGAGAAGTACCTATTTGTAAGAACAAGTTCACGGTGCGTAGGGCAAAATAAATTGAACAACGACAAAACCAATTTGATTACCTATACGTCCGTGACAGAAATAATCAAATTTAAATAAAATGTACAGTTTTGTGTAATGTGAATTTATGTAATTCAGATTCTGATACAATTTCGTGGCAAGTTTTAATTTTGGATTGCTATTAGGAAGAATGTTATTGAAAGTCAGCTAAAGAGATAATTTTTGAAACTACATTTACAACGCGGGCAACGTGAATTTTTGAAGGAAAAAAGAATGAAAAAGGATTTTTTTGTGGAATTAACATTAGTAAGTTAATTACTTTCATAATTAAAAATATATAAATTTGAATGGGTATAAAGCAAAAATGGCATATTTATACATTTAACTAATTTTCTCTTCAACATGAGTCAAAAATTATACTTGTTGTAAACTTGATTAGATTTTTCGAAGTTTTGCTCTAATTCAATGTAAATTTTGCCTTTCAAGCTTTGAACTTGAGGATTTTAGAGGGAGGCTACCTGAATTTTGTTCCGCCATCTAGAAGATGAATAACTATCGGTAACTATGTGCTAAAGGTACTCTAGGTAGGTAGGCACTTTTGTACATAATTAATCAACAAGAAATGGTGGCAACATACCACAATCGACCAGCTAATGTACAATCAACCGTTTAAACATCATGCAAAACGAAAATAACATACCTTGGCTATGAACTGCACTCTATCTCCTACGCAGTGCTTCACCCAGTTGAGTACAGCCAGGAACACTTTTTCCTCTGATGCAATGTTTAGCTGGTTGTTTGAAATTAACTCCTCTACCTAAATGAACGGAATCAAATTGACATGCACCGTATGAGCAACATGCTAAGCATTTTGTTATCGCCATAGAGGCAAAGTCTAGAGCTGGGATTCGTAAATTATGTAAAAAGGAAGACAATACCTAGTACATTGCTGGAAATAAAAGTAAAAACCTATTTTATTTTCTAAGACTAAGCAAAGCTGGATGGGCAATTATTAAGAAAAATTGACTTGGTTGAAATCCTGAACGACACTACAAAATATAATACAACAACCCTAAGCTATAAAGTAAAATTACTTGAGAGTTTTTATCGTAGGCGAATTTTTAATGTTTAAAACTGCAAATTCTTTCACAGAGGTAGATTATTCCTTGGACCAGGGGCATGGAGACTCTTTTCGACCAATTCAGATGTAAGCCCCCAGGCTTGCTGCCTCCAGAAGGCCAGAAGGGAGGGAGCATGCGCCAGGATGCGCGCGCAGCTCCTGCTCAGACGTCGCATTTTGAAGAGAGCTCCAGCACTCACTCATTGCTAATTTGCCCCTACCAGGCAGTCGTGCCCCTCCGACTGGGGGGCCCAAAATGTTGGAGTAATATATTTTTGTAACCCTGTCGTGCAAGAGATTTCTCACTCAGTCCATCCTGGCTTTGTCCTGTGCTCGCTCTGAAGTGAACTCTGCAACCGTGCTGAAGTCGACTGAAGCTGTAATATTGTGTTCCCCATGCCATGAGATGATTAAGGACTCAAGTTAATAAGCCTCGCTGTGTACCTGCGGGACAGCGTGCCCCCTCCTGTTTTTCCTTCGACGTCGACGCCATTTTCGTCAGCCGGTATTGTTGCACTTGCTCATTAATTGTATTTCATGTATCATGTATTAATATTGTATTTTATGCTCCACATGTTGTCCAATTTACTTTGTCGAATTACTTTGTATTGTATCAATTCTAGCCCAGGTTGAGGCATATTCTCCTTTGCAACGAGTCCTTGTTTTCAATTATAATTCAGTTTGTATCAATGTATTTTATGTTCATTCTTGGTATCCCTAGTTGCTCAGTCGTAAGTCTTGGACTTACATCCTGTATCCTCTCGCTAGGTCCCTTCCAAATTCTCCGAAGAAACCCGAATTAAATTATAGTAAATTCAAACACATTTTAATTCGAGAGAGGCTTACACAGCGTCCAAAATTTAGTGGAAAATGATACCCCACAAGCTTAGGTATCGGAAATATCGAGAACCCATTCTTGTAATGGGTAGATAGATCTGATATCTGTTTTGACCCATAACCTCTTCCGGTGGGCGCCAATTCTTCCGGGACCCGTCCCATTGGATTCAGCGTCCAAAATTTAGTCGAAAATAATACCCGAAGATCGCCCAAAATACGTTTTTCGAAAAACACATCCCCCCTCCCCATTTTGGTATGATCGGGCTGAAAAGTTTTGATTACCAACTAAAGCCGGAAACGACTCCCTGACAAAAATGTCAAATTTTTAGCAAATTTTCACGTCAAATTGTGTAGACATAATATGAATCAAGATTATTTTATTTTAGACTAAAATTTGACCTCAAATCTTTATCTAAAACTAGACGAATAGAAACATTGGTTCGCGTCGAGTGCAAAAATGCAACAGTTTGGTTTTTGGCCAAAAATTGCAATAGGTGGTTCGGTCTAATCGTCCACATTCCGGGCGGACTGGTTCAGGAGGTGGGAGTTGCTCAACGAAAGGTACGCAGTAGGGGCTGAGCTTTCAGGAGCCGAAGCAACTCAATTTGAGCAATTCGTTGCCTCAATCATACCAAGAATGGAAGCCCGGCAAAAAGAATTTTTTAAGAGAAAGGCGCTCGAGTCCGGTTTTTTCCCTTTGTATGCAGCCCTGGACTACAACTCCAGCTACCTAAAAATTAAAGTGCGCAAGGTTGTGAGGTTGATAGCGAGAGCACGCTGCGAACAGCTCGGACTCAACGCGAAGCCGTGGAATCAGGGGACGGAGGGAGCACGTTGTGCTATGTGTAACCAGGCTGAGGAGGAAACAAGTCATCACTTCCTTTGTGGCTGCCCCATTATGGCGGAGTTCAGACTTCGGCATTTTGGAAAGCCTTTCCTCGAGTCGTGGGAGGTTATAGCCAGCCTGAACGGGGTCGATTGGTTCAAGTTGTACGGATTTCTCAGGGAGGCCTTAAGATATCGTGCTTTCTTGGTGCAACATTTCAATTACGTTGGATGAGATTGCTAATTGCTTTGTGTACCTGATAATTTATTGTCGCAATGATCACCAAAGTTTATGTAGTCCCTCGTTTGTTTATGTATTGTGATGCCCAATAATTTAGTGTAGTATCCACAATTTTGTGAAAGATAATGTATAGTGAATTATCGATTGCCGAATAAGGAATTATCGAGATAATCGTGCTAAGAGCAAAAATATTGTTGTATTGTTTGAAATGAACTCCCGGGCAGATGACCAGTGGTCCGTGCCCTAAAAATGTTTTTTTGCATAAAATGTCTAAGATAGAATGTTGGCTGTGCTTCAATAAACATATTTTCTATCTATCTATCTATCTATCCACATTTCCCCGCTTAAGTGGGGTTCTGAGGATCAACTAATCAACCACTAAATTGCGGCATACTTCTGCCCGTTACTAGGGTCATCTGGTAATTTTATAAACATGAGTTTATCAGAGGAATCTTTCCACTGGGAACGGGAAAATTCGTCAACGTATGGTGACGAAACAAGACACGTATAAAATGAAGAACGAAAATACCTCGCTAAAGGGAAGTAGGAGAAATTCTTCGGTACTCATGACTTCTTGAAAATTTTGAAGAGCGTACTTATGTGACCGGCAGTGGAGCTCTTTGCAAGCGTGGGCATCTGAAAGCCGAAAATCATCGAGGAAAATTAGGACAAATGTCATAAATTGAACTTCATTTAAATAATGTTAAGCCGATTGTGTTGCTAAAGAGATTGTATGATTCGGTGAGAAGAAGGATGTAAGCAACAAACTTGATGGGCTTCAAGTTGGTTCTGAGGCTGCTAACTTCAGACATGTGTTACAAAGGGTTTACAGTCGTGTTTTCAATCAAAACTGATTCTTTTTGGTCCAATGAAACATGTACACGTGGTATGTACATTATGCGATATTATAAAAATGCGAATCCACGTGTCAAAAATGAATGAACTACGTTATGAGGCAGCGTTCTTGATATAAATTCTGCCTATTTACTCTCTCAGGCAGAAATATGACGTAGTACGTACTTGATTCTTGGAGGACAAAAAAAAGGGGGAGGGGGTCTCGTAAGAGCCAGTTGTCAGTAGAGACGTGCGCGGAATGAGTTGGATGCAAAGCTCCGAGGGAAGGACTTGCTTAGATCAATAGGAGGTTCATTCGTCGAGTTTTCACCACAACGTATTCATTTTCTGTTGTCTACATGTTTGAATTCCAAATGAACGAGCCATGAGTCAAAATGTAATCAACCCTTAAACACAGTTATTGGATTATTATCCATTCTACGAACCCCTGTTTTCATGTCTGAGACCAATATCTCTGATTTGCTTTGAAATATTAATATGTATGTTTCAGGGTGTCTAGATTCATAAATACGTATGTCCGTCCGCTGTTTTTGTTCTCGATAACAGGAATTTTTCTAAAAATCCTACATCTTGAGTTGACTCGTCTCTGAAAATTTTGCGAAGAAAAGCGAATTTTACACTCAGGGTGTTGAATTAATGTGAAAGATAACAAAGGCTTTGTGTCTCAGTCCCTTAGGGGTGCAAAATCCACAGCTTTAGGACCAGAAATGAGGGGGGACTAGATCCCTTCTTAAATTTGCATTTGTTAAAACGTTTGCGGGGCCATACATTTTACTAGCATTATTCTTTCAACGGAAAAAAGATTTTTGTAAGAATGATTTTTTTAATAACTTGTAGAATGTCATAGGAATCTTCTAGAACATTCACAAAAATACCGCAAATTTTGAAAAAATTCTTTCCAACATTTTTTTAAATTTTAATAAATATGAAATTTAGGGAAATTTCTTAAAAATGCGAGTTTTGTTTTCATAAGAACCTCTTCCGGATAATGAATTTTATTTGTATTGACATTCTTATGAAAAAAAATGAAAGGGTATGCTCGTCTTTGTCTGGGACAAGATTCGATTCGTAAATTCGAAAGGGAATTAGTACAGAAAGGGTTATTGGAAATTTTCAGAGAGTAATCTTCATTTTCATCCCCCACCTTTGACTGTCTTTGTGCTCACGTCAACGAATCGATCCGAAAAATATTAATCAACTACACGAATAATAGCATCAAGTGTTTCGAGCCTTCAGTTACGAATAAAGCCGATTGTGTCGGGTGCATTCACCGCCGTCACAGCATGAAAGAGCTATTCTGAGGAGAATAGCTGAAAAACCCCTCTTTCCTTCAAGACAGTTTATTGACTGAACCCAACGTCGGGTCGGTGTGACGATGTGTGCACCACGTATCTCGGCGGTTGTACAAACCATCTCAACATATTTATTTATCGATTTGATATTGATCAACGTAGTCAAAGGATTGGAAATTTAGCCCAACTTCCTTTCCAGCTGGCATTCGGAATTGCTTTCGTCGGCATTGAGTAAAACCAAGAACGACCAACACTCGCATCCCGTTGTCGTCAGTTCAAGTTTTCAAGTATAATTCGTATTAACCAACTTGAGCTTGCATTAAAACAGGAAAACCTCAAAAACTGTAAGGGCAAGATAACTTAGGCTATCATACAAAACACACATACAATGAAAAAATGGTTTCAAGAACTTCTAATTCCTGGTTATTCTGATTCTTAGCTTTACTAGTTCATACTCAGCTTGCAAATTTTGGTTACTAATTACGAACTACTACTTACTTTCGACGATGCATCAAATCATAATGAGAGATATTACTACTCGGAAACGTTTCCAACAGTTCTGAGAAATTACGAAGAATGAATGTATAGAGTATTTCATAGTATTCACCTGCGAAACTGCGGATACCGAGGCAGTTGGATGGGTGGAGTTGTTTCATTAAAAACTCGCAACAAGCTTCTCTCACGGAGTTGATTTGAAGAAGACTCGATGCCGGAAGGAGTACCTTGCAGAGAAAAAGAGATAATGCTTATAAGTCTGTATACCATTGTACGTCAAGTAAAACAAATGAACCGCATTCCTTATACAAACAATATAATAATATACGGAAATTCATAGCATACTTTGTGGATTATGACTTTTTTAATTTTCACCTGAACATTATCCTCGGTGATGAGAATGCCGCCGTTGTATGCATAATCCACCAACAATTGTAAAGCTGTCACATCCACTTCGTGCAGTTCTACTTCCCTGGACGCGCGTTCCGCCATGTCATCTGTCATATTCATATAGATAGAGCGTGGCATCAATTTAAAATGATCGAAATGTAGGTGCGCATTTATGCAATATTATAGTGTTCAACGGCAGAGTATTTTCCCTACAACCAACTTCCTTCGTTTCTTTACTTCCTTACGAGGTTCTTCTCGTTCTGGTCAGAATCTAGGGGTTTTAGAGTGAATTTAGGGTTATTATTTCTGGATAACAACTGTGTTTTTCATACGACGTATTTCATAGTGAGGTTGTTCACTCCGATTCGCCAAAAAAAAATTGACATTTGTGCCTCGATGTGGCTAAATTCAAACCCTACCAACCTATCTACAGTAGCTCATAATTCTGGTTAGTTCTTGTTCAGGAGTCCAGAGGAAGTTCCTCTATATTCAAGTTTATCAACTTTTTTTTCTTTCAAAAAATGTTCATTTTCTAAATGTGTTCGTGAACCATAGGTGCATCCCAGTGTGCGGCAATTAGTTCGGGGCCCATCAGAATCAATTCAGCGTCCAAAATGTAGTCGAAAATATGACATCAAAAACGCTTTTTTTTTTTTACAATACATGTAGGAATTCATAGCAAAACTGTATTTGTCAAAAATATCATACATCATAACTCCAGCGCGGAAGACGGTAATTTACTATTTGAAGCTAGGCATTTCGAAGCACGGAATATCACATTTTTGTGAAAATTGGACCTAAGGCATAAAAACCATAACCCACAATTTGGCAAACTTTTTTTTTTAGTAGGAACTTTTCTGAAAATCTGAAATGTCGAGTAGAAGGTAGAAGATATCCAAGTAAGTATCCATATTATCAAGGTAGGTACCACATGTTTTGCTTCAACGTTAAAATGGTGATTTGCGAGTCTCGTAAACTTGGGAATAGCCCTGTGACATTTGACGGAACAAAATGTCAATCTTGCTTTTTAAGAGTGAAACATTCCCGGATGTGTTTTAATGAGATCAAGAGCTCGATTTCTTAGTGCAATGATCAGAACTTAGCCAGTCGACATTCAAAACTGCGTATAAGACAAAGCTTTACTTCGGATACGGACAGGTTAGGGTATTTTATTTAGATGAAAACATTTGTGCCCAAATTGTAGGAATTCCGCCACTCGTGCGCAAGTCCGGAATTACATAACTCATTCCGTAGAAATTAATGAGGAACGCGAGAACACAAACCAAGTAAAATAGGATTGGCAAGATTACCGTTGAACATGGCGTAGAAGTACGGACTGGTGGAGGCGAGTACAACCCTATGAGCGTGGATTCTCGTTTCTCCTACTTTCAACGTGATGTCCGTCATCTGTGAATAGTATCAACAAGGTAATTTACTACAATTAAGATAATCTAAGAAGGGATGATTCATTATTCGTTCAACGTAATGCAGTTGACTTCTGCCAATATATTTAAAATACCTTTTCCGAAAAAAATCAAATCTTGGAACAAAGGGAGCTCATCAGAATCTGATCTCGCAAATCAGGACCACGTATGGGGACGCAATTTCGTTTATGCATTTTTTAAATCAATACATGACTTGTAGGCTGCTTTAGTTAGCTGAAAAACATTTATCCTACAAACGAATTTACAAATAATTTTGATATTCTTCTCTTTTACGGAAACAATCTGGTACTTCCGCAAGATTCTTCATACCAACAACAGCTTCTGATAAACTCCATTTTTCGTGGAAGACGTTTCATAATTTTGGAAAAAATGAACTATTTTGGAAGTATAACTCATTTGGAAATATTTTCTTGGCATAGAAGTCTTAATCAAATCGCTTTGGGGTTAATCATCCTCATTTTCATTGAAAAAGGTAGGTGTAGGGTCTTAAGCAGGGTCAATCTTCTTCGTTACTATCAGTACCTCTGCTACTGTTATATGGGTCAAATTATCATTCATATTTTCTACTTTCTCATTCTCATAATTTATTTTGTTGTCAAAGTAAGATATGTAATTGTAGGAAGCTGCTGGGTTGGTTTACTAATTAAAACTGGGCAAATTAATTTGATTTCATTTCAAATTTATTCAAATAGTAGTTCTTAGGGCACGTAACAGACAACGTTAGTGCACCATAATACCTTTAGTCTACCTACCCACCAGTTACATACAATTACATCCTACATTGAAAAGAAAATAACTTATGAGAAAGGGAAAACAAGAAATTACCTTTGAACCGTATAGCAGTAGTAAATATCTTGATGATGGCACCTTAAATGACGCTGAAACGGCGACCACTATTATAGTAATAAAGAAAGTTCGATCTGCTTAAAACGCTATGAATGAATCAAATCGACTATTCCTATAAATTAAAATAGACAGGTAGGTAGGGTGAATTTACCAAATCTCTCATAAAGATAGTGGCGAGCGCTTACTTACCTGTATGTTTTGACGCATTTTATTGATCGCGTCAAACGCCGCCTTGCAATGATCAGGCGTATTATGATGGAAATGCGTCACGCCGGAAGAGCACAATTCTCCGTTCTCCATGGCCCTCGACTTTCCTGCAATTAAGAAAGTGTGTTTGAGAAAAGGTAATGAAAAGATGACGGGATTTCAGTTAGTGATACAGGTAAGTATTCAGATTTTTCCAACAAACAATTTTTCCACGAAACTGCAACTCATTTGTTAAAAATTTGCTTGGATTCCAAATCCGGATACCATTTTTCACGGCATGAGCTATATAAGAGTTTTGGAATTTCTCCAAAAACTTTGAAATTTCGCACTGACTCCACTTGCATCATAATTCCATTTATTGCCGAAAACGGAGGCAGAGTAGGTTCGTACCAATGGGTATATAGAGCATTGGGTATCATGCATTATACAATTTAGGGTGCTTGATTAAGATGGGGTTTCATCTGACTGTTGCATCACAGAAGAAGTAATTTATGAGTCAAGGAGAACATTAAGTTGAGTAAATACTTTTTGAATACATATTCGCTTTTTCTAAACAATTAGGTACCTGCACTGGAGACCTCGAAGAATGAGGCGCTTTTCTTCTCGACCAAAATACACCTAAAATATTGACTAATTAATCGTCCGAGTTGAAGGCTGTAAAGAAAACTCCCAAAATCAATGTAAGGAATCTGTGATGACATACGAAACACGATCTTCTTGAATTGTATGGAGTCAGGTACAATGTCTAGCTCTAAAACTATCCAAACAATTTAATATCCTGAGCCTTTGGATTTCTGGTACCAACTGACTTAGTGGAATCACAGGAAACACTCGTACCTATTGCTGACGAAATAAATCAGAAAAAGTTGCTACTTGTTACTTATTTATGTAGTTAGCATGACTACGTGGAGTTCCTAGGTTCAAATATACAGGTAATCATGGTGAACACCACCTTGATAAATTTGTCATTGCAGTGGTTGACAGGTAGATAGTAGGCTACTAATAATTAGGTAGTCATCAGGTAGTAATGAAACACATGAAACAGACAGCTCACGCTTGACTTATTAACATGTCGAATGTATTGGGCAACCTCCTTGAATCAACGAACGTGAAATTGAAATAAGAGTAAAACATTAACCTCGCTCAGTTCAGTCAAAAGGCCAAATTTAAAGGTCATTCCGTTGATTATACGTCATTTGCTACTTGTGAAAACGGAGTAAACTCGTCCATAATATTGTTTTGAATAAGATTCTTGATGTGGAAACTATCACTGTTACAAGAGAATGGGAAATCGTTCTATCGTCATTCAGTATCCAAAATTAAATGGCCTGAAACTATTTTCAATATTATTACTCATCTTCAACGCCTCACTCATCTTGTTCAGGTTTCTGTGAGACTCTATTAGAAGTATCCATAAGAAGAATACGAAATTACCAAATAACAAGTCAAAAAGAAATTAATTTTCTTTGTGAGGATCTGGTATTGGTATTCAAAGGCGCAACTAGCTGATACTAACTACTACTTATCACAAAAACACACAATTATTGGAAGTCTAGATCATCTTTTCATTCTCAGAAGAGAGAATTCTCGTCCTCGAACCTGCCACTGACCCTGTGAATCAATAACCTTCGTCGTTTGAAGTTCATTGGGTCAATTGGGCGGAACTGATTCTCTGATGGAAATACCGCCGAGCCAGTTCCTTCCAATCTGGAGCCGGGTACGTATGTCAACGACCTTTCAACCCGACCAGCCCTAATCGAGTTCAATTGAGCACAGCCGCACTTTTAAGGCGCACTTGTTCTCTGAAGAACAAGTGGGCCAATTGAAATCAAGACAAGAAAAGCCAAAAATATCTTGAGCATCAGCCTGGCGCTCTCGGATTCTACGGTCCGAACGCGAGGTTACGTGCTGTCAAAAAATGACGACTTCTCACCCCTTTGTGCATGTACCTACTGTTTTTATTGGAATAATAACCGAGCAATTATTCGTATTTACGTCGGTAAAAATAATGAAACATACATTTGGTCACCTTACATTCAAAGCGATGAGTCCAATGACATTTTGTCTGAAGTTTCGATCGATCGGTAAAAGAAAGCCTTCTTTTCTCTTATTGTTCTCATAAATCTTCCTGCCAGTACGGGTCACAATGGTCTTCATAACAAGTACCACAGTAACTTTTTTTTTTTTTTTTAAAGTGGGCAAACAATTTTTTTTTTTTTTCGAAAATATTCCATTTCCAAAATAACCGCCTTGAGCCGTTCGCACCCACTTCCGGTGAGCGGCCAATCGGTTCGTTTGGGACCCATCATAATCTATTCAAATGACACACCTTGCTGATATCCCCAAAAATTGAATTAAAAAACCCATAGCCTTCCTCCGTATCCGGGCTGAAAATGAGTCGAGCACAACTAGGGCCCGAACTGAAGAATTTTCATCTTTTTAGAGCATTTCAAGTGGCTTTTCTGGCCCAGATGGCGGACGAAAACCAAAGGTATAAAGTATACGTAAAAAGTTGTTTTTCCAAAATGTCCAAATGTTGAGGAAAATTGCAGTCCACTCGCCTGGTTCCTTAAAATCTGAAAAATCGAAAATTTCCAGAAACTCATTTTACCCTTGTTTTGCCTCAATTTGGGGCAATAGGGCTGAAAGTGAGTTAGGCAAATCTAAGACCCACGGACAGAGCCGATGTACATTTCAGATTAAATGGGGGATAACTTAGCTTTTGGCTTTGGAATACAATGACTTTGAGACGTAAAATGCAAAGGCCTATTTTAATTTATTTTCCGAGTTTTGTACGAACACGTTTTTCAGTATCAAGAATAACCCGAATATGTAAGAGACCAAAGAGGGATTTTCATACTCAATGAGGCACTTCAATTCGAGACACCAAGCAGTTCAGTGAAACTGAGCGTAAATTTTGGCCAAAGAATTGCCATGTGGAAGCACGATAGCACCTTCCTACGTTTTCGTGCATTTTCATTCATTTTCTTCCTTACACCGGTTCCCCTAATTAGAGTCGCCATGTTTACGCTGCCTTACATACATGAAAACAGATTAATGAGGGTTTTGACCTTAGGTGAGTAGCAAATGAGAGGAGAAGAAAATGATGCCTATGAAGTGCTTCTCAGTTCACACCACTACACCATATAAAATAGAGAAGGTAGACTTTTTAGATCCTTATGTTATTCTTACTACATATCAGGGAAACACTGGGTTCACCGACGCGCGTGATTATTCACTCGACAAGCCACCGCTCGTAGGACTGTGACTGTGGACTGCAATCGGAGAAGTGAGTGAAAAGCATTTGGGTCTTCAGAGTGCGCTCCACACCATCTCCCTTTCAATTCGTCACGCTCCCAAACGCATTTCAGTGGCTCACATTGCGAGCAGAAGACCCTCAACTGTGAAGGCATAGTGTGAGTGTGTAGCTATGGCCTACTGTGGTATTGAGAATACGTATCACCCGCCAAGGTCTCCTGAATAAAAAAATGAAAAAATAGGGCAAAAATATATTAGGTACTTTTGGTTGATACAATTCCAATAATATCCTAATTCGCTCATAAACATCCTCCTCTGATGTGCGGCAGTTGGTCCAGGGCTCATTTGGGATGAATTAAGCAGCAAAAGTTGGTCAAAAATGACACACCTTTGCCTATGTCTCCAAAAAATGTTGTAAAATCGCATACCCTGCCCTTGTATCCGGGCTGAAAATGAGTCAAGCACAACTAGGGTTCAAAAGAAGGTTATGCGCAAAATTGAATTTGAATCTACTCCTAGGAAACCTCAAAAAGGTATTCAAATAGATATTTAAAGAAAAAAATTAACTACGATACAATACAAGGTTACATTTCAAAGAGAATAATAGATCGAAGGTATTGAGCGTTCAAATTATTGACACGCGATGTCATCAGCAGTAGCTCATGCCACAGACTATTATAGCGCTCAGCTTCGTGGCCGAGCTCTCGAGATTAGGTTATTCTACTTATACTTCCTAATATTTCGAATATTCCAGCAACGCATCCAGATTATTGATTCCTTCAAATGCGCCCGGTGCGTAGTGTCTTATCCCCAAAAAAGCATAGCCCGGCTCGTCCCTGATCATCACTCTCCAACGTGGCTTTTATTAGTCATATGGCACAACTTGTCCCCGACGGTTCGAAGGGCCTCCAACCTCGAAAGTACGACTCGTCCCCGTGCTGAAATAACAAGGAAACTCCAGGAACTGGGAAGTAGTATGAAAACCGCACACTGCGCAGGATCCTAATCACCAACTAGCTACCCACCCGATCATTAACAAAAATCCGGAATAAACTAACTGTTTTTAGATACGCTGACCAACCTGTTCTCACACATCGCCACTTTATTTCACCCGTTGTCAAACTCTTGTTTAAATTCAATTTTACGCGCTGATTGGTTAGCTCCTGCATTTTGCAAAACTATACTCGAACTAAAACTGACAAGGATTGATCGAGATACCATCCACAACCGTCTTCATTAGCCGGGGCTGGGACACTCCGTAGATAAGAGGATCGGGAAACGCGACGCGAATTTCCTCTACAAAATATGTGAATTACGATGAGGTGGAAATATAATCGTGCAGCTGAACGGTAGTTATTTTGTCTTATCATCAAAGCAAAAACAAAAATTTTCGGATCAAGTACTCATGTTTCAAACCGCCATCTCCCAAGTAACATGGAACTCGTCAATGTGTGACAGGTGTTTGTTAAACGATCTGCACCAATCCTTGTTGACACCTCCTCATTCTCGTTCTCACACTTCATCACGAAATTGTTCTTTTGTCTCAGAAAAGTTTGTAAGTACAATAATTTTCAATGATAACAGTATGTAATTGTAAGTTTAATAGTAACTGTACGATAATCCTCAAAATTATGTTCAGTGTCCCTCACAGTCATTCTTTCGTGGTTGAGGCCTCAAGAATATAATATATTCTCATTATATTATAATGAGCACAATATGATTTATAAGAATGCCCTTAGTGTGAGAAGCTTAAAAAAGCAGATTAAGAAGCAGATATATTTGAGTTAGTCGTTTGATTTATTTTAATGTATATATTAAAAAAATAAGCAGTATTTATTTTATTTTATTCTATTTTTGTCAGAGAGGTGTTTATTTTTCTTTCTTTTAAACAAAAGTAGCTTGAAACTGTATTTAATTTCCTAGCCTGACGTGAAAGTGTGATGTAAACATCTGTATATTTTAAGAGTGGGCCTAACTCATGCCTAAAAATGTACAGATTAATAAAAATTTCAGTCAGTCAGTCACATAGCTCTCTAGAAAGAATGCTGCAAATTATTTCACAGGAATTGGTTATTCCTCGGAACAGGCGCATGGAGACTCATTTCAATCGATTCAGCGTCCTCAACCTCTTCCGGTGGGCGCCAACCGTTCTGGGACCCTTTTTATTGGATTCAGCGTCCAAAATTTAGTGGAAAATGACACCCTACACGCCGTAATCGGCAAAAATGTGAAAATCCATTTTTCGAAATACATATTTTGACACCTACCCCGCCCGAATTTGGACCGATCGGACTGAAAAGTTTTGAGGACCAACTAGAGCCGGGAATTGACCCCTATCTCAATTTTCAGATTTTTAGAAAATTTTCTACTATCTAAGTCGGCGTGGATGGCAGACGGCGGAAGGACATTTGACTTCTTTGATCTAGACACCTTGACCAGAAAAAAAATTTGGGCCGACATTTTGTTTAAGCGCAAAAAGTAACTGGAAACTGATTTAAAACTGCACTGATTTCTCCGTGATCGTTCATTTTTACGTCTTCAAAATAGAATATATTGAACGAGACAATAACCAAATTCATTCGATAGCCCAGATTCAGAGCAAGTTTTCCCAAATAATGCTTGCTGAAACACCTGCGCCTTAACATAACAAGGCAAAAAACGAACTCTTCTTCTGCATGTTAGCAATTTTACTGGGCTAAGACACGGAAGAACTTCTTTCATGGCTAGGATCAAAATCACTACGTAAACCATAAAATAAGGAAAGGCAGTAATGCCAATAAAAAGAGGCTGAATCAAAAAAGTGATTTTGATACAAATTAATTTTGAAATCACCCCCTATGTTTGTTGGAATCCAGAAATGGTATTCTGGATAACTTGAAACATCATCTAAGAACCTTTTACTTAGGTATTGTCACAAGGGAATAACAAGGGCTTCTTACCTCCTCAGCCTTTAGGATCACAGAGATCCAGGACAAACAGGAAAATACGGGATGTGAGGATTCAACGACCTTCTCTATCATTCATAATCCCCTTGGATACACTTTCTGTGCATTCAATAAAAGTTCTATTCCGTCTCTTTTACCGCAATAATGAACTGTATTTTTGTTAGATTCGTTTCATTCCCCATGTGCCCCGTTTCGCGGCTCACATCGACTTTTAACATCTAATTCTTTTTGCAGTAGAGAAATTCAATATTCCGTCCACACGATAAATTCTCATCTGCGAGTCTTCATTGCAATTTATCAAGGAGAAGGCTTCAAAACCCGATTCTGCTAGTCACGGAACCGACAGAGGCAGGAAAATCAGACGTTTCCCTTCATCAATTTTCCGTTGGTTCATCATCCCTTCTTGGCAGTTTCCGTGACCAGCCTACGCCTCCACAAGCCCGTTGGGAAAATAACGGGAGGGTTTTCCTCTTCTCCGTCGGAAGCGTGTAATTTGGGAGCGGCCACAGTAGATAAAGTAAAGGTTTAATTTAAGGTTTTCGTTTTTATTAGCCAAGTCAAGCAATGGTGGGCTTGTGCAAAACGGTGCAAATTATTTCACCATTATCATAGTTTACAATTCATGGTGGACCTAGACCCTTTGCGGGAAAATGAAGCTGAAACGTGTCTCAATCGATTCAGCATCTAATTTAATGGACAATCAATTGTTGGTCACGTTTTAACACCGTTTTTTTATTGACTCTTTCCAACTTTTTAGGAGACAGATGACATTTTATACACCTTCTTCCCTTTATAGTGCTGTTATTTGACTCTTCACAGAACTAATGTTGAAAGCCAGCAATTTAAACCCCACCTTTTTTGATAATACGAGAGTACTCTTGTACTGAGTACTGAGAGTACTTTCAACCGTAACATGCCTCGGTGAGGCACAACTAGGACCCAAACGGAGTTTTTTTAAAATTATTTAATTTTTTATTTATTCATTTATTTATTATCTTTTTTTTTAGAGACCATCTTTAGAGACCTTGGCTTGGACGGTGAACAAACATTTAGGATTAGGAATCGACACCATTCGCCACGTAAAAGCAGAATGTTAGGGGAGAGAAACTTTTTTTGTCGATACGAATACATACTTACTAAAACATAGAATCTGAGTATTTCAATAAACAGCATAAACCAAGCAAATAAAGTGCGCACCCCAAGCTAGCTCAATGTTTCGCAAATTTTACTGGCCGCAAGTTATCAAGAAAGATCCAGAAATCGAATTTTCTACCGGGGGGGGGGGGGGGGGTCTGGATTGACGATCATAGTGGGCTGTGCATTCTGTGTGGCAGGGGAGACAGAGAATCCATACTCCACATTTTCTGTAACTGCTCACAGCTAAACAATAATAGGGTTCGGTATTTCGGCTCAGCTAGGCTAAGCCCAGATTATGTACAACATTGCCTTTTCGCTGTAGCGAACAAAGACTTGGCTCTTCAATTATACGTTAGCTTACTTGAAAAGGGGAAAGTTTTTGGAAGAATTGTTAATTGATGTAGGACTGAGGTGAGGGACCTGGTGAAAGAAGATTAAGATGTTTTTGTTCTAATAATATTATTAGTATTATTATTCATTTTTTAGTTTTTCCCGGTGGTTTTGGATACCTCCCTACTTCGATATATTATTATTATGTATGTTTATAATTTTAAGGAAGCGAACCCTTTGTGGTAAAGGTCTGTGTGACCTAATAACTGCAAATAAAATGCTTTTGATTGATTGATTGATCCAGAAATCGACAGTTATGCCTTATCCCGAAATCATCCTTCTTTGACGTTGGTGTGTGGAGGGGGGAGGGGGATATGGGAGAGGATAACTTCTTCAGAAGTTGATTTACGTTACATTTATTATATAAATCCAAATTATGGACAGTATTTTTGAAGAATTTTTTAATCCACTTAATTTTGCGAATCGAGATGTTTTTGTTCTAATAATATTATTAGTATTATTATTCATTTTTTAGTTTTTCCCGGTGGTTTTTGGATACCTCCCTACTTCGATATATTATTATTATGTATGTTTATAATTTTAAGGAAGCGAACCCTTTGTGGTAAAGGTCTGTGTGACCTAATAACTGCAAATAAAATGCTTTTGATTGATTGATTGATCCAGAAATCGACAGTTATGCCTTATCCCGAAATCATCCTTCTTTGACGTTGGTGTGTGGAGGGGGGAGGGGGATATGGGAGAGGATAACTTCTTCAGAAGTTGATTTACGTTACATTTATTATATAAATCCAAATTATGGACAGTATTTTTGAAGAATTTTTTAATCCACTTAATTTTGCGAATCCTATAAAACTGATCTTTGTAGTTCTGTATGTGTAGGGTGACCCGATAAGGTTAAATACTTTATAAAAGCAACTATAGATAACATTTGAATGTACCAAATGCAGACGCGTTTAGGAAATCTTCTGAACCTTGATATAATAGAAAATTACTTTAGTGATTCGAGATGGGGAATCAGACAAGGACAATCGACGTTCTCGACGGGTAGGACTCACCTGTGCTCACCGAAGCGAGAGTAATTTCAATTCGGCACGTTGACGATCCTATCGGTTTCCCATTCGACTTCATTTGTAGCGGCACCTTCGAACGTCCTTCTAGGCCCGAACGTTTTCTGGCCCTGTCAACGGAAAATAGCCCGTGAGAGGAAATCAAGGTATGCGTGTAACGACAGAAGGATTAGGAACGAAGAGGTTATAAATTATTAATGGACTATTAGAGATTACATTTTTTAAAATTAATTCTGCGAATTCTTCCACAATGGTTAATTATTCATTGGAGCAAGATTATGGGGAAAACAATGAGCGTGGGGTGTCCAGGACTTATTTCAATCGGTAGGTACCCACTTATTTCAACCCATGATGACCCATCGGCGGGTGCCAATCTTTTTGAGACCTATCACAATGGATTCATCGTCAAACATTTTGTGGAAAATGATACTCCGCATTCCTGGTTACCAAAAACTTCCAAAAGCAAAAAAATGTAAAATAAAAAAAAAAAAAAAAAAAAAATTCTCGCATACCCTCCTACCCCCTTGGATTATAGTGGACGTGCTACCACGCAGGTCGGTAGCTCTGGCTAGGTAGGGCTGTCGTCTTGTGTTGCGGGTTAGTATGATATTTACGCCTGTAATACCTCGTAACAGATAATTCACAGTCAATTCTGAGTTGCGAGTAATGAAACTCCCATTATTGCAGCCGACCCCACCATGGATATAAATCAGATATCTTACAGGCGCACCTAGTACGCTAACCCGCAACACTGTCGACAGCCCTCCATGGCTACTTACGGCGCACGGCCATTGTGGATTCACCGAAGTTACGTTGGATGAACTCGAATGAATACCAATGCGTGTCATATCTTTATGATGTCTACCTGAAACACAAACATGTTGATTGTTGGCTCTGTTGACGTAAAATCACGGCGCCCGCACGTGTTCTGCTGTGTAGACGATCCTACTAACGCCGCCCCCGAACTGATAGCTGCCACCTGCCACGGATCTGACCGCCACTTTCGATTTGCCACCTTGTTGACCGACTGTAAAGGTCAGCGCCCTACAACTCCCACTATCGGTTTTCTCGACTATCGTGGTCAACCTTTCCGATCACACTCAAGTAGAAAAATTATGTTTTCACGCCGCGGTTGCCTTCAATCGTTTTCGATTACTATATCAATGAATCTTCATTTTTCTGAGTTCAAAAATGGCTACTACTTTATACCTGTGTGTTTCTATTAATTATACCTGTGTGTTTCGTAAGAGAGGAAAACAATTTCCCAAACTCAAATCAGTATCAGTATCTCTCAACACAAGATCTAAAACAAAAAAAGAAACATGTAGCTAATGATTCCAAAAAGCCACTTTTTGAGTTCGTCAGAGTCAATACGATAGGTAATATGAAGAATGATAATAATTTTTACAAAATTTCAATACAAGTACTCATTTCTAAACTACGAATTTGCGTCCATACCCTGCCTCCGTTTGCAACGATCAGTAAGGGACCAGTCTCAGTAAAAAAAAAAAAAAAAAAAAAAAACCCCACCATCCTAGTGACAAAAATATCGAACATCGAAATTTTCGTACCTATTTTTTTCTCCTACCGTGTGGGCGATTGGGCTGAAAATGAGTCACTGAAGAACGCAAATGAAGTTTAATTAAACAGATTGAGAACGCTCGGACAATGGACGGCCGACGAACATTTCGGATTTTGAATCTTCGATCTGTGAATGGTAAAAGTTTGGGGACGATTTTTTTTCGTAGTTCAATGTTAATAATGAACCAAAAATTAGTTTGTACATTTTTGAAATATACTTTTGGGTACAAAAATATGACGCAGATTCTCATAAAATGACAGTGAATATTGTAAAACGCATAAAACTCGTCCATAGACCTGTCTTGCCTGAATACCCGGCGAATAAATGTGTTGCGTCGAATTATTTGCTTTGAGTACCAAGGCGATATGAAAACTACACGACCGCATTATATGTCGTGTTAAAAGAGAATTAACCTTGCGGCCCTTGCGCTTTAGCAGCAGGAAATTGAATGCAACAGTTTTTCTGATCAGCACTTTAGCCCAAAGCTTCTCATCTATAATCAAAGTGATGCGAGTCATGAGATCAATGCACTGGACCATTCGCAGGAGTGTTTTGGTTATTTATGTTTTCTATATCATATTAATGAAGCCTTCTGTCTAATATTACCTAAAGAATACATTTTGACCTGGCATAGTAACATTACTGCTAACAACCGTGGTTTTGCGAGGTAGTTTTTATTATAAAGCGAAAAAATATCTCTAAAAAATGTTCTCAGGACGAAATTGAATTCAAACATGAAAAAAATGCTCTAGCTCTTAGGCTGTTGACCCTGCACATCTATCTCGTTCGATTCAGTGTCCGAAATTCTATCCATTCTTTTCAAAAACAAGGTCTCTCTATACTATAACAAGAATCTCTGTCAGTTAAATGGAGTGTAACCTTTATCACTTTCGATTCTCTGGTACATTTTTACTTTTTACGAAGTAGAGCAAGCGGTAACCTACCATTTACATTAGTGACGCTTTGTGTTTTCCCATTTCATTCCCGTTTCGTGTCCTCCCTTGTACATAGCTCATTATACTGAGCATTCGATGTACCTAATCATCCTGATCCCGTCACATCGTCAGACCTGAAAATGTCAATGGCCTAGGAGAGGACGCTTATTTATTTATTTGAAATATGTTTCATAACAATCAACATTATTTTGCAAAGTTCTTCAAAAGTTAAATATAAAACATTTTTCATTATTTTTGTGTAACAAAGCAGAATTTCCAATAATAAAAGTCAATTGATTAATTGCAACCCCCTGCTGGTAGCCACACTGTGCTCAGTTGGATTTAATAAGAATAGCAGGAAATAGCTCACTTTCAATTGTCTTAAGGATTGAATTTGTATTCATACCAATCATACAGAGCTCGTTTCACAAAAGAAAGCATGCTAGTTTCTGATACCATGTGCCTAAGGTGAATACATGTCCATGGTACGGTTTAAATGCCACATGATGACCCTATACGGCAATATCTACATTGGAACCTAATGGCCATTTTACTTTTGAGTTTCCGAATTTAACACGTCAAATTTCATGTCCTTTTACGAGTCAATGAAGGGACTACTTAGTCGCCAGCTAGTTGGAACTAATAATACGGGGGGTAGTGGTACCTGTCCTAACTTGCTCGCCTATTGGTCGTACTATTGTGAATGGCAAAGGAATCAATCGTCGAACCGGATGAAAAGAGCATCCGGCCTATCCCATCCACTCGTATTATCAGCCTGGGAACGTCATTCACGCATCGCTCAAAAACGCTTCCGATTCAAAATTATTTCGCCGTCACGCGTCGAGTTGTGATTGTTCATAAGCTCTCGCATGAGTTGGGAAGACTACCATCCAAAATGCATCAAATGATCTTGAATTATACCAGTTGATGAATAGAAAATAAATAGGCACTGAACCCAAGGGAAGTTCGAATACAAGGACCCTGCCCGAACAGCATACAAGGATGGGAAATCTATCCTAGGTGAAGGCAATAATATCAAATACGAATATCACTTTGAAAACAGAATAATTATGTAAACAGTAGGTGGAACTGGAAAAATGATTTTTTTTTAAATACAGGAGAATATTAAGTCATACGATATTCAAAGGTTTATAAAAAAAAAATAGATAAATTCAGTACGGCCTAAAAAATTTAACTAGCGAATTTAAATAGGTAAGGGATTAATATTTCAATGTGAGTGTTGGATTTTTTAAATCCCTCTTACTAAGGAAATTGAAATTCGTACAAATTATCCTGTATTCGGAGACAAGTTTTCTTGTGGCGTGAACATACGGTGAAAAGGGGCAGATATGAAATAATCGTATTTATCAGAATAAATCCCTTGGTGTCATGATTGGTCTTCACTTGACACGAATAATTTACTTACTACGTGGAGGGCGCGTAGGTATGGAACCTCTCCAATAATTTACGTTATCAGTTATTCGACATGAACCAGCTCCAGGTAAGTTTCAGATAAAAAATAATGTGATGGAACATGAATCGGGCATTGGAGAATGCCAGATTAGCGATGGTTTGCATGAAGTTTCCCGAATTTGCTTAGTTCAAAGGGTTTCAAATATCACGAAATAAAACCATATTATAAAGAGAATTAGCATTATTTTAAAAGATTTCTACTTTCTTTGTAGCGATCAAACTCAGTTTTCGAGCAAGGTTCTCTCTTGGGGCCGATAACTAGAACACGGGTTATCGATGGTAATCATTACCTGTAGTTCGCGTGGATTCAACTGTGTCAAATTCAAGGTCGCTACAGTTCGTCAACCCGGTCTGCTCACACTAGTCTCCGGTAAATGAATAGGTACCAATTTTTTACGGAGGCAAAAGAGGAGAAAAGGGTTACGAATGGCTTTTTGAACGCGTTTGTTCTACAAATTTGTGCGCGCGGGGCCACAGAGCCAACATCGCACAGCTATTTTTTGCGCACTTTTGGATGGTTATTCCTAGAATCAACCTATTTTTTCATACAAAAATGCCAAGTCTCCGATCCGGCCCAAAAACTTTTTCTGGGCGTTTCAAGGGGTCCAGATCAATATAAGCAAATGTCCGTCTGCCGTACACGCCGATTTCGGTAGTAGAAAACTTTCTATAAATCTTAAATTTAGGTCTTTTCCGACTCTAGTTGGTTCTCGAAACTTTTCAGCCCGATCGGATAAAATTGGGGGGAGGGGGTCAAAATGTGTAATTTAAAATTTTGATTTTCGAGATTTTCAGCAATCTAGGCGTGTGGGGTATCACTTTCGACTAAATTATGGGTACTGAATCCAATGAGACGGGCCCCAGAACGATTGGGGTCCACTGGAAGAGGTTATGGGTCAAAATGGGTATCTATCTAGGTACATATTTTGAATGTGTGTTTTCAAGATTTCTGGTAGATAGGCGTGTGGAGTATCATTTCCCACTAAATTTTGGACCCTGAGTCGACGGAATGAGTCTCGGACACGCCACACGCACTGTTTTCCCCATTTTCAATATTTTTGACGATTTAGGCGTGTGGGGTATCATTTCCCACTAAATTGTGGACTCGGAATCAAATGGAATGGGTCTCCATGCTCCTGGTCCGAGGAATAACCACCCTGTGAAACAATTTCTTGCTCTGTCTCTTTCAAAAAAATATTTGATTTCCTTCCCATTTATCTTCTTCTAAAATTAACATTAAGCCATTCTTTTCAAGTACCAATAAAAAACCCGGTTTTACTAAAAATACGCAATTAATTAGTAAGCTTTTTTTTCTCCGATAAAATGAAATCATGACTGACCACACTTGAGTGATGCAAAACGAACTTGATAATTTTTTTTTTTTCAAAAACTAAGTAATAAAAAAATGTTAATAAAATTTGGTTAGTCAAACTAAAGTGTCGAGATGCCATTGGACATAAACCAAAACAGCTCGAACAAAATTCAGCAATCTAATGATTGGAATCGGAAAATTTAAATTTCGCAAGGAGTAGGTATGTATAATTTGTATAATAATAGTAGAATGATTTTCGAGGGGATTTAAACAGAAAGTCCATGGGCTTAGAGAGACATGGTGGACTATTTACCTTCAACTGTTGCCTGAACCTATCATGCTCGCGTGCACAAGCTCTGCGTGCTGTCACAGAAAATTTGCACAACGTCGAATCGCCTGTTCGGTGCACTGAGCCGGTGTACAAGGACCTATTCGCCGCGCGAGGCGCCACCTCTGCCGCTCCTCGTTGCCAGAGCGGAGAGGCGGTGGGGGGAAGGAGCGGGTGCTGATCAATAACAGAAGGAAATCCTTCCTCACCACCCCCACGATCACTAAGGTCCTTTTCGCTGCGTTCAGCGGGAGTTTACGTTTTTTTTTTTTTTTTTTTTTGCGATGTTTTTCTCAGAACAGGCGGTTTTTCTCAGTGCGCTCCCCAACAAACCGACCTCATTACGTATAATTACGACGAAATGGCGTTCCCTCGATTCATTTCCTTTTTAAAAGGAAAAACCATTTTAGAGACGAACTGAGGAAATGCTTTCTGCGTTGGTGACAGTAAGCGACTCGAGGTCATTCACCCTTGCAACTTGAAGGGTGAAGCAACTCATACGAAGTGGAGCCAACTTAAATTCACTCAATTCCCCCCGAACCCCAGGCAAAGTCTCTACTCGTACCACAACAGATTCTCAAATAGTGTCTGCTTCTTACTACGGAGGTAACCAGGCGTCCATTCAGGGGTACACCACGTAGCAGTGGTACCCCTAACAAAAAGAAGAAAAAAAGTTGAGTGTACGTAAAAACCCTGTTTACCCCACCAACCTGATGTGGGTGGATCAACAGGGAAAAAATGTTCTCAAGTTGTTGATCCGGCGATTTTAACACTGTAATATCAATTAAATACGCAAAAATTTAGATATTGTCTCCTAACCATTGATTTTTCAAGGCTCACACTTGCCAAATTGGCTTTAGACGACAGTTTGGACCAACAGCTGCTTTCTGGGAAGTCCCAGTTGACCCCCCCCCCCCCCCCCCATCTCAAATCATAAATGTTGAACCATTTTGGAGAATTATAGGAATCACCTAATCGCGCCACCATGCAGACTGGGCATCAAGTTCGTTTCTATACTAGAGCCTCCGTTTCGGTTTAAAATAGTTGGATTCGACATTATTGAGCGAGTGGGGTAATGTTTACACAAACTTATGAACTCTGGATCGATTTAGATGGATCCCGGACCGGCTGGGGCACATCGGAAAAAAGTATGGGTCCAGATAGTCTTTCTGAAAATGGATAGGTTTTTGAAAAAAAGTTTATTTATTTTATCCACTGGTTTTTCTGTTTTTTCAGATACTCTGGGTATCTTGTCGATACCTTTTCCTAAAAGAACAAAATCCATTAAAAAACCTCTGTTCAATTCATCATATTCATACCAAATTCTCTCCAATTTGCCAAAACATTAGACATTGTATGTTTTTATGTGCCCCGGTTATATGCTCAGAGCGCGTCGCTGGACCTCCATTGCCTTCGCAGACGATGTTGTTCTCTTGAGTTCGTCTGCTGCAGGAATGCATGCACTGATGAAGTTTTGAACATACCCTTCGTGGGTGCGGCTTCTCACTCAACCAAGCCAAGTCTTTATATGTGCCAATCGTCCCGCGAGATGGCAAGTTGACTGTACCAAGCAATGAATACAATATGCAAGATATCTCCACGGATTTCCCGACAACAACATGGACATATTTGGGCATTCTCTTCTCCGTGTACGGGTCTACTCGACCCAACTTCAACATATTATTTGCAGAGGTAGAGAGGATACTCCCGGCACCGTTGAAACCACTGCAAATCATCGAGATGCTAAGGACTCACGTCATACCAGCTTGGATGCACCGCCTGGTCTTGACTGTATCTACACTTAAGTCCTTGGGATGGCTTGACCTTCGGCGATTTGTGGGGGTACCTGGCGACACACCTAACGCTTTTTTTTATGCACCAGTGGATGATGGAGGACTAGGGCTCATGGAGCTCCGGACCCTTATACCTGAGCTTTGCTTGGTGCGCCTTGCTTCAGCAAACGCCGCACTATTTGAAGTGCAGATGCCTGAACTGCTTCCAACTTCTCTACAGCGGACACAACGATGAACCCAGGCCTGGACATCCACTGCTGATGGCGAGGGACTTGAGGGAATAAGATTTACCCCAGTATCAACCAGACGGCTGAAAGAAGACGATGGTGGGGCCCCAGCATGGAGAACGCAGGTTGCCATCAAGACGCTATGCAGAGGAATCCCGGTGTTGGCCTGGAGCCTCCGTGGGCGGCCTGGCTCCCGACAATGTCGTAGGGGATGTCCCCAAGACGAAACCACAAACCATGTTCTGCAATGCTGCCCATCAGTCCCGTTGCAGAGATGTGGTCGACATAATGCTGCCGTCCGCCTACTAGATTAGATTAGATTAGATTAATTACACAGGGGTAGAGGGGGGGTCCATCATCGTGCCCGCCCCCCGCACCTAGACCTAGTGGCCCATTGTGCTAACCCCCGGAGCTCATCTAGGCCGAAGCTCCGTGTTCCCGACTAGGTCCAGCAGAGCTCCGACCAGGTTCTCCTGGTTGAGGAAGTCCCCTCGGTCCAAAGTCCCGAAGGTTCTGAAACGCCTGTGTTCCAGGGCAGGACAATTGAAGACGATGTGAGACGCTGTCTCCTCGTCCTCGCCGCAGAGTCTGCAGTCAGGGGTACCATTGCGCACCCCAATTCTGCAGAGATGCCTCCTGAAGTCCCCGTGTCCTGTAAATAAGCCAACGGTGAGTCTCAGGGAAGCTCTATTAAGGTTTAGGCATCTCGTAGCCCTACCTTTTTTAGGACCAGTCATCATAATATGACCGTGCTCTTGCCGCGGCGTCCGCTCCCAGCGCTTCTGGTGCTGGGAGCGAACCCAGTTTGCCACCCATCCCGATAGCAGGGTGCGAGAGATTCCTAGGCATGGTTCAGGTCCCGTAAAGGCAGTCCCCGAACCACGCCTAGCCAGAGCGTCAGCTCGGTCGTTACCCTCAACCCCTGAGTGGCCCGGGACCCATGCGAGGACAACCTTGTTCGTTCCACTCAGCAGTTGGAGGGCTTCCCAGCACTCAAGCACCAGTCTCGAGTCAGAGCTCGATCCCATTAAGGCCTTGCTGCTTGGCTGTCAGAGAAGATGTGGATCCGCCTACCTCGATAGGCCCTCCTCATGTTCTCCTCAGCACATTCCTTTATTGCAAGCAGCTCAGCCTGGTATACTGTGACCCAGCTACCGAGGGAGAGCGAGAGCTCCCATTCTGGCGCCGGGCCGTACACCCCCAGGCCGGATCCGTTTCCCATCTTGGACCCGTCCGTGTACCATACCAGATCCCCTGGCAGCACCCCGGGGGGTCCCTGGGTCCAGACTCCTCTCCCTGGGATGACCACATTGAATCTCCTCCCAGTTAGAGGTTTCCTCTTGACAGAGTCAGAGGGCATGTGCACTAAAGGGCACTCCCTTACCCTGTCCAAAACCGTTGCGTGCCCCTTCCCCTTGGAGGGGCGCCAGTCCCGGTAACATTGGAGGCGGTATGCGGTCCCAATTGCCACCGAGGTCACCCAGATGTCCAGCGGGGGGAGATCAAGGAGTGTCTCCATCCCAGCTGTAGGTGCTGTCCCAATGGCCCCAGTGATAGCCAAACAGGCCATCCTTTGGATGGTCTCCAGGGCCTTGGTTGCAGTCACCTGCTCCGTTTTATTCCACCAGACAACAGCGCCATGTGTGATTCCAGGGCGAACTATTGTCGTGTATAGCCAGGAAACTGTTTTGGGGGTCAGCCCCCACGTTTTCCCGCATGCCCTTCGCACAAGTACGAACGTCTTTTTTGCCTTCTCGCATGTCTTCTTAAGGTGGGTGTTCCAGGTAAGCTTGGAGTCCAACGTTACCCCCAAGTACTTGACCACCCTCACTGTCTCCAGTTCCTTCCCAAAGAGTGTGACTTTCCAGAAATTGTCTGGAATTCTCCTCCTGGTGAAGGGTATTAGGGTGGTCTTTGAGGGGTTCACACTGAGTCCCACCTCTCTGCACCACCCTTCTACCACCCCCATGGCAGTCTGCATGAGGTCTCTGATTGTATCCTGAAACCTGCCCGACACCACGAGAACAAAGTCGTCTGCGTAGGCCTGGCACCAGAATCCATTGTCCTCCAGTCGTCTCAGGAGACCATCCGCAACCATGTTCCACAGGAGGGGGGACAGCACCCCCCCCCTGAGGACACCCCCTGGTTGTTTGCACCACAATCCGCTCCCCCGCGAGGGACGCAGTGACTCGTCTACTGCCGAGCATGGTCTTTGTCCATTGTATAACTGTATCATCAATCCCATGATCCCTGGCAGCAACCATTACAGACTCGAATCCTGTGTAATTAAACGCACCTTCTATGTCCATAAACACCCCTAGAGCTATGTCTTTGCAGTCCAAGGCTCTTTCAATTTTACCAGTCAGGTGGTGAAGAGCCGTGTCGCATGACTTGCCCGGCTGGTACGCCATCTGCCGCCTGTGCAGGGGGTATTCTAACAAGGAACATTCCCCCACATATCTGCAGATCAGTTTCTCCAGGGTTTTGACCAGGAAGGAGGTGAGGCTAATGGGTCTCAAGTCCCCAGCCTTCAGGTGGTCGATCCTCCCCGGTTTGGGAATAAAGACCACCCTCACCCCCCTCCAGGCTTCTGGAATATGTCGAAGGGCCAGACTGGCCCTGAAAATTCTAACCAGCGTCCGGATCAGGGTAGCCCCTCCTTTCTGTAACAGAATAGGGTATATCCCATCCGGACCAGGGGATTTGTAGGGAAGAAACTCCCCCACTGCCCACTGGACCAGGTCGAAGGTGACACACTTCTTGGCCACCTCCCAGCACCGCCGCGTGGCCACCCTCCCCCAATCCAGTGCCGTTGCCCTCTCTTCTCCGGTCACTCTTATGGCTCCCGGGAAGTGTGCATCTAATAGATGCTCTAGGGTTTCCTCTGCATTCTGTGTGAACTCCCCAGAGGGTTTCATAAGTGTCCCCCCTGGGCGGGAGGGGATCCGTGCGAGAATCTTATGGACCCTTGCTGTCTCCCCCACCCCGTCACCTCCTGGCAGAAGTTTCTCCAAGATTCCCTCTTCGCATTGCGGACCCGCTTTTTGTATTCCGAAAGGAGGGTATAGTAGGTATCCCAACCAGCCCTCCCTCTCTTGCAGCGGTTGAACATGCGTCGCAACTCCACTCGCTGCCTGTCCAGGCTTGCAGTCCACCAGGGCACCTCCCTGTTGGATCTCACCCTGGACTCTGGGCAGCATTCCTCATAGGAGGACATTATGGCCGCTTGGACATTGTCGGCGGCCCCCTCTAGTCCTATCTTGTTAGGGATGTTAGGTTCCATCCCTTCCAGCTTAGCTGTGAGCAGGGGGCTGTACTTGTCCCAGTCTGTCAGTCGGGGTTTCCGATGGCACCTGGTTTCTCTTGCACAGCCCCTCAGTTCAAAGCGTATATACCTGTGGTCTGACAACGATAGTTCCCTGTCCACTCTCCAGTTCCGGATAAGTGTCCCCGCATAACTGCTGGACAGGGTCAGGTCTAGGACTTCTTCCCTGGTTCTTGTCCTGAATGTGGGTTCACTACCGATATTACTTATACTTAGGTTATTCCTAATTATATAATCAAGAAGTTTCTCACCTTTCAAGTTGGTGTCTGTAGATCCCCAAGCTGTGTTGTGAGCGTTGGCGTCCAGTCCCAGGATCAGGTGATATCCTTTTCTTCTGCACGTATCCACGAGTCTTCTCACTGCCCCATGGGGTGGATCAGTGTCTTCCCCCGACAGGTAGCCGGAGGCCACTACTATATTTGGAGTGCCCGAGGGCCCATCCATTTTTAACAGGGTGGCCGCTAGATCCCGTCCGCCTACTAACTGAGTACGCGAGGAGGAAGAGGTGGTCACTGTGGCAGGAAGTGCTCATTCCATTGGGCACACAAAGTCTCCGCCCAGACATTGTTATTGTTGCGAGCTGGCACCTGCGCCAGTCAAATGGGCTGCCGGCGTCGCAGGGTCAACGACCTGTGGAGGGTCTTGAACATTCATGCATCGTATCAAATTGGCTGGAACCTTCCCATTCGCTCGAGACAATACGTCGAGTTCCCAGAACCAGGGAAGGTTTGAGAAGGTTCTTGGCCAAGGCAGCCAGTATAAAAGTGAACCGGGAAAGCCATGCAGTTCAGTTCAATTCGGAGTTATAAATTGTGTGCAAGCGTTACAACCGTGAATTGTGATTGTGTCATTGTGTAAGTGCGCGAATGTGAACAGTGTATTCAAGTGAACAATTGTAATAAATTATTTACGAAGAATATAAATCGTTACATTATGAAGACCAACAACTCTGCCTACATCATGGCCATCGTCACAGGTGGCAATCGGTTCCCTCGAGCAACGCCCTTCCAATGCAAGATGGAAAAATATGGCGACCCTGAAATGAAGACAACAGTAATGGAACTAACAGGAGCAAACGTCGTCCATGTTGTTCCCCCCATAATTACATGGCGAGGTGTATGGTACCCCCTTCTGTGAATCTTCTGCGACGCCTCTTCCCGGACTTCCTCCTAGGATGGCTGACCAGATGCGTGGTGGATGGTGGCGGCTTCATAAGGGCCTTTCTGCGCAACCTTGGTCGGGGGCCCCCTCACAGGCCCCCCCTGAGGTAATTATCACTCCTTACCTTGACGCTAATAACCTAATACGACACAATATGGACGCTTTTCTTTTTCTTACATGCTCCACGACACAACAAAACCAGACTCACCCCACCCTTAAGAGGTTCATCCCTCATCCTTGGAGCAAGCCGTGAAGAGAGAAGATTTTTTTTTTTTCTTAAAAATTTGAATAGTGTAAATTCAATGCAATTATTGAGAAACGTAGACAATTATACAACCATTGTTGAAGTATTGGAGAAAGGGATGGTCCCTCTGGCAGGAGGTTCTCGTCCGTTTGGGTACCCATAGTCTGCGGCCGGATGTCATCATCATGAGGGAGAACACCGCCTACATTATTGACGTGGCTATTGTAACTGGGGGGAGTCGCTTCCCCAGACCAACCCCCTTCCAACGCAAGCTCCACAAATATAATACCTACCCCTGATATGAAGACAGCTGTGATTGAGTTGACGCAGGCTAGGTTTGCCCAGGTCATCCCTGTCATCATAACTTGGCGCGGCGTCTGGCACCCACCCTTGGCGAAACTTCTAGGACGCCTCTTCCCGGACTTCCTCCTAGGATGGCTGACCAGATGCATGGTGGATGGTGGCGGCTTCATATGGGCTGCCTTTCTGCGCAACCTTGGTTGGGAGCCCCCCTGAGGTGATTATCATTCCTTACCTTGACGCTAATAACCTAATATGACACAATATGGACGCCCTTTCTTTTTCTTGCATGTTCCACAACATGACGAAACAAGACTCACTCCACCCTTGAGAGGTTCATCCCTCATCCTTGGAGCCAGCCGTGAAGAGAGAAGGTTTTTTTTTCTTATAATTTTGAATTGTGTAAATTCAATGCAGTTATTGAGAAACGTAGACAATTATACAACCATTGTTGAAGTACTATTAAGATCAATAAAAATATGTAAATGACTCAACACGGGAAACCTAACCAGGCAAGAACATTGGAAGGATTGACAGATAGATAGCTCTTTCTTGATTCAGTGGGTAGTGGTGCATGGCCGTTCATAGTTGGTGGATCGATTTGTCTGGTTATTCCGATAACGAACGAGACGGCCATTTGGTCACAAAAGTCCTAGCAGTTGGCTATAACAGTAAGGGGAGGTTCCTTCAATTTATGTTTTTGTGTTGGTTTACGAATGAAACATTCGTATAAATACGAATTCATTACGAACATTTAAAAAGTATTTGGAAAGTAATGGAAAAGAAGAAAAGATTTGTTTATTCCGACGAGGAGAGGGCCATTCTGCGGGAGGCGGTTCTCAAAAGAAGAATGGTAGTGGAGAATAAGAAGACGGACGCCTCCACTGTAGTACAAAAGAACGCGTGCTGGGACGAGATCGCCGAAGAGTTTAACTCTCATCCCACAGTTGCTAAGGTAAGAAAGAATATATTCGGATGCAACAATGTACCGAAGGTACTGTAAACATTCTTGTGCGAATATTCCGATGTGAAATTTTCAACTTCTTCATCACTTTTTATTCGTGTATCCAGAAGACTGTTACCCAACTGAAAAAGTTATGGGACAACATCAAATTCAGGAGGAAGGAAGAGCTTGGCAATGAAAAGAGGGAGCGCCTCAAGATCGGCAGCGGCTCATGGAGTCCCGTCGCCCCCGAAGATCCAGAGATGGATATTTTGGAGGTCGAAATTAAGGTCAGAGACGACCTCGACTCCGATTGCGTCGCACTTCAGGGGACGAACATGTTGGGAAGAGGCATGCTGGTCCCCACTAGAGCAGACGGTATGTTGCCTACCTACTGAAGAGAAAAATCGTAATGTTGGTTGAAATGCACTGTCGGTGTCGGGGGCCCCTTGATAACACGCTTGATAAAGCGTCTAACTATCGATTTTGACTTCGAGATCATTGTATCGATGTACGTTACATTTATTTGGCGGTGACATATTATTCGCACAGTGGGAAAACAAAAACGGTTACATTTATTAGGCGCCTAGCCCTAGTTCATTGTGAAGACTAGACCTAGTTCATTGTGTTCATTGTTTGGTATAATTCTTTGTGTCTTTGCTTCCAAATTAGACGGGTTTCCCTTTTTGTTGGAATGGAAGTGTTTTCTTTGGGGTGTTTGAGGCATGAGGGACCAAAAAGAGATTGAGATTTGTATGGATCTGGGATTGATTGCGAGAGTATGTGTGTCCTGAATGTGGGAAGAATATGTCTCTCAGACCATGTCCTTCAAAGCAACATAGGTTTGAGTGGGTCTGCAGGACGAATGCTGCTCCTTCCCATCAAGTCAAAAGGAGTGTTCGTTCGGCATCTTACTTCGAGTGTAGCAGGATGTCAATTCCTGACAATCATTTGTTGATTAACCGAGTCGAACACTCTTTTATTATGCGTGATATGAGTGTGTGTTCCCATACGGTGTGTAAATGGCATAGTTATATCAGAGAAGTAGGTATGTTTGGAGGAGAGGAGTGTTTGGGAATGAATGAGCATATAGGTGGACCTGGCGTGATTGTTGAGATAGTTGAGAGCAAATTTGGGAAGCGTAAATTCAACCGTGGGAAGAGAGTGACAGGTAAATGGGTGTTTGGTGGGGTGGAAAGGGGCACGGGTAAATGTTTTTTTCAGGGTTGTTGAAAGAAGGGATAAGGAGACTCTGTTGAACATTAGACCTGCCTACTGCCTGGGACCATGACCTGACCATTACGTATTTATGACTTAATTATAGCGTACATGTTTTAAAATTGTTTATTTTTGTGTATATGGATTGTCATTTGTGCTCTACGTCACCGCCAAATAAGTGTAACAGACATCGATACAGTGATCTCGAAGTCGAAATCGATATTCAGACGCTTTATCAAGCGTGTTAAGGGGCCCCCGACAGTGCATATACCGTAATGTTATACCGTAATGTTTATTGGACCTATCTCACTTTTGTAATGTATATGTCATCAGAACTAATAACTGTCACTGAGGAGCCTAGTAAGGTCGAAGGCGCAAGGCCGAGATCAGATATTCGACAGACATCAACCACTCCTACTTGTGAGCCAACTCCGCGCATTGGTATGAATAGACAACGCAGAATTGACGTATTTACAAACGATAAAATTGACCAACTAGTCCTAAACTTGTGTGTATTTTCATCATGAATAGGGTGGTACATGGTACCGGTAAATCTCTAGTATACGGGGCGCGGTGATAACAGCGGCCATGGAATAAATTATTCCAGAACAGCGGCACGGATATCGAGAGCACACAATCGATTGTTGTTGATGACGTCATATCGACGATGAAGTAGTGAATCCTCGTGTCTCCACTTTTAGTCAAAATGAGATTTTTGTATAATATACAATAGATAGATATTATCTATGTATACCTGTGTATATCTATCCGTCTACAGATGTTAGCGCTCCTGTGGCCGGGAGTAAAAGATCGATCCGGCCACTCGATATGTTGGAATCCTTCTGAACTGAGACTTTTTTCTCTCCTGGAAAGTTCCAGTTTTGGAGATATGAGGATTCACTACTTCACCGACGATATGTTGTCATATTTTTATCATGTTTCCACAAAAACCATAAATAATCAAAAATAAATCAAAAATCAATAAGTCAATAAATTTAAAAAAAAAAAAAAACCTTTCGCAGCTCGAAAAACGTATGTCAAGTTCAATTTTCTATCATCATAGTCACTGAAGGAGTGATAATCGATCAGCTTGTTGTTCGAGTTCGATAGTAATCGATTTGTTATCTCAGTTTGGTATCTCTGCCCTGTAATAGAGAATAATAAAGAATAATAGAATAATAGAGATCACCTGGTGGTACCTGCTTGAATTACGTGCAATCCTTATGCAGACCTCCTCTGTGCATTTTTAGGGCTCAGAAGGAAACGACTCGCTGTGGAGGAGAGTGAAGACCAGATGAGGAGGCGGAGGAATTTAAAATTCATCGAGAACGACGATTTGCACAACTTGATGGTGAAGGAGTACGAGCTGAAAATCAAGCACGCTGAAGTTCAACTCCAGGCAACCATCAACGAACAGGCTGAAAAACAACAAAGGAATGCGGAGCTCCATGCCCTCTCAAAAAAAAATCTCGAACTGGAAATCTTGAGGAAAGAACAACAGTTGCTGTTAGACCGAGAACTATTTGAGTTGAAGAAGAAGGAAATGTTGGCTAATTTGGAAAAAATTAGCTAACTCGCCCACCTGTCCAACCCCAGTCCTCCTGTTCATCTTACAATGTGGTTCTCCCTATTATTTCCTCCTGGCTTTTTGTAATGTTTTCGATATTTGTTCCTTTTTGTAATATTTTTTATATTCTGTTTGACGTGGTTCTTTTGTTTTGTTCTGGTTCGTTATTATTATCATTAATTCCATTCTACCACCTGTATGTGGTCCTATTATTATTTCGATGTATTCAATATATGGTTGTATTATTACTTATTATGTAGTTTATACTACATACTGACACTACATAATGATCATTGTATCAATAACAACTCAATATTTCTGAAAATAATGCATATTAACTGAAAAGGTATTTTCAAGGTGCACTTTTGATAGAGGAATATTGAAATTATAATTGCTTTTATATTCACTCTGCATTTCTTTCCTCGTGCAAACAAATACGAAACACAAACAGGAATATTTCCGTGTCATTACGGAAGCGACACACGAAAGACAAAGTACACAGACAAGACAACCTGATAAGATTCTTCAATGTGATGTAGCCTTTTTGCCGTCGCTCCTCAAAGTTGCGTCCGACGTTATAAATCAGTGGGCCTCAAGTAGTCAATTTTATGTAGGTCCGTCTATTGTAGGTACACTAAAATGACAACACAAACCTTCCACCCAACATTGTGAAACAACGAACATATACCTATCAGTCTTATACAAAGAACTCCAAAATTACACATGAAATACATATGTACTTACATTAAACATGAACATCCAAGTTTGTTGAATTCAAAGCATGGGGTCTTCCTAGTAACAAAACTGCTTGGTACAAACACATACCATCACCCCACAGTTTATGCGCAATGTGATGAGGTATACCTGGAACGAACTCGATGCGTAGAAACGCAAAGCTATTGTGAGGCCGAATTCTGGCCGTCCGGGAAAAAAAGGAGAACAACGGGAGCGCTGACTTCAGCAGATCCGAACCGCGGGAAGTGCCACCGTCACCCACCTCTGGTGAAGAATCCGATCCTCACCATCGCGCCGGAAAATCAAGAGTTCCTGAAAACCCTCCGGCGGATTTTTGATCATTCTCGTCGAGATCGTCCCGGAATTAGCAGAGCTCCTGGCCTGAGCACTGTCCTGCGCTGAGACCCAGCCACCTCAACGCAGCCCAAACACCAACACGAACCACTCCAAGGTACCAGTGCATTCGGCATATGTAAAGTCATATCAAACTCCCGACAAGTTAATAAACCTGTTTTATTCTTGGTTTGGTTTTGATTTGTGCGAACCTGGAGTCCTTTTGGTGTTGCAGGGTTTTTAAAACATTTATCGGTGCTTAAGAATTTCGGGGATTCTGGATACGTCCCGTCCTGACTGGCCTATGATAGCTTGGCCAGTCCTAGGGAAAAATAACAAAGAGCTTTAGATGTTTATGTTAGATTAGATGTATCACGCCGAAACCGAAGCTCACAGCTATCAACACCTTCAGCAGAGGCGGCAGCGGTAATCCGCTGTTATCGGCCTACGTTTTTGGAAATATAAGGGGCACCAAAACTTGTGTGACAGTATTTTTTTTTTTTTAAACCGGAATCTCCTCTTGATCTCTTACGTATCTATAAATTAAAACACAAAAATATACGAAGTAAAAGCCAACTAATCAGATGTGTATGATAGCAAACTAGCATCTTTGCCAAAACTGACGAATATACCTTTTTGAGATCCTCTGCAACCTACGGTATTTGTCGTACTCGTCAAACTCTTCATATAATTCCATCATGAGGTGAATGCGACAGACGTAGTGCGATAAGGAAAAATGTGCGTACCGAAGACACAAAGTGCAAAATAAGGTCTCGAGTAATCGTCAAGGTACCTACCGATGTTATTTGAGAATTTGATGTGTGGAGTGGAGTTGTGACTCGACTCGAACTCCGAGTTGGTTTCATCAATACGGAGAAATCTTTCATCCAGTTCAACTCAAGTATCGGAGTGACTCGAGCGGTTGAGGAACGATTATCAATTCGGATATCGTTTGGAGGACTCCTCAACGTTGAGCCCCGTTTATAAATTCGGGCCTAAACCTTCGTTCCAAGAAACAGCCCTTATCGCATCATCTCAACCGCGGTGAAATTTATAACTCTTTAACGAATGGGACACATGTGAGAAAAATGGACCAATATAAGAGACTCGTGTTTCTTTTTTGGTTGGTTATTCCTTGAATAATCAACCTATGTTTTCATGCAAATGGTCAACCTCTCCGATTCGGCTCAAAATTTTTTTCTGGACGTTTCATGATGTCCTGATCAAAAAAGGTCAATGTCCGTCCGCCGTACGCCGTTTTTGGTAGTAGAAAATTTTCTAAAAATCTGAAATTTGGGTCAGGGGTCTGTTCCCGGCCTAGGACGGTCCTCCAAGCTTTTCAGCCCGATCGGACCAAATTTGGGCGGGGTAGGGGTCAAAATGTGTTTTTTGAAAAATGGATTTTCGAGATTTTGGGCGATTTAGGCGAGTGGGGTATCATTTTCCACTAAATTTTGGACGCTGAATCCAATGAAATGGGTCCCAAAACGATCGGCACCCTCTGGAAGAAGTTATGGGTCAAATTGGGTATATACTACCCATTTTGAATATGTGTTTTTGAGATTTCTGGAACCTAGGCGTGTGGGGTATCATTTTCCGCTAAATCTTGGACGCTAATTTCAATGAAGTGGGTCCCGGAACGATTGGCACCCTCTGGAAGAAGTTATGGGTCAAATTGGGTATATATTACCCATTTTGAATATGCGTTTTCGAGATTTCCGGTACCTGGGCGTGTGGGGTATCATTTTCTACTAAATTCTGGATCCTGAATCGATTGGAATAGGTCTGGGACCCGCCGCACCCACTGTTTCCCCATTTCCCCCATGTTGAAGAAATGAGTCTCCATGCGCCTGGTCCGAGGAATAACCAATCCCTGTGTAAGAATTCGCAGCGTTTTATTAATTCGTTTTTAATGAAAAAATATCGATAAGTCGTACGAATACAGGGAAGGGGGGGGGGGGGATTGGCAGCGCAAGGGGCACGGGAGTGTTTTAGATTTTGTTGAACGCGGCGATATCGACGGACTGTACGAAATCTTGGAATTCTTCAATGTTCTCTGTAAGTTCGTCGACAGACACTTTATCGTCTTCTACGACGCACATGATCTGCAGCTTCTTGATTCCGTAGCCAACTGGGACGAGTTTCGCTGTAATCAAACATGAATAGAAGTCAGAGACAGGTATTAATGACGAAATAGGAAACAACGAAATGGTATTTACTGAAATTTATGAAGATTCTGAATCCGCAGTGAAAACAATGCAGCTTATTCCACAATAGTTCATTTTAGGTGGACGACACTCAAGCGTTAAATTGCACACATTATTAAATTATCCCTAGTGTCCAAATTAATCTCGAAAGCCCAATTTCAAGATATCCGTTTGTCTCTATACTCAGCCTTGTGGTGACCGGGCTAATTGGGAGTTAGGCACAAGGGTCCAAATTGGGCAGAACAGAGAGAATTCAAATTTTACGGAGCGTTTCAGACGCCTATATTGGGCTGGACAGACAATAATATTTCGGATACTTTATTGGACAGATTGTGAGAGTCAGTACAAATATAAGTACAATAACCATAATATCGAACTGCTGTGCTGTGTGGCCTAAGGTTAATCAGGTGGGGGCCTGTCGCTCCCTCACCAGTGTGCAGAGACTAGCCTCTCTAACCATCACAGGAGCCATGCATCGTACTCCTACAGCCGCCATGGAGGTACTGCTGGGCCTGCCCCATATAGATATCTTCATCAAAGGAGAGGTCGCAGTGGCCTCCCTGAGGCTGAAATGGAATGGAACTTGGCGGGAATCAACCCATCAGGGCCATACTACAATTCTGAGAGTGATCAACACACCACTACTAGATATGGTGGCTGATGTCATGCCGAGAACTCCCTACAAACCCCACCTATATAAGTAATCAATAACTTCAGCGAGGCGAAGGGTCATACAATGCTGTCCCAGCGACCTGATCTGGTACACTCAAGGGGCCAAAATGGAAACAGTGACAGGTGCTGGGATGTATGGGACCAAACCTAGGTGCCAATACTCCACACCACTGGGGAAAAAATCGAAATTCTAGCGATCAATGCATGTGCCTTGGAGGGTCTGAGGAGAGGACATACTTAAACCCTGCAAATTCTTACACACGGGTTGGTTATTCCTCGAACCAGGCGCATGGAGACTAATTTGAACCTTGGACCAGGCGCGTGGAGTTTCATTTCTTCAACATGCGGAAAATGGGAGAAACAGTGAGTGTGGTCCCGGACCCATTTCAATCGATTCAGGGTCCAAAATTTAGTGGAAAATGATACCCCACACGCCTAGGTACCAGAAATCCCGAAAAAAACATGTTAAAAATGGGTAATAAATACCCAATTTGACCCATAACTTCTTCCAGTGGGTGCCAAGCGTTCTGAGGCCCACTTCATTGGATTCAGCGTCCAAGGTTTAGTGGAAAATGATACCCCACACGCCTAGGTACCAGAAATCCCGAAAACACATATTCAAAATGGGTAATATATACCCGATTTGACCCATAACATCTTCCAGTGGGTGCCAATCGTTCTGGGATCCATTTCATTGGATTCAGCGTTCAAAATTTAGTGGAAAATGATACCCCACTCGCCTAGATCCCCCAAAATCTCGAAAATCCATTGTTCAAAAAACACATTTTGACCCCTACCTCGCCCAAATTTGGTCCGATCGGGCTGAAAAGTTTTGAGGAATGTCCTAGGCTGGGAACAGACCCCTGACCCAAATTTCAGATTTTTAGAACATTTTCTACTACAAAAAAAAGGCGCGGACAATGGACGGAGTACGGACATTGACCTTTTGGTTTGTTATTCCTCGAATAATCAACCTATGTTTTCATAATAATGGTCAACCTCTCCGATTTGGCTCAAAATTTTTTTCTGAACGTTTCATGATGTCCTGATAAAAAAAGGTCGATGTCCGTCCGCCGTACGCCGTCCATGTTCCGCACCGTTTTTGGTAGTAGAAAATTTGCTAAAAATCTGAAATTTGGGTCAGGTGTCTGTTCCCTGCCGAGACGGGTCCTCGAAACTTTTCAGCCCGATCGGACCAAATTTGGGAGGGAGGGGGGGGGGGTAGGGGTCAAAATGTGTTTTTTGAAAAATGGATTTTCGGGATTTTGGGTGATCTAGGCGAGTAGGGTGTCATTTTCCACTAAATTTTGGACGCTGAATCCAATAAAATGGGTCCCAGAACGATTGGCACCCACTGGAGGAAGTAATGGGTCAAATTGGGTATTTATACCCGTTTTGAATATGTGTTTTCGGGATTTCTGCTACCTAGGCGTGTGGGGTATAGTTTTCCACTAAATTTTGGACGCTGAATTCAATAATGTGTGTCCCAGAACGATTGGCAACCACTGGAAGAAGTTATTGGTCAAAATGGGTATGTATCCACCCATTTTGTATGTGTCAGGATTTCTGGTGCCTAGGCGTGTGGGGTATCATATTCCACTAAATTTTGGACCCTGAATCGATTGGAATGGGTCTGGGACCCGCCACACCCACTGTTTCCCCCATTCGAGGAATAACCGACCCGTGTGTAAGAATTTGCAGATTTTTTTCATCCAGACACCATGAAACGTCCAGAAAAAATTTTTGAGCCGAATCGGAGAGGTTGACCTTTTGCATGGAAACATAGGTTGATTATTCAAGGAATAACCAACCAACACATCTCCGAATTTTCTGACATCCAGGCGTCGATTAAGGCACTCAGCACCCAATATCTCATCCAAGTCTAAGTGGTGAAGGACTGTTAACAGACTCTTTGTTCTCTAGTAGCCCGCAATATAGTGTCCCTTGGGTGGGTGGCGGGGCATAGGGGAATTGAGGGCAACGAAAAATCCGATGAGCTTGCCAGGAGGGGCTCCAAAACACCCTTCGTGGGCCCAGAGCCGGCTGTAGGTTTGCCCAAACGCTCTTTCATTGTCAGAATAACGCCATGATCTGGCCGTTAGAGCACACATGAGACAGACGACTCATATACAAAACAAATATATATATACTGTCGAGAGCGTTCAGGAGCCACTAACGAAATCTAGCACATTACGGAGTTTATACAATCGGTAAATACGTGATACGAGTACTATATATAACGATGAAATGCGTCTACATACATGCACCCCAAACGAGGCCATCCTTGACGATGGTCCTAACGTGCTTCTCCATTTCCTGCATGTCAGTCTCATCATCCCAAGGTTTGACGTCAAGAACAATGCTCGACTTAGCGATAAGGGCTGGTTTCTTTGACTTCTTGTCGGCGTACGCTTTGAGCCTTTCTTCTCTCACTCTCTCGGCCTCCGCATCCTGGACGAATAAAATTAGCATTAAAAATGAAACTGGCGCACATTAGTCACAAAATATAATTCACGTTAGTTCACCTCTTCTTCGTCGGAAGCAAAAAGATCAACGTCATCGTCGGCGGGGGTGGATTTACTACCAGCGGGAACGGCCTGAAGATTGAAGCCAGATGGCGCCTTCTTCTGGCCAGGCAGCGTCTTCTTGTCGGCTTCGGAGATTGATTTGATGTGGGTGTACCACCTCATGGCATGAGGTGTTGAATCGTTAGGGGCAGCGCCGAACGCTTCGAGCACAGCGATGTCCGCTTGCGATGCCACATATCTACAAAGTTGAGAGGAGATTTATTTCAACGGACCTCATCAGTATGCTCGGAACGTTGACTAAACAATCCGGCAATCCAAGAGGGAGTGAGTTCAGTATTGAATACGCTTCCCGAGATAGGTAGTAGTGTACTGTTTTGTATTTTGATCTGGGAATCAGGGCTCAAAAACGAAGGGTACAAAACGAGTGACTGACATGGGAAAACATATGCGTGTACTTGACATGACCCCCACAACACGTGGCACTCCTAGGCGCCGCTCTCCTGTCTTTTATCGACAATCACTTACCCATCGACGTAGCTCTTGTCGGCTATGAAGGAATCAAACTCCTTCACTCCTTTAGCTGACTTGAGATCGGAAATCATAACTGATTGAGCGGGATAATGTGACTATTTAGAATTTAGTACGACAGAGAACTGGAGTAGTACAAAAGAGCGAGAGGAGGCTCCAAAGAAAGGAAGGTAACCTGGTTGGGCGAGTGGTTATCGCCGAGCAAGATTTCTTCTTTTCTAGTCTTACCTTGTCGATGATGGACGAGGAGTCTCATTTTTGAATTTTTAATTTTGGATTACTAGCGCCTCGCGGCCAAAGTCCTCAAACTGCAGATTGGTTATCAGACTGGTTCCATGAATTTGGTTCCTTGAATTTTTGCTATTTTTTCTCATCACTATCAGCAGATCTCAGATCAGTGTGTATTGTTATTGCTACCCTAACCCTACGACATCCTCATGGCATTCACCTTTCTTCCGCTTTCTCTGTCTCGTCTGATCCGTTTGACAATTTCCAGGACAAGACAGTTTCGAGAAGGACAGGCAAAGTGATTGATTAAAAGAACATGTTCTTCAGTTCTCCAGAGTTTCTTTGGAATTCACTGAGAACAGTTAGGGTTTATAGGACTATTATGGCTAGTTTTCATGCTTAGAAATTGTTCATCACTCCTTTGATCGTTAACTGATTATAGAAATAACAATGAGCGATGTTAAAAACATCTTCATGTTACATAGTGATTTTCTTATTATTATCTGCGTATGATTCAGGAATGGAAATGTCTTATTTGTGAACCAACAAAACTAAAATTATGACCTACTCAAGTAAACACGCGCGATGAAAATGACGCCTGTGATATCATGCGAACCATTCTGATTACAGTTGATTACGTTTCATTTTCCTTCAGAGTCAAATATAACCAGTACTAATTATAACCGGCTGGTTCAACCCGTAACCATATTCATGGAAGAAAACTCGGCGCTTCGCGCCTCGGCGGGGGGCTCCGTCCCCCTGCACCCCCGGATGTTATTACTTTGAACCTGACGGCTAAAATGTAAAATACATGGAATCATGTTTTAGCTCCTCGCTCTCATAACTACGCTTTTTGCCCACGCACTTCGCAGTGCTTTGCATGATATTTTTTGATAATTCGAGAGCTATCCAACGAGTGGTGAACGAATTTTGTGGGATGAGAAATGACGAAGTACCATTTCCCTAGCAACGACTCGGTTGTAAGTGAAATTCATCTCACTTTTTCATCTCACTTCTTCATGTCACTTTTTGCAGGAGGATCCATCGCTAAAACATGATTCTATGTTAAAATTGTTCTCCCATAACCGTGTTATAACCAGTAACCGTTCAGTAGATTAGGATTTGGGCCGCCAAGCGCGCTCGTGCCGAGCTAACCGAACTAGTACTGCTACTGTTCAGTTCTCTCTCCCCAGGTAGTCATACTACAACAGCAACAGCAGCGTAGAACAGGAACACAAAACTTTTTTGTATCAATAAAAGATTCGTTTTACTTTACACCCTTCATAGGAGTAGAAGTAATGGGTAGGTGGGAACTATTACAGTAAGTAATTTATCAAGACTACTACGAGCATCGTCCTACTATAAAGCTTCGTTTATCACAAATCAGAATCCAGGTCAGTATTCCGTTTGTGCGCAACACTATCAAATACCAACCGTATGACGATCGGCTTTCGCATGGATTTTAACAAAAATAAAGAATGCCATAGCATAACTGGTCTGCCAGGTCATTGGAGGACATAGACCGAATAGCAGATGACAGTAATGCTTCCTCCTGGAACAAGCCTTCAAATATCCGAGATATACCAAGCCTGGTAGAGGCACAGCTTGGGGCAACACCAAAGAGACGAAATACCTATTTCTATGTTAGCATGCACATCATGCCACCTGTGTCTACAGGCTGTTGTGATCAAGAATCCTTACTGCGCATAGCTCCTACTGTGTGTACTACGTAGCAAAAAATGCCAAAAAGGCTGGAGTGAATGGTCTAAAGGTATTCGCAGAGGTGGCCGATGGCGAATGCCAGCTAGTTTCCTCCAGTTCTTTTGGGAGTCCTTGCATGCCGCACATGGAATTGTGCGATGTGTGCTAGATCTGATTTATGGCAGGTGAATTTGAATTTTTTATTAAGTAAGATGAGGCAGAAATTGAAGGAAGTATATTCTAAAGAGCATAGAGTCCCCGTGGCGTGTATAGGAACACGAGGATATGACTGTATTATCCAAGGTTATGGTCACAGCAGAATAATATTACCTTCGTGGAGAGTTATTTCGATCATTTCAAATAATAACTATTTCCTTCTCTCTTTCAGACTTCTCAACCGCACCCCTCAAAATGAACAGTATACTGACTAGAGCATTTCATACTCAGAGCGTTTTGGGTAGATATTATGCCGAAAGAAAGCCTTACATCCGGGATTTTGGGTATGACGATCGTTTACCTTTGAAGGGAACCTTGCCCCACGTGGACGGGCCTACACTGCCAATGCCAGTGTACAAGCCCAAGCAGTCCTGGAGTGAGAAGAGAGCCCTTTTCGGTCAGAATGATTATATCGATATCCTAGGTAAGCGTTACTGTTCGTAAGCTCTTCTCCTATCTACATAGTTACAATATTTGAACACTTTATACAAAACCACAAGATACATTTAATTTTAAATTCTCGTTTCAGGAGACGATAGCCTTCATCCCGTCAAAATTATGTACAATGTGCCATCTTGGCTGAGGGGTGTCAAGGGGAACGAATATCAAATACTTCTGAGGAAGAAGAAAATGCTGGGTAAAGGGATCTTTCCTATTGCTCGGCCGACGAGATGGGATGAAATCAACAAGCGCATCATTTATTTGTACAAATATCTTAACCGTAAAACGAGAACTTATTTCAATCCCAAGCAATAATATGCCAGCGATTGTTTTTGTATACAATTTAATTATTCTTACTAGAAAATAACAGGGCCTGTAATAAGAATATAACGTGTTGATATGTTTCCAATTTTTTATAAAAATCTCAAAAAGTAGTTCACGATGTGGTTACTGCTTGTCAATCATCTAAGTCTGTAAGTCTTTGATGAGGCACCCATTTACTCGCGGGTCAACTTTATTACTTAACCCTAATTGCACGGCCTTCGAGGCCTTCTCGAAATTCGCTTGAAAGTCTACTAAAAAAAAAGTTGAAGAACCACTGGTTCTGACTAGGAGACTTTTTTCACCAAAAATGTTCAAGCTCAGAAGTGGGCTGGTGGATGGAATAAATGAGAAAATATCCAGGTATTCACAACTATAAATGTTTATTGAAGTGAAAACTTAGGAAACTATTCTTTTCAACAGGCAAATCAACAACATAAATGAAACAACTTTTGACTAAAATAAGGAACTGGCGAGAGCTGAAAAAGTGAATTTAAATCGATGGTACTTGACTGTTTCCACGTATGTATCGAACGGCAAGAAGAAGATTGCCGAAAGGCTTGTGTACCTCATTTGAGGAGTAGGTATGCTGCTCAATATATAAATATAACCCACGCGGCGCATACCAAGATGATAATTATCGGATATAAAATTTGGTGCGAACTGTAATTTAAAAGACGGAATGAAGGTAAATAATTGTACAACCAGTGCATCACAAAAGGTTAACGATTCGTCGGAGGAATGACCTTCGGAAAATGAAGGCGTTTGTCCAAATTTTCTTTGGGCTGGTAAGTGAGATTACAACAGCACAGATATGACTTATCTATACTGAATGTTCGTCAAATGTGGTAATCCGGGAGTTTTTCGCGAAGACGTCGGTAAACAGTGCAGAAATGCGTGCTCAACGTTGAGATTGCAAAAACAGAGTGTTGCGAGTAGTCGCGAAGGTCCCATAGAAAGTAGATGCATAAGAAATGTGCAATGACGGCCAGCCAACTCTCAAAGTCTCGATGCCGCGTGTTGTTGAATAGCAAATATAACTGGAAGATAATGAAATTAATAAATAAATGTTAGCAAAAATAATAAAATTTGCTGAATTAGATACAATATGCATTTACTGGGTTAGTGGTAACTACTCACTTGCGCTATTCTGATGACTGCTTCAATAATATACAGAAGTCCGTGAGTTGGACTAGGTCCATCGAATACCTAAAACATGCAAGTGTAATGGAGCAATTTTCGTATTTAATATCGACGCAAGTCGTTTCTACCATTTCATTATCAATTGTATCTCGAGCTTGTGGTTCACGATATTGTCAAACTCACTTCCAAGCTTGAAAGATGGAGCGCGACACTGCCGCGAATAATTCCCAGGGCGATGAGACATACCGCGAGCAAGACTGCGATCCAACCCCAAATCGACATCGGCTCCAATCTGGGAGGCGGTCCCACTAGGCATGACATTTTAGATTTCGTATAATCAGGACGAGATGAGTCGGGCGGAATAAACATTTCATTTTTGATTGAGAATACATGGGAATGTGGTTAACTCAAGACCGAACTTGACTCTTAACTACTTGGAGTCCACACGATATCATTTATATCCTACATTGTGCAGTGGTTTCTGACCTAAAGTCCCCGAAATTGGTATCCCGTACTGTAATAAACACCAGAAATCTCGAAAACACACATTTAAGATGGGTAAATAGGCACCCATTTTGACCCATAGCCTCATCCAGAGGTCACCAATCGTTCCGGGACCCGTCTAATTGGATTCAGCGACCAAAATTTGGTGGAATATGATACCCCACACGCCTAGGTACTAGAAATCCCGAAGACACATTCAAAATGGGTAATATACATATACACAATTTGACCCATAACCTCTTCCAGTGGGTGCCAATCGTTCTGGGACCCTTTTTATTGGATTCAGCGTCCAAAATTTAGTGGAAAGTGATACCCCACACACCTAGATTGCAAAAATTCATTTTTTGAAATACACATCTCGACCCCTACCCTACCCAAATTTGGTCCGATCGGGTTGAAAAGTTTCGAGGACCAACTTGAGCAGGAAACGGGCCCCTGACCAAAATTTCAGATTTTTAGAAATTTTTCTACTACCAAAGTCGGCGTGGACGGCGGACGGACATTTGCTAATTTTTATCTAAACACCTTGAAACGTCCAGAAAAAATTTTTGGGCCGAATCGGAGAGATTGACTTTTTGCATGAAAACATAGGTTGATTATTCAAGGAATAACCAACCAACAAGAGGAGTTGGTTCATATAATTGTCAGGTAACAATTCTTATCAATATTTGTAAGATGCAGCGCCGACAGTGATATTTACTGGGCGTCACGGGCGATGGAGGATACTCTATGTCTAGCAAAATGTTATTATTTTCATTATTTTTGCCTTGCTGTTTCCTGCAATTACTAAATAAATAAATATGTAATACATTTTTATTCGTACAGTTATTACTGTACGTATCATACGTGAGAAAGAACAGGGACTTCCTCCAGTGCTTAAGAATCTGCCCTCTCCTGACAGTACATTTTCGAAAACGCACTGATGTGAAGGTACTTAGTAGGGCGCAAATAATACTTTCAATAAAAATAAGAAGGGGAGAAGAAATGAAAGGGTGAAATTATAGGATTCCCCTCGTCTAAGCCTCTTTCTCTCATTCAGAGAGGAATAAAGCTTGGAGGTTCCAAGGTGGGATAAACTGAGAACAAATACGAGCATTCGATACCATTCATAGGCAAATATTACTCAGAAGAATGGATAATGTAGGCATCAGAAACGAAGCATTGAGATGGTTCTCAAGCTATCAGTCTTCAGGGTCGTTAGTGGCTCATCAGGCGGGTTGTACAAGCGTTAATGCCAAATGAGGTTGCGATCTCCTTGAGAGAGTGGGTTCTTATCGATATTTAGATGTCAAAATCAATGAAAAGATGAGTTGGTGTGGGCACATCGAATTCTTGCAAAAGAAACTCAGGAGATTTCTCCATGTCTTCTATTACATCAGAAAATATCTCCAGACTGACAAACTTCGTCTGATCTACACCTTCCTGGTTCAGTCGGTCATCCAATACGGCATTGTAGCATGGGGAGGTACCTATCCCTAACACTTGGAGAGGATTAATGTTGCTCGCATGTGCAACGCATGCTCATAAAAATTATATTGAACAAGCCGTATGAGTACCCAACAGTCAGAGCATATTATAAAACTTTTCGAGTCCGGTCACCACGACAACTATTTAATTAAAGGGCTGCTCCTGACGTACCACAGAGACCCCTCATTAATTGATGATGGCCTCAACTCTCACCCTCATTCCACAAGATACAGAATACATGGGAATGTGGTAAACCCAAGACCGAACTTGACTCTGACAACGAGAAGTCCACACTATATTATTTATATCTTGCATCGCGCAGTGGCTTCTGACCTAAAGCTCCCGAAATTGGTGTCCACAAGAGGAGAATAATCAATTGGCTCATAAATCTGGGTAACAAAGGTAGTGAAGGAGTGATCGCCTAATGACAATTATATTATTCCTAACATATAGTTTATAATGTACACTTGCATAAAGAAATGCAGACTAGTCGGTTTGTAATAATAATACTTCAGCAATTGTGATTTCTAGTACCGACAGCGATTCTTGCTGGGCGACACGGGTGTAAGCCTATGTCTAGCAATAAGTAGTTAAGGTATTTCACCAAGTCTCGTTGTTAGGTACTCACAAACTTTTGTTCCTATCATGATTACATGTCCTCAACAACTACTAAATAAATAAATAATAAATAATGGCAGACCAAACAGGAAGAGCCAGATATAATTGAAACAAGCATTGCCTAAGTCATTCCTATTCCCAGCTTTGTCCTGCCTTGAGAGAGGGCAGGGCATGGATTTATCAGGTAAATTTGTGGTTAAAGTTGATATTCCAATCCATCTGGGGTTTATATTAGGGTGCCTATAGGGGTTTACAGGTGGAGAGTCTGCCTCTCAATGGAATCAACTGTAACTGCCGGTAATAACCTTCTTCAGAGCAAAACTATATCACTCGTCCACTTGAGTCAGAATGCAAAATTGTCGCACTACTCCCGCATTATAAGCATATTTTTTGTTCGGATCGCACTGAATGTTCAGCAGGGACATGCCAAATGCTAGAGCCATCGATCCCTTACCTACAAGATTTCCCATCCAACTCATGCCACAACATTGTGGCCTCTTCCCGAGCCTGAAATAAAGGCATATATCTGGCATTAATAGACAATAATACAAATTTACCTCCCATTTGAGGCACGTTCATTCGTCCAGCCCCATTAATTATCGGCTCCACGTCAGTGACTGCAAGGCGGTACGGAGGTCGTAAAGTCAGTTCAGCGTTCAAATCAGACAAATTTAGTCGGCTAGCTAAGCTCTGCGGCTTGTTATACGCTTGCCTTAGTTTATGTATCGTGTTATCTGGTGAAAAAAAAAAAATAATAATCAATACACCATGTAACATTGCCGGGTAAAAAGTCACAAAAACGACTATTCTTACTATCTTACCAAATTCGATGAAATGATATGGCCTTTTTGCTGAGATTAACTTTGAGGGCTCATACTGAGTGATGAATTCCCTCATAAGTTCGTTGAGGAAGCTGAAAGCGAGCGCAACAGGATAATGAAATTCCGTCATTACCAAGAAGGAAATGCCCCTCACTTTTACCATACTGAAACAGAAAAATACGTCATTCGGGATGAAACGCAGTTTGACAGTTAGATTGCTGTATTCTGTAAATAACGACCATATTGATATTTTGCTGCTTACTAAATAGTGAAATCTTTAAGCTGCAACAAGCACTTGTCGGGTAAGCTGGGAGCTTTATTTCCAACCATTTTTACGTATCGCTTGTTTTCCTTGATATTTTTATTCGTTTCATGATTAAAATCCGTACTCGCTGACAGGGGTAAACCATCTTTGGTGCGGAGAATCAGAGCATACACGATCATGCCGCTGTTTACATATAACCAATACTTTTTCCAATTACCGAATAGTTATTCAAGCCATCTAGGTACAAAACAGATTAATACATTTCTGGATGTTTCACGAAAATCGGTGTCTGATAGAGCACGAACAAAGCTAAAACCTAGTGATTATACCGAAAAAGGATAATCCACATGAAATGAAATGACTGAGGGAATCGGCCAACAAACCAATGATGAAAAAGAAAATAAGGACAATGATAAAAAGTGATAACAAATCAACGTTTTCTTTATTATGTTCTACTTGCCTGCCTGTCGCTGTAGACACAAACTGATTGGTTATTTGAGTACACTTTTTCTCAGCTTATGACCAACATACTACAATATTTCAACACAGCACAAATTTTCGGTACATAGTTATTGACTGTGAGAAAAATGGTGTTCCGCAAGAAAAGGTAAAACACGGGCCAACGCTGGAGCACAGATTTGTCCCTGTTGCAGATGGGGGCTCTCTGCGGACATATGCGGATTCGACACAGATATAACACGGATTCCAAAGAAGGTCCCTTGCTCAATGACGAATTCACTGGCCACAGACAGGCTCTTCAGCGAATGATGTCTGTACTCAATTTGAACAGTTGTATAGCTGGAGTCCATTTGTCCAACACTTTTTCGATCCAATTTGCGAGACTCCAGTTGGAAGGCGTAGCACAATCATACACTCATCCGACTCTTCTCCGGGTCAATCTACGCTCACCAGTCTGGACAAAAAATTAAGTGCGGAAGGTGGTCAACATGTTCAATAATTTTGGACTTCATGATCTAGACACGATGGCGGTTTGGCTATAAGAGGGAAGAAAGCCGGGCATATCTGGAGGGCAATACAAAATGCAAAATTTGGGTATATTCTGCATGGAAGGAAAAACCCTCAAAGGAAAGTTTTATTCAGTCATGCCTCATCTGGCGGGTGACGAGACAAAATTGCACCGACATTTTTGAATGTTGATGTCCAGTTGAAGCTCAAACTTCTTTTTTACATTTTTTTTTTTTTTTTTTTTTAATTCAAGCAGTGAGTGTGGAGTGTCTAGGACTCATTCTAATCGATTCAGCGTCCAACATTTAGTGGAAAATGATACCCCACACACCTAGACACTCCACACTCCTAGGTGCCTTAAATCCACTTTTGAAATAGGTAGGTAGGCAAATACCAATTTTTACCCATACCCACCCCCGGTGAGGGCCGATTGGTCGGGGACCCATTTCAATGGATCCAGCGTCTAAAATTTAGTGAAAAACGGTTCCCCACAAGCCTAGTTCCCAAAAACATTTTGTGTTCTATCTAGCAGTTTATCATCCGATGCTCTAATTAGTGTTAAATCCGCAGAAGTCAGATGACTTCGAATCCCTGGTTCAGATTGATTCCTTTCCCGTCCATTTTCTCTTAGAGTGTCACCCAAATTTGTTTTGGATTTCACCTTTCCCGCCTTAACAACTACAACAACACAACAAACCACGGGCTCACTAATCTTCTTCAATTCTTCTGTTGGCGGTTGGACTATTCGAGTCCTTTGTCCCAGTGCTGATGTTCCTTCGATATACCGTTAATCGTTTTGTTGAAAGATCTGTTTTCCATTGTTTGCTTAGAGAGTACGTGCTTGTAGACGCGCCTGTGCTGTTCGACATTTATTTGTGAGGACATCTCAATTCAAGTGGGCTGAAAGTGGAGAGGTAAGCTACGAAGCACTGATGGAACCTAATAAAGTTTTATTGTCACTTCTTTCTGGATATTGACTTATTATTTTTTTTTTATGGTGGTCACTTCTCGCTCTTCGTACCTTAGGTTTGTACCCACGTGCTGTGTATCTGACTTAAGGCGACGGGAAAAATTGTATACCACATTTCAGCTGTAGTCGCGTGTGTTCAGTGATGTAGGGTGTTGCTTGTTGGGTGAGTTCTGTGGGGGTTCCTTGCTTATTCTGTACTTTTCTTCCTCTTAGGTATGGCAATATTTGATTTGCCCCGTAAATGCATTGGTGGTATCGGAAAGGGCCGTGGCTTACTAGTAGTGGGCGGGAGGAACAGTTCTTGTTTCCTAAGAAAGGATTTTTGGTGATTCCTATCTCAAGGCTCAATGCCTAATCGCTTGGCCAGGAAATCCCCGCTCAAACTGTTCTGATTTTCCTGATGTGTGTCACCGAACAGGAAACCATTAAACAAAATAAATTAAGAAGAGAGGCTTCTCTGAGTAGAAATAAAAGTTCTACTTGCGAAACAATTCGGTCTTGCCATATATTTCCCCTATAATTCTACGATTTGCGCCGTTTTTACAGGATTCCTTAACAATGCCACCGAAGAAGAAAGCTAATGGTTATAGATTCCCGGAAAAACTCCCAAAAGGCGAAATTCTCGTTGATGTCGCTAAGAAATCGTGGGTGCTGGGCGATTCTATTGGAAAAGGGGGATTCGGCGAGATTTATTGTGGTAAGTGTATTTCCCATCTCCCTCCTTCCTTGATCACTAGCGATTCATAAAACCACTGGTTTCGTACGTAGCAGCTTAGTAATGTGAATTTAAAATGTTTATTACTTCGTTTGTAGCTGCGGAGGGTTCTGCGAAAAACCCATCGTCGTGGCCGTTTGTGATTAAAATTGTGAGTTAACGTTACCTATTTCCCAGTTGGCTTATAATAAATTAGATCATGCACAAGCAGTTCATTAGGTTGTAACTAGAATGGTTGTGAATTCGCGAATATCTTTTGACCTAGAATGCAATATAATTGATATGAAATAACCTTGCGTTTTCTTCCCTTAGGAGCCTCATGAAAATGGTCCTTTGTTCATGGAGAAAAATTTCTATCTGAAATTTGCCAAACCGGATGAAGGTATGTTAAGGCCCTTACGATTACGTGAGTATTTTTGAGATTGACTCGGGTACACTACTCCCTTGTAAATCGTTGATAATATGTTGGCCTTTTCCCGCCCGTGTCGGAATCAGGGCAAGGGCTTATGTCTCCCCACAGCGTCCTCTGTGGGTAAATTGGGCCAAAGTTCCCTTGTCTATCGGGTAAATGTGCAGCTACTAGAAAGCCTGATAGTTAGGATAGGGGTCCATAAGATGCTGCATTGGTAACTGCATCAAAGAGATGCTTTAACCATGCCCCGCTGGCTAAGTGCCTCTTCAGAGCACACAGCAATCTCTGACTTGCCCCTATTGTATGGGTGGTACCGGTTACTCTGTTTTGCTCTCAATCATTTTTCACTATATTTGGGACGCTGAATGATGAATTTTATCGATTTGAATGAGTCTCCATGCTTTTGGTCCGAGTAATAACCAACCCCTGTGAAAGAATTAGCAGCATTTTTTATTGAATGCAGTGATCGAATGTTCACTAATGCAATTTAAATGCGCTCAACAGGTAGGCTACCATATTTCACGACACATTTCTATCCAAATCTGTGTTCTTTGAATTAAATTAAAGTAGGCTCTTGAACCGAGTAGATGCGTCTGATTCTTCAGGGTTTTTGGATGGGTCTTCCCACTTTTATAGGGGAATTTTACGAGTGAGATGCCGTTTGTCCTTAACATACGTTGCACATGGCACTTCTCCTTTTACGACGGTCCTAAAAAAATCTATGAGATTTTATGTGCTAACACAAAATAATCTATATAAACAACGTTCGGTCACTATTCCGCCGAAATTGAGTCGAATCAAGAAGCAAGTGGCATCACGTGAATCAGCGATAAAGCGGCCCATAGACACTCAATATTATTGTGCAACCCACATTGCACAATATATTGACGGCAGCCCCTAGACGGTCGATAGAAATTGTACAATATTTTGATTGGTGCAAGTAGTAGTAGTAAATATTGTACCGTGTAGAGTAGATATTGAAGGTTGTGCAATATATTGCGCAATTGCGAGCACAGTCGTACAACCACATTGTGCAAACAGTCCCCGCCAGAATTTCTTGAAGTTAACTTTTGAGAGAAAGTGAATTGTGTAGCATTATAATTGCAGTGGCCGCAATTACGAAAACAGAAAAGAAAAAGGGCTCACAGAAAGGTAGAAAGTGGGCAAAACAGTGGTTTGTTGATAGGGAATACACCCATGAAAACGAGCTGAGAGTATGTAATTGAGCCAAATGATTTTCGTAACTTTTTAAGGATTTTCGGATTTCTTATCACTCATGATTAGGCGTACTTGGGACAACTTCAATCATGACCGCGACTTGAGACGAACAGACGGGATGCGGCGCAATGCTGCCAACAGGCGACGCAATATTTTCCAGATTGTACAATATATTTTCAACTCTTCATCAATCACACAATATATTGAGCAACCTTTCTATCTCACCTACACACGCTCAATTATATTCCACAACCCTGAATATTGTACAATAATATTGAACGTCTATGGGCCGCTTAAAAGACAATGAAAATTCATGAGCCACACTTTAGAGTTAACCATTTTCCACTATTTGACAACTTTGCGTTCTCGCTGAACCGGTTGCACGCAATTTCACTGCTACGCTGCTCCGTTGCAGTCTTACTTCAGCAACAGGTATTTTTGACCAAAGCAAGAGGCGCTTTTTTGGAACCAAAAACGGTACAAGCAGGAGTGCCACAAGGCAGTGTACTTGGACCGCTACTTTACCTGTTTTACACCTCTGACTTACCCTGAAACAGGGGTTGGGCAACGAGATGGAGAATCAGAATGAATGAGATAAAGTCTGTGCATATTGATTTCACGAATAAAATGATCAACGGGATCGCCGTTCTTAGTACTAGGCGAGATGCCATCAATACATCATTGTTTGGCTCCACCTGCCAATGCAGAGCACATTGGGGTCTTCCCTACGATCTGACTTATTGACTAATGTAAAGTTTGGAGGTTCCCCTCCAGGGTTTCCTCATTCCCCCCAGTCCTGATGACCAGGAGAGATGTCACTTAGTTGTTCTCTACGAGTACTTTCAACGATTGAAGACGTTCTCGGGCCGGCATGGGAGTAGATCTGGTTGAAATTCGTCCTAATTTATCGTTTCTCGTCGTTGACCTTTTCCTTATGACAGCTAAAATTTTGTTTTCAGTGAAGTCGTGGCAGAAAAAAGAAGGGTTGAAATCCCTCGGGATGCCGTCGTACCTCGGGGGAGGGTCTCACACTTACAACAACCTCAAGTACCGATTCCTCGTCATAGACCGATTCGGGCAAGACTTGCACAGCCTGCTTATCAAGAACAATACATTCCCTCTGCACACTGTCTACAAATGCGCATTGCAAATTGTAAGTTGTCTGGTCTTTGTTTGACAAAATACTGTTTGCATCTGCTAGATTAAACCAGGAATACTTTCTTACCCAATGCCTGCATACTAGACCAATTGAGCGATTTCATTCCTATCGCGCCTCAGAATGGTTTGTTGTCTTTTGCAGCTTGACACCCTTAAGTACATCCACAGTAAGGGATACATGCACGGTGACATCAAAGGTGCAAATCTGCTCCTCGGTTGGAAACCGGGCACAGAAAACCAAGTATTTCTTGTCGATTTTGGTCTAGCCACTAAATATTCCCAAAAACCCTTTGAAAACGACCCGAAACAAGCTCACAACGGAACGATTGAATATACAAGCTGTGATATGCATTGCGGAGGTGAATACTTCATGTCGCGTTTTCATACTTTCATACTTTGATGTTTTATTCATTTTGTTGACAACATTTTGTTCTAAAAAATATTCCCCTGTTCTTGTATGCAGTCCCCACGCGTAGAGCTGACCTCGAAATTTTAGGATACAATTTGCTGCATTGGATTGCTGGGTCATTGCCATGGGAGAAAGACATAGCGAAGAAAGATATCGTACATAAGAAGAAGCAGGAGCTTTTGAAAGACGTGGATGCATATATCTCGAAGAACATGTCCAACGTTCCTAGAGGTAATTAGAAATCATCTGACTTTTTCATTTTCAAACGTGTATACATTTTTGTACCGGGATTATCAAATCGGTAATCGGTATTCCCCGAACATCTTGAAAATGTCGATCATAACTGTATGCACATTACAAAAGTGCGCTGCTGTAGAGATTACGAGCTATAGTAAGCGCCTGACTTACAACTTTGGTTTGCATTACTTTTGAAGCGACAACCTGCCTCAAGTCAGCCAAATAATGTATTCGGTGAACTTGCTTCTGTAGTTGGGGACGGCCTAAATAGTAAGAATCTTGATGCTGCCCCCTAAAAGCCCAACATTTTGAGCTATGGCTGAAAAACGGCGATTTTTTCTCCCAATTCAGGATGAGCCTCAGAAGAAAAACAGGAGTGATTGAAGATTTTCAAGAAAACAAATACGTAGATTATTTGCTGTGTTGATTGCTAGGATAGCTGTCGAGAAGTTAGGAGGAATTCCACGTAGCAGTAGGGAATAGGCCGGGTATATAAGTCTATGCCTGTTTTGGTTAGTTATTCCTTGAATAATCAATCTATGTTTTCATGCAAAGAGTCAATCTCTCCGATTCGCCCCAAAAATTGTTTCTGGACGTTTCAAGGTGTCTAGATCAATATTAGCAAATGTCCGTCCGCCGTCCACGCCGACTTTGGTAGTAGAAAATTATCTAAAAATCTGAAATTTTGGTCAGGGGTCCGTTCATGGCTCTAGTTGGTCCTCGAAACTTTTCAACCCAATCGAACCAAATTAGGGTGGGGTAGGGGTCAAAATGTGTATTTCAAAAAATGGATTTTTGCAATCTAGGTGTGTGGGGTATCACTTTCCACTAAATTCTGGACGCTGAATCCAATGAAAAGGGTCCCAGAACGATTGGTACCCACTGGAAGAGGTTATGGGTAAAAATGGCTATCTATTACCCATTTTGAATATGTGTTTTCAAGATTTCTGGTACCTATGCGTGTGGGGTATTATTTTCCACTAAATTTTGGACCCTGAATCGATCGGAATTGGTCCAATTGGTGGGACCCGCCACTCCCTCTGTTTCCCCCACTTTCCCCATGTTGAAGAAATTAATCTCCATGCGCCAGGAGGAATAACCAACCCGTGTATATGAATTTGCAGCGTTTTGGTATTAAACTCTTGGACTTCAGTAACGCAAAGATCATTGCGAGTTTTTTTCCTTGTCCAAATATTGGCTTGCTAAACGGGATGGATTTTTTTTGCCACTTTCCGAAGTTACGAGTATATCGACGAACATTCCTCATATTTGCAGTTTTTGGAATGTACAGCGTAAATTGTGTTATGAATGAAAAAATATATGTTGCGGTCAAGCAAACGCTGATTATAGAAAGTGCTGAATTTCACGTGCTTTCATCTTCTGAGACTGTCCCTATCCCGACATCAAGGCGATAGAAACAGGTTACCGTTTTAAGTGAACATTCATTATCTACGGGGCTACCAGTAGCGGGGCCTGAATGAATGAATGAATTCGATTTGGTGGTTAATTGAATACGTACTTATGCAGCTTCCTCGTACTTCTCAGATTACAGATGGATCCATCATTGATGGAGCTTTTACGGTTCTGTAGAAAATTGTTGACCTCTCCCTCTTTATACTATGCATCTTTTCTTTTTCAGTTATGGTCGTCTATTTGACGTACGTCTCGAAGTTGAAACACGACGAAGAACCCAACTATAAATATTGCAAGGAGCTTTTTACCAAAGCGCTCAAAGAAATAGGATCATCTCCCACTGAACCATTAGAGTTTTCACAAAGTAAGAGCTCAGCCCCTCTACCTAACAAAAAGGCTAAAAAAGTCAACAAAGATGCTAAAGATCTTGATGCGAATGAGAATGAAGAGCCAGTTCCTGCGCCCAAAGGAATACCAAAAAAGGTCCCTGCTAAACCTCGTGGAAGGAAAGCTGCTGTACAAAAAGAAACTGTTCTCGAGTCGGATGATAATGAGGAGCTGATTCCCTCGCCCAGGAAAAGAGGACCACCGAAACCAAGAGTTGATCATTTGGATGCTGACTCAGACCCAGAAATGGGGCTTGCTTCCAAGGTAGTGAAAACTAAATTTCGCGGAAGAAAAGCTGCCGGTCAGAGAGGAGTAATTCTTGCATCAGATGACGAAGAAGAGGAAGGCGTAGCAAGAAGAGAGGCTAAAGCCTCTGATGTTAGCGAGGATGATGAACCTGACTTAGTTCCCTCGCCAAAAAAGAAAGCCACTCGAAAACCAAGGCAAAATAAAGGCGGCTCTGATGCTAAAAAAGATACTCTAGCCGAGTCTGACGACGATCTCGTTCCTCTGTCACCAGTTTTACCCTCCAAGCGGAATTTGGACGATCCTCCTTTGAACGGTAATCGACTCGCTGGTTCCAACAACAAGAAGTCCAAAGCCTCCCCAAGAAACGCAGCTAAACCCAAATTAAATTGGCGCGATGCACCTAAGTGCCTTATTAATAAGAAAATGTAATTTTGCCTTTGAAGGCCTTGTTGGAGACTGAAATTCATCACTTAATTGTAAATTTTGATTCGTATTTGTTGTTTTTTATTTTTACCTTGTTTTATTTAAATTTTCTTCTTGGATCTTGTTTGTGATTGTTTCAAATAAACGCCCTACACATTTTTCAAAATTATTTGCTTGGGGCCAATCTAGGTCCCTACACAGGCACGCTTTTGGTGATAACAAAACTTTTTATGTTTAGCTGTCGTGAACAGCAGCGGATGCTTCTTAATTTTCATGCGCATGCATAGTGAAACCACAACTCAGGGGGTAACTCAAGTCGATCTATTACAAAAACACAGTGACGACGTCAAGTCCTAACGTAGCTTTGTTAAGATCAAATCAAGGAAACCTAGAAACTGTTTCTGGTTGATTATTCCTTGAATTATCAATCAGTTTTCATGCCAGAGGTTAAGCATGCGCTCCTCACCTCAATACTGCAACAGGAAGGAGCCCAGTTCTAGGTTTAATTTTATGTTTTCAGCTTTACGCCCACATTCGAAATTAGAAATTCCAGTTAAAACATGTTCCATATTGAAAAAGAACAACAAGAAATAATAATGATGGTTTTGTTGATAATTAACGATTTGTTTTGCTTCTTCTTTCTCATATGCCTACTCCAAACGCTCTGGTCGTAGGTACCTACAGTTCCTATGTGAGCCAATGTTTCAGAAAACTGCTCTTTCCAAAAAAAAAGAGGGAGTGGGTCTCCTGATAGCTCATATTCTCTGGTCAACCATTTGGTGTTCCACATGGTCATGTGTGGAATGACCTCAATGGTAGATACTTGTACAAGTTAATAAAGGTTATTTGAACTCCTCAAATTGACACTGTGGTAAGAAGTACACAAACAACTCATTTATTCTTCTTTTTATTCGTGAAAAGCGAATGTTCTGCTAGCAACAATTGATCAGTTCACACATTTAACGCAATAAAAAATTAATATTTCTATAGTCATTCATTCAAGTCTCATTGAAATAACATCTTGACGGGCGGGCCAGGTTGACCTGGAAGATGATAACTTTATACCATCCGCCCCTAATGTAAGGTGTCACAAGTCGAAGTCAGTAATTATTTAAACCCATGACCTGCGCGATAAGAACGGTCCTAACATGACAATCGGTGGGAAAAATAATTTTAATAAAAACTAGTTCTTCTAAAACACCAAAAAACATTAACGATTCAGTTAAAAAATCAAATTTAACTTTGCATAAAAGTTAAAAACATGACTAGCTATTTTCAACAATATACTTTTTTAAATCTCCAAACATCAAACTATTTTACTTACCACGCGGTTTATTGTATGTAATCACATTTTCATAAATATAATTTCAGTATAGGTTCTCCTTCGAATGGAAAAAACCTACTCAGTCTCTTTTCCCCTTCACTTAAAGCACACACAATAAAAAGAAAGGATTTAGTCGGGACCAATGTTGTTGTTAGAATATTTCACATGACAAAACAAGGTAACATTGAAAAGCTTACAATCTTTCAACTAACAGATCGATTCAATTTATGTGCCAATGATTTTTCATCCATTGGATAAAAAACCGTCTTTCTTAAATGTTTAATAGCTCGGGAGTACCTGCGCGGTACTATCGGGCAGGTATTTTTGCGGAGGAGGGCGTGAAGAACTGGCACATGCGAATAAATATGTGAGGCGATGGATGATGGGCATTCGTAAATGGGCAGAGAACATTGGTAGCGCACAGCGCGTGTGTTTCTTTTGCACTTTCAAAGGTTTTCTGTTACGAGCCCTAAAACATGATAAAAAATGACCCTTTGATTCTTGACTCGTGCAGCGCCAGTTCTCACCATATAATTTACCAGAGGCGTTTCAGCGTGGCAAAAACCTGAATTGGATCGTTTCGTAAGGTAACGCCAAGTTTCCAAGAGGTATTTTACAAGAGTTGATCGGCTCGATGTGAAACCTTTGCAGAAGAGAAGCTAGAGTCGCAAACGAAATGAATTGTGTCAATTTGTTGCCCATACAAGATCGACGTCCACCTCCAAAGGGAAGAAAGTGATCGGGTTTTGTCAGTTTTCCATTCGAGACGAACCTTTCTGGGGCAAATTTGCACGGTTCTTTCCACAGGTCAGGGCTCATGTTGAGGGTGTAGTTGTTCAAGAAGATGAGCGTGTCTTTTTCGACGGCGTAACCTGAAAATCGAGAATATTGCTTTAGAATTGGAAGGTCGTAGTTACCTAACTGCTTATAATACTGCTGCTACCTACAGTAAAATCCCTATTGTCTATAAAAAACAAAAGGGGAAGTGAAAATTCAAATAACATTTTCAATCAGTACAATACGAAGTAGGGCTTAGTCGTGATCCAGGTTTCTTTCTCCCAAAGATTTACATTATTTATCTCTGCCTTGGATCCCTCCGACCCAATCGTTGTACCAACTGATGAATTAGGGATTCTTTTCAAACGAGTTAGAAGTGGGACGAGAGGCGAAGGTGATGTGTTTACGATTTTACCATTGTCTTTAAGGGAATATGCAGACGTTGTCGAGACATACTTTTTGAAGATTCTATTAAAACGGCAGCGAATCTAGGATTATTTCTACGAGTTCCCTGGTTAAAAGGGGCTGAGATCATTTTAGACGACATATTACGAGAGGATTGGCTCACCTCCCACGGAGCTGGACTGATTGGCCACGTGAGGAACGATGGGCGAAGAGATATGCCTGATGGACTCGAACATCGTCGCTTCGGTGTAGGGCATTTGCGTTCTGTCGGCAAAGGAGATGGCACGATTGGGAGCGACAGAGTCCGTCTCTTCCTGAATCCTCTTCTGAACTTCGGGGTGAACAGCGACGAAGCCCAACATTTTCATTATGAAATTAGCGATGGCGCAGTGTCCACCGACGATGTCTTCCAAAGCGAACATGGCGCTGTTGAAATTCAGCATGGGGTTCTGCTCGTTCAGATGCTCAACCAAAGCGTCCAAGTAGTCAATCACCTCTTTGTCTTTCGTCCAGCCGTCCATCCTGTTGAAATAAGTTTGGTTTACAACTCAAACTATCTCTTGCAATGTCTCTAAATTATCTTTGAAATATTATTATGATCTTCATTCAAATTGAGACAAAAAACTAGGATCTAAATTAATTTATTCAGAAATATATTTCAAATCGTTCTTACCTCTTTTGAATGATTCTGTCGACAAGGAACTGACGAATTTCTCCTCCCCATTTCCTCATTTTTCTCAAATTCCTGGTGTGAAGTGGCATAAGCCAAGGCATGAAGTCAACGGCATATCCTTGGTTCACTTCGTAAAAGACTTCGTCGAAACTTTTCACCATCTTGATAAAATCGGAGTCGCTATGGCTGAATCTGTACAGAAAAAGATCACATTTTAGCATATTGTACTCGTAATTACGGCAACAGTTAAATGTAAATCTTCGATGGTTATTTATGTACTTCTAGCTATTTGTGTATGTATGTACAAGGGATTTTCAATTTACCGGGTGCCGCAGAAATATGCCAGGAAGACGTTGGCGACGGTCTGGGAGAGGACGGGTTTGATGTTGGTGACTCCGTTCGACAGAAATGCGGCTAACCCGTTCAACTCCTCGTTAACAAGGCCGTCCAATTGGTAGAATCTCTCGGTGAAGGCGCGAGGAAAAGTGTGGTCTTTCAGCATTTCACGGCGCATTTTCTGCTTTTCGGACCAGTCGCAGAAAGCAAGAGCTATCAAAGAGGAAACAACCGTATTTTAATAATGATTTTAAGTGAACATTAGAAAGTTAATTGATTTTTCTTCATACATAAATCTTGTACATAAATACTGAACTAATAAACAAAATCTTGGAAAATACCACGTAAGTTTCTATTTCATTTATATTAAAGTAGTGTTGGATGAATAATCGATTAATAAGCAATTAGTTGGTTATAGAGCCCGGCGAGGTCAAAGACAGACGTGATTACGGTCGGCGTTACAAAAACAGATCAACTTAGGCCCTAAAGTCACGACCCGAAACAATCGTGATCGAGTAGAGGCAATTTCCTGGACCAAACCTTAAATTCGATCATTGAAAATTGTACTTAATTTGAATGGTGTATTAATTGATCCACTAACGACATTTGAAACGTCTATTAAAAAGAACAAATTTGCAGATTTTCATCCCTTCTCCTTATTAAATTTGTTGCACATTCATCGACAGAGATTTGAGAATTGCAATTGTAAATTGTGTAAATAACAATTTTTTTTTGTAAGCTTGTAAGTAGAGAGCATTGGAAAACCGAAAAAGGCACAAGAGTGGAATATTTGACAATCTATGAGGTCCATTAGATGGAGAAGTTTCTGTTTGGATTCAATATATGGGACGCTACGCACAATTTGTAGCTTAAATGGAACTTACAGTACTCCCAGATAAAAGCCGGGTTGATCTTGTTCAAAACTTGGATGTGAATGCTTCTATGCATGCAGGGGTTCCTCGCCAAAAATTTAAAAATTCGTCTATAACTAATTAAATTGAAAGAGAGTTCTACTGGACTACTTACAGTTCTGTTTGTCTCCGTCAAAGAGTTGAGTGAACCGGGCGAAACTCGGACGGCCGTCAAAGTGATCTCCCTTGGCGATGAGAACTTCTCGGATGTGCTCGAGCGAAGAGACGACGAGGCATTGCACTTGGCCAAGCTTGATGCTGACCACAGGCCCGTAGGATTTGTACATGGCGTCGAATGCCTGGTACGGAACTTCGTATCCTCCGAGTAAGTGGAGAGACCCGAAAATCGGCCAGGGCTCCGGTCCAGGAGCTTTCTCGCGGATCCCAGATTCACTTTTGGAGTCGGCCGCGACCCTGGAGCGACGGAATTTTCTCGCTAGCTGTCCGCAGACCATCACGAGGATTAGGGCCGCCAGGGACGCCAGGAGTAGATACGAAGCAGAGCTCAGGTGGAGAATTCCTTCCATGGTGCGATCTTGGATATGGAAAGCTTGTTCGGTGGTGCTGGATGTTGTTGTCTCCGAGACTCCACTTCCTATGGCTTCACTCAGCTTCCATGACTCCTATATATACAGACAAGAACACCTTATTGCTTATTCGAAACGCTCATTTCTTTAACAAATTTCTTTATCCCCCTTTTCCCTTTCAGGTGTTAGGCATAGCAATGCGGTTAGTATTCATGGCTTAGCGCCTGGCTGCATCGAATGCTGCTTTTCTTTTCGATCAATTTCAACTTCTCCAAAATTATCTAGATCAAGACATACCGACGTGTTAATTAATAAAATGTTAATCATGATAAAATGAGCGTAATCTCAGGCTTCCATTGCCGCGGGAACACGAAAAAGTGCATCATGTCCCACTGCGTTTCCTGCCTCAAGTTCATATTTCTTGTTGATAAGATTTTAACACGTCCAGGAATCCGTTTTTCTTTCATTTCACTTCGATTCCAGCTCCTCAATGAAGATGAAAAGTGAAGCTTTATTATCGCCAATATTGTGTGTGAGCACGCAAGTACGATCAGATATGCGTGCTCTGAGGAAGGAGGTACGTGAGGTAACCGCGTTGATTATTATGCATACCTACGTATAAACTGCTAAGGAAATCTAAAAGGACGAATACCGTTTTGGTTTGAAGTGAATGCAGACTTTGCAATTTGAAGACAAATTTAGTCTATCCAATCAAACAGACCAATTATTACATTTTTAGATTAATCTTTTTACATGGCCAGGAGACGGATGTACGTTTAATTGGTCGTAAATTTCCACATTTTTACAGAAGCCAGGGATTCAACGACATTAAATGTGACCTTTTTCCATGTTATACCAGTATAGTCTAAATGACATTTTTCTAGTATTTAGAATGGCCCATAAATTAGCCCCATACTATATGAATTGGTACAATATTAGCGAACCCTTAGTTCGAGTTTACAAATATTTGGAATCAGTGCCGTACGCGACTTTGAACAATCAAGCTCCGGGTTTGTTCGCCCTCAACAGATTCGAGCTCTCGGAAAAAAACACCGTACATGAGTTAATACTCAAATTGGTCATTTTATAGAACGACGAGCCAAGCAGCCTGTAGCAGATGGTCAAACTGATGTTGAAAATAGGCTCTTATCAACCTAATTCAAGATAGTATACGGAAATCGAAAGCCAATCAATTCTACAGCTTGGCGATGTATGCACTCACACAATGAAGTGAAAGCATTCGCAATGTTTGCCCCGAACATAAATGCGATTTTGGGGAAGCCCCGCGTTGGTAAAACTAATCCCTGCACAAAGAGTTTGTAGAGGGTTCGGGAAGGCCCACCCCTTCTAGAATTAATATGTATTACTTGACGGGACATGCGGCCAACTTTAATTGAGATCTATATTACTTATTGAGTGAACCAAAACGAGGCCGTTCAATAGAATTGAGCCGAAATAAAAAGAGCCGTGCTACCCTCCGTCAAATTTTATCAGGCAGCCTTTTCAGAAAATACCTGTTATTCTTAGAACGTAAATTCTCAAACCATACAAGAACCGATAATTTAAAAGTTCAGCTATCTCCCATAAGCGGAGAAGATGGGTGTGCAAATTTTCAAGTTCGCTCATCGTCTTGAAATTGACTCATGCACTTGAACTTCGGCTATTAAATACCTACACAAGAATTACTGGAATTGGTTTACCCGTGTCATGACCGTGTGTAATACCCTCACGCTACCGGCAGTTTTCACATTGCATACAGGAAACTATTTTTAAACAGTAAACCGACACCGTACAATAATGTAGAAATGGGTGGGCGGATGAAAAATCCACACATCTACCACAATGGAGAAGTAAACCCATGAAAAAATGCACCAAGTCAATCATGTCGAGCACAATAACCCCTTGAATCGCTGGTCAAAATCACAGATTTTGGGTTCAGAGAATAATAAACCGAAATCAGATTGGTTCTGAGCCAATCAAGGCAGCCCTAATTTCCATACCTGAAATAATCATCGAATAGATGAAAAGCTACTTATGCTGTACATATTCCAGTTTTTGGTTACAGTGAGCGTTGAACATCAGGTCCATCTGAGTGAGCCGATGGGACGAACAAACTGCATCTCAAACGTAATATTGCGGTTAATCAGTGTAAATTTGCATTTTACTGTCCTACAGACTACCAAATTCCAGCCAATTTAGAATTTCTGTAAGTATATAGTGTTTCATTCAAACATAAGTCAATTCTAAGGCTTCCATCGACCCATAAAGCGTCCGAAAACCGGACATTTATTTCCATACAGAAAAGGTTTATTATTTCATGAACCATTTCAACGAACCCAACGAATATCTAACGCGAATAAAGAATAAAACTCGGTATTTCGCATACGAAGTTACAAAATTTTTCGGGACCTAAGCTTCTGGGGAGCCATTGTTCACTAAATTTGGGACCAATCCATAAACGATTATGGTATGATTTTCCTCGATATTTTCAAAGGTTGTCAGTTTGGAACACTCCCCACAACCGGCTTGCGTACTTATTGGAAAAGGATCAGAAGTCGGCTCTGTACTATTTCAGAGGATATGGATCTTCATAAATGCCACTACTACTCGTACAATGGGCATATACGAAACCTATCTAAATAGCAGTGCAGATTTTGACACTATGGGTTATGTACTCAATGACTCGCCATAGTGGGATTAATTAGGATTAATAACTTCTCCTCGCCATTGTTGTATATGTATGACGAAGAAATTCTTAATTAACGCAAAATGTTTGCAATAAAATATCACCTACTATAAATTAGATACCATTCAATAATTCTGTACATTAAAGAAGACATCCATTCTCAGAACTACTACGTTCCCTTAACATCCTCCTTTCCTGAAGCTTAACAATACGCAATTGGGTGTTCATTTAAATATAATTATTCTCAATTACAAATTTTTTTCAGCAAGTTGGAAACCCCAGCTACTGGAAAAGAGGAAAACCTGTCATACTGCTAGAAAATATGAAAATGTACTCCTGCCCCCCAAAAGAGGGAATGGTTTGGGAACCTAGCGGTTGTCCAATGAAAATGTTTAGTTAATGGGGAAACGATGCTGCTCTAGACTAAAAGTGCTTCTATCCCATCCTTCCCCAATTTTTGGTGCAAAATATAGTTTTTCAAGTATGGTAATTAGAACATTTTGAATTTATGGAATGGTCATTGTATCTATAAACATCGCTGTCGAAAAAGTTTGGCTCAAACGAATGTGGTTCTATGATAGGTACACTTACCATCAAATGTGATGGAAAAAGATTCTTGGGTAAGAATTGGCGGTAAATCCTAGTTGGCAGATGATCCTGCGATGCGCACTGAAAACAGAACCGCCAACTACTAAGTAAGGATCGTTGTTGTGACACTCGAGATATGATCGGCGATATTCCACGAAGTACAGTGCACACTTGCGGAGGGAGCGTCCGATATTCCACGAAGTACCGATATGAGTGCGCGAAGACGACGATGTACGCGGAGAAAAGTAAGAAAAGAGGGAATCTCTCGAAGTTCGAGCGATACCTTTCGACGTGGACTGAAGAAAATTCGGGCGAGACGCCGGTTTTATGTGAAAGGAAGGATGGCACCCTGAGGAACCCCGTGGAAATAGGAGGGGAGGGAAGACAGGTATGGGGTGTCGTCTTCCTCCGGAAAACCAATGGGAAACTCCGATTACTACCCTGAGGCACCGCCCATATAGCTAAATGATCCAACTCCCACGTGAAGGAAGCTGTTAGTTACCTTCGTTATTTTGCGTAAGAATTTCCTCGCACAAGAACTTAAACAGTTTGTTTCCGGACACAAACGAAAACTCAAATCTCACCTGAAAAATATTGGGTAAAAAAGTGAGAAACATTATAATGAATAGGAAGATTACAAAACTGTAAGAGGGTCTCTGTATTGAATTTTGCTGGTGATATAGATGAAAAACACCAATATCAAATATTAAGTAAGATTCGGGCCATGTCACCTATAACCCCCTAAATCCTTTACTACAGCAAACGTGGAGAAATAGAGCCCTTCAATCTGAATACAGTTTTTGAAACAATGTGCTGCGGTCTTGTGAAGGTACCTCCTTGAGATTCTGGATTTTTCACTCAGTAAATTAATTTGAGCTTCATCAGTGAAGGAGTGAAGGAAAAAATCGAGATGCTAAGGGTGAAAATAAGAATACAATAGGAAAGAGCATTTAATTCCCTACCTCCCCGATTTAAGTTCGATTTCGTTAAAACCAGTCCTGGTTTATGCCAACTTTAAGTCCAAAATTCGGATTTATTACCATAATTACCGCATTATTTTTCTTATTATTTCTACTGCCCTTCGAAACACGCGGTATTAATGGTACAAAGAATGCAAGGAAGAAAGACTGTGATTATAAACAAATTTACTACACCTTGGATCGATTTCTATGTTAATTTTTGTGCCATGATCTCATCGTCGCATTCTTGTATTGATATTCGACCAATACGACGCTTTTTAGTTTGGGAATCATAGTCTGTATCAGTTGGGGAAAGAGGAAGACAAAGATCAGATTACAGGTAACTGTTAGTAGGTGGAATCTGTAAAAAGTTCTTTCTTCAACGCATTTGTCGAAACGTGTTGCACCGCAAGCGGAAGTTATACAATGCGAAAAACGTGGCGCGTGAATCTCAATACCACAGCCTCCTTTGCTGCATCTGCACCCCATATCACTCAACTAGGCTGGAATGGAGCTAATGAGCATGATCTAACAATAAGCATCTGACAGATGGTCCTGTTCTAGTGAAAGGGACGTGGCTAACGGCACTTCAATTTACCTTTCAGGTAAGGTTTTTGTTGTTAGTGTCTCAGATAAATTTCACTTTTACTAAAGCAGCACAATCAACAAAACGGATTGGTAACCCTCTCAAGGAACAGTTTGGGTTTAGTTAGTTTAGTGAACCTCATGAAAATGAGTCTGTATGGATAGAGTAACAGTATGGAAAGCTGCAAATGATTTCATACTGTATGGTGTTAGTTACGGCAGGCTGACCTAATATGTTAGGTACTGAACAGATTTATCCACTGCTCTTATTCTATAACGGTCAATTTTCATAGTTTGATCTTGCTCGCATGCGGAAAACCGACTTTTTGAGTTCTCCAGAGTAACAATCGACCTATATCCCATATAGGTATATACCGACCATTATTATAATATAGGTGTAATATTTTATATTATTATATAAAAAAGACCAACATTCGGCATGCAAGTAACGTTAATACACGCTTAAGTCAACAAAAATCGTCGAAAAACAATTTCCAAAATACCCGTTTTCACTGTTAGCCTTCTTACCCGTGCTGATCGGGTAAAAGTGAGTTGGAACAAACAAGGCTCAACAGAGAAAACTCTTATATTCAATGAGCGAAATTTCAGATTTTTGGAGGAATTCAAAAAGCCTTAGGACCTAAGCCCTGGACAGTAACCCCCTGCTATTTTTGCGTGCTCAGGTCTCAGACTTGTGTTACCATGATGGCTATATTGTGACATTAAAACGCCTGTCACGGTATTGGGAATTATTCTACGAATCTCACATTTTGATCATTAGTTCCCTTACGGCTCTAATTGATCCTCCAATCGCTTCAATTCAATCGATCAAAACGGAGGAAGGTTATGGTCGATAAGAAATTAGTATCTTTAGGCTTGTCCCCCTGAGGCCTAAAGTCCCCAAAATTTCTCACAAAATTTTGGTGGCTGATTCGATATGGCTGGGTATGAGACCGATTGTTACCTAACAGTTTAGGTCAGTATAGAATTATGAATGGTAGTGGAATGATTGCACCAGTAAACATTGGCATTAGTGTCATTAGTCCACGCTGAATAGTTCAGTGATGTACAGCGACGACGTATGAATACATCCCTCTTAGTGACCGCAGATCAGAGGACGGAAATAACGAAAATCTGGGACAGTGGTAAAAAGTTTAAACAACATTGGAACGCATTCAAGGTGAACGTTTCGAGACTGAACAATTGTTTTCAATAATACGAATATAAGGGTTAGTAATTCCAATTAGAAAAATAATTAACCTAAACAATAAGGTTGGACGTGGTTTAATCATTTTTGTTTTGGTGAGTTTTCTAACGCTCCATTTTGAACTGAAGCATGTCTCCGCTTGTGACGATTGGAAGTGACACCTAGATCAGAGAAAAGGCAATAATATTGTCGAAACGAGGAAGTAAATAAATAGCTGTCGACACTTCGCTAATCGCTGTTTACTCTACATTGGGATCCATACTATTATGAAAGGATTCTCTCAAAATTTAGGATTTTTCGATTGGGTCTTTCCCGGGTTAATACGTTAATTGATTCGTCTTCTCGCAAAAGGGGCAGTCGCGCGTCATAACGATGTCTAGTAAACATTGACACATCGGCTGAGAGATTGACGCTTTGTCAATGATAATTTCCGGATCCTTAAGACCTTCAAAACAACCTAATGCAACCTAATGAAAACCTGGTATTAATCACCTATCCGCACAATTTTTCAATCTTTCTTCATCCCGAGCGCAATTGATCTCACTTAGCGAATAATAGACAAACATAAAATCGCACGTCAAGAAGCCTGTTCAGGCTAAAACCTCATGTTAATAGGTTTTATATTTTATTCATGGAAGTGTGTCATGGTATTTTATTCATGGGACTGTGATATATGTTTTGGCCTTTGTCGGGTGTAAAATTCACCATCGTGGTTGATCAGTAACATAACTACAATGTTCTACCGTTGTTGAATCTTCTCAAATGTCGACAAAGTTTTCTTGGTGAACATAAAACTTGGAATGGAAGGATTTTGATTTTATGTCAGATCCGTTTGACAATCTTGCCAAACCTCCGATTCGTTGTAGCCCCTTCACGATCAGATCATTCCACAAATTCCGTCAACACATCCGTCAGCAGTTTTGATCTCATCGTCTATTATAGGAGTATATCCTCGTCAAATCCGCCCTTTCAGGCTATCTGTCATATGAAACTATGTCCGTGCCATAAGTGAAATACAAGCAGTTTTATGTTTGGTACAGCTATGACTTTTCATGGCATACTTTGCCCGATCGCAAAAGTAGGCCAGATTAATCTTTAGCTACAAGCAGAGTGATTACACTGTGTTTCCGAAAACACTGATTTTAAAACTAATTTGCTATAATTAAATACTATTTGGGTTATTTCAGTTTGAAGATCCTTTCCGATCAGTGTTTTTGGAGGATGATTCAGTGATTTTGACCTAAATTGCCAGTTGATAACTTCCGCAATTACTAATGATTATCAAATTTTATTGTCGGTAACTGTGTACGGGGATTTTTATTCAAATCAAGCATAATACAATGGATATTGCGAGATGTTCTTTCAACGATATAACAAATTTTTTGTTTTCATTTGGTAATAATTAAAGGAATTATACGAAGTGAGCATTCCAGTGAGTGAATTATGAGAAAAAAATTAAAAAACGCTGCAAATTCTTACACAGGGGTTGGTTATTCCTTGGACCAGGCGTATGGAGACTCATTTCTTCAACATGGGGGAAATGGGGAAAAAGTGGGTGCGGCGGGTCCCAGACCCATTCCAATCGATTCAGGATCCAAAATTTAGTGGAAAATGATACCCCACACGCCCAGGTTCCAGAAATCTCGAAAACACATATTTAAAATGAGTAATATATACACAATTTGACCCATAACTTCTTCCAGTGGGTGCCAATCGTCCTGAGACCCACTCCATTGGATTAAGCTTCCAAGATTTAGTGGAAGATGATACCCCACACGCCTAGGTTCCAGAAATCTCAAAAACACATATTCAAAATGGGTATTATATACCCAATTTGACCCATAACTTCTTCCAGTGGGCGCCGATCGTTCTGGGACCCATTTCATTTGATTCAGCGTCCAAAATTTAGTGGAAAATGATACCCCACTCGCCTAGATCGCCCAAAATCTCGAAAATCCATTTTTCAAAAAACACATTTTGACCCCTACCCCGCCCAAATTTGGTCCGATTGGGCTGAAAAGCTTGGAGGACCGTCCCAGGCCGGGAACAGACTCCTGACCCAAATTTCAGTTTTTTAGAAAATTTTCTACTACCAAAAACGGCGTGGACGGCGTACGGCGTACGGCGGACGGACATTGACCTTTTGGTTGGTTATTCCTTGAATAATCAACCTATGTTTTCATGATAATGTTCAACCTCTCCGATTTGGCTCAAAATTTTTTTCTGGACGTTTCATGATGTCCTGATCAAAAAAGGTCAATGTCCGTCCGCCGTCCGCCGTCCGCCGTCCGCCGTCCGCCGTACGCCGTACGCCGTACGCCGTACGCCGTCCGCCGTCCATTGTCCACGCCGTTTTTGGTAGTAAAAAATGTTCTAAAAATCTGAAATTTGGGTCAGGGGTCTGTTCCCAGCCGAGATGGGTCCTCGAAACTTTTCAGCCCGATCGGACCAAATTTGGAGGGGGTAGGGGTTTTTTGAAAAATGGATTTTCGAGATTTTGGGTGATTTAGGCGAGTGGGGTGTCATTTTCCACTAAATTTTGGACGCTGAATCCAATAAAATGGGTCCCAGAACAATTGGCACCCACTGGAAGAAGTAATGGGTCAAATTGGGTATTTATTACCCATGTGGGTGACTTCAGCCGAATAGACAAACAAAACACATCGTCGTATCCTGTTGTTTATAACCAGCTGTTAAACTTAGCAACCAATTTTGAGCAGTTGCCTACAATTCTTTTTACTGTCCGAGCTTTTTATTCGTACCATTCAATTCAATTTAATACAATTATTATAGCCTTCTAAATTACCTACGTTTTCTCAATATTATATTAGTAAATTAGTGTCGTAGTGCCCCATAGATACACCCATCTTGAATATGTGTTTTCGGGATTTCTGCTACCTAGGGTGTGGGTATCATTTTCCACTAAATTTTGGACGCTGAATTCAATGATGTGTGTCCCAGAACGATTGGCACCCACCGGAAGAAGTTATGGGTCAAAATGGGTATGTATCCACCCATTTGGTATGTGTCAGGATTTCTGGTACCTGGGCGTGTGGGGTATCATTTTCCACTAAATTTTGGACCCTGAATCGATTGGAATGGGTCTGAGAACCCGCCACACCCACTGTTTCCCCCATTCGAGGAATAACCAACCCGTGTGTAAGAATTTGCAGATTTTTTGATCTAGACACCATGAAACGTCCAGAAAAAAAATTTGAGCCGAATCGGAGAGGTTGACCATTTGCATGAAAACAGGTTGATTATTCAAGGAATAACCAACCAAAATAAGGTGTTTCAAAAATGAGAACAATGGTGAAGAAGTTTCTTCAGTCGAAAAATCATCCCTTGAAGTTTCACCGTGTCCAGATAGAAGATACCCTTTATATGATTTTCTTAGGAAACGGGGTGTTTTTTATTTAATAGGTACGACTTCTGCACCTTTTGGCCAGATTCTCCATACTCCTGGTCCGAGGAATATGCAACCCCTGTGAACGACTTTGCGGCGTTTTATTTAATTGGCACAACTTCAGCACATTTTGAATAGATGTGACTCTGATCGAAAGATTGGACTGACGGATGTTTTGAAACCTTTGGCAAAAAATCCATCAAAAACAGCCGTTGTTTTAATGATAAAAAATGCCTACCTGAATAGAGCAGAGGTTCCGATGTTCTGATCTCTGAGTGATACCTATATGCACTCGGCGCTGATCCATTTGATTTCAAATATTCTGGCGCGATAGATGTAATATTCTTTAAGTTTCTATGTTGGCCATTAAAATGGGTGAGTAAGGAATACTCTAGAGAAAACGCCTTCAAATCTAGTCCTGAAATTCGGCCAGGTTTTTTCGGCACTGATTACTTTCACGTTTCCACTGAATCAAATTGACCTCCCATCTTGCGTTCTTTCACGTCAAGAGTTTCACAGGCATCTCTCCAAAAAGCGACGTTAATGATCGAACGCAAAGGAATTAATAATTATGTTAATAAAGGTAATTCAAACGGGCGACTAAACTAACACGATATGCCCACGAGTGATTCGTTTGAATGACTGGTGAGAACGAGAAAAATCCGATCATCGCAAAAATTGCGAAAACTTTCAGAAACCGGAACACGGGTCTATCCCGGAAACGGTGACGTCACGATCAAATTCAATTGACAGGGAAACAGTTGGCCTGGAAGTTGATATTCATCGTTGGAAGTTTAATATTGGGACCGTAACGAGGGGAAATGATGGGGGTATCCGGCTTGAATCGGCATAATCGAATTCCAAATCGGCACTCCAGCAAGTTGGGTTTTCATGCTCTAGATAACTCATTTATTTGCTGAGGCAAACCATTTCTTTTTAAATGACTGTGACGGGGGTTTTCTTTCGTCATTTGCCTCTCCCTGGAAGATGAACGTCTTTTCTCATCCACATTAAGTCAGGATCAAGTTCCTAGCTGATTGCCGTTCAGATACCTGATCCAGATCCAGAACTCCATCGGAAAAGACGATAGGAGATAAGGGGCGATTTGATCATCTTTTAATGGTGCAGGTCTTCTGGCAGACCGATCTCAATACCGCATTTGTGAAACCGATACCGATTTTGTATTTAACTTATTTATTGCTTCAGACATACAGCGATCATTTCTTCTCATCCGACAGTTTCTCACAATTCAGCCCTGTAATTAAAATACTGCATCCGTAATGATGTGATTTTTTTCTCGTTAAAGCAATAGTCGAAGTGTGTTGCTCCTGTTTCGGGGACAATATTGATATCTATGTTTACTCTTTATGAACTAACTATTCTCCTGAGACAATGCAAGCAAATCCTGAAATTTTTCGCCAAGTGACTTGAATGGGCGGGCTCCTTCCGGGTCTATTCCAAAAATGTAATATTGCGCGTTATACTACTTGTATTTCAAGCGTTAGCGAATTTTCGAAATGTGTAGGGGATTAAGGAAAGAAAACGGAGCATATTGGGACCAAAGGGCACATGACAGAAATTATTTACGGTACCTAAAGAGCTGCTGAAGTTTTAGATGGTGTTATTAAGCACATTCTGCGGTGGAAAATGAAGTTTTCCATTGTCCCATTGTTTTCATATATAGTGTTGTGTTCCTAAAAACGTGTGATGTTCACTTTTGTTTCTAGGGGTTATTTATTTATATTTCACAATCGTTAATCTCAATCAGATTTTGGTTAGATCTCCAGAGGCGATGAGGGTAGAGTTACATGGAGAGAACACGATTTTGTATTATCGCTTTAAACCCTTTTGAACTGATCTTTTCAGCAGATGCGCGCTTGCGAAGGACGAGTATTTTACGTTTATTGTTACCTAAGTAATAATCCTGCGTTTTCTGGCCTGAACTGCGATTTTGCCGATACGACAATAGTGGTATATCAAAATGTCCAAAATTCAAAACAAAATGTCCGTCCGCCATTCACGCCGTTTTTTGCAGTATCATATTTTTCTCCTTAATCATAAATTTTTGCCAGTTACTCTTGTCAGAGTTGGTACGGTACTTTGAAAGTCGGTTTTCCGGTACTCCGATTTGGGGCAATGAATCGCAAGCGAATGGGACCGGACAACTCACAGAACGAATGAACGATGGATGGTTGGAAGGTGTGGGAGGGGGAAGAGCTACTGTGAAGATATTGAGTAAGCAAAATCTGACTAAATTCATCTGCTGCACTCGCTTCCGGTCGCTGAAGCTGCTCATATCCCATTATTATTAAAAACGCTGCCAATTCTTCCACAGGGGTTGGTCATTTTTCGGACCAGGAGGATGGATACTCATTTCAATCGATTCAACGCCCTAAGTTTAGTGGAAAATGATACCCCACACGCCTAGGTACCAGAAAGTCTCGAAAACCCACTTCCGCAATAGAAAGATGGATACCCGTTTTGACCCATAACCCCTTTCGGTTGGTGCCAATCGTTCCGGGACCCATCCCATTGAATTCAGCATCCAAAATTAAACAGATAAGATACTCCAGGGAAAGATACTCCACAAGCTAGATCGCCGAAAATCTCTAAAATCCATTATTCAAAATACTCACAAAATTGAGAGATATTACTGAAACAGGAAAAGTTTAAGTTTCCAAGTTTCCTAAATTTTCGTCTCTTACTACTCTTGTTTCTTGTTTCAATAATGGATGCTGGCATCTGAACATATTGACATTAATTAACCACGCTCAATTGATAAACGTGCTTTCGCAATACCCACCTCATCGATGAGCGACGGAGTCGTTCCACTGACATACTCCACTGGTATTGGTTGACTTCTTGTTCAGCAAAGCAGATAAAAGAGGTAACAGCTGAATTAGCCGATCATCCTTGTTTATGCTTTTCTCTGCCCATTATTCACCGAGGGAGGCGTTGTAAACCGAACCTCATGTTTGTCGTAATGGGGAAATTGCGCCCCGATTTCTTTCTACTCTTCGATTGATTTTATTTTTGAAAATGGAGAGAATTGCGATTTAAGTGCTCAGTTTGTTAGGATTATTACGGTGGTTAAATTATGAACGTGCTATCACTTACCGGATACCAGGATGAATTTATTTGACGAATGTGTCGTAGATGTCGCTTTGGGTGTCATTGATCTGTTGTGATTGAGCAAAAACGTGTCATAGCCCCTTGGCAATGAACCTTCCTTGAGTGCAGATTCAGCAACGAGGATGGTCGTGATGCAATGCCTTTACAACGCGCGTTTGAAAACCGTTTGCAAACGAAAAATATCGAATTCAAGGTGAGATGGCAAAAGAAAAATTCAATATCGCAAAAATAATAAGGAGCACTCTAATTAAGAACGATGGTAGTACAATTTTAGATAGATATAAAGTACAATGTTAAAAACTTGAACGAATGGTGATGTATTGAGTGGGTCCGGACCGCCTCTCTCCCAGCACTGCAGCCGAATCAGAGCTGATCTCCAAAAAGTTGTGAGGACGGTTTTGGCAAACATCCTCCGAGCCCTGTGCAGTAATGTAAACAATTTTACAATGTTACCTAACTTTAGTTGTTATTTGACGTAAATCTCGTAACTCTCCGTTTCGTTTCTTTCGGGGGTATAACAGGAAGTGAGATTATACTGTTAGCGTGTTCGTGACGTGGGGGTTGACTCTTTTTACTCGGGATTTTCTTGGATCCGAATCCTTTTCTATCGCGGCACGTGTATACGGTGTGGCCAGTGAAGAGGAAGCCGTTCTTCGCGGAATCTGTCATTCTTATGAACATTTCTTTCAATTTGTCATCAACATGAATATTAAACTTGAATCAAGTAAGGGATTCACGTAAAATATTACTGGTGGTTCTTCTACGAAATCGTCGGAAATATACACGAGTCACCCAAACCACGTATTCCTTTGTGGAAAAAATCGTGCATTAATTAATGTGAGTTGTGAATATATGAATTTTGAATGTACCTAATCCACTTAATTTACTCGAATCGAGTAGGGAAATGGGCATCTATTAAATCTAATTTGATTAGTGGTGCTTAACAGAGAGAGTTCTTCTCTGAGAAGAACCTACCATTTCCTATTCCTTATTATAGGTACGTTATAATATATCTACTGGCATTTCTTATTATTCCTTCAGTAGGTCGTTACTAACTACTTAAACGTTCTTATCTATTTAGTAATGGGCTTTTGAAACGTGGATTCTAATTTTTTGCACAAATGGCCCATATACCTCTTGAAACATGGGCCCAAAACATCTAAAAACATTACTTTCGTCACTAGCTGAGATTCCTCGCCTCGGTTCCCGTATTTGTTATTTATTTTTATTTCATCCAATTTCTGGTTTTTCTTGAAAGCCAATACTTCTCAAAGGCAAAGAGAGCAAAGATTTCCGTACCTCAGAAGTTTTTTCTGAGTTATTTAATGAACTCTATGATCCAGGATAGCAGGTATAACTGAGCCGACTTCTTCACTGTGGACAAGAAAACATCTTAGATTGTGTGGTGGGAGAGTGTTGCCTCCTTGTTATTGATGGTGGTTAGTTCCCCGGAGTTTTCGAGAGAAAAGAGTAAGAGTTGATCAATAATGTATTCGACACACCGACAAGGGGTTGGCCGACAACTTCAAACGCGGAAAAAAGGGAACCCATTTCTTCTTTCCAAGGATAACGGGACAGACGGAATGAGAATCGGGAAGCTGTCGGGTATAGGCAGGGAACGATTAGGAGTCACTGAAAAGTGACTAGTGTCACTGTTACATAGTCAACATATTACGAAGGAAGGAGGTAAAATGGAGGTTGACATGGAAATCACCATGTCATCAATGTTCTTTGATGGCCAGAATTTACAAGCGTGTAAGAGAGTGTATTCGTCGCGTCTAACGGTGCTCAAGGAGAAGTTTAAGGGTGGGAGAGCGACCAGGATTGGCGATTCTCAAATCGTGGGCCACTGAACTCTTTTATGCGTCCTCTCCGCTGTGTTTAAACAAATGACCAGTGTCAATAAGTAAAATCGGTGCTAAAAAAGACTGACAAACAACAAACTGGTAATGAACGATTGTAATTTGAACTTGAAAAGAACAATATAAACAAATAATTTATATAACACATTGTACTTCAATAAATGTGACAAGTTAAGGATGATGACCCGAAAAACCCAGCATGACCTCACTTAAGGAAAAGTATAGTATTTCAACGAAAGTTGAATATTATTGATTGCAGCGTACTTTCTCGCTTGAAACATGAGCTTGAAATTCCTTATTAGTGATGATAACTAATAAGGGATAAGGTAAGTGGATCGCAAGTACCTAAATTTTCATAGTAGTTAAGTCACCTAATCTTCTTCGCTGCCAACATAGAAGATTCTTCTGTCTAATTAATTAATTATTCCTCTGCATTATCTTTCGCAATTGTAATGGAGAGAACTATGAGAGAGGCGAGGAGTGGCTTTGACAAACGAGAATGCGAGAATTGAACAAGAGATATTCATATTTCATGACGTTGTTCATCATCTGAGCAGACATACATATACGCATACATTATGGTGATTCCGTGCAAGGTAGATGGAGAATCGAGGTACATTCATTTTACTGTTACATCCAGTTTGTCTCTACTTCTAACCGGGTAACATAAGGATATGAAACAAAGTTACCTATTATTTTTTCAGAATTGTTGATCTCTTAACAAAAGTGGAAAGTTCAACAAATTGTTGAATAAGTATAAAATTACAAAATCTTGGTTTCTAATTCGCAACTTCGAGCTGAGGCCAGGCTTTTTGTTTTATTCCTATTTACAATAGGAATACTAATATATAATATAATTGGAATATTAATGTGAATCGATTAAGAATTAATTTCCTACTAACTCCACCTGAGATCGGTTCATCTGCGGATAATCAGCATAAGGGATGACAGAATTTGGAAGAATGTAGATGCGTCCGCGGGGCTCTATTCTCTTTTACGATTGGGGTTCTCAAAAGAAGGAGGAAAAAAGTAGAAGTAGAACATTTGTAAAGTGAGATAATTTAATTTGAATAAAATATCAATTGACTGAGTATAATTAAAAACCCTACTTGTGTTCCCTGTAGCCACTTGACTTATCTTGAATACATTTTTTCATCGCTTTGTCTTTTTTATGGTCACTTATGGTGTCACGTATTTATCCATATTATTCTATTCCATAGCCACACGGCTGGTTTTTGAAATTATGGTTTTCGAAATTATGTTAGTTGGGATTAACATGTTTCCCACTTTTGAATGCGAGTAACCTCGCTACCGATTATCAGATAATACTCTTTATTGGCTCATAATTATAATGTTATTATTTCAATTCAATTCATGATTCATGATGTTTTCTTCTCGCAATTACCAATTCAATAAAAAAAAAAAAAACTGACTAATTTAATTTCCCAAAAATGTTCTACCAACTTTTATCTTTTATGATGGTATAGTCTACTGCTTCAAACCAAAGATTGTGATACCTAATTCAATTTTGTGAAGATTCTTATGTCTTCAAACGATATAAGTGTATAATTATGTCGTTATTTATTATTGTGATTGGAAATATGGGTTTCAAGTGATTACAGAAGTAGTTGATCTAATAATACTCATGTACAATGAGAATGTGTTACCAAATAATAATCATAGCAGGTAGGTACCTAACCTAGTTTTTAATAAATGGGCTTTGGGCTTTCCACAGTGAGAGGTACTCCTTCTTTCGACAGTCCATCTGGTGACCCGGGCGGTGTATAATAACACCTTTCCTTTTATCCGCCCAATTGGCGATAACATTGAGGAGTTGTGGCCATAAAATTAAACTCAGAGCTACTTTCCTAACCATTAAAGTCGGACCAGTGGGACTAGTCTAAATTTACTTGGAGGGAATTACTACGAGTGGAGAATAAGTCTTAGAGAGCGTAGGAGCATGATGTGAGCGGTCTACATAATGCTAAATTGGGGTTTCTCACTCAACAAAAATACTCAAAATAACATGACCGTAAGTAGGTGCAAGCTCATCGATAGGCCCGGATTTTCCCGTCCGATTCAAACCTTGCGCAAGCTGCCCTTTACCAATATTACCAAGAATTAGGCTCGATAAGTGTGCCATTTCTGACGCCGCTTAGTCAACAGATTTGCGTTGGACTTTTTTCCCGCTTTGACCTACCTAAATGTGAAAATAGCCTTTCAGTGCTGTTGCGAAATCTTCAAAATTCACCGTCGCCGCTTCCGTCACAACTGATGATGTGGAGTGTGAGCATATTATGGTTAATGTTATAACTGTGTTATATAGCAAAATGGGGGCAGTTATAATGAGAGGCGCAAGAATATGCGGGCGTAGGGAACCAAGTTGATTTTGGATGCTTTGAAACGAAAAATGGAGGAAGAAATTTTGACTTCGAAGCACAAAAATATTATTACTTCCGAATGTGATAACAATGCTCCCTCTTCCTTGCTGACTTGGGAGGAAAAAGTGGAAAAATAATAAAAGATTTGCGTTCTCTGAAGGTGCTATTGAGAAAAACACATCGCAAAGCGATTAGATTATCTCTCCATTATCTCCAAACGTATCGTACTAAATTTGCAGTGAGGGATAACGTGAGTTAATTATTATTTAAATTTGAAGTGTTGATGTTTGTTGGCTCTTTTGGTCAAGGAAAATATGATAACTGCTTAGAATTCATATTGGCACACATAAACCTCTATATTTATATTCGTACCGAAAAAACTGAAATTAAAATCTTCAACATCTCAAAAAGTGTAGATCCGTAATTTGAAATATTCGTTCCCTGACCGAACCAAATAAGGTCATTTTAGGGCTCTGAAAAATGTGGAATTCGAGGTTACAGAGCTTGTTGCGTTTCTCATGTATGTTGTACTGATTCATTATAAATTACAGGATGGTAGATGACAAAGGAGCACCAAAACTTTCCATGAATTGATTCCAAGTACCTATGCATCGCAAATGCTTCTCGGGAGTCGGGAAGCAGAAACTGGAACACGCAAATTCGCAGAATGTTTGTGAAGCGGACTATTTATTCTCACCACGATTGTCAGATGATTAAAAATTGGAAATTGATAGAATCTCGAACGTTCTACGAAGGCAATATGTGCCGCCGATTCAAAACAGGGAGAGAGCTTGCAAAACAAAGCTAAAACAAGGGGATGTTCTCAGAATCGTTTAGCAACGCAAATTTATCTTTTTGCACACTCTCGGTTGACCGTTGTTTGTGAGCAGAGGCAGTTTTATACACCATTTAATCCGCAATATACTGATATTGATCGTGTTGATGAGGTATCTATGAATTTGACATTTGTAGGACTGAATATTTATAGAGTTTGGCAAAGAAGTAAGGGGCAGATTACATTACATTTTACATAACACAGCTCTATTGAGTTCAGGCAAATGTGCCGAAATAGTTCATTTCCATGTTATACAGGTCTAACATAACTCCTTATATTTTTAAAATTGTGTTACAGTGTCAACAAGTTGGAAATGCGTTGAAGAAGAATAGTTATGCAAGCCAAACATGTAGATCAAAAGACAACTGGGGATGCGGGACAAACTAATTTTAAAACACAAGGAAAACTTGTATAGAGGGCGGAACGAATTAGGCTAAGTCTCTAGAAGTAACCGGCTTTTGCAAATCTTGGGATTCGTTGACTGGGCGGCCATGGCTTTTCATCTGACAGCTTGCCAAACTTCCCGTGTGCGATAATCGGTTCAACCTATTTTATTTGAGAAGATCCCAAAATTTAGTGCAAAATGGCTCCCCATGAGCCTCTCTAAAAATCTCTAAAGCACATTTTACCCATGTCTTGTGGCGATAGTGCGACAGAGCGATAATGCTGGAAATGGGTTAGGCTCAAATGTGAGTATTTGAGCAAAATTTATGTTTTTGGAACCATTGTAATGCCTTCTTTTGGCCCAGAAGACGGAACACCCGGATTTCAAGTCTACTCGCATTGAGACGTAAAATTTGAAATGTTTTATTAATCAATGCAAGTACACACACCTAGGTGTATTATTTTAATAAGTACTATAATAAACCAAAATGTGCAAATCCATACAATGAAAATAATTTAACTAATTGAAAAAAATATGAACGAATTATATTTGAATTAGTGACCCCCAAAGCAGACCCCGCGAAGTGACAACCGTCACCAAATACCACTTATGGATTCTCTGGCCGTCAGAAAGGCACCCACGGGCCTTTTCATGTCCGTTCGAATGGCGACATCGTGGCAGACAATTGTTGAAACGGAATAATCTGTGTCTATCTTTCCGCAAAGAGTCGTTTCACTTTTCCCACGAAGCGAAATCAGAGGAACGTGGCTCATCAAACGACTAAATCCGACAGAAGGCACGATAAGGAATCTTTAAATGACATCATTCGTTCACATCGCGGTTTTACCGATCGTGGCACAATTAGCCCTCCACCCACAATTCCAGGATTTCTTTTCAGGAATGCTCAATCCAAAGTTCTGATCATATCTTGGAATACCTGAGGAAGGCGAGGGAACTGAATAATCCAGAAAAGTCGATGAGTGTGACTCCGCTGAGGTACGACTTTCTGGCTTCACCACGAAAGATCGTAGATAAAGGAGTAATACACTCTTTTGTGACAGTTATAGGTTATCATTCATCTCAAAACAGTTTGGCTATCCCATCAAAACAATCTATAAGCAGCAAAATTCAATTTAGATCACCAATTGAAAATCACCCGTGCAGCCGACACATGTGATCAGGATCTTTGGAAAAATGCGGTTCGTGTTTTCGTATCTTTGGGCGCCAGGGGTGCGTGGAAATGGAATCGTCCTCCTGCAAAATGATGAGCGCTTGAATTATTCCGACCGTCTAGCCTCTCGCTAGACTTTGAAATTTCTGTTGGAAGAAAAACTAAGAAGGAAGCAGGCGGTCCACCACCAGACCACTGAACACTGATTATACTGCTCGGAACCCCGAAGAAGTATGTGAATTATTTAATCATTTCTTCTTAACTTCCGCTCAAATATGTTTTATTCATTTATTTGATTTTATACGCAGTTGAGCCCAATTAAGATATCAATAAGGAATATACTTGATATGTCTGCTAGAGCTTTTTTAAATTGAAGCATACAAATCCAAAATAAGTATCCATCATTTACTTAAGAAAACTTATTCCAAGAATTATGAGTATCCTCGTACTTATCAATACGTGAACCCTCAGTTTTCAAAAGAACACCTCTCTAAAATTACGTCTAACAGGGAACGAGTTCTCCGCAAGTAACGCCATTACAACCAGTTTCAGAAATCCTCGGCATCCTCAACAGCCATCCTATTCACCCTCCGCCGTGAACAACCTCCAGATAACCTCATCTTTTGAGGAACCCAAATTCCGTTCCAGTCATCAATTAGATACCCGAAAGACCACCTAGATCCAAAGCTGACAAGGGAGGTTCATATCAAGTACATGGTTGGCAAAATACGGGTTAGAATAAGGCAACTCAAGCACTTACTAGACAAACGGACAGGACTCTCCCTGGTCACAAAAAGATAGTTATTCATAACACTAATCAGATCTATACTGCTTAATGCGTACAAAGTTTGTTGATCAGCAGCGAAAGGTCATATGAACAAAATTCAAGTTACGCAAAATCGTGTACTCCGCCTCCAAACAGGAGCAGAATGGTAAGTCAGGAACACAGCGATCCATCAAGACCTCAACATTCCTATGGTGGCAACGCTAATCACAGAAAAATATGCAATACGCTGCAAATTCTTTCTCAGGGGTTGGTAATTCCTCCAACCAGGAGCATGGAGACTCATTCCAATCGATTCAGCGTCCAAAAATTAGTGGAAAACAAATACCCAAGACGCCTAGGTACCAGAAATCTCGAAGACACACATTCGAAATAGGTAGATAGGTACCCATTTTGGCCCATAACCTCCTTTAGTGGGCGCGAATCGTTCCGGGGCCCGTCGCATTGGATTTAGCATCCAAAATTTAGTCAAAAATGATACCCCATACACCTGGATCGCCAAGATCTTGAAAATCCATTTTTTGAAATACACATTTTGACCTCTCGCCCCCAAATTTGGTCCTATCGGTTTGAAAATGTACGAGGACCAACTAGAGCCGGAAAGGGGTCCCTGTCCCGAATTTCGTAAATAATAAAGTTATATTAATTTGAATTTTTAAAAAACCCTCAACAGGGGTGTTATTTAACAAGTAACATGTGGATGCCAAGGAAGCAATTTAGGGGGGTTGGGGAGGGGGATACCGATTTGAAGTAATAATCGAGCTAGAGTAATATTGCAAAGCATATAGCAGGTTTACTTCGACTTCAGGTGACCTTGAGGAACTCATAATATATAAGAATGATAGTATTGATGAAAAATGTGCAGCGTTGCTTGAGCACCAACCGGGGCAAAAACGCTGAAAAAGTGTTCCCCGAAGGTAACACCATATTTTGGTATGGAAGCGCCTTCAGGTTTTACAAGAAAAATGAATCTTTTTACGGTTTAGATTGAAAATACATTGTTGTATACCTGACCATTATGATATTTTCACTAGGTGCTTCAAAACACCACTGCTGGAGTAGAATTGACTCCAGTTACATTGACCCCACATAAATCTCATCCTTCACAACGTCGATAGGGGAAGTTTTTCGTCTACTCTCTCCATGAACTTATTTCCGGGATCATAGACATCACACGTATGAGACTCGGGTAATCTGAAAAAAAAAGCGACTTGTTGAAAGAGGAATCGGGATTGCCAAGACTATGAATGAGATCAGGGTGGCTCCTTAATATTGATGAGAAGTGAAACTTGGTATTGTTCCTACTTGACTCGGTTTGATGCTGATGGTTCCATCTCTCTACGTAAAAGTCGTATAACATTAACCGCGAGAGCGCCTAGGTAATTGGAGTCAGTCCTTCCCATTAAATCAACGACCATCCGTCAAATTCTATGTCAACATGCGAGATGAATCTGCGTCACTCTTGTCGAGCCCGGCCATTTTCACTTAGTCTTCCTGTCTGCGTATTTGATTTTTGTTTCAAGGAACACTTCTGCATAAGATTCAGTAGGTAACTAGACACGACGTTATTTACTCCTCAGCACAATTATGTTTGAAGATGAGGAGGGAGCTGATAAAATGTACATTGTTCAGTCCGATCGACACTTGCATTCGAAATAGCTCCCCTAAATCATATTTATAACATCAATACATACCTACTTACTAACATTCATGAACCGTTCCAGATTAGCTCGATTATTCACTGTCCAGTCCAAATACTGTGCCATTGATGAACGACCGAGTAAACACAAATTCAACTATCTCACCTACCCTACTCATTATGATAGCAATAAAATATCTTCAAGAGGGTGACTATTCGCCGTTTCACTTGTATGAAACAATTTAAAGTTTCATTCAGAAATTTTACAGGAGATAACATATAAGAATTGGTTCTGCCGAGTATGTCAAATTATTTGAGATACAAGTAATTTCTGACTAGGTCCTACCAAGATGCAAAATTTTGTTAGGTTTTCGATCACATTTCCTAAAAATTATCATAATTATCAATTATTTTATTTATCTATTTTTTTTTTTTTTTTTTTGATATTGGAGGCCATTTGAAAGGGTTTTGAACGTTCAACATTTTAGCATGAAATCAGAACTATTTCAAAATCAGCCCTGATTGATGAGAAAAATTACCTTAGAAGTACACATTTCTAAACTGTCGTGAAATTAAGATTTTTTTCAATCTAATTTGTCCCACCAAAACCGCGTACATGAGTTGTGCTAAGTATTAGGTAGTCAATTTAGAGATGTTTCGTTGTAATTGAAGTAGGAAAATAATGTATCCTCCTCTACCTTTTCGGGCTTGATAAGTTCTGCATTAACGGCAACTATGGAAAATCGGGGTTCGGTCATTTTCAGCAAATGAGATCGAAATAACAGAAAAATCGTAAATAACTCGGAACAGAAGCGTCATCAGGCGAAAAAGTCTTCGAGGCTTTTTTTTTTTTTAGAAATTACAGTACAATTGAACTCTAAGAAGTTGTTACATATCATACTGTTACATTTAATAAGATGACTAAAGGAGGATGTAAATGTTGATTTTGTCAGGGAAGATGGAAGAGAGGGCCTCGTGGCCCTAATCTTCCCTGATGGTTAAATAAACGATTTCAATCAATCAATCAATCTAAAGACACCGTGGAGTACAAAACGTAGTGCTTTTGACGTCCAAATGATTGTATATAGGTCAACTATAACATTTTCAACGGCATCTCTGAAGATGTTTCAGAAATAAAAGGAATTCGCTGTTGGTGTAATATTTAGCGACCGCGACTCTGCTGAATCCCGCGGAAGCTGACTAGTGAGGGCGGTATGATGTGGGTGCTTGAGAAAATCTTACGTAAGATGGGAATGATTCATAATCATCAAATTTTATGCAGCGCAGTGTTCGTTTGAAAAAGGGACCTAATAATCGTAACGGTGTGGTGTCAAGGACGGCTCACTCGACAGAAAAATCAGACGCGAGATGACGTTTACAGCATCCCGCCAACCTTCTGATCATTCACGATTTCTTGCGTTTTCGATCATATCTCATAAAATAACGGTAATTTCTTCAGTTTAAAATTTTTCTCAAATCTAGAAACATCTAGGAGAGCTCATTAACCTTTTCATCCAGCCAGGGCAGAAATACAGAGCATTCTAGGAGGCTGAAAAAATCAGCCAACCCAAGAACGCCAAAAATCGGCTTGGACGGCTTATGATGGACGGATATTTACTTATTTTGAACTAGACACCTTGAAACACCTAGAAAAAATATATCATCATAACATCATAAATTCGGCAGAAATCTCGAAGAACTGTGGAAAAAATTATGCTGCACCCTTGCATTAAACAGGGCACTTAATTACAAGAAACGAATCAAACATGTCTAACTCTTCAGTTTTACTCAGTTTTTGGTTGAATAATCGATCGATGTTGTCATGGCAGATGTTAATTTGACATTATTCGTGATCAATGTCGTTTAATCATGTCTCATGATGTTTAGATTACCTAAAACCGAAATGTCCGTCTACCGTACGCCGCCTGTGCCGTTTCTGTTGTGATGTGTTTTTCGAAACTCGATTTTTTTTTTTTTTTTTTTTTTTAACTAGGTTTGAGGGGTGTTGTTTTCAACTAACGTTTGGACGTTAAATGAGTCCCACACCCACTCTTTGTTTTCTCTTTTCAAAAAAACGTCACTTGTCCTCCCTAGTAGTTCAAGGGCTCTGGAAACACGTGTAAAACACCCTCATGCTACATGTTTTTGACCAGTTTTCTTGCTCCCTTTTAGTTTATAGACAAATAAATGTCTTACAATAATTTAAAAATAAAAAAAATAAAAAATAAAAAAAACTGTTTTAAAAAGCTGTTTTGTTTTTAGAAGATGGAATCGAGAACACATAACATCTTTAATATTGTTAGGAAATCGAAAAAGAATTTGAAATTTCCAATAGGGACGGTTTGAAATTAGCAAGAGGGTAGGCATTAAATAGGTTGACAAAAAAAATCTGTAACACCCTGTATATTACGATGCATTGTGCACAAATGATACAACAACTATGCGTTGTATTAATTACGTGTACTTGAATTAATGTACCCTGCCTTTGTACTAATTTAGGATTTATATTTTCTAATCGCCTTGATTGTTTCCCATCTGACCGCTTCAAGTGATAAGAATGTGAATGTGCAAAATGAATTAACTACTGATAGGTTAATAGGCATGCATAGGAAAATGTTCCACAAGCCGGCCACTATTATTGGACCGGAATGTGTAAGGGGAGAATGGCGCTAAATCGACCCAATTAATTTCGATATCTTCGAATCACAAACGGGAATCCCGAATGGATCGAAAAACAAAAGTAGAATACCTACGAAACGTAATGTAAATTCAACGGTTGCCTCATATAGTCTTGGAAAATATTTTGATAATTTTGCAATATGCTGTCAAATCCCATTATTAACAAACCGCTAGTGAAGCAGTTCGGGCGTATCCTTTCCTGGATGTTGGAATAGTATTTTCTGAAAAGCTAGCAGATTTTTGCCGAAAGTAAAAGTGAATGCGAATGTTTGAAGGGCTATAAAAACTTCAGCAACTTGGGAGAAGAACCTACAATGACTAGTAGCCTCATCGAATGCGAGCGTAGGAAGGTTACAACTATACTGCACCATATGGATACGGTGCAGACAACAGGACCCTTTCATTTTCGGTGTCCGTCGATCACTTACTGACTCAAGGACACGTTTTCATCGTCATAAAAGTTATACCTGAGGTCTTGTTCCATCTCTATCTTCCCAAGATCACTGTCAGGTCTCGGTGATGAATTGGAGAGTGAAAGTAACCGCTTTTTTTATGAGCTCTAAAAACGGTGCTGTTAAGGAAGCCGACCGATTGGGGCCTTCTGACTGCAAAATATTCCTTAGTACGGACTGTTACTTATTCTTGGCTTCACTGGCTGGTGGTGGGGATAAATTGATGGAATGGTAATGGGGTTGATAGAGATGAAATTCACATCACATATCGTTTGACGGGATAGGGAGTCTCGAGATGTAGTGGTTGTCTTCTTCAAGCCTGTAGGAACCACTTATGAGACTAGAAGGAAGCCAGTATCCGCTACCTACCTGGTTACATCCCTCTCGCACGCAATATATCAATCGGATCCTTTGTTACAACTGTCAGCGAAAGTATTTTCCATCCTAACAATCATGCACGCATGTTTTAACTGTAAATTTCACCCTTCTCTCTCTTTTCCCTGGAAGTTGAACACAATCGGAAGACGGTCGGATTTTGCCGTTACGCATTGGTTGCGTTTATAAAAATGAGCTCACTTAAAACGGCAAAGACCCATTGGCCTCCTGAAGGAGCATAAAGTTGGAAATAAAGTGGCCTCCTGAAATATAATGACAAGGGGTCTCTCGGCGAGCTATGATGTTGTGAAAAAAGGTTCCTAGACAGTTGACTTCGGTGTGGGAAGTTGATTCTACACGCTGTCATCGTTTGTCTCGACATCTCCACTTACCTAGTTCGCACAGACTTGTCGCATCTTCAAGACGGGAGCACCGGAACAAATTAGCGGTCACCGGCGCACCAGTGCCACACCTACTCTTGACACGGGACACCCATTGACGACGTTAGTAAATTCGTCATGGGTCGGTGAATTGAAGGTCTCGGAAGCTGTTATGGGGTTTCTGGAAGACGACCTTCAGTTTCTGTTTTTCTTTATTGAATGATATTAGGCGTGGAGGCTACGGCGTTGATTTGAGCTTCTAAAAAAATTGTACCTGCGTGGGGTGATGTTTGACATCAACCTCTTAGCTAGGTATTTTACGGTTTCATGATTTTAATACAAAACTTAACCGTTATTTGAAACAGGGGAAAACGGCTTACATTAAGTTCTAGTGGACCATCACCCTATGGCTTCAATTGTACCAAAACCCACTCGTTTCAATCGTTTCAACGTTCGTAATTTAATAAAAAGTCCATTGCCAAATGTCTCAATAATCACTTCAAAAAATACAAATTTTCACCAGTTTTCTGTAAACGGTCAGTTAACCACCAATCCAATCTAGAGGCCAGTTGGTTAACATTTCCTGAAATGTTTCCCTTGAAATTTTCTTCGACGCCAACTTTTCATTAGTGAGATGCCACCACTTTGAAAACATAATGCAAAATCTAAAGAAAACCCGCTATTAGACCGCAGGCTCGCGTTATAATAAACATTCAATATCACTACATCCAAACTTACCTACCTTTCTCATTAACAATAATAAATTATACTGAAACTCACAATACCCGGTGAATTATAGTACGAATTACGTCATTGATTTGAATTTATCACTGCTGAATTTGAGCCTGTTCGCAACCTTTTCTAAAACCTCAAGTATTGAGGCTTTCGACAATCGTCAATTCGACTTCAGTTCGTCCGAAGACGCCTGTTGTACCTTCCCGAATGAATCTCGAGGGTAAGGCAAATTCCTCATATTTCAACCAAAGCAAACAATCGCGCTACAGCTGATACGAGTATCTTTGAATCGAAACTGAGCTCAATCGAATCAAAACAGATCTAAAGCGGCATTACAAGAGGTGATGGTCGGTTACCTACTCTTGAACAAGGTTTTGAATAAAGCGCTCTTGGGGAAAGCCTAGAAAATAACAGTAACTTCTTCACTTTCCAATTTTCTCAAATCTAAGAAGTTTTTGGGAGAGAGCATTACATTTTGGTTGGTCATCCCTTGAATAATCAACCTATGTTTTTATGCCATAAGCCAATATCTCCGATTTGGCCCAAATTTTTTTTCTGGGCGTTTCAAGGTGAACATCCACACCGACTTTGGTAGTAGAAAAACCTGAAATTTTGATCAGGGACCCGATTTCGGCTTAAGTTGGTTCTCGAAACTTTTCAGCCCAACCGGACAAAATTTAGGGGTTGGGGGGGGGGGGGGGTAAAGGGGGTCTAAATTTGTACTTGGAGAAATGGATTTTCTAGATTTTTGGCGATCTCGGCGTGTGGGTTCTTATTTTGCCCTATATGTTGGACGCTTATTCCAATGAGACGGGTCCTAGAACGATCGGCACCCATCGGAAGAGGTTATGGGTTAAAATGGGTATCCACCTACCCATTATGAATGCGTCTTTTCGAGATTTTTCGTACCTAGGCGTGTGGGATATCATTTTCCACTAAATTTTGGATGCTGAATCCAATGAGACAGTCCCCAGGACAATTGATACCCACCGGTTATGGACGCTGAATCGTTTGAAATGAGTCTTCATGCGCCTGATCCGAGGAATAACCAACCCCTGTGAAACAATTTGCAGCGTTTTTTCTCTTTGTTATTCCAGTAAAGCAGAAACACACAGCATCCAGAATGAGGAAAATCAGCAAAAATAATACAGCCTTGTTGTAAAAAACTCAGCTTTTGAAACGATTTAATTTAAAACATATTATATACGCTAGACTTTAGCTCATTCCCCAAAATAATCATCTTCAGCTCCAAGAATGCTCGAGCTGGCCGGTTGTCCAAACACTTTCTGAATGTATTAAAGACACGATTTGCGGTACCCTAGCAAAGCGACCCGACGATTTTGCCGTGTATTTTGGGAGGTTTATTTCTTTATTATCTCCTGCCATTATACTCAATGAAAATGGAACAGAACAGTTGATAAAGTAAAGAAACCGGGAGCATCCTCGTAGGTAAATGCGATACTATCCTTCCCTAAGGAGGGTCTCTGAAGACGACGTTTGGCCATGTACCCTACCTGTGATCATGAACACGCTCGTTATAAATTTACGAGTTGAACGAACCTTCAGCACATGGCAATTCGCGGCCATATCGCCAAAGACCAAATTAGGTACCAACGTAGAGATTGATTGTTTTTCTGTCTCGAAAGTAGATCGTTTGGATACTTGGGTACAACTTGTGAAACCTCTGAGTCCATGCAAGATTCATGAAACACTGAGGAACCGTATGGCTCCGACGAGCGACTCCGCACTTCTTGACGTCAGGGCGTAGGTTCTGTCCTCTGTCCCACTTAACCATAGGTACTCTCAACCTCGCACGTAGAACAACGTCTATTTTCGGAAATGTTGTTGAACAAATATTTTTTCCTCTCTGTGTTTATAGCAAAAAAGGGAACAGTGTTTTCTTTGAAGTCCGTATAAATTATTTAAACTATGGATCGAGCCGTTTATAACATGGTTGTAGAGTTAAAAGAACGTGACTGAAAGGAATTCACCAAATAAACACCTAAAAACTTGAAGCATGTTCCGCACTCATTTCGATCAATTCAGCGTCTTAAACATAAATGATATTCACGCCCAGGTACTCAATGAACCCCCTCTCGAAATGGGTAGATAGGTACCCATTTCGTCCCATACCCAACCGCAGTTGGGTGGCAATAGGTCCGGAACCCATCTCAGTATATTCAGCGTCAAGAATTTGGTAAAATTATACCTCACATGGGTAATCATGTGTTTTTATACTCGATTTTCAGGCACTAGGTATGTGAGGTATCACTTTCCACAAAAATGTGGACGCTAAATCCATTGAGATAAGTTCCGGACAGATTGGCGCCCGCAACATTCACAAGTGGAGGCAGAATAATAAACTATTTTGCAATCATTTAGTGTTTTTTCTTGGTGGGCTTGGAAATACGAAAAACTCTGTTTATTTTAAGGTCATTTTTATGCTATACAATTTTTGCATATGCTGAAGTTAAGGGACTTCCTACGTCAATTTATTTCAGCTACCGCTTTTATTTATTAGAAGTGTACAAGGCTTATGTGTACTTTCGGACCAACTTTGCCAAGAGGTTTGTCGTTATCCAGTACGTTGCACATTAAAACAAGAAGATTGAAACATCGAAACATTTCTGGCGACTCCTAAACTTATATACGAACGAGTAATTCGGCGTCGAGTGAGTCACAACATAGTTATGCACTTAGGCACGTAAAAGTACAATACGGCGAAAGTTAACAGAACCAAGATTACATGAAAGCCTCTTCGAGATTCACTAAATAGGATTATCGCATTGCACTTCAAACGGCTTTCGGCTAAGATCGTATCGATACTTGGAACAAATTATTTGGGTTTCTGGTTAGACTGATTAAAGTGGATCAAGAATCCTGCCGAAGTTGGTTCGATTGTGAACAATGCAATCAGCGTTACCTACTTGAAGAGAAAATTATTTCTCGTTCGTAAAAATCATGCTTTGGAACCAATGTTCATTGAGAGTTCTTTTAGATTCTCTGCGTGAATGTTGTATGAACTAGAGCACGAGACAGATTGGGAGACTACCATACTACTAGTATGGTGTATTTGGTGGATGATATGTATTTGAAAATATGATGGTGATATTTTGAAAATAGGGTTTCTAGACTAGTGGAAGTATCATTTTCAGCTAAACTTTGCACTCTGCAATCAATGAAGGTGGGTCTGGGGCAAGGTATTATATAAATACAATTTTGGAGCTATGAAATCGGGTTAAGATGTGCCTCGTATGTATCGATTTTTGAATTTTTGAATTAATAATTGATGTTAATTATTGGGTGAAGATGAAAATTCTGAAAATGAGCATTTTTTTGGAGAAAACAAATTTGGAGGCCCGATGCTCTTTCCTTTCTGCTGTATATACCTTCACATATAATCACAATCATGAACTATTGTGGAATAGTTTTCTGCTTTTGTAAGAAGTATCTTCTCTAACGTTTTCCTCATAAAACACCCTTCTCTTTTACTCGAGGGGCCTCAGAAAATGTGTGTCCTCCAGGCGTGTGGGCTCACTTGAAATGTGATTTAGCGAAACCACCGTCGCCCCCGAGGTCAAGGTACTCTATATACGGTTTATTAACACGATCGAGAAAGGAAAACGCTGCAAATTATTCTACAATAGTTGATTATTCCTTGGAGCAAGAGTTTGGGAAAACAGTCAATGTGGAGTGTCTTGGACTCATCGTCCAAAATTTAGTGGAATATAATACCCCACATGCCTAGTGCCCAAAAATCCAGAAATCGACTCTTTAAAAAACACTTATTTACCCATATCCTCCCAAAATGTGGGCGATCGGGCTAAAAAGTTTCGAGGATCACTTAGAACTGAAAATGCCTCTCTAGCCAAAATTTCAGGTTTATAAAATTGTCTACTTTCAAACACGCTGTATCGTAAGGGCATTATCGTTTTTTTGATCAAGACATTTTAAAAGGTAAACTGCCACATTTTCACACCTTTCAGAGAGGTTTGATTACGTAGATTGATTATTCAAGGAATAACAAAACAAAACCTGGTAGTGCACCTCAAATACGACTCTTTTGGCTATTTGAAACGGAAAGGGAAAGCGTTGTGAATCGATATCCGTAAACATCTCAACCCACTGAGATAAAGATCCGTCATTTAGGAATTTATTCGACTAATGAAACGGATAAACATTGTGGCCTTATAGGAGGGCGAAGGAACGTGGTGTAATTCGGGACTGCGTAATCGCTAATTGTCATCTGCAGATCGCGAAGGCCTGCAGTTATCGGCGCGACGATGCGGATGTCCTAGAAATATTCGCCCTTGTCCTTGCCTGTGGATTATTTTGGTGCTCTCCTCTTTAGGTGGGCTAAGCATTGCGAAAGAAAACAAAAAACGCTGCCTATTTCCTTCTCAGGGGTTAGGTTACTCCATGGACCTGGAGCATGGGAAAAATGAGGGAAAACGTAGGAATAAAATCACTTGCGATGAGGTTCTGGAAACCCATCAATAAGAAACGGAGGTATCTAGCGATAGTCAATTTCCATCAAAAGTACTAGGTAAGTAGGTTAAATCGATTTCGACGGTAACTAACATGAACTCATTTCTTTTGGTGGAAATAGACTATCGTAAGATACCACCGTTTTTTATTGAAAAAAGGTAGTGTGGAGTGTCCCGGACTCATTCCAATTCAACAGAAAATGATACCCCACATGCCTAGTTTTGAGAAAAGTTGAACATGATGTCACCACTCGCCTAGGTACCCAAACACATAGGTAGGTATCCATTTCTACCTATTCTCACACCAGTGGATACCTATGACGATCTAAAGCCAGGAGGGAGTCACTGGCCAAGAATTAAGATTTTTAGAAAAATTCCTACTGCGAAACGGCATGGTCGGCAGACGGGCATTTTGGTTTCCGAACCTATACATCTTGAAACAGAAAATAACGAAATTTCGGACTAATCTTCCTCAGTCATGAATGTATGCAAATAATTAACTGAAACATTTAGCGAGGGTGAACTGGATCATGTATTTTTAATAATTTTGCCCATACCTTTATTTGTTGTTTCATACAACCATATTGAAATTTTTGTTCTTCTTCTAGGCAGGTGTACAATACACATTATCATTATTGCACATTTGACTAATTAGTTTTATGTTGTTACGTTGATAGTAGCCAGATTTTTGCCCTTTTGGGCTCCTTGGCGGAATCGTGAGTTCAACCTCGACGAAAAGTTTCGAGTCCAGCCACGTTTGCTTTCGCTTTTTGGGCTCTCAAAACTAGGTATCCCCGTTGTATGCATTATATTTATGTAACTACTGAATCGTAATGGTGCAATCCGAACAGTTAGGTATATACTTAACGGTTTCTTATTTTCGTCCCGCTTTTCTCCCCCCGTTTCGCTGGAATTATTCACTGTATAGCGGTTTGCCGAGCGGAGGTATGTAAATTATATTCTCAAAAGCGCACTCACACACAACAAAGGCACACTGATGTAAACGTTTATAAGAAGGAAAAGAGAAAAATCAAATAAAAAGCGCTCGAGTTAGACTTTCTACTTTCCGTACGCACATTCGGCACCGCTCGCATTTACACTTAAATGAAACTGAAACTTGCATGAATTAAGTACTATTGCATGGCATTTACACTTAAATGAAACTGAAACTTGCACGAATGAAGTACTATAGCATCGCAAAAGGTATCTTTAACATCATGTGAAACCCAGAATTGCCATGTCAAAGGGGTGGTATCTTTAACATAATGGTGAAACCCGAAGTTGCCATCCAGGCTTTGGTCTGGCTAAATGACAATCTTAACTTTTAAAATATTTACAATCCTAACAGTATAAAATCAGCAAAAGTATAGCTTTGTCAAAAGTATATATATATGTACAGTTTTGATAGGCTTGTCTAATATCACCATGAATGTAGCTTCGTCAATATTATTTGTTTACTATTTACATTATATTTTTCCTCTTTTGCTTTTCTTGTTTGAAGGTCTAACCCAATTTTTGCAGGTACGAAACTGTCTTCAAACACTCCTTTATGCTCCCATTTTCTTCATATTTCTTAACGGTTTTTGCCAGTTTCTTATCCAAGTCGACATATGTTTTCTTCCTCTTCTTACCATCTAAGTTTAGCTCCATCCTCATGTACATGAAAGAAGATACTTCCGCTTCGCCCTTCAAGCAAACTATTACATCTCTGATTTTGGGGTTGGGTCGTCCAAGAAGATTATTGATTTTATTATGCCAACCTTCCACAGCGTTCGTTGTTCGGTGTGGCCTGCCGTAGCAATTCCACAATTCAATGGGGATTTCGTCATTATGCAGCCACTGTTCGATGAAGTAGTCGAGGAAGCGAGTTAATTTTGGGTTTGCAGGAGCCTGTGAGTGAATTTCAACCCACAGGACATCTTCAGTTTTTCTCCACAAACATTTTTTAAAATGAAAGTAACACCCCTGGATTTCAACTGATGGCAGAACTTCTCTTCTTGCAGCATATGACGAAAAAAACGGACGTATGTAGCTTCCTTCTTGTTTGGAAGTAGGCCAAATACAACTGGATAAACGTTCGTTTCTGTGTCGGAGCTTCCGTAATCGGCATGGATTGTGTAAATCTGTCCAAATTGTTGACTGCAACTTTTAAAAGTCCCATCTACGAAAAAGTCTTGTTTGTTCCTCAGGCACTCTTTTCCTTTTTCTGAACAAAAAATTTTCTGAATTCCCCGGATTCCGTAGCGGTGAAAGTCGGGAGGTTTGCACCTGACCTATTGTATTGCGTGATGACTCACCGAAGGTCGCTGTCGAGTTTTCGTCATTTCAGGTAGACCGCTAATCTAAAGGAGATACATGAGTGTCAAAAATTGAGAAACATCGGTATACATTGGAGGATATCATTTTCTTTTCATGTTGAGTCTTGCAAAAAGACAGATGAGAGGCTAATTACCAAGAGATTAAACGATGACGAATGTTCCTCCAATCAGAATTATGGGAATGAATTTTTGTAAAACAAGGGTATCCTGAAATCTTCGTTTTTAGGTGGTAACAGGTACAAACGCCTGATTAGTCTTCAATTTGGGTGGAAATACTCGAAGAAATAAGGACAGCATGACAAATAAATTAGCCAATTGATGGGGATATGGCTCAACGCACTTCACTTGAGTACGACTACAGGAAAAAGCCTGATTCTAGAAGCCTACACGCGCTTGAATCTATGGTCAAGCCCCAGTTAAACATTGAAACAGAGGAAAGGTGAAAGGTATGGCTGATTAGAAGAAATACGAACTGGAAAGATCGCAATGTATTCCCTGCTCAAAAATTTAACTGAGCTCATTGATTTTATCTCTAACAGTATGACTAATCATCAGCGTATCATCTCCTCCTTTTTCAAAATACCAAAATTTCACCCATTCCCTCTCACATTTTTCCAGTAATTGGTTTTATTAATTGATACACAATCCCGAAATCCTTCTCAGTCGATTCAAACGTCAAAATACTCTGGAAGATGACTCCTAAATCCGCCAAAGTCCCTAAAACACCACTTTCAATTTTTAACATTACTCTGCCTCTACTATAGGTGGATAGAAATGAGTAAAGCTAAAAACTTTTCTTCAGTCAAGGTAGAAAAAAATCGACCAATTATTTACAATTTATATCGAATTTAACTCAAATATTTCAATTATTACGTAAATTTTTGTTATAGAAACCTATAGGCTGTTTTTATTTCAGAGGAACTGGAATGAACAAAGGGGTCATGTTGCTTACTAAATTTGACTGTTTTTTGAATTCGATAGGACTCTCAATTTTTTTAAATTTATTTCTTGCCGGCTCTGTTGAGAATCTGAATTTTATTTCGTCAAAGAGGCGTATAAGCATGAGTCCTTTATCCACTTTCATATAATTTGTTACATTGTCTCATTATCATCACTGAGTCTTTCTACTCGAATTGACTTATCAAATAGGTCCAAAACATTCCGCCACCCCCTAAAAAGGACCGTTTTAAGCTGCTCGTTTCACAAAAACTCATTCGGTCAAACGGGTTGCCATAATTTTGATTTGAAAACTTTTTCGTTATCACTCAATTGGTAATTTCACCAAACTTTCAAACTTATTTTTGTCGGTTCTCAAGGAACATAATCTGGAAACAATAAACCTGAAGATCACCAATTCAACCAGTTAACACATTCTTTATTTTAATTCGCAATTACCATTCACTCTACAGTGAAAAGGTTGACCTGACACTACAGCAGCGACAAGTTTGAATGAATGGATGAGGCTGGATCATAAATTAGGTTATTGAAGAGGGGGTTTATACATGGAGTCTTCAATACAGTCAGATCTGGTTTGGTGTTCTATCCCGACCTGAATGCTGAATACATAAAATGTAGATGCTCTTGTAAATCGCCAAACTTTACTGAGATGAATCCTCTTCAAGTATGACGAGAGCTCCGTGATCGGTAGTGGTTCCACCTCTTGTTCTCTCACTGAGGTTATCATTCAAAATTTAGCATTCAGTCTATGACCTTTTCACCTTCGATCAAGAGAGGAAGAACAGTCGGCGTCGTGGACGGAATCTTTTTAAACTCATCCTCTCGCAATGCACCGGTTCAAGAAAAACATCCGGAATTGAATTGCCCGCGGTAGGGATGAATAAATCAGCGCCAAGGGCAGCGCATTTTCCTACAATTCAAATCTACAAATTTTTTCCTGTGAACTGAGAATGTTTGATTTAACAGAACGGTAAAATGAAAGTGATTTGTTAGCGTCCTCCCCTAATTCCTTTCTCTTTTCCTAACGCACGACAGACGAAATGCTAAATAATACGGTCACAATCTACAACTCCATGATCAGCTTTCTGGTGACTAAACGTCAGGGGCTTGGGCCAGATTTAGAGAGTTCGACTTTCGCGTTGCGAGGGTATGAGACAGAGTTATTTCGCCACTTACGTGTACCAACTTCTTCGGATGGAGACAACAGGGTGATGTTCTCTTCGCTGCTCGGCTTCGGTCAGGGGAAACGCCGTCCAGGCCGGAGGAGGCGAGGCTCTTTCCGACGGAGGTCCGACGACTGGCGGTGCGTGGGAAACCTGGACTATTGGCCGTCGAATCGGGCGCGAACGGATCAACACTCGGGTCCGACGGGGGATTTTCAGTTCGTATAAGGGCCCACTGTTACGGGAGAGGAATTGGCTGATCTCCCAATTCCCGAGTTCTCACCCTGAAGGAACCACGATACACTTGTTCCCTCAGGTCACTTTCACAACACCGGCTTCACAAGGGGTTGATTTGCTTCGCGTCGGTTGTTCCGCTTCGATGTTCCGCCCCGAAACAGGTTGTTCCGCCCCGCCCCTGCCTCGCCTCGTCCTCTCGAGATTATGGCGAGCAGGGGGGGCCAACCTCGTTTCGGAGATCCCAACTTTCCTTCACTTGAGTTCGTACACGACTGATGTTCCTTTCCCCAGTCCGCTCGTCAAGTCGCCTTCCCCTCCTACTCCTCCCTGGGTGTCTCGCGCCGCCCATCGCCCAACCAATCCAATGAGGACACGCCTTTCGCCCAGCTGGGTCAGGCGCTTGGAGGGGAGAGGGGTCGATCCGTACCCCGCCGCCGAAGTTTCTTGACGGGGCGCTTGGAATCTGCCGCCCCGTTACAAGTCCGTCTTGCTCCTTCTTCTTCTTTTTTCAAAGGTCGTGCATATGTACGCCTACTTCAACGAAAAAAGTGTCCCGATCATTTTCCATTCTCTTCTCTCGTGAGATCCTCTTGGTCATATAGATTATTTAGATACCACAAGTTGGAAGAAAACCGCAACAAATGATTCCACAACGGCTTATTCATCTTTTTTAGATCTTGCTCTGGTGGAACCGCGTGTCTACAAGGTCTTCAGAGTAGGTGATAATTATTTTAAAGAACAATAATAGCAACTGAAAAACTGAACATTATGAAACATTATCTTTGGAAATAGTGGATAAGCAATTGATTTTCAAATAAGCACCCGTATGTCTCATAAAAATATCCAGCTACGCATTCACGTGCAATCAACACTAACCTGGTTTTTCCAGTAGGGAAACCTTACATATTAACATATTCGTGAGCATACAATGTTGTATCTGCAAACATCAAGTAGAACATGAATAGGTTTAATAATTATTATAATAATTAATTGTACCGTTAAAAAATACATTAAATAATTCTATATAATTAATCTTCTTTGGTTATTGAACTTATTCCCGATCATCTTCGAAAGTTTACATTATTGAATCAAATGAACTAAATTAAATAATACAATTATTAAGGTAGTACACTTTTTCGATGATTTCCATTACAAAAGTCTGAAAAAATCCCAAAAAGTTCTATTTCATACCAAACTGTTTCTTATACCTATTCTGATGACCGCGAACACTTATTGGTTGGTTATACCTTGAATAATCAACCTATGTTTTCATGCAGAAAGTCAATCACTCCTATTAGGCTCCTATTAATTTTTTGCCATCTAGGAGTGTGGGGTGTAATTTTCCACTAAATTTTGGACGGTGAATCGGTCGGAAGGAGCCTCCATGTTCCTGGTCCGGGAAATAACCAACTCCTGTGAATGAATTTGCCGCCTTTTCCCCCCATTAGAGCAAGATAAGTTACGAGTTAGGGTACATTTGCAGTTTGAACTCTCAAATCATTCATTTTTAGCAGTGGTGAGGGCCAAAATATGAATTTAGACAGTTTCTGAGAAAAAAAACGACTAAAAGGGAACCTTCGTTGATGCTTTATCAGTCTCCAAAATTATCTCTGTTATTATAGTAAATCCTTGGGTAATATTTTGAATTCCCCAATCTTGGGTCATTCGAGGACTCGTCAATTTGCAATAATCGAGGAGCGGCAAATTCTGATGAATGATGCGCTGACGAAACCTGCAACGAGTAATTCGCTTCTAGGTTGTAGGAAGTGTGGAAGAAGTAGCCTCTGACTTCTTGTACGTAGATGAAGAGGATAGCTGACTAGTCGTGCTGGCTTCAGCCATTTGTGGCTGGCAGATGCGGAGTAACCTATATTTTCAACTGCTACTGTAGTGTCCGCCCAGCTATTGTAGCCTCAATCGTTTCTCCTAATGCTAACTGAAAGTAGTAGTGAATTAATCAATGTGGTAACGGGAAGACCAGGTCACGGCGCACTGGCCCGTGCCTCATGTAAACCAGGGTAAGGTAATTTTGTTGGGTGGCGTTGTGTTCCTCAACGTGGACGCAAAGTCGTGTTGGGAAGGAGGTGGTCACAGCGGCGCCACCGCGAATCAACTCGTCGATCAAAGTGATCGCTCGACTCGCAATCATCATACGCCTTGTTGACAGATTTTAATAGGATTCCTTGGTAGAAGGGAGGAGGCAGTGAGTGTAAGTGTAAATGTGTCAGGCATCGCTGAAATATTTTCAGGAACGCTCACTGAGAGCACATTCGGTTTCGATGAAATCTTACCTACCTATAAAATGTCTGGATTCTAAAAACAGAATGTTCGTCCGCCAAAAAATCTAAAAACAGAACAGACACAGAAAATTCTGTTGATGCGAGCTTCACTCAATTCCACAGATAAATTTAGCCACGATGATAATTCTTTTGTTTAGCGGCTTTCTGCCTTGGTTTGTAAGGCTGCAACTCATTGATCGAACGAGGCCATGTTTGATTCAATTCTCGTAATTTAGGTTTCGATGTTCTGCAGGGTTAGCAGAATATTGTTCAATTCCCATCCTGCTGCTTGGGGAGCCTATTCGGACTGTAATAAAGCAGGCTGCATAAATGCCTGTGCATAAATGAGAATTGCGGATGACCGAAGCGCCGATTTACCGCTATAATGGGGGCTTTTTGAGTGAGAGGGAGTTCTTATGAGTACTGGCTTGTATGTTACTCGATTGATTCTTATAACCAGTATGATTTATTGTACTTTTGGTTTTTTCACTTCAAATTCGAAATTGAAAATTTATTCAAGTGATTCAGCACCACCATTCAGGTCTTGAATGGGTCAGAAACGAGATAACGATAATTCGGCATTAACAATTGAGCGACGATCATGAATGACTTGGAATATTTCTGCAGCGGATAAATGGAGTAATAAATGGAACTTACCACGTTACTTACCACGTGAGTCAATCTCAAAGAATCCATATTTCTGTCTGGATGTTACGTGCCTATATATATAAATTTAATCACATACTCTATTTTCAATTATGTCCCCTTAAAAAACGTACTTTTTTTTTCTCTTGTAGAAAGCTTCATTCATTTAATCTCAGAAACGTTTACGTCTTTTTCTCCAAACCAACACAAAAGATTTAAAATTCTGAAAATAGTCCACAAATTATTTTCCAAGTTTGCAAAAAATCGTTTGCAGACCAGCCGACTCAGATCCTTATGTATGACTTCCTTTGTTTTAGTTCATTATTTCGAGAGTGAATAGCATTCACACCAACTCCACTATTCTTCCATATTGGATGAAGGTATGCACAAGGCGGGCATCTCATATTGGCTAATGATGCCGAGTCAACTCCGACTTCGGAAGTGGAAAAATTTCTAAAAATCTGAAATTTGAGTCAGGGGTCCGATCCCGGCTCTAAAGCGTCCTCGAAACTTTTTAGCACAATCGGACCAAATTTGGGTGGGGTAGGGGTCAAAATGTGTATTTTGAAAAATGGATTTTTGAGATTTTTGGGGATCTAGGCGAGTGGGGTATCATTTTCCACTAAATTTTGGACCCTGAATCGATTGAAATGGGTCCGGAACCCGTCACACCCACGGTTTCCCCATTTTTCCCATGTTGAAGAAATGAGTCTCTATGCGACTGGTCCGAGGAATAACCAACCCCTGTGAATGAATTTGCAGCATTTTTCTTTCCTCTCATTCTTAGCTTTCTTAAATAAGATACGCGTTCGCAATTTCAGCGAAAGCATAGGTATGAGTTCGCTAGTGCTCTTCTTGGTTATTGTCTGATGACCGTAAATACCAAATTCGTCTAAATTGTGCTATAATATTGTATAATATTCTTGACTCACTGCTCTAATGAATAGAGCTTGCAAAGTTTGTATGTACAGGTACTTTCATGGTGGACTAGGTTCATAAGAGTTCCTTTCAGGACGTCACATCTCCTAGTAGGAGAGGAAGGAGTTGGCCCTAAAACGACAAAGTCGTCTTCCATTAGGTTTTGCAGAAAGGTTTTTTTTTTTTTTCGGGGAATATCCGATTTTTTCAAGGGACAGAATAGCTCAAGTGAAGAAACCTTTCCCGAGTTCGCTTGCGTGAAACCGTCACAAAAACGACCTTCCCTTTCTCTCGCCGAACTAGCGGCTCTTTCATGAAATAAGCGGTCGATGATTTTACCGTATTGTGAACCGCACACGGTGTTAGAAGGTATAAGTGACACGTCAAATGACGATGATGGCTATCTATAACTATGGGTCTCAAGTGAAGAGATTTTCAAAGTGGCCGAGCTTCGTGGGATTTGTAGGTACCTACCCGAAATGTTTTAGGAAACGAGTCAGGGTGGTCATTGGTGAGCGCCAACGAGCCATCTTTCATTCTGAACGAAGCGGACATTTCTAGGAAAATTGCTCCTGTTTGTGCCTCTTCTTGCTTTTCGTGTGAGATGGTGACAGATAAAACCTCAACCCCTTAATTGTGTTGTCAGTTTACCCTGTACTAATCGACACCCTCATGTTGGCCGTGTTTCGCCCGCCGTCTAAAGGCCATCCATTACTTTTGCCTTTCACTTCTGACGGTACCTGAGAGGATTTCTTCCGTTCCCGACTCAACGAAAGTAATGTGTCAGGAGACACCGCTACATCAACAACAAACATTGAAGGTATGCAGTGGGAAAACCCAAAAACTTTCGAGGTTAACGATGGATCATAGTCAAATGGTAGAGACACGACAAATCCTCAAAAATTACTTCCTAAACGAGGACCTTTGACTCAACGATAACACTTGGCGCGACTAGTATTTGCGAGTAACCTATAATTTTCTGCACGGAATTTTCCTTGCGGAAGAGCATAGTAACAAACCGCTGCAACTTCTTTCACAGGGGTTGGTTGTCCTCGGACCAGGAGCATGGCGACTCATGCCAATCGATTCAGCGTCCAACTTAGTGAAGAATGATATCCCACACGCCAAGGTACCAGAAATCTCGAAAACACGTCATATTCAGAATGGGTATATAGATTTTGACCCATAACCTCTTCCAGTGGGCGTCAATCGTTCCGGGACCCGTCTCATTGGCTTCAGCGTCCAAAATTTAGTCGAAAATCATGAAATTCTAACTTTTGAAATACACATTTTAGGCCAAATCAGAGATATAGGCTTTTTGCCTGAAAAGATAGAAAGGGCATGCTCAAAATTGAAGAAACCCAGGACAGCCAAGAGTAATAATAGAAACTATTCCCAGTAAGACCAATCAACACTCAGTGTGATCCTAAGAATTGTCGAAAATAAGCGTGTCTTTATTGGAGTGAACATACCGATTTCTGTTTCCAAATTGTTTCCCCCTTTAATAAATTGATCGAATGATGCGTTTTAAATTGCATGCTCTCCATACGTACAACTGTGAAAAGCAATTTATTGTAGAGAACGTAAAATGGACATCAATCTGATAACAATTCATTGATCACCTACGTTTTCAAATAATCACCACGTTCTCTGTAAGGTTGATCTTGTAAGTCAATGGGACTCTATAACGGGTTTTTGGTTGGTTATTCCTTGATTAATCAACCTATGTTTTCATGCGAAATTCATGCATCTCTCCGATTCGGCCCAAAATTTTTTTCTGGGTGTTTCAAATTGTCTAGATCAAAAAAGTCAAATGTCCGTTCGTCGCCCGCCGTCCACGCCAATCTTGTTAGTAGGCAATTTTCTAAAAATCTGAAATTTGGGTCAATGGTCCTGTTCCCGGCTCTAGTTGGTCCTCGAAACTGTTCAGCCCGATCGGACGAAATTTGGGTGGGGTTGGGATCAAAATGTGTATTTTGAAAAATGGATTTTCGAGATTTTTGGCAATTTAGGCGAGTGGGGTATCATTTTCCACTAAATTTTGGACCCTGAATCGATTGAAATGGGTCCGGGACTCGCGATACCCAGTGTTCCCCACATATGTCCCATGTTGAAGAAATGAATCTTCATGCGCCTGGTTTTGGTTGGTTATTCCTTGAATAATCAATCTATGTTTTCATGCAAATGGTCAACCTCTTCGATTCGGCTCAAAATTTTTTTCTGGACGTTTCATGATGTCCTGATCAAAAAAGGTCGATGTCCGTACGCCGTACCCCGTACGCCGTCCACGCTGTTTTGGGTAGTAGAAAATTTTCTAAAAATCTGAAATTTGGGTCAGGGGTCTGTTCCCAGCCTAGGACGGTCCTCCAAGCTTTTCAGCCCGATCGGACCAAATTTGGGCGGGGTAGGGGTCAAAATGTGTTTTTTGAAAAATGGATTTTCGAGATTTTGGGCGATTTAGGCGAGTGGGGTATCATTTTCCACTAAATTTTGGACGCTGAATCCAATGAAATGGGTCCCAGAACGATCGGCAGCCACTGGAAGAAGTTATGGGTCAAATTGGGTATATATTACCCATTTTGAATATGTGTTTTTGAGATTTCTGGAACCTAGGCGTGTGGGGTATCATTTTCCGCTAAATCTTGGGCGCTAATTCCAATGAAGTGGGTCCCGGAACGATTGGCACCCACTGGAAGAAGTTATGGGTCAAATTGGGTATATATTACCCATTTTGAATATGCGTTTTCGAGATTTCCGGTATCTGGGCGTGTGGGGTATCATTTTCCACTAAATTTTGGATCCTGAATCGATTGGAATGGGTCTGGGACCCGCCGCACCCACTGTTTTCCCCATTTCCCCCATGTTTATGAAATGAGTCTCCATACGCCTGGTCCGAGGAATAACCAACCTCTGTGTAAGAATTTGCAGCGTTTTTGCTTGGTTATTCCTTGAATAATCCATTATCTCCATTCGGCTCAAAATTGTTTTCTGGGGTGTCTAGATCAAAAAACCAAAATGTCCGTCCGCCGTACGCCGTTCGCCATCCGGCGTCCGCGCCGTTTTAGGTAGTAGAACATTTTCTAAAAATCTGAAATTTAGGTCAGGGGTCTGTTCCCGGCCTAGGACGGTCCTCGAAACTTTTCAACCCGATCGAACTAAATTTGGGCAAAGTAGGGGTCAAAATGTGTTGTTTGAAAAATAGATTTTTGAGATATTGGGCGATCTAGGCGAGTGGGGTGTAATTTTCCACTAAATTTTGGACGCTGAATCCAATGAAATGGGTCCCAGAACGATTGGCACCCACTAGAAGAAGTTATGGGTCAAATTGTGTATTTATTACCAATTTTGTCTATGTGTTTTCGGGATTTCTGGTACCTAGGCGTGTGGGGTATCATTTTCCACTATATTTTGGACCCTGAATAGATTGGAGTGGGTCTGGTACCCGCCACACACACTGTTTCCCCCATTCTCCCCATGTTGAAGAAATTAGTCTCCATGCGCCTGGTCCGAGGAATAACCAACCCGTGTGTAAGAATTTACAGCGTTTTTCAATATTGAAGGACCGGGAAGTAGTAAGTGTCAGCACTAACTGTGAACTCTTCTGAAACAATATCATTAAATTGATAAACATTAGTAAGGAGGCCAATTATCAATAAATATAAAAACTAGATATATGGTCAGCAACTGCATCATTACCTGAAAGCAAGGTCCCCAGCCCTAATTTCATGTTCAATATAGTCAGGACTTTTTGGTTGGTTATTCCTTGAATAATCAACCTATGTTTTCATGCAAATGGTCAACCTCTCCGATTCGGCTCAAAATTTTTTTCTGGACGTTTCATGATGTCCTGATCAAAAAAGGTCAATGTCCGTCCGCCGTACGCCGTCCGCCGTCCGCCGTCCGCCGTCCACGCCGTTCTTGGTAGTAGAAAATTTTCTAAAAATCTGAAATTTGGGTCAGGGGTCTGTTCCTGGCCTAGGACGGTCCTCCAAGCTTTTCAGCCCGATCGGACCAAATTTGGGCGGGGTAGGGGTCAAAATGTGTTTTTTGAAAAATGGATTTTCGAGATTTTGGGCGATTTAGGCGAGTGGGGTATCATTTTCCACTAAATTTTGGACGCTGAATCCAATGAAATGGGTCCCAAAACGATCGGCACCCTCTGGAAGAAGTTATGGGTCAAATTGGGTATATATTACCCATTTTGAATATGTGTTTTTGAGGTTTCTGGAACCTAGGCGTGTGGGTTATCATTTTCCGCTAAATCTTGGACGCTAATTTCAATGAAGTGGGTCCCGGAACGATTGGCACCCTCTGGAAGAAGTTATGGGTCAAATTGGGTATATATTATCCATTTTGAATATGCGTTTTCGAGATTTCCGGTACCTGGGCGTGTGGGGTATCATTTTCTACTAAATTCTGGATCCTGAATCGATTGGAATAGGTCTGGGACCCGCCGCACCCACTGTTTCCCCATTTCCCCCATGTTGAAGAAATAAGTCTCCATGCGCCTGGTCCGAGGAATAACCAACCCCTGTGTAAGAATTTGCAGCGTTTTTTCTTTTACACCGAGTAGGATATGTCCAGTTGTTATTGCTTTTGGGACCACTTGGAAGTATTGATACGAAGCGCGCGACCTGATTTTACAATTATAGCTCCTAATTTTTACCCTTAAATCAATAATAGCGGCCTTTACTACTTCGCTTCCATAAGTAAAATTTGCAACGAAAAATTAGGATCTTTTCTATCGGTGCCCATCATCTACTTCAAGTAATATTGAGCTCTTGTTTTCGATTATGATGAATCTCAGTTCCGAACCCGTGGGAACAGGAAATAAGGAAAATGTGACCTCAAGCCCCCATTTCTCTTCTCACGGACAATTCGAACCTCTTTTGACTAATACATTCAGATAAAAACTCCTTTAGGATTTCAAGGTTGGGCGCTTCCCTTACAATTCAAGGACGTCATATGTCTGTCCCATCCTTCTCCGGCGTCCAATAACCGACGACTAGGGAGACGGAGAACTTCTCATTATCACCTGAGGAACGTGCTGAAATCGCGTGTTTAACTCCATTTAAAGGTAAGTGGTGTTGGAGATTGAAAAAAGCCAAAAGTAAGTCCGACACAACTGTGTAATAATTTATCACACCAAGGTGTAACCAAAAATCACTTTGTAAGAACCCTCCTATTATTTTATCCTAGTGGAAAACAATTTTTACGAACGAGTGTTTTCTTCAAAGATTATCATTGGGAACATTATTATTGTAGTAATTTACGTCATGTACCTGTTAAGAATATATGTACCTACTGCACAAAAAGTAAGAAGCTCGCGCAAGTATAATGATACGAGTAAATACAAAGAAAAATCATTAAAAAAAAAAAAAAAACTCAGCGCTTTCATACTCTCGTGTTCCTAAATCTTGCGTTTGCTCTAAAAACCTAGAACCAATGCCTGAATAATTGACCTGGTAGTTGTTCTACAAAAAAAAAAACCTTCGATCTGAGGTCTTATACGATGGGGAGTTTACTTTACATGAATTAATGATTGCGTAACATGACTGCTGTCAGCACTTAGTGGGACAGGCCGGCCACTTTCACGTAGAAAAGGACAGAATGGTACCAAACATGTGAGGAGTGGGAAACTAGGGTCCGAAAATTCGTTCAAGTGTGTCATTATGTCCACGTGATGAATTCCCAATGAAATACCTCGAACCGAAACAAAGCTGTCGGCAGGTTGTTACAAAAATCATCCTTAAAAAATGGCACGAGTCGCATACGATGTAGGTCCAATGGGCACGTGTGGTTTGTAGATAGACGGCTGTTGTTGTTGGTTTTTGTTTTCCTTTTTGTTCATCCTAATATATAAGACGAGAGAACGCATATAGATGGCGCAATCATATGATACGTAGAAATCTTGAAAAACGTCAGACATCGTCAGAGCCTTAGCAATCAGAGAATTTATTCACTAATTAAGAAAAGAAAGAAAAGTTTTCTCGAACGCGTTGCTAGAACTTTCCTGCCTGCAACATGATTCACGATTGAGCTGACAAGCTGATAGCCTTCAACTTTGTTGTATGCTCTCTTTTTCCTACTCAATAAAAAAATGGTCCTGGCTTCTGGATTTTCCGACTTTTCCGGTTCGACTTTTCGGTTTTCCCAACTTTAACCTGACTCTGGCTTCAAAAAACCAATTAAATAAGCGAATTTGATTAGACTGAACGAATCGTGAATAGTTGGGGAATAATTGGGGATTTTTATTGACTGTTTTTACTGATTACAGAACGTTTTGGTGGTTGTTGGAAATGTGCTGTGCATCAACAAATGAAAAACCGACTCATCCAGCGGCTTTTAGAGTATACATTCGTTTCAAGCGTAGGAACCTTATAATAATGACAACTTCTGAATGTTAGGTGCCTTGAACAAGGAAGTTGGAGACATCCGGTAATGGATGATGTGCCGTATGACGTCACAGAAGCGTTGATTGAGCGACTGCCAATTTCAGGGATTCCTCATAGTCCGAGTTAGTTAGTTAGTTAGTTAGAGTTATTGATGTTTCAATCGTTTGTCCTTATCGCCGCTTGGAAGATTGACCTTAGAACCTCCCTACCCCTTATTCACAGTTACAAATAAATGCAATACTCTGTACCTGAGAAGAACAAAAATAATCAAGATCCGATACTGGAACTACAGTGAGATTCCTTATTTTCATCGGTAATTAGTTGATCTAGATTGTCCAGCTTTTCAGGGTTCTCCTATACTTTTTCGAACAAATAACATAAAATTTGTGATTTGGCAAACTCTCGTGAACCTGCCCCCATTCAAACAATATCGAAGCATAATCGAACTCTGTCATGGTTCCAATTAACATAAACTTATTACATTTCCTGCTAAGGAAACTCTTCTTCATGGCTCCATTTTGTTCCATTTATTGGTGTTTAGTAGTTGCCATTTTGTCGATTTGAGGTGCTTGGTACCAACATGGTGAATACACTGTGCTTTTTGGTGGTAGGTCGGTAGAACTAAGACGAGTTTTACTACGTTTAAACCCCGACGGGATCATCAATCTCGTGCTAAGATAACGTTCGAAAATGAATAGGCCGTACGTAGGATCTGGAATGGTAAATCGATACATTAAGTTGTTCCCATAATTATACTGACTATGTAAGCAGACAGTTTTATTTGCCGAAAGAGATGTCAATCACTCACGCTTCCAAACATTTGATGATTGGGAGTCGCAAAACCAAGGGCGGACAATTCTTTTGGGATAAATGAATACGATCGTATTATTTCCAAATAGGGTTGAATCACTTTAGCTTCAGTAAGGTACCAGTCATCGAGGTATAGTTGGTATCCAACTTCGGAAAACTGTTGTAAATTGAAAAAGTTCATTACAATGCGAAATTAATAAGCGTACCTAGTGCAGTAATGAGGCTCGTGCAGGATTGACAACGCAGTGGAGGGCTTTCCTATGACAAGTTAGTTTGCAAGTAGAGGATTCAAAGCAAAAGGAAGACTTAATACAGATGTCTGTATAGTTATGTCGGATTTTTGAAGATTTGTGAGAATTTTCTATAAAAATCTCTTCTTCCTTGGCAAATTTCACCTTGTGGATTACTTGTTTGTGGTACCAGAGCTATAACTGTCAATAAAATATCAGACTTCTGAATGAAACCAAGGATTTAATCCTAGTATTCCTAAAACCATTGCAAAAACAAAATACGCTTTTAAAATATCTGTACCTCTGCTTTGCCTCTCATCAGGGTGACCAATGTAGCAGTTGTTGCTTCCCTTTTTTGTCCCCGAGCCCACGAGCCTCATCTAAAATAAAATCCTAGAAGAGCGTTCTCACCGCAGATGTCAGCCGTTCTCCATAACCACAATACACGTACGTGTAATATAATTCAGCCGATACGAAGAAAGGAATTGGAAGGATAACTGAAGGATCATCATTCTGGAAGGAGATACATTCATTTTACCATTAAACCGTACATTTTTGTTCTGTTCAAACTAACATTTCCATTTTATGACTCATTCGGATTGATACGATTGGACCTACTAACTGCATTGGAGGTGCTAACCCAATAGAATAACTAATCCGTAGGGCCCAACAAAACAAACTCAATTTGAAATGAACCAGTCAACGATGATGCACTCGGGAGGGGAAGATGTTCTCAAAGATATTGCAGAAATTCGCAGACACAACAACTACGTAACACCCTGTCAATCACAACCGACTAATATGTCACTACAGATGAAACACATTGAATTGCTGATTGAAAAGAAGTCAAGATGTTTTCGTACATTTGGATTTTGTACCAAAGGAAGAAATCCATAAATCATATATGCGCATTGTGATTGATGTGAGATGATACACAATAACCAATGCTGACGCAACCGATGGATAAATTTGGCCTTCATCGTTCTCCCTATTGGTATGCGGGGATGAGGTAAGGGATGGCGCTTGGTAAGGATTTATTACAGAAATGTTCCTCTTCCATAATTTGTTCCCCTTTTTCTCAGTTCGTCTAACGAATCGCATGCATCATTCCGGAAAAAAAAATTTTGAAGGGAGTCCGACGTTTCGAGAGGCTCCGAGAAGGCTTGTTCATAAATGAATATATGAGCGCCCAGAATCGTGGGTTCTAGTGAATAAGGATTAAAACATTTTGGTCCATTATTCGCGTTAGAATACCTACTGTTCGTATCGACAAAAATTAAATGTTCTGGCAAAACTTTCACTTTTTACGTTTCAAAGTGCGTAGAATCAAAATTCAATGATGGGTCTAACATTTCTACGAAACGTTGGAGTCGGATCCATGGAGATGGGTTCAAGAGCAATTACTGCATTTCGAGGAAGGATTTATATGAAATGAGAATTTTGCAAATGGGTTTTTTACATTCTTGGCATGTGGGGGTGTCAATTTACACTAAATTTTGGATGCTGAATCGACTCAGATGGGTCCTTGACCAAATGGGGTCCACCGGAGGAGGGTATCAGTCAAAATGGGTACATACCCCTCTATTTTGAATATGGGTATTACATTTTAGTTATTTATTTATTATTTATTTCATTTTTTAATACCCAGGCGTGTGGGGTGTAATTTTCCATTAAATGTTGGACGCTGAATCGGTTAAAACGAGTCAGGGATACTCAAAACTCATTATTTCTCTATATTTTTCATTTTTGTCTAGTTTCTTCTTCTAACAGGTTGGCTGATAAAAAAATCTGCAAATTCTTACACACGGGTTGGTTATTCCTCGAATGGGGGAAACAGTGGGTGTGGCGGGTCCCAGACCCATTCCAATCGATTCAGGGTCCAAAATTTAGTGGAATATGATACCCCACACGCCTAGGCACCAGGAATCCTGACACATACAAAATGGGTGGATACATACCCATTTTGACCCATAACTTCTTCCGGTGGGTGCCAATCGTTCTGGGACACACATCATTGAATTCAGCGTCCAAAATGTAGTGGAAAATGATACCCCACACGCCTAGGCAGCAGAAATCCCGAAAACACATAATCAAATTGGGTAATAAATACCCAATTTGACCCATAACTTCTTCCAGTGGGTGCCAATTGTTCTGGGACCCATTTTATTGGATTCAGCGTCCAAAATTTAGTGGAAAATGACACCCTACTTGCCTAGGTAGCAGAAATCCCGAAAACACATATTCAAAATGGGTAATAAATACCAAATTTGACCCATTACTTCTTCAAGTGGGTGCCAATTGTTCTGGGACCCATTTTATTGGATTCAAAATTTAGTGGAAAATGACACCCCACTCGCCTAAATCACCCAAAATCTCGAAAATCCATTTTTCAAAAAACCCCTACCCCCTCCAAATTTGGTCCGATCGGGCTGAAAAGTTTCGAGGACCCATCTCGGCTGGGAACAGACCCCTGACCCAAATTTCAGATTTTTAGAAAATTTTCTACTACCAAAAGTGGCGAAGACAATGGACGGCGTAGGTACGGCGTACGGCGGACGGACATTGACCTTTTTTGATCAGGACATCATGAAACGTCCAGAAAAAAATTTTGAGCCCAATCGGAGAGGTTGACCATTATCATGAAAACATAGGTTGATTATTCAAGGAATAACCAACCAAAACCTCCCATTACGGTCCACATATCCTAAAGCTTTGCACATATAATCACCATCCGCGGCCCAACTGTGCATAAATAAGGAGAAACCCAATAACAGTTTTATAAGGGGTGTTAGTCAAAATGCGTTTTAATGTTTTGACGGTCAATTGACGTTCCCTTGAGGTAGGAACACAATGGGCCGTCCCATTATAAAAACGCCGAGGGGCCGGAGGAGTTTTATTTCATGTTGCTAGAACTTAAGAATTCAATCCCAATAATAAAATAACCAATAAAAAAAAAATAAATAAATAACTTACGGTCAAAATGACAACTACAGCCAAACATATAAGAGCTCCGCCATCAAATATAACCGTAAAAAGAGGAATGTGCATTAGCTTCCTGAAGTCAGCAAACAGCCTAGAGAAGCGAAAACGTTGCAAGGTGAGATACTAATAACGAATAATTTTCAAAACGAGCCCAAGCGTGTTGTATTGCACTTAGGATCACTTACTGAATGATGACCAAATGATGTTCGACAGAGCATTTCATGCATTCTTTCAAGCAATGTTCAAATTCCTGCTTATTGTCAGTTCCGACGTACTCCCGCCCATATCTGATGCAAACAAGACATGTGGCCAAATCGCTTCTGCTTTACGAAGGAAGGTTACAAATATTTTCCTAAATGGTTTCGATGGAATTAACGCAACGCGTAGTGTAAATTTAAATTGTTGAGTACTTGTAGTACTCGAGTGAAACGTTCGTTATTTCGCGTGTCCACTTCACTCACCTCACTTTGTACGTATGTTTGGCTCTTTTTATCGTGTTCCTCAATCCGACGTTCAAAACAAGAATTTGATGCAGTAGTTCTTCGGAGAAACGGATGAAGCACGAAATAGAGCCCGAACAAGCAAAACCGACTTCAAAGGGAACAATGCAAGCGCATGCATAGCCTATCAAGTACGGGCCCCATTGGTCACTGTACGGTACGTACACCTTCAGCGGTGCTTCATAAATAATCCAGTTCAGACCGTCCACTTCTTTAAGACCTGGAAAGTAGTGAAGGACGCAAGTTGGTATGGGTTACTTATGTTATTAATTCGTATCATATTCAGTTGAAAGTACCTGCGTAAATACAGGGTTATTTTTACCTTGGCCTCTAATTAAGTGCAGAGCGGACGATTTAATAAGTACTCCTCCAACGCAGCCGACTATCAATACTTTGAAAACTCTTCCAAACATCTATGGAAATGTGAATGGGCATTAAAATAGAAAGATCGCGAACTAATTACTATACATTAAGACGTGGCTTTTTATTATACGCATATCGAAGTCTATTCAGAAGACCTACTATTGCAGATGCAGCTTTGAATGTACCTTTAAAATGCAGCTGCTAAAATGAAATTGTCATTCATAAAATATAAGTATACTCAATCAATGAGTACCATATTAAAGTATACGGTGCAATTTTAGGATTCAAAAATATATAAGATCATGGGAGAAAACCAATTCGTTATCAAAATACAATTTTTGACCTATGATTAATGTCTTGCGTATCTATGCAGTAATTCACCGCCTAAGCCTTGAAAAATCTCGAAACCCAATTCCCAATATAACCATTTTCACCCATACCACAACGAGTTTGCATCGATTGGGATGAAAATACGTATGGGCCAACGAGGGTCCAAATGGAGTTTACATACGGTAAATTTTGAACAGAAATGTCTGATTTTGGCATCTGCACACTTTCAAACACAAAAAACAAAAAATGTTTGGGGCGGGTTTTTAAAATACAAACACAGCAGAGTATTATTCCTATAACAAAAATTAATTAAAATCGCTAAGCTGTCTTCGTCTTTAATAAAACTAAATGGGCATGCAGTGGAAGTATTCATAGATTAAGTACTGAACCAGTTTTCTCTGTTTTTTCTCATGAGCAACATCTGCAATGAATTTTCTAGAGTCATCGTCCATAGTATCATTGTAAGAATAATAATTTTCGTCCATTTTCCTGTTCGACAGAAGAAATACAATTGTTCACTCAAATAAAAAATGTGTTTCTTGTGTTTGTCGAAATCTCTCTTCTCCAGCAGCATAACAGTTTATAGCTACCTGAAATATTTACTGAGAGTCGCTGAATAATAGTTATGAGCTGCAATCTGGACGAGCATATTCGCGCCAACGACACTCTGGTGGAGACATTCAAAAGCGAATCCTATGTCGCCTTCGGAATAACAAGTGAACCCAGAAACGGCTACACCAATCGTTCCCCACAAAAGAAAGCAGAAGAAAACGACGGCGTAGTACCTAAAAGTGCCAGAATTGAAGTGCTCAAGATCAAAAATACTCATCCATAGGAAGTAATAATGACGATATGTCAACGAATTAGTTAACGGATTCAAACAGGTTTTATTCATTATGGTCCAGTTCACGCAGGTCAGTAGTTGTACAATACATTTTTGATTTAACCAACAACAACAACAACAAAATTAGTGGGCTGCGCTTTGGTTTATTCTTCCACCGACATGATCCGGATTGTGTGACTGCACGAGACTTGCCGATGGTGCGTCAATCCTTACCATTGGCTCATATGGATTAGACTATCTACAATTCCTTTCCATCAAATTTGAAACTTGAATTTCATCATTTTCCCATATTGACCACTTGTATACTGTAATCTACCTACTTGTTGGCAGGATAAAGAGCGGCCAATTGTAACAGTGTAATGTCCTCTTCAATCATAGTGTTTCGAGATAGACCTGAAAATGCATCACTTACATCATCATTACACCAATCTCACTAATGAAATTTAAAAATAATACCCAACGCACCAATAGGTCTTGGAAAACCATTTTCAAAATAACAATCTTAACCAAAACTGCCTCCGTTTGAAACGTTTCAATCGTTTTAGACGGAAAAGTAGCATGGATCATGGATCAACTAGAGCCAAGTGAACCAAGTTTTGGACCTGTAAAAAATTCTTCCCACAAAAAAAAAAAAAAAAAAAAAAAAAAGTTACAAATTCTTACACACGGTTATTCCTCGGACCAGGCGCATGGAGACTCATTTCTTCAACATGGGGGAAATGGGGAAACAGTGGGTGCGCGGGTCCCAGACCCATTCCAATCGATTCAGGATCGAAAATTTAGTGAAAATTGATACCTCACACGCTTAGGTACCAGAAATCCCAAAAACACATACTCAAAATGGATAATATATACCCAATTTCACACATAACTTCTTCCAGTGGGTGCCAATCGTTCTGGGACCCACTTCATTGGATTCAGCTTCCAAAATTTAGTGGAAAATGATACCCCACTCACCTAGATCGCCCAAAATCTCGAAATATATATTTTTCAAAAAACACATTTTGATCCCTACCCCACCCAAATTTGGTCCGATCGGGCTGAAAAGTTTTGAGGACCGTCCTAGGCCGGGAACTGACCCAAATTTCAGATTTGTAGAAAAATTTTCTACTACCAAAAACGGCGCGGACGGCGTACGGCGGACGGACATTGACCTTTTTTGATCTAGACACCATGAAACGTCCAGAAAAAATTTTTGAGCCGAATCGGAGAGGTTGACCTTTTGCATGAAAACATAGGTTGATTATTCAAGGAATAACCAACCAAAAAGGCTTGAACAGCGGAAGCCATAAAGGGTCTTGGAATCTAGAAGCTAATTAATATAAATCTCTAAATAAGTATTCAGGACACATAATATTGGGAAGACAAAATTCAAAAGATCATCCATTTGGAAACTGATGGGATCCATTTTAATCGATCAATCGTCTAAAACGGAGTCCGTATGAACAAAGATCACAAATAATACTATTTTCAAAATACCAATTTTCACCTGTACCTGCCAAATGATGAGGCAAGTAGGCTCAAACGAGTAAGGCAGAACTAGGGCCCAAAGGGAGTCTACCTTTTGCAAAATTTCAGATTTTTTGGTAGAAATCTTTTTCTAGGACGGTAGGACCCAATAAATTCAAACAACTCACCCACGTCGTCAGAAGTGATCCCGAAAACCATGGTTCTAGTCGGCTTACCTCTCTATTTCCAAATGTTAAGATTTGCGAGAGTGTTTGCTTTGCGTGTTCAAGATGATCGTGATGATAATGTTGGTCGTGTAATTTAAAATTAATTCAGAAGAAATATAATGGCCACCCATGAGAGATAAAACCAAAATGTTTCTTGTTCGATGATGAATGTTTCATACTATTCGTTTAATTATTCACCGTAGAGAGTCATCTTAAATCGTCAGAAGACCTTAATCAATATTTTAGGAATAGTTTGAAATGAATACGATTACGAATGGTGAGATAATAAGAGCGCTAGAGTCGAAATTCGTAAATACGTGAAAGGCGTACGAAAAACGGACTGATCACGCGTAAAAAGAACCAAGCATGTAAAATATATGCGTGCAGGACGAAGGCAGAATACATTCATAATTGGAAGTCCAACTATGTGGTGCCGTCGTACATTTTTAACTGTGAATGACAAAGAGGTCTTTATAAGCGCGTTGAGTTCAAATGGAAATGACTAAAATGCTGAGAAATGAACACAACTTGTAATTGCAGTTATTGATAAAGCCTACTTCTTGTCAAGTAGACCTAGAAATAGCACTGGATCATCTCAAACAGATGTACAATCTAGTATTCAACTGCTCGAGTCAAATACAAAATTATTGCAGTTTACAATGTAATAACCCCATTTTTATTTATCGTTGAATAATGGAAAATTATGGAAAGTCATGTATGCCATTCGTTATGTAGAAGTAGTCTTGATTCCTAAAAACTATGTCAAAAGATAAGGTCTCAAAATTTCACTGTATGTAGGAGGAAAGCGAATGGAAATACAGCGACCTTTGACAGATCATACAGACACTGGTATATAGTGGAGCGCTAACTGGTAATAATTAGATGATAATAATGATTAATAGTAAATGCACACCGAAAGAAACGTACAAGATCATATTTTAAGCTTAAAATTGCCCTTATAACTCATTCATTTCATACATTATGTATGGCATGGAAATATAGTCCTAAACGTAGAGACAGTATGTATGCATACCGACTAATGTACGAGTAATAAGACATTTTTTGTTCGACAAATAGAGGTAAACGGTTCAATGTTATGAATGGTTACGAAATGAGCTTTCTTCATTCAAATTCGAAGTACACGATGTATAATCATAGCCTTGTTTCTGAAGTAGGAACGAGTGTGCCTACTTTCTCGGATTCACGAACTGTAACACCACCAGGGTCAAAGCCAGCGAGCTAAGGGTGAAAATGGGTATATTTTCCAGATTTTTGGGGACCAAAGCATGTGAGTTTTTTCCAACTCAAAATTTTGGACGCTTGATTGAATCAGATGGGTACCGGGCCACTCACCAAAAGAGGGCACTTATTCTTCAGGATGGGTATTTTTGAAAATATTGTTTGAGCTCTTTCGATTCATTTTGGGATATTACTACCTGGTATTCGTTTATACAGAAACTTGTATTTCAACCCAAACTGTCAGTATATTACGCATATTATCCGCGCTGGCCGAAAATCCTTTCAAAATACTTAGTGCTCATCTTATTTTTAGCCCGATCTGCTGTTTATTCCTCTGAGGATGGTATCAAGTCCTATCTACCTACTTTGAAGATTTCGAATACCGAAGTTGCTACCTTGAGATTAGTTTTTTCCAATTTGTCACCATTAAAGCGACACGTTTATTTTTATTTTTTGACATTATTGAATACTTTCAAACAATTAACGATCTCCTAGCCTGCCCTAATGAAGGAATTCGTTGAAACATTTTATTAAGAAAACTGATAAGTCTTATCTCACATTTTTGTTAGGTGCATATTTTTAGGTAACCTATATTAAACACATCACGTCGCTTGAACCACAAAAACGCTGCAAATTCTTTCACAGGGGTTGGTTATTCCTTAGACCAGGAGCATGGAATCCAATCGGTTCAGCGTCCAAAATTTAGTGGAAAATGATGCCTCACACGCCCAGTTTGATGAAAACTTCGAAAATATATTTTTCGACAAACACATTTTGACTTTCTCCTACCCTCTAAATATGGTCCGTCCTTGTGTAAGCCTCTCTCGAATTAAAATGAGTTTGAATTTACTAATAATTTAATTCGGGTTTCTCCGGAGAATTTGGAAGCGACCAAGCGAGAGGATACAGGATGTAAGTCTAAGACTTACGACTGAGCAACTAGGGATACCAAGGATGAACATAAAATACATTGAAACAAAATGAATTATAATTAAAAACAAGGACTCGTTGCAAAGCAAAATATGCCTCAACCTGGGCTAGAATTGATACAAGACAAAGTAATTCGACAAAGTAAATTAGACAACATGTGAAGCATAAAATACAATTAATACAAGTGACATGAAATTATGATGTACATGAAATACAATTTAATGAACAAGTGCAACGATACCGGCTGACGAAAACGGCGTCGACGTCGAAGGAAAAACAGGAGGGGGCTCGCTGTCCCGCAGGTACACAGCAAGGCTTATTAACTTGAGTCCTTTATCTCATGGGGAACACAATATTACAGCTTCGGTCGACTTCAGCACGGTAGAAGAGTTCACATCAGAGCGAGCACAGGACGAAGCCAGGATGGACTGAGTGAGAAATCTCTTGCACGACAGGGTTACAAAAATATATACTCCAACATGTTGGGCGCCTTGGCCCCAAGGGGCGCCTCGACGCACATCTTGGCGCATGCTCCCTCCCTTCTGGCCTTCTGGAGGCAGCAAGCCTGGGGGCTTACACTTGGTGTGTGGTGTATTATTTTCGACTAAATTTTGGACGCTGAATCCAATAATACGGATCCCCCAACGACTGGAAGAGGTTATGATTCAGGATGGGTATCTACCTACCTACTTATTTCAAAAGTGGGTTTTCGAGATTACTGTTACCTAGGCAAGTGGGGTATCATTTTTCACTAAATTTTGGACGCTGAATCGATTGGAATGAGTCTCCATGCACATGGTCCAAGGAATAACCAACCCCTCTGAAAGAATTTGCAGCGTTTTTTTAATCTAGACACCTTGAAACGCCCAGACGAATTTTTTTGAGCCGAATCGGACAGGTTGACTCTCTGCATGAAAACATAGGCTTATTATTCAAGTAAAAATAACCAACCAAAAAGGAAAACCCATCTTCTTGTATCACTATCCCCCTAACATTGAGCGTGACGGTACAAGCAAAACACACGTGTATTGCATGTGTAATCTAGGTAGCGCCCTTGTTTGATAAGACTTCGTCCTCTTCGGTTTTATTCGTTGATTCCTGATAGCAGTATTTTATCGATAAACGTTCAATGGAGTAGGTTGTCATTGCAGTGCCTATAGAACACAACTATCCAGTTGATTCGGGTTCTTGTTCGTAGTTTCGGTTTTTCCCCGGGTGTGCGGGCTTCTCGTATTCCAGAGATGAGCGACGTCCAAGTGAGTCCTCTAAATTGGTCTTCCAGTATGATTTCTGACTAACTAAGTTTGTGAACCAGCGATCAATTCCATTCCACAGTTCGCGGTTATGTAATCCAAATTCCGACCTACCGCAACTTTTGACCCCTAAATAACTATACGGCTAGCATTGAAACAAAGAAGTCATTCAGTAAAATTCTTGTTACACTGTCAAAACTGGATCATAGCCACAATTTTCACTCGCAGCTGTCGAGTCCATCTGTCCTTGATGAACCTACCAGTACTGTTCAATCCACCAATATCATCTACAAACTTTCATCTCAGAGAATAGAGAAGCTTACTAGTCTAATAGGGCACGTTATGTTAATTGCAGCAAGCGTTATTATAGCTCTAGGAATCCAAATTCTGTTGAACGTAGAACTATATGATGAGCTTACAAATAATATGTGTAATATTAGTACGACATGCGTGCTTATTACATAATTTAAATTGTCACGACAGGAGCAAACCGTCGCCGACACTTCTCTCCAAGCTCGGCCATGACAATAATTAAATGCTGAATGAACGTCAGTTTTTATAGACTCAACGGAATAATTTTTGTAATTTGCACACGGGCTCCTACTATTCAATTCTCCCGGTTACTATTCACCTTGAACCGGCTCATTTATCAAGGACCAAAACTGACCTCTTCTTTTGCTAAAGTATAAGTAGAAATTAATTGTCATTCTTACCAGATGACATGTTTTGGTTGGTTATTCCTTGAATAATCAATCTATGTTTTCATGCAAAAGGTCAACCTCTCCGATTCGGCTCAAAATTTTTTTCTGGACGTTTCATGGTGTCTAGATCAAAAAAGGTCAATGTCCGTCCGCCGTCCATTGTCCGCGCCGTTTTCGGTAGTAGAAAATCCTCTAAACATCTGAAATTTGGGTCAGGGGTCTGTTCCCGGCCTAGAATGGTCCTCGAAAATTTTCAGCCCGATCGGACCAAATTTGGGCGGGGTAGGGGTCAAAATGTTTTTTTTTTTTTAAATGGATTTTTCGAGATTTTGGGCGATCTAGGCTAGTAGGGTATCATTTTCCACTAAATTTTGGACGTCGAATACAATGAAATTAGTCCCAGAACGGTTGGCACCCACTGGAAGAAGTTATTGGTCAATTTATTGTTCAACTTATGGGTAAAAAAAAGCTAAATCAGAAAACAAAAATATTCGCTCCCACCTGGGCTCGAACCAACAACCTTTCAATTTATTTCGAACGCGCTAGCCACTTGCGCCACGGTTTGATCTAGGCTAGAATGAATGGCGTGTGGTATATCATTTTCCACTAAATTCTGGACCCTGAATCGATTGGAATGGGTCTGGGACCCGCCACACCCACTGTTTCCCCCATTCGAGGAATAACCAACCCGTGTGTAAGAATTTGCAGATTTTTTTACTTTAGGAGTCCTAGAATAGAATCTTTTGATATAATTAATTGAACAGTATTATAGGCGAATGGAACACGTCTAATCTAGGAAAAAAATAACTATCTGCGCGAATTTTGTGTTCATTACCTATTCATATCAGAATAGTACAGCCTTGTATTCGAATCGCTAAATTTTGAGATTTGAATTAATTGAGATGTGCCCAGGACTGATTGCCACCAACGGGGGCAGAGTATGGGCGTAAATTTGTATTTTCAAATTGGGTAGTTGTATTGGAGGAAAATGACTGTTCACTGTTTTTTCCTGAATTAGACACTTACACACTCCGTAGACCTCGAAGACGCCGGGCTTCAATTCTAGCTCAGATTCACGGAAACTAATTTTTGTACTTTCTTGTTCCAGGACGTGAACGATGTTGAGGCTGAAATAAATTACGAACAGTTGTACCCGGCCCTCATAGAATGTTTTGGAGTGATCATTTGCGGGTAAGTGTGCGGGTTCGACTACCAGTCTAATTCGTATACTATCCACTCAAAAGTATACTTATTCAAGTCTCATGATTTGACCCTACATACGAAGGGTTGATCAAACTGGTAGAAAATTGTTTATTTGAGGTTTTGGATCAATCCTCTTCGTGTATCAATGTCAAATGCAGGAAGATCAAGTTTGATTCCTTCGTGCGTCAGATTGAATTTACTTCCACTTCTCAGCCACGTATTAGCCCGCGTTCATTCGTCGTTTGATTTGTGAGGTGAGGGGAAATACATAATCAATGAATTGAAAACGAAAGGGGAAACAAAACCAACCTTTCGGACGAATAAATATTTACGAGACACACCGGCGTGGATTTCTCAAACTTAAGTTTCTTGAGAAGATCCACTTAGTAGGAGAAGGAACTTACAGCATTCTCATAGACTCCGGATTGATCTGTCAGTAGCACTGAGCTCTCAACATGGTGATTGAATTTAGCTTATCAACGTATAATATTAGTGGGGTATCTGAAATGCAATCATTATACCTATTGAGTCCAGCAAATAAGGAATGTCAACTATTTTAAATATTCAAGGAATAATCAACTAAAAGCTGTCGCACAAGTACAAGACTAAGATAAGACATTATTGGACTACACGCACTAATTTACATTACTTTTGTTCGTATAAGCATTTTTTACTCGTCTGAAAACTGTTCTCATATATAGCTTTGATGTAGTGCGCAGGCGCGATCACCAAACGCGAATTCGTTGGCAAAGAAGTTGTTGTGTAGAACGGATTTGACGAGTGTACTATGTACGACGAACAATCGAACGAACAAAGATAAACTCACACGAGTCAGAAACAGAAATCATCTAATTTTAATCATAATTCGATGGTAAACGATGTGAGGCTAGTAGAAATATTGGTGGGAACGTCAGCTGCATCAAAAAATTATTGCGAATGGTTTTATTGGTTGATTAGTCAGAGTTACGAGTTGTGCGGCCGCATTTGCTGTGAGTGTTCTTTAGTAACCCCCCCCCCCCCTCCTCTTTCAAACTATGATTTCTCCTCAAAAATCCAACCCTTTTGAAAATTCCTTGAGTGATTTTGAGACTTTGGAACGAACATTTTCAAAATGGTTGGATTTTTTTTAGGAGAAATCATTAATGGGGGCCTAAAGAACACCCCTGGCTGTGACGTCACAAGTAGGTACCTACCTTTTGCTCACAACACCTTGCAAATTTTTATTAACATCTACGTGGTTGACACGGGATCTCAAGTAGCTCGAGGATTGAACGATCAACTTCTTGATAATTACATGTGACCATTTATTGAAATACATTGAATAATTTATCGTGCGGTTTATAAGAGACGGAATGTAGCAGGGACGAGTGATAAGAGCCTGTCTTGGGTGGAACGTTTCAAAGAGGGTACAGTTATAATAATAATTCTTCATTATATTCTACCCATTCTCCTTGAATGGAACGTTCAGGGGTCTTGTAGAGTAAGAAGAAGCTAAGAAGTAAGAAGTGAGAAGCTCTTGACGCGGGCTGGTAATTGCGATTCCCTGCGGGAGCCAGGAGTAGCCAGATCCAGAACTTCGCCTTCTGGCTGTATGTAGCCGTCAAAACCATCCTGTCGGAGTGCGTCCTTAAGTACCTGTGAAGATCTCAGAGGCGAGTAGCTGAGAGGGGTGTTAGCAATTAGCAAACGGAATACCCCTTGTCTGCTGCGGGACTGGTGAAGGGGCAATCCTTACTATATTTCGGGTAGGCAATATGCTCACGAGTTGATTAATGTGGCGCTTTAGGCAGCGCCCTGAGCGCCAATTCGAATACAGGGTTGTATTGGCCCAGCATCCTCCTAACGGTGCCTATCTGCCAAACGTCAGAGTTTCCTTTGTAGATCCGTGCGTGCACTCTGTCTCTGACCAATGGAGAGCGAACCTGAGTATGACTTGTTGATGAAGAAACATGGGCATTTTGTGTTTGGGAGGAGAGCATCCATATGAGTTCGAACATACCTCCTCAATTAGAGCTGTGCAGGAATTTTACTGGACTCTAAGGGCGTTGCCCGATACCGGAATAAGATATCCTGGACCTTCAAATGAAGGAGACGTTGATCACCTGCAGCAGCCGTACCAGTTGAACCTCGATACTGCCTGCCAAAATCCGCAGTTTACAAGCTACTCAGCACTCCTATTGGAGGTTGTCTCTTAAGTAATTTTGACCTTCTATCAGTGAGCGGGAAGATTTGAACTCTGTCCAATTATCCCGCTGCTCCAAATATTTTGTTAGTTGTAACTACTGCACTCAATATTACTACAAACTGATTTTTGGCTACATAAGAATAATTTTCTGATGTATCACTTCCACCTCAAAACGGAGGGTTTCCATTTCAAATGTTAAGTTTTACACATTAATTTGGAGGTGTTTCAGATCAAATTGGAGGTATCCTATTCCAAATAGGAGGTTGACGGAAATGATTCGTTTCTCATTAGTTTTAAACGCCGCAACGCTAGCCCGCGTAGATTATAAAAAATACCTACTCTGTGCAACCCAACATGAAGAAGACATTCCTTGCATCCCTTCCAAATGCCATTCCTTCGAGAATGTTGATACCCGCTGCTGCAAGGAGAGACTTACGTTGAAATATGTGTCCATTTTTTCCGTTCATTATCTTCATTTTTACTTGTTGAATGTTACATTCACTCGCTAATTTGCTAGTACTGTTTTCCCAAAATTAAATCATGAATTTCTGTCATCCTCCAAATTGATGTGTAAAACCCCTCATTAGAAATGGAACACTACCATTCTCCATTAGTATAACAGTAGGTATCTAATCTTATTCTCTGCTTTGTATCTGTGTCCGCTATGTTTGTTTAGGATGACTATGAATTCTTTGAGGTTTTCATGTCAAATGTTAAATCAAGAAGTTGACAACATGTTTTCAATTTGTTCTCAGTTACATCGCCGGCCGCGTTGGTCTCATCAAGGAACACCAAACCAACGGCCTAGCGATTTTCGTTGGGACGTTCTCTCTCCCTTGCACTATATTCATGGGCCTTGCTAGCTTGGATCTTTCCTCCGTCAACTGGTACTTCCTCCTGTCCGTCTTCTTATCAAAAGCGATTGTTTTCGCTTTTGTTCTCTTCATCACTCTTTTGGTCACTCGACCCATCGACCCCGGCAAAGCCGGTCTATTCGCCATTTTCTGCACTCAGAGTAATGATTTCGCTATTGGACAACCCATCAGTGAGTATTCTACCTTCGGTACATCGTATGTCAGAGTTTCCTAAAATAGCATGTAAATAGGTGCTAAATCAATTTTTTCCCAAAGTATCCTTATTGGAATAATAAAATAAGTGTGTACTCGTGTCGACCGAAAAAAATTTTTCTACCCCAAACATTTATCTTTTACGTTTTAAGGTGTGTAGATTTCAAATCCAGAACGCCAATACGCCGTCCAGGCCGGAAAAGGCCACAGAAATGCTGCGAAAAACCACTTAGCCACTTTCTTAACATTCTTTGAAATAGCTAGATTCTTGCTCTAAATACCCCTATGATATTCTTTGCCGCTCGAACGATAGATGTAGCTAGAATAATAAACCATTGAGGAATAATTTGCTGAGTCTCTTGAGTAGGTAAGCAAGTAGCTAGTTCTAATTGTTATGTACTGAAACAGAGCGTTTCTCTTTACTATATTGATCTAAATTGATTTCAGTCGATACTGTCTACTCGCAATCTCACAGTGACTTCGTCAACTATATTTTCCTTCTGGCGCCCATCAATCTCGTCATGCTGAACCCTATCGGTTTCACTCTAATGGAAATCAACAAATCCAAAAGCTCCATTTCTCGATCGCAATTACCTATGAGTGTTTTCACGAGTATAGCTACCAACCCGATCGTGTTTATGACAGCCCTGGGTATTGTTGGCAATTTTGTTTTCAACCACAACATTCCGACCGGCCTCTTCTCGCTTCTCAATGTAAGTCTAAATTCTTCACGCTCTGATTTTTTTTTTCTTTATAAATTATGTGAGTAGAGCAAATTCAAATAATACAGAAGTAAATTCAAAATAATTCTCTTCTTTAGGTTTTCAGTCAAGCTTTCACTGCTTCTGCTCTGTTCCTTTTGGGTCTGCGGATGGTGGGAAGCGTGAGGAACTTTAAAGGAGAAGCTCTGATGGTCCCCATTTGTCTCATCGCCGCTAAGGAGTAATTATTGCACTTTTCAATTTATCAAAATATACACACTTACCCACGTCTATGAGTCGAAATGATTGGCTGTTCATCTTAATAGATTGGTGCTTCCACTGGTGACCCGAGAAATATCAAGTTTGGTTTTAACTTGGACTAAAATGCCGGAAAGCAATACAACAGCGTTCAGTACTTTCGGATTCCTATACGGCACTCTTCCCTCAGCTCCTGGAGTATTCGTCTATGCCACTAGATACAATTTGGAAATGAGCCTGGTACGTATGTGATTTTTATTCAACCATGTTCGTTTTCCCATTGAGACCGATCTAAATTCAGTAACTAAGATGAGCGTACCTTCTTTTTGTCACAGATCGCCACTGCAATGGTAGCCTGCACATTCGTCTCAGCGCCTCTCATGTTTATTTCCGCCAAGATGGCCTCCATTTCCCGCCTGTCACCTAAAGACACGCTGGAGTCCTTATTGATATTCCAATCAGAACTAAGTATCGTCGGTATTTTTGCATCGGTATGTACTGTCAATAGTTCCATCAGCTCAGGAAATTCAATGGTGGCTGCTGCCAGCCTATAAATTTCCAATATTACACGTGAAATTCTTTTCAGGTGATTCTCTTATTTGTCTTCACAACCAAACGGGCTGTTTGGAGTGCTCCTCAAAAACTCACCATGTGTTTAGTGCTGGCGCAGGTAAAAAGTTATTTCAAATTGCGATTATTCGAGGGTTGTTCTAAATGTAATTTCCTCTATTTTTTGTGTACAAAAACTAGAAGCAGTACGAAAAATTCGTAGATCTTTACCTTTTTGTACAAGTTTAGCAGAAGCACTTAAACCTGGGCTTTGTCAACGCTCCGCCAATTAAGCTTAAGGCTGATACCACTGTAAGCCCCCAGCCTCAGCACGGGGCCCCTTACTTTTGCCATTGTCTGCAGCTTTCAACCTCTTTTCCTCCGATTCTCTCTTAGGATGACGTGTAAAAAAACATTGTAACATGTTTTGAAATTTTCGGACAGTAAATTGAACTAATTTTGTGAATAATTTGTTCTATTCTAGTTGTTGGTGTGTGTTGGAATAATTATCAGCCATGTGTCATCCTCGTATGACAGCGGCATTATTAATTATGCTTACGCCCTCATCAATTATGGTGACTTCAGCTCGAGAATAATCACAGCTTGTTTGACAATATGCCTCGCATTTATGGAGTCCCGCAATTTTGCCACTGTCAACCACATTCTGCCGATCTTCTACGCTGTCGCTGCAATGTATGTAAAGCCAGTGATCATGTCGTTTGGAATTTGCTGTAATGTAGATGGCTCTAATACAGTTGTATTATTTTAGACTACCTCTCATTCTGGTGTGCATTACAAACGTCATTGGAGATGCTGTTCCAGCTCCCAAAAGAACCACTCTCTCAAACTCCACTCTCTATGAAACGGTGCAAATATTCGTTCTTTTAATCGCGTTCATTGGTAAGTTTTGTTAGGAACTTTTTACTGCTACATTTAATACAAAGTCTTCAAAACACCGCTCTCACGACGTTCAATTACAGTCAGCATCGTTTACATGATACTTCAGCAACGGTATAAGAAACGCTATGCTCGGTATCTGGTATATTCGAGGGAAGCTAGTGCCACATGTGATACCAACCATTCTTGCGAAGAAGTAGCCTCTCCCACCAGGCAAGTTCTACCACCTATATTGCAGTCGCAGTCGATTAGTTATTGGCTAAACGTTCTTCATAACCCGAAAATTGGTAGTATTTTATTTCGTATTTAGTCTGCGCTTTTAGGCGTGTGGGGTATCATTTTCGACTAAATTTTGGACGCTGAAACCCAAAGAGACGGGTCCCGGGACGATTGACGCTCTCCGGGAGAGGTTATGGGTCAAAATGGATATCCATTGACCTATTTCGTAAGTGGGTTTTCGAGATTTCTGGTGGGTTTTCCACTAAATGTTGGACGCTGAATTGATTGAAATGAGTCTCCATGCGCCTAGTCCGAGGAATAACCAACCCATATAAAAGCATTTACAGTTTTTTTTTGTTTGTTAAAATAATTTCCTTTTTGCTGCGTTCTAGTGGATTTAATAGAATTTGCAATTACTGCAGAATCAACCAAGTTTTCCAATGGTGAACTGGTGCCAATACTCTTTTAATATTTTTGTTTCAGTGAAGAACAACCCGTTTTGCCTGGCTCGGATCTTGATGCTTCCAGCGGACATGAAGATTCTTATCCTATACATCATTTGGCTCTTGTATTTTTCCTCGTTTGCGGTATTTTTATTGTGAGTAGTCCGCCCTGAGTTCCTCTCCACAGAGACATTCTAGTTGTATATTTTATACTCACTACAAACGGTATTTTCAGTCGTTGGCGCTGCACATTTGGAATATTATTGACGAAGGAAACACCGGAGTATACTTAGAGTTGGCGTTCCTGGACGCTTTTGTCACCCCGGGTCAGAGTCTGATCGCTCTTTTCATATTTGGTCTTGACATCATCTCCCTTATGCAACCCTTCGCTAGGAGGTTAGTGGCGATTTTAAGAAAACTACGTTATCGCGTTTTCATAGGCAAAACCCGTTTAATACCACTTTTATATTTCTAGGCTGATTGAAACGTTTTCACAAGCGGAGAGTGTCACGTTGCCAAACATCGATGAAATACCTTCCGAAACTCAACATTTATGTGATCAGTTCAACACATATCATATCCAACCCTGCCAGACTCAAATTGTCAGGAGAAGACGGTAGGTGAAGTAATATAAATGTGTCTGACGATCAAAGTCCATTGTTGAATGCGATGTTCCCAACCATTGGTCTATTCCTTGTATTGTCAGTCACCGCATTGGTAAAAACTATCACTGTTTTGGAATCACAAATTGATCTGCTTTTACAGGGACACTAATTACGGTTCTATGGACGATATTGTCGAAGTTCGTGACGATGAGAGCCGTCCGCAGTGATTTTCACCGATATTTGTTTGCTCACAAGATTGGTTAGGTTTTTTTCACCGTTTGAAGTAAGGATGATGCCATCCCTCGTGAATGATATTGCCTGACGAATTGGGGCTTTTGACGGGTTTAACGAGCTTCTGGTAGCAATCTCACTAACACTAAGGCATGCCGTTGCAATGCGATATTATAGCACATCGATTGATCATAACAGGTCATCCATCGCTCCGAGAAAGGGTGTATTTATCAGGAGTCCAGACTGATATATAACAATTAATACCGTCGCAGTATAAGGCACTAAACTTGAACTTCTCATCCTGGGAACCAGGGGTTGGCTATTCCTCAGACCGGGAGCATGGAGAAAATGGGGGGCAAATGTGAGTGGAGTGTCCCGGTCCCATATCAATCGATTCAGCGCCCAACATTTTGTAGAAAATTATACGCCATCAGCCTAGGTACCAGAAATCTCGAAAGCACATTCAAAATGGGTAATAGATACCCATTTTGAGCCATATCCTCTTCCCCTGGGCGCCAATCGTTCTGGCACCCGTCCCATTGGATTCAGCGTACAAAATTTTGTGGAAAATGATACCTCACGCGCCTAGATCGCCGAAATTTTTCAAAGAATACGTTCTGACTCCCTTAAATTTGGTTCGATTGAGTCAAACCTACCTACCTACCTATTTTAAGAGTGTTTTGGGGTACCTAGGCGCGTGGGGTATCATTTTCCACTAAATGTTGGATGGTGAATCGGTTGAAATGAGTCCGGGACACTCCACTATTTTTGCCCATTTTCTTCATGCTCTTCGTCCGTGGAACAACCAACCCCTGTAAATGAGTATGCAAGGTTTTTCTATTCAAAATAATTATATCAAATTAAAGTGTAATAGACGTTATCATTAATCGACCCTACTGCTGCTTCTATAACTTCTCTTTACTGAATACCTTTTCCTTTGAATGAAGCAAAGTCAGACAAACATGAATTTTCTACATCTAAATTTAAATTTTGCTTTTTTTTTCAGAGGTAGAAATGATGTCTTTGTAATGAATCATAATATTAGGTGGCCCTGAATCTGCACTAGGTATCTACTAATAATTTTAGCAGATAATTATTATATAAACTAAACTCAAGGTTATCTTAATACCTACCCACGGATCTGCGGTATCTTCTTGCAAACCAAGCCCAGATTCGCGGTATCATAATGTTAACTAACCCCCAGTTATACTCAGTCTAGATTGAGATGATCTTAATTCTCAAGCTAATTCTTAATTGCATTTACCCTGGGTCAACGGTATCATGATGCTCACTCATTTCAGATCTCAGATATTGTAATTTTCTTTTTTTAAATTTGCGGTATCTCAAGTTGTCATTGGTGGTTGAAATTGACGCCTTTCTTTGGTATCATTAAATATAGTAGTACTATAGTCTACTACTACTATAGTAGTAGTAATATAGTCTGTACTCGATTCATTGAAGAGCTTTAGCCACTCTTCGGCCACATTCTCCTTCAACTGTCTTCAGAACAGCGCATTAGAGGATTTGGCCGCGACGCAGCCTGAATTGGTATCCGACAGTGATAACGCGAACCTACGCTTAACACTACAGCTTGCAGGTTATTGGTGGTGTTGGTGGCTTGTTCCACGCATAGTTTCTTTGATTAGCATATTCTTACTTTTTCAGAATCAGGCGTGTGTTTCTCTAATCATACTCGTCCATTTATTAGCGATTGAAGCTAAATAATCCGATTCCTTGGGAACTGGTTTTCCCAGTACATATGTCCTTTTGGCTGATTATTTTTTTAATAATATATGAATAATATGTTTTCATGCTTAAGGTCTTGAGGAGTCGACCATTTCCGATCGGCTCCAAACATTTTTTTTGACGTTTCATTATGTCCGAAACAAAAAAGGTACCTTCCACGCTTTTTTTGGTAATAGAAAATTTTCTGAGAATCTGAAATTTGTTCAGGGACCCATTTCCGGCTTTAGTTGGTCCTCGAAACTTATCAGCCTTATCGGACCAGATTGGGAGCGGGCTTTTGCGGGGAGGGTTAAAATGCGTATTTCAAAAACTGGATTTTCAAGATTTTGGGCGTGGGGGTATCATTTTCGACTAAATTTTGGACGCTGAATCCAATTGGACGGTTGCCAGAACGATTGGCTGGCGCCCACGGGAAGAGGCTATGGGTTAAAAGGTTGTGGGTTTTAGAGATTTCTGGTACCTAGGCGTGTGAGGTATCAGTTTCCACTAAATTTTGGACGCTGAATCGATTGAGCCCTGGACACACCCGCTGTATTCCCCATCTTCTCCATGATCCGGGTCCGAGGAATAACTAACCCTTGTGAATGAATTTGCAGCGCTTTTCTGGTATGATCAAGAAGAGCCCCCCCCTCCTTTCCACTCTGCTTATGCTCTTGTCGCACGGCCTACCAGCCGGAGCTATACTATCGCATACGAGGTGTACGGAACCTATCAGTGTGTGGTGATTTCAAGAGGAAATTTCGTATTTTGTCGGGGCTTTTCACGTGTTGATTTGATTGTCTCTACATTTTTTAATCGTTAAAAATGAAAGTTTCAGGAAATTCAAACAATCATATTAGAAATCAAATTCGTAAAATGTGGATTACTATCTTGACTGTAGAAACATTACATTTGTTCGGTGCTGACTGGTTCAAAGTCCGCGTATTGCTTTTCTTATGAATATCACACTGTTGCAGATTGAAGCTGTGGGATTTCGTCGCCTGCTTCACTGGTGAAGATCTGGTAAGCTGGTTGTTGACTCAGGGACTTGTGAAAGACCGCGAAGAAGGCGTTGTGTACGGAAGTCACCTACTCACTGGCCGCGTACTGCGACACATCAATAACTCGCAGTATTTCACCGACGACGTTTCATTGTTCGTATTTAATTCTAACTAGCATAACGTTTATTTCATCGGCGATCAGATTCAGGTGACGACTAAAACGTTTCTATGAGTTTTCTTTCGGCTTAATTCTTCGTTGCTCCTCGGTTCTGCCCAATTCAAGAATTTGGTTAACTCGGTTCTTGTAAGGCCTATATAGTTGTTGAATGTTGTAGTATGTCCCAGGAAACAGTTATTTGGTGTGTTAATAGTCGTAGTTCTCATACATGATTCGTATGGCGTCTTCTCTTGCCGAAGTTGGTCGTCTTCGTGGAAGCTCTTAAACTCGACGCTGTTATAATTATTGTCCTCTTTTGCTATTTCCTGAAAGTCCCACGTCAGAAGGGATTTTGATGGATTTTCTTTCTTGGTTTTATTGTAGCGTCAGCTGATTGATAACGGTGAAAAATGATCTTTGAGACATAATTGCAATTTTATCCTAAAACCTGAAAATTAATGTCATAATAAGCCCTTGGCTTCATTCTTATGCTCAGTGAGAAAATACTGATTTGTCCTTTGCTCTCTCTACAAAAACGTTATTTGCCGTTCATCGAATGATGTAATTTTTTTTAATTTTACTTGATACGTTTTTCATTTTGAATGGTAGAGTGCGCCCTGGGCTTAAAATGGCGGCTTCCCCTTGGGCTTTGTGGGATTATACATGTAATGTATTCTTGTTACGTGACGGCTATTTGTCCTCAGCAATTTATGGGTGCTAATATCCTATCAGTCAAGAATATGAGAAATAGTGAAGGTTTTTTTGTTTTATTAATAAGTGATCGATATTTACTCACGCAAAAACCGTTGGCGACTGGTGTGAGTACTCGGAGGCCCAGCTCTAGAATTTTTTTTTTAACAATTAATCTTTATTAATTAATATTTACTGAGCGTATTCTTCTGGTCAATGGAATGTAAACAGGGTCTAACAAAATGTTGATCATTGTGGTCGCTATTGTTTGATTTCAGCCTTGTTAAATTTTATGTGAATTTTATTCGAGAAAAGTTACTTATTTGAACCCCTTCCTTCATTTGACCTATAATGGCAACTCCGCCGTTTTTGTAGAGCAACTTAGTTGTTATTGAGGATTAATTCTCAATGAGTTGGTTATACCTTTGTAACTCAGTGCTCAATCCAGAGATGTGCTCGTTCTGCCAGTTTAAACCTAAAATCTAATTCATCAACTTCGATGGATCTCTAAATAACGACAAAGGTTTCACTTTCATTTCCTGAAATTTTGAGGAACAGGTTTCAATAAGTTTGATAAGCCTCTCTGTACTTGTTGGCATTTTATACGAATGGGGAGTTGAACAAAGAAGAGATATAACCCCCACATCAGACTTGAGAGATTCATTTCTGATTATTACCTTGCAGTAGGTAGAAGAGCTGCTTGAGGTCGAGACTGATTCTCACTGATTGGTTTACTGATGGGGGGAGAAGGGGACGCTAGGGGTTGAAGATGAGTCCTCTTTTTTGGGAATGGGACGTAGAGGTTGCTAAAGGTTGAAGTTTTTGAGAGGAATGAGGTAATCAAGATTTACTTGCAAACAGTGAATAAGCGCACACCTAAGATCTGGAACTGACTTTTTAGAAAAAACAAAAAATTATTTGGAGGCCTGAAGATCATTTTAGATTACTTGTCCATAAGTTTGGACTTTCCTCTGGCTAGTAGTCATAGCAAAATCCTGCCTTCCTTTTATTTATTATTACCTATACATTAGATTTTTGTTACTAATGCGCATGCGCAAACCAGACTTTTTTTCCCCCGTGTTTTTAATGGAACGTATTGTATTGATCAAAATTTTTGCACAGAAGACCCTGTTTCCAATGTCTACTGGCTATGCACGTAAATTGCTATATATTTTTGTGGTTTTAAATACTATAGAATGTCGACTAACTTTAGGTTGAAAAAGGATTATATGAAGATACTTGATGCGCATTGAGACTATTGCGGTAGTGAGATTCCTTGCACCTTAACCTAATTGTGTGAGTGCCAACTTTGTAGAACATCACGCATTGACATTTTTTTCATTTTTCTTTTCAATAACTTTAATTTTTCCGTGGTTAGACAATATTTTTCAAGGAAAACAGTTTACCTGCTAAGCGTATATATTGATCAATCGTCCTTAAGATAGAATTCACCGACAACTTTTCGTGCTGCTTTAATTGTAATAATTAATTATCAATGTTCTCTCTCACCCGTATAGTTAGATTTAAACAGTAGCCTATCTAGTGCCCGCTTGGGAATTCAACTATGATCGTATGATAGTTACGATGAACCCTACATTATTACATACTTGGTAAATAGCCGCTTACCTACTCTCTCAACATTGTGGATTAGTGATTAGCTACCAGGTAGAAATGTTTTAATGCTAAACTGTAGGATTTTAAAAAAATCATAGAATGAGTACATTGAATTTGGATCATGAGGAGGTTCTGGCAAGGAATTTGTTTCGTAACGTTGAGGGTGCTACAAAACGGGGGTACTGTTTCTTGCAGAAGCTTTTAGTTCAAATTTCTAACGCAACTTGTCCATCGATTGTAATGTCGTGATTTTAGCGTTCTAAAAAACGAATTTAAGAACATTGCAGTCAACTTATATATTGAAAACCCTGTTGGAAGGATTGGAACCTCCGCCTTTTTAGTCCAATCCCACCCTCCCTAACTATATCAGTTCACCTGATCCTTTCTTTCTCAGTACTCTCAGCGCAAACCCTGCTGCAACACCCAAAACTTGCCGATTCCGAGGGAGAAATTTAGTATAACTCGAGCAAATAATTTTAATGGGGGACAATGTATTGCTGAAAGCTGAGTTGTTGGGAGTTGGAACTCTTTCTAAAGAATTTAGTCTCAATGTGGAAGAGTTGCATGATCAACATTCCTGCTGCTTTCTTCATCAAAGCCCCGCCAAATCAAATTCGGTTGGTGTATTCACACCCTCCTTTGATTGGATCGTGTCAAAGGGACTTTTGAGGATATAACAGGTTTCCAATTTTGATCTTCCATCACAAATTCATCAACAAATCTCAGTTGCCTCAATCAAAATTTTGTAATAGGTATGCAATACCATCCTTGGAAAGCTGCTTTTGAGCATCTCATGCCACTCTGACGTCACACATGCCCTTAGACTTAGACTTGTTCTATCGTTTTTCATTCACTTCTCAAAGGCACAGAGACACCTTGATGACTTGTTCCAACTCTCTTTGGATTAACTACAATGTACTTGTGGTACTCTCTGTTCGCGGTTTGATAACAATTTAGATAAGAATCGCTTTGTTTATAATTGAGCGATTTATTTTTGTGAGGCTGTGATCAAATTTATTGGTTGTTTTGAATATTTTAATCGATTTTAGTTATGAGTTTGCGTTTTCTTGTGTAAGCTCCACAAAACTTATGTAAAAATATTTCCAACCTATGTTTAAGTCTGCAACCTCTCCTTTATTTATTGTGCATTTTCACTTAGATACGATTCTGTAAATCATGGTTGATTCAGAGCACAAACGAGACGCGTTGATTTCTACTGGTATCGAAGACTTGACAGGTGGAATTGAATAAACGTTTGTTTTCTTAATATTGATAATTTTCCAGAATATGATGTTCTATGTTTTTTCTACTCCATAATAAATAGTTAGCCTCATAGTCATTCAATGCCGTGTGAAATTATTGTTATCTAGTCTGCCTGGTAAAACGTGGTTTTCATAAGGTGCTGCATATCAAGCATCTCACTATGAATAATAATTGTGAATGATAACCAACCTAAAATTTATTTCAATTAATAGTGTAGTGTATTTGAAATATTACATGTTATGAATATTGGGGAAACAAAAAAATGTTTTTTCTTTTAATGGAAAATGTTTCCCCGGAGGCAGCTCTCATGCAAGCTTACGTATGTATGTACGATGTTATGCGGATTCTGTGATCGAAACGACGCAACCCTGCGATTGTTGCTGATTCTTAGTATTTTTTCGCAATTCCAATTTGGCTTGGTTCACGTTTAAAAAAATTAATTATTTTTGTAAAAATGCATACTTGTTAAGAAAGGGTATATGCACGCATTCGGTAAGTGGAAAAATGCACGGAAAATTTGTATTTTTCTGAAATGCTGAGTAAGAACAATAGTTGTGAAAGAAAATATTATTATCCTAAAAATTATTCAGATAAACTGGAGCCTTATTTTCATGGCTTGAATATTGAAATTGAATTAGTAGCCTACGATCGAATTGACAACCACGACGAAGCATTAATTTGTGCTCGCAGGTGTTGTGATTTGAGGGAGTTGGCTTGTGGAAACGTTTACACAGACGATATCGCCAAAAATGTACATGTTGGTATTCCTGCTCTCGAAGGCCCTTGGGCAGATGTCTTATTTTTTGTGAGCTAAATAGGTATGACACGAATAATAAACCAATGTTTCGAAAAATAAAAACTCGTCTATTTGGTGTGCATTTTTTTTTTTTTTTTTTAATTCTCCTATTTTACAATCTTTACTTCAATTGCTTGAGACATATGTATGTGCTAGACACATATATGTTCTTTATTCATTTGAAGCAGACCCCGATGACTTCCTGCAACAAAAATATCTCAACAAATTGTAACTACGAAATCCATGCTATTCTTGTACTCGTGCTAGACGAAATACCTCAGTTTTCCCTTGACGATGTCGATCCGATACTCAAATATTTCGTAAAGATGCCATCAAATCACATAAAATATTCGTTTTTCATCTGTGGAATAAATTCGGGTGTAAGCCGGTCATCTGAGTTTGAAACTTATCATTGTGTACAAATTCGAACAATAAGCTGGATTCCAGAAATGGATTTTTAACCACCTATGAACCTGTATCTACAGATGACATCGTCACTGCCGTTTTATGTCGACGACTTGATAAGGATTGAGCACAGAGATAAGCAAAAAAGGTCGAGAGACACTGTTCGTGTTCATTTATGTAACTGTTATGGATAAATTGGATCTTCCATTATATTTTGCTCATCTTCCTTTCGTGCATGAAGTGTGTTAGTGTTCATTGGGCTGTACGCCAGTATACGTGTATACTCCAATGAGTTTGTGTTGTGCTTTGGAATTGGGAAAACCTGACCATGCGGTGCAGCCCTCAGACTGGATTTTTCCACACCAAGCTGGAAGGGGTAGTTTTTTTTGCTATCGCTATTCATGCCATATGCTTTTTTTTCTGCTGTTTACTCTAAATGTCATAGGTATATACTTTTAAGCTGGTGCGTACATATACGCCTAAACTCCTGACAGAAGCCGACCTTGCAGTTTGCCATAAGATATTCAAATAGATTGGAAAATTTCAAAATCGGTCAATTTCTGAGCAGTCAGAATGATCAACTTACGTATTTCTTGCGGTCCGAAATACAAAACGTGCAAAAAGAATTAGCCAGAGTCTCTGGATGATTCAGACCTTCCAGAAGGGCTTTGCATGGATGGTTCAGCGTCCCTGGAAAACGTAACTATCGAATTAGATCACATAATCTGAGTCAGGTGATGAAGTGAGAAAATCGCATTTGAAATTTTGACCGGTTCTCAAAATTGACGGCTGATTAGGAATTGGACCATCTAAAAATTACCGCTATCTCATGAACACTTTCAAGAACAACTCTGATTCCAATAGAATTTGTTAAATGAAGCCATTTGTGTGAAAATCTCATTTTCGAAAAGTTTGTGGGATGTCTACTTTGGGTATCAACGCCTCAATTGATGTAATACACACTGGAGTTCTGTCGAAAGTCTTACCAGTCAAGAGGACTGCGTCCAGATGGTTGATGTATTTGGCGGCCAAACGAATAGTTTCGATTTTTGACAACTTCCTGTCCATCGGTTCAGTTGGGATCATCGCTCTTAGCACAATAAATGCAGTGTTTACGCTACGAAATTTTAAACAAAAAATGTTAGCTTAAACAAGGTTATCCTGCAATGGTATTTCTTCAATGATGCTGAGTTCTTGTACATCTTGTCATGTTATAAATACTTCATACTAGGAAAAAAAACTCAGTCATTGTGGTTTTTCAGACTTCAATGGAAATTCAATTAAAAAAAAAAAAAAAATATTCTATGATGGTCAATTATTCCTTGGAAACAGTCAGTGTCGAGTGTCCTGGACTCATTCCAATCCGTTCAGCTGTCAAAATTTTGTGAAAAATAATACTCTGGCACGCCTAGTTTCCAGAAAGAATCCAGTTTCAAAAATACATTTCCACCCTTACCCACCCCAACTTTATGCTGATAGAGGCCGAAATGTTTTGAGGTCTAAATAGAGCAAGAAAGAGGCCCCTGACCAATATTTCGTATTGCCGCATACAACAGGGCTTAATTTATAATGGGTCAAGCAGGCTGTTTGTAAATGGGCATGCACTTCTGAGACAAAAACGTTTTTGCTTTTTACAATTTAGTATTTACTCTGGGTGTTTATCGATCCCTTTGGTTTTAGAACTCATGTGAGTGTTTACATTTTAGATAAGTTTTAAAATATGCCCATTACTCACTTTTGAGTTCGGTCCCTCTCCCTGGCGTTGGCTTGGTATCTCGCCTTCACAGGAAACTGAACTCTTCTGAAATGGCAATCCATTTTCTGAAAGTTTGGTTACAAAAAAAAGTATTTTAGTTTATTTTAATTCATTTGGGAACATATGTACAAAATTGACTGTGACTAGCGAAACAAGAAGACTAAATGGACTTTTGACGGAGTTTTGTCAAACCTCAGTGTTCTTCCAGGCAGCCAACACCAAAAGACCGTCGGGATAAAACTGCTCAATAGTAGTTGAACTAAATGTCATTGCTGGAAATGAGCCGTCCGCTCAATTCCCCACCCACTTTTTTTTCTTCTTTCTGTCGGTTCATTGAACGTTTAGCTTTCTGCTGATCTTATCCTTTCCTCCCGCTTACAAAAATTCATCACCCCACCAGTCACTCAGAAAGTCTTCATTTTGTAGGAGTAAATCATTCAACGGTCTGTCAAAAGGATAATCGAAGAGCGCCGTTGTTCTGTAGCGTGAGGTGTTCGACTAAGATTGTTAAACAGGCAAAACAACGACCCCCTCTGATATAAGTTTTTTAAAAATTATTTTTAATATTATTTTCCACACAATTTTGGCCAATTGAGTCGATTTGGACCTATTTCCACGAACGGTCTAGTTCCACCTGAAATAAACTATTGTGGAATAATTTCCGGCGTTTTGTTTTCTATACGAGTACTACCTACAGTGAATCATTTTCAGGATAATCAGGGAAACCTCATTTCTTCAATCAATTGAGTTGCCAAACTGCTCAAGTCCACTCGCGTTCAAGAAAAAACGGCATACATAATTTAATATTGATTTTTCAACAGAATCAGACATTTGTTGGTCCCTATTGAAAGAAATTGAAAATGATTTGTTGGTCAAATGGAAGTAGACCAAAATTGTGCCTCAACTTTCCTAAATTTGCGGAAAATAAGTTAAATTGATCATACTTGACCAGTTTTGCTTCAAAATTCTTCTAGCAAGTTTTGCCAAAGAATTCGCAAGACCAAACAAATTTTGAAACTATTGGAACGTTGTTTTGAGGAAAACAGTTCTCAAATCAGTAGATTTCATTAATTCTCTTTACTACAATACAATACTCTCTGTGATCTTGGTCGGTCTCATTTTCTGAAGTTTCCACTTCAAGTTGATCTGCGTTTCCTCCTAGTCCAGAACGTCGGACCGTTTTCATTTTGGTTGGTTATTCCTTGAATAATCAACCTATGTTTTCATACAAATGGTCAACCTCTCCGATTCGGCTCAAAATTTTTTTCTGGACGTTTCATGATGTCTAGATCAAAAAAGGTCAATGTCCGTCCGCCGTCCGCCGTCCACGCCGTTTTTGGTAGTAGAAAATTTTCTAAAAATCTGAAATTTGGGTCAGGGGTCTGTTCCCGGCCTAGGACGGTCCTCCAAGCTTTTCAGCCCGATCGGACCAAATTTGGGCGGGGTAGGGGTCAAAATGTGATTTTTGAAAAATGGATTTTCGAGATTTTGGGCGATCTAGGCGAGTGGGGTATCATTTTCCGCTAAATTTTGGACGCTGAATCAAATGAAATGGGTCCCTGAACGATTGGCACCCACTGGAAGAAGTTATGGGTCAAATTGGGTATATATTACCCATTTTGAATATGCGTTTTCGAGATTTCCGGTACCTGGGCGTGTGGGGTATCATTTTCTACTAAATTTTGGATCCTGAATCGATTGGAATGGGTCTGGGACCCACCGCACCCACTGTTTCCCCATTTCCCCCATGTTGAAGAAATGAGTCTCCATGCGCCTGGTCCGAGGAATAACCAACCCCTGTGTAAGAATTTGCAGCGTTTTTAATAAGTGCTGAGCATTTCTTCGGGTTCGGTTACCACAACTTTTTAAATGAACGGTTTATCGCTCTGACGTAATTCCTGTGAACGGTTTGCCCAGATGGCTAGATGCTCATTGCTGCAGGAGTCTTTTGCAATGGGCAACTTTGCAAAATTCAAATTTCCTCCGGTCTAGACATAAACAAAACCCAAATTCTGAAGAGTGCCACGACGAGCGAGTATATCGTCGTACTCATGATTTTTGTCTTCCATTTTTGATTTATCAATCCTTGAATGTGTTTTCATGCCAGATGGCTCCAAAGTTTCACACTGCGTTTCAAGATGTCTGCCAATTCTTCCACTATGGTTCATTATTCCTTGGAGAAGGAGTACTGGGAAAACCAATTCATTCGCGAATTGAACAGGCTTGTGGCGTTGAAAATCGGAGGAAACCAATTTTTTGACAGCAACGTGAAAGCGAAATCCTCATGGAGATTACCCCATCGTGATACTATTTTTAGTTGTTATTGTATGACAGCAACTAGAACCAAAATGACTTCAAAAAACAAAATGAATTGGTAAGAAAATACATATTATATTCTAAAAACATGAAAATTTCGACTTTTTAACCCAATTGGCCCGAATTCGGGGGATGTGATTTGGTGATATGATTTCCAGAATTTTTGGGAATTGGGCAGATTGGGGTGTCACTTTCCACTAAGCGTTTGAGGCTGAATCCATTGAGATGGGATATAACTTAATTTGTGTACTTCATAGTTCAAACTCTTGTAAAAAACTAACAGTTTAACACAATTAAATGTCTATCTATCTATCATTGAGATGGGTCCCAGAGCATTAGTGTGCACCGGAGGAGGAATGGGTACCACCCTACCTATTATGAAAGTGGGTTTTCGAGATTTTCAGGGACGTTTGAGCGAGTCAGGTATATGTAATTGTCCACTAAATTTTGGACGCAAAATTGAATGGAATCAGCCCTGGACGTCCACTGTTCCCCCATGCTCTTGCTCTAAGGGGTAATAAACCACTATGGAAGAATTTTGTTGTTGTTCGCAGTTTCCTTTCAATCCTCCCAAAGATGCAAACGGCAAGAATGAATGTTGCCTCCTACTCGGAATGGGGGTAGAGTTCATGGAAATGTAAATGGAAATTAAATGGCTGTTGTTTCAGATTTGACAGAAAAGTCTCACAATTGGCAAAAATACTCAATACGCAAATGTGCATTGTTTAAAATGGGAAATGCGATGAAAATAATCAAACAACGGAGGTTTGGCAGCGGTAAAAGGCGCTATTTTATTCAAGGATTACTATTTTTCAAATATGTGCATTTTTTTTTGTTATTTTGTGAACAATAGATCATTAAACAAAGTTATAATGCTTGCGCTGAGGGGATGAGCTGCTTCTACTTTCCTGTTGTTCTTAAGAAGATACAAAGATTATTTACAAGTTGTACTTATATATATATTACAAGGTTATATATTTACAAGTACGTGGCCATTGGTAACACTGCAACGCATAAGTAGGTACATACTAAAAATAATTTACACTGACGCGAGATCTTCTATAAAATGTTTTTCAAGCCAATTTTGAACGATTGTACGAGGTATCGCCAAAATACAATATTTAGTTGGCAAGTCATTAAATGAACAGGCAACTTTATTCGAGAACAGTCTTTGTGCTGCCGAAGAGTTTATTTTCCTTTTTTTTTCAAGGTAATTCTTTCGGCACTTCTAGTTCCTATGTTTACTCGTTCAATTTTATTGTCCAAATAGAGTTTATACACATATACCACGGTTGTCCTTTCTATTAATTCTTTTCTTTAATTCCTTTCTATTAATTAATGAGGAGTATCTAATTGGTTTTCCAAGCAGTATTTTTATTAGGGATTTCTGAGTTTTTAGGAGAGCTTTTAATTTTGTTTTAAACGTTGAACCCCAAGCTGGTAGGGCATATTTGAGGAATGGTTGTATCATGATATAGTAAAAAAGTTTTTTCACTTTTTTTAGTTCCAATGGATCTCATTTCAAGGCTTAGCGGCATAAGCCTCCATAGTTAATTAATTACTTATTGTCTCTAATGTGTGGAAATTCGGCTGGTGCAGCTCCAATTTCGGTTCGATCAATCTGTTCAGCCTCCTGTATAATAAAATAAGCCGTTGACCGCACAGAAAGGAGCCCACAGATTTCCAGCCCCCGCGGAAGGAGGAGGTGGGCAGTGGTGAAGAGAAGGAGTGAGGGAAGAGGCGGGGTTCACCCGGTATAAAACCCTCCGCATCCCCTCTTCGAGCTCATTGCTGCTGGAACTCGAGTGCTCCCTTCGCTGGTCACGGTTCGCTGCAGATCTCTCAACTTCCTTTCTACTCAACTCTTCTTTGAAGAACTTTACTAAATCAAAATGGTGAGTACAAGTCACAATTTATTTTGTTAATCATTAATTTTTGCCATTTTCTTTCCCTTATTATCAATTATCAGTAAGTTACCTGATATTTGAAGCCGTTCCGGCCGGCTGTCCATGTGAGTTCAAGTCTCGGCGATTCTACCTTGGATTTGAATCGAATATTGTATCGGCTTTCGTTGCAATCGTTTTAAAAATGGTTTTTACTATTATTTTCGAAACAATTCGCTCCAATCAACTCAGAGCTTTCTTTTAGCTTGGTACGGGCCAGCTTGCACGACACGTTTCATCTTTCTCGCTAGGTTAGCTTTTAGTCATTTGTAACTCACCTGAACAGTGAACTTTCGCCGTGTTTTCGTTGTTCACCGTTTATTTTTCACGATCAATCGAATTTCATTTCGGATTGGAAACATTTCGTTTTTTATCCTTCTCTCATCTCGTAACACCCCGCGTATTCCATTCCGTTGGTGGATTCCCGCCGACACGATCCCCCCACTCCCATTTGGACCTTTGATGGGTTAACGGTTTTCTCCATGAACGGTGCCGGTTGCCTTTTCGCTTCACCCGGTACCGTTTTTATTCTACGATTACCAATATTTTTTCAACTCGAACTAAAGTTGTACGTTTCTAAACGGAATACTGTTTTTCAATCCGATTCGGAAATTTACTTCCTCGAAGCTGTTACGTGGCTAGTTTAAAAGAGAGGATAGGTTTTTCGATTTTGGTTAGTTACAATTTACTCATGTAAGTAGTCAATCTCTCCAATTCAGCCCAAACATTTTTTCTGGGCGTTTATAATTGTCTAGACCAAGATAAGCAAATGTCCGTCCGCCTTCCTCGCCGATTTTGGTGGTAGACAATTGTGAAAATCCGAAATTGTGGCCAGAGACCCTTTTCCGGCTCTAGTCGGTCCTAGAAACTTTTCAGCCCGATCTTACCAAATTTTAGAGGGGTAGGTAAACCTCCGGAAGAGGTTATGGGTCAAAACGGGTATCTATCCACCTATTTCGAACGTGAGTTCTCGAGATTTTTGGTACCTAGACGTGTGTACTATCGTACTACTGGTCCTAATATTAGTAATAACCAACCCCCGTGAAAGAATTTGCAGGCCTTTAGCATAGATATCTTGATGGTGAAGTGTGTAACATTTAAAACTTCACGTACCTACGTCAAAGATTTAGGAGCAATAAGTTCTGCGACAAACGATCCCCGTGCCCTCCAAGGCCACAATGAATGGTTAAACTTTTCAATAATAATTTGTCCTACTAATATAATAACACAAATGTTGGACGCCTGTTATTCCTTTTCCACTTTATTTGAACTATTACTCATACTGGAAAAGTTACAGAGCATTCAGTTCTGCCTCAGAAAAATCCTACAGTAACTTTTCTGTATAAATTTGTGACCGAAATGAATGATTTAAACCTACATCTTCTTGAAAATAGATAAGTTAGATTCAAATTATTAATGACTGTAAAATTATTAGTACAAAGAAGATCTTGCCATCGAGCCACTAATTAGCTAATCGTTCAAGTGGTGCAATTATTTTACTTCAAATTATTTGTTATGCTAATAAAGCCCCTGCTCATAAATATACTATTCCCCTTTTATTTTCCACGTTTCCAGATAAACGAGCTCAGATTAGATCCCCATTTTTGACAAGAAGCACGAACTGTTCGGTATATTGATGATCGTGTTGCAGTTAAAATGTAAAACTGGTGTCAATTATCAGGGAAGAAAATGCCAATTGAATCAAATGCAATTGTTTCGAGAATTTATTTTACATTCACGTTCACGCTAAAATTCTTGTTTATCTACCATTGATTCGACTAGATATCACTTTTTTTTTTTTTTTTGTAAATCTGTAATTTCTTTTTCCTAGTGAAATGAGAAGAGTGATCAAAGGTACAAATTTAGAACAAAGAAGGAATATTTAACTACAGATTTTTACAAGGTTACAAATTACAATACGATGACATCAGGACAAGGGCAAGTCAACTGACGATGCCAGTAATGTGAGCAAAAAGTATACTCATCTTATAAATCAACCTTGGGGGAATTTTTAAAAGGTTTACTGTATCGTCAGGCGGTCTGCAAAATTATACATAATTTATCGTAGAAAGTCCCTCTTGGTTGGTTATTCCTTGAATTATCAACCTGTTTTCACGAAGAAAGTCAATCTCTGTGATTCGGCTCAATTTTTTTTTCTGGGCGTTTCAAGGTGTCTAGGTCAAAATAAGCAAATGATCTAGGCGTATGGGGAATTATATTCGACTAAATTTTGGACGACGAATCGATTGGAATGGGTCCTAGACCCGCCACACCCACTGTTTTCCCATGTTTGATATTTTCGACGATTTAGTAGTGTAGAGTATCGTTTTCCACTAATTTTTGGACGCTGAATCGACTGGAATGTGTCTCCATGCTCCTGGTCCGAGGAATAACCAACCCCTGTGAAAGAATTTGCAGCGTTTTTGCAAGAGAACTGTGGCCAACGTTCTTTTCGCAGGCCGGTGTGTTCCTTCTTGTTTGTGGGTTTTTCATGGTTTCCAATGTACGTGCGCTCAGAGCTAGGATTGTGGCAACGCTGATCCGATCATATTTGTAGGTCTGGAGGGCACTGGCATAAAACCCTAGTTCATGCAATAACACTAGATTTACATCTATGTAAAATTTATCGTTCAACCCCTCACTATAACAGAAGTTATTTCATTTCCTATTATTTTGGAACTGATTGTGCCGTGTAATTAGAGGAAGTTGATTGGTGGTTACCGTATGTCCACCGACACGATTAAAACCGGGTTGCGTAACGATGTCTTGACCGCCATATGGAATCCCCATAAGGAGTGGAAAGCTGAGACGTGAGACGTCGCCATAAATGGTAACATGTGCGGCCTCTCACCTGAAACTCAACAACTCCAAGGAGACTTGTTTCAGGTGACTCACCGTCATCGCCCACATGGCCGGCCTTCAACCCACGGGGTCCTTGGAGGCCTCGAGGTGGGTATCGGTTGTCTTCCGTTCGAGGTGACATTATGGCGTTGCCGGTACAAGAGACGACCTCCTTAACTATTCAAGTACCCAACACCTGATTGAAAAATTAATGTGGCCATTATCGACTATTCGATAATGGTCATTTGTCTTTGTCGAACGCTTGACTATCGGTTGATGTTTGTCCGATTCATCTCAGTGTAGACAATCAGGCCAAACTTGCAATGTCTTCTGATTTTTGAAAGTTTTCCTTATTCACAGTGTATGAATGTTAATACACTACTAGGCGCACATAACAGTTACATAGTTACATTTTATTTGAATTGTTGAGTACAAGTGGGACTATTCTACTCCTGTTCAACGTTCCTTGGAGTTCTTCGGTATTCGTTTCTCGTGCCTGAAGACCCCAAAGTGCTGTGTAGGCCCCCATCCTAGTTCGATTGAGAACACTGAGGATCGTATAATGCGAAATAATCAGGATAGAAGTATGAATAGGCCAGTTTCCTGTCTCTTTGTCGTGTGAACGCTGCGAGATAATGACGCCATCTGCCTGTGGGATGCCGAGCATGTTCTGGCGAGACGTGGGCCCTCACACGGGTGGCCGAGAATTATCTTCAGGAGACAAGACACTCTAGGGTGTGCAATGACCTTCGAGGTATTCTTGGAGGTTCCCGAACAGTGGGAAATCCTCGTCGGGGCGGCAACACTGTGCCGAAACAGTAGACTGTATTGAGTGAGTACTTTGGATGGGCGACCAACGTTGCCAACTCTGCTTTAAGTGGGAGTCTGGTCCTTACAGGATCGGGTGTCCCAACCCAGGAGTTCTATAGCTACTTGACTTCCTTCCTGCTAGATTATTTTTACTTGCGGGGAGATCAGGTTAATCAGATTAAAACTATAGGCTGAAGGCCCTGGGGGTGACGCTAATGAAACACGGAATTCCTCTGTTGGCTACTTGAGAAAATAGCTAGATACTAAATAGCTATGTATTTTTTCAACGTTATAGATTATGGATATATATTTTATTGTAAAATAATTAATTTTTGTTGACAGCTTATTGTGGCTTTCAAAAAACTTCCATTTGATAAAATTTGACTTTAAATTTGTTTGGAAGATGAACGAAATACTTTAAACTCTTGTTGAATTGTTTTCCTTTCTTATGACCTTCAATCTGAGCTTCCTTATATTTCGCTGTTCGTGAGAAAAAAGCATCGACTATCCTAACAGACCACGCCCTGGGCTCCACGAGTATCGTCAGAGCGATTGTTACAAGTTGGAGGATCGAATTTCTGGTTAAAAGAGTGTTATATGAATCCGAAACAAATATGAAAACAACTGTCACAATAGTTGAATTTCCACAAGAATTTCGCTAAAATACACGTTCATTTTTTGATCGCCCATTTGAGCTGTGAATCTCACAAAACAATTTAAATTACATTTTTGTGAATATAACAAGAATTTCCATTTTAATGGAAGATTTATGATATATGGAAGATAGGTATTAATCTATTGAAATATCTATAAAACTTGTTGGAAAACTGTATAATAAATAATATAATATAAAATTCTCCAAAATTTTAAATCAACCAAGAGTTTTGCGAAAAAATTACTTGAGTTTCGACATGTAGACTAATTTTGTAATGCTTTTGTATGCTATGAAATACGTAAAGAACATGTTTTTTTTTCTGGCTCAGGGAGGGAAAATCGATCTTGTTTCTAGTCAGCAACCACGCGCCAAATAAAAACTGCAGAGAAAACACTCATTGCTGATTCATCATGCAATAGCCGCATAAAACAGGTTTCCGAGTCCGAGAATAGCCCAACGTGTCACACCAATCGATGATTCAACGAGCATGGTTAAATTGTAGTCGTCTTAGAAGAACCTTACAAACTGAATACAAACGTTAAATGAAGTAGGAGTGAGTCATTGACGGAACCCTCGAGAAATAATTTCTTCAGTCTGTAACAGTTTCTAGCTCGAGAAATGACTCGAAAGCAAATCAGGTGAAGTCGTTCGACACCGGGAGGTGACGTCCCTTTTAGGAGGATAATAATTCGTTTGGAGAAACATTCTTGGCACGATTTTTCAGTTTGTGAGAGAATTTATTGTGACATTTTCCCCGTGAAATTAACGAATCGATTGGTAGCTTAACGTTTGGAGAATGAGTGTTTCTGTCGTCGTCTTATAGCTTAGATAGAATTAGAGCGGAATAAGGAGTGTTTTCCGGTCTGAAGAAAGTCATCTGAGAGGCCATTCAATTAGCGAAGTTTTCCTTTGGTGCTTTCCCTGAGAGCAGACGGATTAGCATAGCTTCGACCTGTCAGCTAACCAGCTTCCTTGAGACAGAGAACGGCTGTTTATCATCACTTCATCATTTAACTTTTTTTATAGGAGCCCTTCTCTCGTAGCTCTCACCTCCACTGGGAAAGTCGACGGGAAAGTAGGACTTCGACTTGGAGCTTGGCCTCAGGAAAGACTTGATTCCGCTCTCCAAGGTGCATGACCTTATACGGTCCTGTGCTCGCCCTACTCCTGGATTCCGTTCGGGCCTTGTTTTCTACTCATATGGTCATCCAGGTTTCTGCCGGTGATTCTTGATAAGTAGGTCGTCTGGTCGCCTGCAGCTTGTCAAGGCCTTGAATGTAACTGATTCGCGCTTGTTTTTTCGAAGTAATTTGTTCTAATTGGAGAATCAAACGCAGAAATGCCAGATCAATGCCAAAATTAGAAAGGACGCTGCAAATTTTCCATCATGGTTGATCATTCTAAGGTAGATCACCCTATGGAACAATACTTGCCTTCCCAATTGTTCAGACTTTATTCAGTAACACTCGCCAATTAACGATTTTTCGTTGTCATTGCGTTGTGCAGATCCGTTCTTTAGTGAGTGTGGAGTGTCCTGGACTGATTCGAATCGATTCAGCGTGCAAAATTTTGTGGAAAATGATACCTCACACGCCTAGGTACCCAAAAATGCAGAAAACCCACTTTTAAAATAGGTAGGAAAGTACCCATTTTGACCTCTGTGGGAGCCAATTGGTTCGGGACCCACCTCAATGGACTCACCGTCCAAAATTAGGTGTAAATTGATACCCCACACGCCTAGATCGCCGGCAATCTTGAAAATCAATTTTTCGATATCACCCAAATTTTTGGAAGGGTATGGAATAGACTTTTTTTTAAATTCGATTTTTGGGACTTATTAGAAACTAGGCATGTGGAGTATCATTTCCACTAAATTTTGTGGGTCCTAAACCAATTGGCTCCCACAGAGGTCAAAATGGGTACCTTCCTTCCTATTTCGAAAGTGGGTTTTCAACATTTGGGTACCTAGGCGTGTGAGGTATCTCCATACACCTACTCCGAGGAATAACGAGCCATTGCGGAACAAATTGCTGCGTCTCTAATATAGACTTCAAGAAACGTCTGTCACAATTGTCAAATGTTGGGGCCAATCGGGGAGGTTGACCCATTTGGGTCCCATTTCGCGCTAGTTGGTCCACAAAACTGATTTTTGGAAACATGTGCGTGTGGATTATCACATTCTGGTTGATTTAGGATACTGACATGATTGAGACGGATGCCTTCTAGGTCCACCGAGTATGAAACCATTGCGGAATAATTTGCAAAATTGTCTAAACTCTCGGTGAGGGATGTTCTTAATATAATCCCGCAAAAAATGACTTATTTTTGTACTTATTACGTTTTTCTCGTACTCGTAGTGGAAGGTCATGCAACTCAAAAAAGGTCGGTGCTCCGAAAAGATACCTCCCTACTCATACCTGCAGAACCTGTTATTAAGTTGCAATTGAAACATTTGATCTTACAGCTACGCTAAACTCCTCGTGCGTGTTTCAAAGAGGATTCTTCCACGTGAATTTACGTAGAGTCCACGATGAGGTCAAGAATTAATTGTACAGGAAAACTAGTAAATTGAATACTCGGTGGACACATACTTTACCCCACTTCCCCCTCTTCCCTGAAGTTCCTGTATTTCGTTATCTACTACGCTGTAAGAAATGTACTACCTACGTTGTCCTTTATTATTCCGCTCCACGGCTCCTGCTTCTATTTACGCCCTTCAGCTTCTATTTTGAGGTTCGAGGCGGTTCACTTGAAGGGGTGCGAACCCTTTTATTACACTTCAAGTGGAAGACTGCTTGTGCTTTAAGGATTCAAAACCCAACTTCAGATATCCCTTCCAAATAACTTAGGTTAGATCTCATAGTAGGTACTAGATTTTTTAGAATTTTTTTATTTTTAAAAATTACTTGTGAATTTTTGTAGTTTAACCAATAGGTTTCTTCCAGTACTTGGGGTCAAATTCGAAACGTTCCCAATTTCAGTTTTTCATCTTCTTGTTGGTGAAAGATGAAAAATGCAATGACTTTCACTGGTCCAAAAATGAAAATTATCACCCGTTTTCAGCTTACTCTAGCGGTTAAATCATGGACTCATTTGATTGAAAATTGTATCATCATGATTTTCAAATCGAAATGGTGTGCTTTTAGACGACATTTCGGAGTTAATCGCGAAAAATTACCTAAAATTATCTCTCAAATTTTTGGCTTTTCTGCCTTATTGATTATTTAAGGAATAGCCAGCCAATGTAATCATGCCCAAGGTCATTCTCTCCAATTGGCCCCCCGAAATTTGATAGTGTGTTTCAATGTCTAGAACAAAAGAGCTAAATGTCTGTCCGCTGTTTTTTGGTAGTAGAAAAATATCTAAAAATCTAAAATTATGCTCAGGGACCTCTTTCCGGCTTTATTTCGTTCTCGAAACTAATCAACCCAATCGAAACAAATTTGCATAGGTATAGATAAAAATGATTTTCGGTGATCTGGCGTGTTTAGGCGTGTGGAGTACTATTTTCTACCAAATTCCGTAAGCTGAATCCAAGGAATACTTTCGTTGAAAAATTTGCAGCGTTTTGGTTGGTTATTCCTTGAATAATCAACCTGTTTTCATGCAAATGGTCAACCTCTCCGATTCGGCTCAAAATTTTTTTCTGGACGTTTCATGATATCTAGATCAAAAAAGGTCAATGGCCGTCCGCCGTCCACGCCGTTTTTGGTAGTAGAAAATTTTCTAAAAATCTGAAATTTGGGTCAGGGGTCTGTTCCCGGCCTAGGACGGTCCTCCAAGCTTTTCAGCCCGATCGGACCAAATTTGGGCGGGGTAGGGGTCAAAATGTTTTTTTGAAAAATGGATTTTCGAGATTTTGGGCGATTTAGGCGAGTGGGGTATCATTTTCCACTAAATTTTGGAAGCTGAATCCAATGAAGTGGGTCTCAGGACGATTGGCACCCACTGGAAGAAGTTATGGGTCAAATTGGGTATATATTACCCATTTTGAATATGTGTTTTTGAGATTTCTGGAACCTAGGCGTGTGGGGTACCATCTTCCGCTAAATCTTGGAAGCTGAATCCAATGAAGTGGGTCTCAGGACGATTGGCACCCACTGGAAGAAGTTATGGGTCAAATTGGGTATACATCACCCATTTTAAATATGTGTTTATGAGATTTCTGGTACCTGGGCGTGTGGGATATCATTTTACACTAAATCATGGACACTGAATGGATTGCAATGGGTCCGGGACCCGCCGCACCCACCGTTTTCCCCATTTCCCCCATGTTTTTAAATAAGTTTCCATGCGCCTGGTCTGACGAATAACCAACCCCTGTGTAAGAATTTGCAGCGTTTTTAATTTAGTTTACAACTAGGTTTTCAAATTCACAATCTTGAAAAGCTGTAGAACCGCCGTACAACCTTAGCCAGCGCATTTTCCCTGTTCTATGAACGAAGTGACTGAAAAATTGACATAAAAAATGTTTCTCTCTCCGGAATTAACTAATATGTGATCTTTACATTTTTGATCCACTGAATTATTTTAAATTTTTTAAAAACAAATCCTTAATCTATTTTTCGTTTTTTCTGTTTTAGCGTGAGTGTATCAGTGTACACGTTGGTCAAGCCGGAGTCCAAATCGGTAACGCCTGCTGGGAGCTTTACTGCCTGGAACATGGCATCCAACCTGACGGCCATATGCCTTCCGACAAGACCATCGGAGGTGGTGACGACTCCTTCAACACTTTTTTCTCTGAAACTGGAGCTGGTAAACACGTTCCTCGTGCCGTCTTCGTAGATTTGGAGCCCACTGTCGTCGGTAAGTGCTAACTTTTTAGCACGTTTCTGAGTTGTTATCCATCATATAATCCAAGATTAGTGCTCCAGTAGGGGAAGGCCCATACCAATAGTACCAACCTACCGGGAGAAACCTATGTTTCATCAGATTCGTGACGAAAGAAGGAGAATTAATGTAGTAAAATCGATTGTGAGGCCAATTGATATTGGTTTCTTCCACAAATTTCCCATGTGTGATGATCATTTAATCATGCCGAATTTATAATGTGCTGCCACACACAAACTAATCATTTCATAAGTAATACATTTTTGAAATTTTGATTTCCATCAGAATCCATATTTTTCAAATCCCCAGCGTAGCTGCCATTTTTTTCAGACTGTTTTGTAGAATCACAAATGCATGTTATTGTTCTGAGGATGTTTTTCTTTTCGTAACGTGCCTTAAAACTGCTACTGAGTCGACATTTTTCTTGTTTTGTTTGGCCCTCAACGTCCTGCTTTTGAAATCGGCGCTTTGCGACTTGGCATTGTGTTCTATGTAAAGATCCTTCTTTTTTTTTTTTTTTTCTTCAATAATGTTGGACGACTTAACCAACCTCATGCAATCCCTGCTCATGAAGCGGGTTTTTGAAAAAATTGATAAATAATGAAGATTAAATTAGTCAAATTGTTCTTGTTTTATTCTAATGCGTTTGTTTAACGGTTGTCTTTGTAGCGAGTATATAACATAATACATTCTGTCTCGATCTAAACGCTGTATAATTTTCAAGTAAGCCTTCTCTTCATTGGAGTAAGAGCCTTATAACTAGCCCAACTGCAGTTTAGGACCTTCTTCTGTAGGTCGGCCGCGTTCTACGGTATCGCAATTTCGAACTGTCTGGGTGAAATGTTATTAAGGAAGTCATTTTCGAATGTTCACAGATGAGGTCAGAACAGGAACGTACAGGCAACTTTTCCACCCCGAGCAACTGATCACTGGAAAGGAAGACGCCGCCAACAACTACGCCCGCGGACACTACACTATTGGCAAAGAGATCGTGGACCTCGTTTTGGACCGAATTCGTAAATTGGCCGATCAATGCACCGGACTTCAAGGTTTTCTCATTTTCCACTCATTCGGCGGCGGCACTGGCTCTGGATTCACCTCTCTTCTCATGGAACGTCTCTCGGTCGACTACGGAAAAAAATCAAAGCTCGAGTTCGCCATCTACCCCGCCCCCCAGGTGAGGGAATCATCCATTCATCAAAGCGTCATAGTCAACATAAGCTCTAAAAATATGAGATTGTATAAATATGAACCGTGCAAAGTCCAGAGCTACAATCCTGAAATTGTACAAACGTCTTTTCTACAATGTGCAGAATGAACAGATATGCTGAACAAAGAGTGTCCAGCATCACACAAAATGTTCTTTGGACTGTAGTAGTAGTAGTTACCCTAATACATTGCCGAATTTGGAGGGCTTTGAAGAAACTCTAGTACAGAGTTTATAAATAGAATGGCATGAGTTAGTATATTTACCCTTGCCAAATAAAATACATCAAAATAATCGTATATAAGTGTATCCAAAATTCTAGTTGGGAAGCATACAACTACGTGATGCCGTCATTAGCAGGTCTCCCGAACATTGGTTAAAATGGTGACTGCCTGATGCCACGGTGATGTTTATTCCATTGAAATTCAACGAATCTCAAGCCTTCATTCCTCTCGTTTGGGTCGTTGTCTACCATCCATTTCTCCAACATTTCTTGGGCATTCCACGCCACCTTGACTTTGGCTGTGCCGAGGTGTCCCATAAACAACCCAAGCCACTTATCGTACTGGTAACTGATGATTGATTTTTCAATTTCATGGCATTTTTTCCTTGTATTGCAATCCCAATAGGGCATCACATCCCATTCACCTGCATTGTGCACAGCGAAGCTGCACGACGTCCTTTTAAGTTTGACGACTTTGCACAATTTTTTTGTGCAATCATAGGATAGTACAGTTTCGGACTTAGCACTTTATATATAAATCTTCACTTTCGGTACTTGATTGCGCCTAACTCATTATTAGCCTCGGTGGTGGTGGGAGGGGGGGGGGGTGGTGCAGGGAGTCTCACGAGTTATGCTCGATCCGACTCCTCCGTGTTCTACAACTCATTTCCTACCAAAAATTAGCAATTTTTTTTTTTCATTTAGAGACTTCGTTTTCGAGATATTTGCGGTTCAAGATTTTTTCGTGTTTTTGATCTTATCTTACTGAAATGAACACAACTCACTCAAATCTGGGATACCATTGGAAATAGCGTTAAGTTTCCTATATTCTCAGTCCTTAACCAATGTTCTTCAGATGCAATAGAGTAGTGGAAATACGGCGATTTTTGAAGTAACCGTAATTTCTCCCGCTCTTCAGAATCCTTGTGCGTGTTGGTTTCCTGCTTTTTCACTACTCTATTGCATCTGAAAAACATTAGTTCGGAATTGAAAAGATGGGAAATTTAACACTCGTTTCTTAGTAGAATTGAATCTATGATATGCTTGTGCAGAATGTGCTGTAGTACCAAGTATTTGTGGTTTCTTGATTACCCATAATTTACTAAAACTAAAACCAAGGTTTACAACAACGAAAATTCAATAACCATTTAGTATAGTAACTTCGAGAACTCAATCAAGTCATTACAAAATCAAAGTTGTTTGACTTTGAAGGAAAAATCAGAATATTTGGGTCCGATTACACCGCAGATTTTGATAGATAACCATTTCAGATGATGGACGTCTTATTTGCCCGTTTTAAAACAACATTCGACATTTCCAGGTCTCCACTGCCGTCGTTGAACCCTACAACTCCATCCTGACGACGCACACGACTCTCGAACACTCGGATTGCGCTTTCATGGTCGACAATGAAGCCATCTACGATATCTGCCGCAGAAACTTGGACATCGAGCGCCCCACGTACACCAACTTGAACCGTCTCATCGGACAAATCGTCTCCTCGATCACGGCTTCCCTCAGGTTCGACGGCGCTCTCAACGTGGATCTGACCGAATTCCAGACCAACTTGGTGCCCTACCCCAGGATTCACTTCCCCCTCGTTACCTACGCTCCTGTAATCTCTGCCGAGAAGGCATACCACGAACAGCTTTCAGTCGGTGAGTAGAACTCCCTTTTCTCTGAAGACATTTGGTCTCCAGGTCTCTAAGGTGTGTCTCGAGTTGCCACAAGTCCCACCATGATGCCCAAAGTCCCTCAGACCTGTCAGTCGCCATTAAAATACGCATCTTCAATCCACTAAAGCTTGTTACCTTTCCTTGTATAACCGTAAAAAAGCGTATTTGACGAATTTGATTTATTTGGTCGTGAATATCTCTAATTAGAGTTAATTCCAATGCTATGGACATTTTCAGGAGAGATCACCAACGCTTGCTTCGAACCCGCCAACCAGATGGTCAAATGCGATCCTCGTCACGGCAAATACATGGCCTGTTGCATGTTGTACCGAGGAGACGTTGTCCCCAAGGATGTTAACGCTGCCATCGCTACCATCAAGACCAAGAGGACCATCCAGTTCGTCGACTGGTGTCCTACTGGTTTCAAGGTGAGCAGTTTTCAATTACTATGTCCTCGTTTTGGTTGGTTATTCCTTGTTTATTTATTGTAGATATTCGACCTCTGATTGTCTAAATTATGAAACAATTGCCTAAAAGCGATGATTTGTTGGGTTTATACCATTTCTCGGTGAAAATGTTTGGTAGGTTCCACTCAGATCGTAATTAACCGTCTTTTCTTTCTCTTTAGGTCGGTATCAACTACCAGCCACCTACTGTCGTCCCTGGTGGCGATCTCGCTAAAGTGCAAAGGGCCGTCTGCATGTTGTCCAACACGACCGCCATTGCCGAGGCGTGGGCTCGCCTGGACCACAAGTTCGACCTCATGTACGCCAAACGTGCCTTCGTCCACTGGTACGTCGGTGAGGGTATGGAGGAAGGCGAGTTCTCTGAGGCTCGTGAGGACTTGGCCGCCCTCGAGAAGGACTACGAAGAAGTCGGCATGGACTCCACCGAAGGTGATGGCGAGGGCGCCGAAGAATACTAGAAAGAAACTCACAATACACTCAACATATGAAATTATTCGAGGAAAACGCGTTAAAAGACTTCACATTCAATTCCTACAGTTTTATGTCTTCATTCCGTTCAATTTTGTAATCTGATCAATAATTTATAAACGTGATTTTTCTATTACCATTGAATTGAGTCGAATCTTATTCAACCTTTACATTGCCTAGACGAATGACATTTACCGAAGGAAAAACTCTGAAAATTCGTCATTAGAAGATTGCTGTAAATAATATTGCATTCAACTGATCGGGGAGGGCAGGGCAGGTTAACGAGGCACACCCGAAATTTTTTGGTTATTCCTTGAATAATCAACCTGTGTGTGTGGTATCTATTACCCATTTTGAGTATCTGTTATTCGAGATTTCTGGCACCTAGGCGTGTAGGGTATCATTTTCCACTACATTTAGGACGCTGAATTCAATTAAATGAATCCCGAAACGATTGGCGCCCTCTGGATGAGATTATGAGTCGAAATGATCTACCCATTTCGAATGTCTTATTTTCTAGATCTCTGGTACCTAGGCGTGTGTGGTATCATTTTCCTCTAAATCTTGGACGCTGAATTCAATGAAGTGGGTCCCAGAACGATTGGCACCCACTGGAAAAAGTTATGGGTCACATTGGACCCTGGATCGATTGAAATGGGTCCGGGACCCGCCATATCCGCTGTTTTCCCCATGTCGGGGAAATTAATCTACATGCGCCTGGTTCGAGGAATAACCAACCCGTGTGTAAAAATTTGCAGCGTTTTAGCTTATTTATTGGAAATATGCTCTTGCTAGATTGGAAATAAGCTTTTGTTGGATTTATGTCTTGCGTTCCTTACTCCACTATCTCAACTTTACATATTTATATTCGATTTAATAGAGAATATAATAGAGAGAAGAGGAATGGATCCAAGTATAAACGAGATTATGCCTGTTGCTTCTAAGCAATAGGTATGAGAGGTCTCACGACCAATACCTAACATGTACGAAACATCTGAAAATAGGTGCCTACTTATATCGCGCAACGTATGAATATGAATTACTCGTCTCAGAACGAGTAAGGCCTTCAGAACTATTCGGATTCTCACATACATCAGCCCGGTACAAGGAATTATTAGGAACGAGTGAACACAATCGTCGTCTATGGATAAGAATTCAGAAGAAATCCTTTTTGCGTTACTAAACATGTCATGCCCGAAGGCGGTCGACGTCTGTCATGAACTGAGCTGCAAGGGACCTAGTATTCGAGCGAGATCAGGCGTTACGAAGTATGTTGAGGCCTTTTGAAAGGTATGAGGAAGACTAGAATGCATTTCGGGCTTGATAATATATCATCAGATACACAAAATGCAGTCTGCTATTACGCAGATGAACTGAAGCTGGCCAGTTTGGAGAGAAAGGGAAGCCAAGGTTTGTGCAGATCATCACAATTTGCAACACATGTGCACAGAACGTACGCAACAAGCCTGACCGATCATCTTCAATGCACGCTACGTTCAGTGAACCGTTTTAAACATTTCGATTGGAACAAAAAGCACCGCGCGTGCTCCTGCGTACAAACCAGGAAATTTCGATCCTGATGACACTAACCCGCGACACTTTCACCTTGCTTCTGAACGACCTTTTCCATTTCCATACGCGGACGTAAGTCTAGATGCTGTTGAAGATGCGTCAGTTTGAAGCAATGTTCATATTCATACCATCCTCTGCAGCACCTTTGTCGTCGGATCAAACATTTCTGATTGATTGGGACTCTACTACAAGTACGTAGCTGAACGCAGCGCACCTCATTCTCTAAAGGGGATGTTTACAGTCGGTAACGCAGCAACGCATTGAATATGAACTGTTATGCGTGTGTTTCTGTTTCAGTGTACGCAGATATGTGCTGCATAAGTTGGATAAGTATGTACCCAAATTTAGAATGAGTATGAGACACGCATGTTGCTTCTATTGCCCGATGGGGCCAATTCGAAACAGTTGTAATCTGGTAAATTATTAATTAACCTTCTCTAGTGACCTGGCATGGCGGTTCACCAAACCCTAGATATAGGATTATCGAATTTAATTTTTTTTTTTCAAGAGACCTACCTACTTAAACCTTATACAAAAATAGTTCACATTTTGGTTGGTTATTCCTTGAATAATCAACCTATGTTTTCATGATAATGGTCAACCTCTCCGATTCGGCTCAAAATTTTTTTCTGGACGTTTCATGATGTCCTGATCAAAAAAGGTCAATGTCCGTCCGCCGTCCATTTTCCACGCCGTTTTTGGTAGTAGAAAATTTTCTAAAAATCTGAAATTTGGGTCAGGGGTCTGTTCCCAGCCGAGATGGGTCCTCGAAACTTTTCAGCCCGATCGGACCAAATTTGGAGGAGGTAGGGGTTTTTGAAAAATGGATTTTCGAGATTTTGGGTGATTTAGGCGAGTGGGGTATCATTTTCCACTAAATTTTGGACGCTGAATCGATTGGAATGGGTCTGGGACCCGCCACACCCACCGTTTCCCCCATTCGAGGAATAACCAACCCGTGTGTAAGAATTTGCAGATTTTTTTCTAAAATAGTTATACCTTTTTGAAAAAGTAAGTTCTTCATTCACTTACCAGTAAAATAGAAATTACGAACGACGTACAAATTGCAACAGGTATAATCAATAAACATAAATTAGATATCAGTGGTGAGTTATACGTGTCACTCGGAAGATATGCGTTTTTTTGATGGAGGAGGAATGGCTCCTCCTCAATGACTACTGTTATAAACCTCAGCTTGTACCAACGAATGTTAATCTTTCTGGTGGTACCTATCGTACGTATGTAGTTTACCGTTTACGAAGTCGTTTCGATTTTCTGATTTTATTCCGTTTTTTATCCGTAAGTCGATAGAGGCCAATATTACTGAAGGAGACAGTGTATTGTGGATACACAGCCTGAATACTGAAAACGGATGAAAATTCAGATTTACAACTCTATGCCCTCTGTGCTCCTCCTGACAGACGGCCAAGCATGTATTGCTCGTTGTTCATAGATTACGTCTGCTAAGAAATCAACATTGCAGCGATCGGCTAGATGCGATTTACCCCCGAATTTCCGCCTTCTTTAGCGCAAACTGTAATTCGTGCGCTACCTTAATGAAAGCCTTTGTTTCATTTCTGGGGGAACGCTGGTTCTGTATCTCTTCCAAATGCGGTAGCTTTGACTACGGCTTTGCTATCAGTAGGAGTGTAGAGAGAAGCAGCCCGTTGATAATTGGATTTCTGGTAAAGCTCTTCAAATTATGGAGACCCTCACTGTTTGGCTATTGCTTTACAACACGCATTCAAAGACTGCAGCCCCCGAAAAACAACGGTCGTGAATTAGATCTCAAATTGAGATATAATTTTTTGCCATTAGAGGGCACTCTACTACAAAACTCCGCGACGAAATAGAATTATCATGTTTAAGTCAATACCTTGGACAAAGGAATCACCAAGATTGTTAGTTCAATAGTTTCGTTTAATCAATGCATTCCAACATCTCAAGGGTTCATCATAAACATCTATGTTCACAAACTTTATTGAGTAGAAGAATCAATATTGTTCAAACTTCACAACATCACAGTTATTTTCAAATGAATAGAATATTACCAACGACATAACATTTGCAATTACTTAAGTAATCATTGGGAACATGTTAATAATTAACGTGATAGTTACCAATTATTGTTCGGTGCCTTCTTCATAATTAGTAATTTTTTTCAGTTATGAAATTAACTCAAATTTTCAGGAGCAATAGATGGACAATGCTCAAGTATGGTATGTTTGGGATATGCACAACGCATACCCTTAGTATAGAAAGATATATTGTTATCTGCACTTTTGCAAGTCGTAAAATGCCTTGTTTTTGCAGAATGTAAAAAATCAAAGAAAATCGGCATTTTGGCCATTGGCTTTACGTCTAATTTACCACAATACGGTACGTTGGACATGGGCAGCCGTCCTGCAATACGAGGGAGCTCCTTCTTAGGCTGGCCGTCCACTGGACGCGAATTCGCGCGAAGAGGCAAAGAGGCGAAGTACGCGAATTCGCGCAAAGAGTTCAAACACTAGCATTCGTATAGGACCCCGTCCACTGCAAGCGCTGTGATCGCGCGAAGTCTGGCGAAGGCGAAGAGAACCAAACCAGTTTGTTTCCGAACGCGCGAACAGGCGAACCCGGTCATGGAAATCTATACCTGCCGCACCCTTTTACCTAGCCCACATGTGTAGTCCCCATACTACTTCACTAAACAATGTACCTCATCTGTCTTTCGACCCAAAACAGCTGATAGGACGGGCGTAACTGACAGGAATTCGCGTGCAGTGGACGGGGTTTCGACGCGCGAAGAGGCGTAGAGGTGAAAACTTGCGAATTCGCCTCTTTGCGCGAATTCGCGTCCAGTGGACGGCCAGCCTTACCACTACGCACATGGCTCCTCGTTGCCTTGAGCTGAGAAGTGTTCATCCTACAGCCAGCACAAAACACAAGTTGGTAGCGGTCACCCATCCAAGTAATAACCGCCCTCGATGGCGCTTGACTTAGGGTATCGAACAGCATTCGGTTGATACGGACGTAGGCTTTGTAGAATGTACTTCGATGGTGTCAAGTGTTTGACGAAGGATTGAAAACTATCGGTATCCAAGTACAACGCAAAATGTACGTACATTCGACCTCGTTCTTGAGAGGTACCTATGATTGATCGGGAGGTACTTGATTCATTCTCCTTCATTTTGGGTATTATCCTTCAATCAGCCAGTTGTTCCTGAATGAGAAGAATCATTTCTCATATTTGTGCCTCCACAGTAAAAAGAACACCCGCAATATGAACTCTTTTTGTAGGTAGTTAGCACGCCGGGACACCCTTGTAGTTTCACTAACGTACCTCTTAAATCTTCTTATGTAGTTTTAACTTTTGAGATCAAATCAATAAGAGTGTCGATAGACCCCTGGAAGGGTTGTTTGGACATTGAGTCACTGCAGTGACTTCACGTTCAGTTCTTCAACGTGCAATACGTCATTTACAAATTCTCCAAGACGTACCACGAATCGAGCCAGCAAACTGTCAACCTATGATTCCATCAGGTCCACGTCCACTGTCAAGAAAACCAGTACATATAAAAACAGGAGAAAGGGATTTAAAAAATCGTGTGAAGAAAAGGTGACTAAATTAATTTTAATAAATTTCAGCTAGAAGACAGAAAAATTTCCTGAATTCAGTAAACTTGAGGGTGACCGCGACAGCGACTCTACTAAAGCAGGATGGTTCCTCATCTATACTGTTAGTTTTTATTTTTAAATCCTCAAGTAGATCTGTATTTGCAATAACTATGCTTATTTCTCCGATCTACTTCGTTTTCCATCATCTTCTCTCATCAAAATCTTGTCTGTCCCATTTGCTAAAACCACTGATTGCCACTGGTTGGTTACATTCATAATATAAAGTTGAGACTTTATCAGCGTATTTACACAGTTTAAGATAATTTATGTTCCTCATATTACCACATGTTTCTGGCTCTAGTTGGTCCTTGAAACGTTACAGCTTAATCAAACCACATTTCGGGGGTACGGGTCAAAATGTGTTTTTCTAAAAATGAATTTTCGAGATTTTTATTGATCAAGGCGTGTGGGGTATCATTTTTCACAAAAATTCGGACGCTGAATCCAATGAGACGGGTCACGGGATGATTGGCGCCCACCGGAAGAGGTTATGGGGGTATCTATCTACCTATTTTGAGAGTGGATTTTCGAGATTTCTGGTAATCCGGCGTGTGGGGTCATTTTTCTCTAAAGTTTGGACGCTGAATCGATTGAAATGGGTCTCTATGCGCCTGGTCTGAGGAATAACCAACCCCTGTGAAAGAATTCGCAGCGTTTTTCTTCTTCTACTACCGGGTCGTAGTATCTTTACCAGTTCTTAGGATGTATGAGTTCAAATCAAATTTGATACTCCACTCGTCGACGTTCGAATTTGAAAAGAATTCATCAATAAATTTTGCTCTATGATTTCGCCCCTTGGATTGTTCAGTGAGTAGTCATTTCACGGATGCCTTAGTCTTGAAGATTGTTCCAGTTTATAATCAATAATGGTTTTGAAAATTCAATATTACATGATTTAAGTGCTTTTTAGAGGCTTTAACGCCCAGCGCGTCACTATATTGTTCTCGTATTTACCGAAAATCACAATATTTTCGTCATACGTGCAGCTCATAATCTGGGTTGGCATCAGAAAGTAAACCATTCACATCATGTTTTTTACTAGTATTTGACTAGTCATCTCCTTAAAGTCATGACTGATCCTGCTTTTTCTAATGTGAATCGAACTAATTAAAGAACAGTTAAACACACTAAAATTTCTTTTTATCTCTGAAATTAAACTCGTCACACTATCAACGACAATACATTTTTATGGGTCGCTGTTATGAAACGATTACATAACTTTGCTCCAATTTCTTGTTCGACTTTTTCCCCAAAGCTTTCCACTTATTCTTCTTTGGTAGATGTTTCTGACAGAAATTTTAACAAGCAGAGTTGCGAACTGGTGTAGCGTGTGTAACTAAAAGCTGCAATGACCCTCTTCTTTGTCCAGTAAGGCAGAAAAGAATCCTACTCTACCCTCTTGGATTCCCTTCGACATTAACGACTTTCTCCACAGCCAAATCGCTCCTAAATATGTAGTTAAGACTTCATTTTTAGAAGATATTAAAGCACACTACAGACTCCCAGAAGTGCTTTTTACAATTAGCTTGGATAAATCTCCAAGGATTAATAAAAAAGTGATCTTTCCCACAACCTACTTAATTATATGAATAAGGGTAACACACACATCGATGAAAAAGTTGAAGACCGGCTATATTACCTTGAAAACTTCAAAGCCCACTGAGCAAGGCACTTTCTTCAAATTTATAATTTACAGAGAAATTTCTTTGAACACATATTTAATGCTTCATTTGATAACAATTAGGTATTCTATAGATACTTCATTCAGCTTCATCGCATTTTACCAAAATCATGTGTATTTACAATTTTTCCATGATTTACGGCAATGGAAAGAACCGGAACACCTGTGCTATCATTTCAAGGCGTTTTCATTGTGCAGACTGCTTATTTAATGTGTCCAAGGACTTCTAAAAATGGCACATATTACGGTAGTTACGTTATAAGATATTACAAGGTGGTACAAGGTGGTTTTCGTATAATGCAATGGAAAATGCGGAGTTGCGGCATACCACCTCAACTAATGCGTACATTTTGAAAAATGCTGAAATTCAAGCGAATGAATAGTTGTGGAGATGGAATTCTAACAGCTACGGCCATAGCATATTAAAACTGTCACAGAGTTCATTAGCCAAGAATGCTACTCCCTTTAGGTACTCTTTGAATTGGGGGATTCAGGTTGGTCTATTGGCTAGACCAGTCTTTTCCAGAAGATGTAATGACAGCAGAGTTAGTTGTACAAACAACAGACGGAGACTCAATATTTTTTTAAAGGCCTACACATTTTCAGAAAATATCAGAGTGAACTAATGATGGTTGTATTATTCTAAGTATCATTTAAAATTTTTTATTAATTTTCCTTTGGTCTTTTTGGTTGGAAAAGTAGAAAGATACAAAAATGTTATCTACCATTGTAGTGAGTATCGATCGAAATAAAGGGTTATTTGGTCGTAGGAGTTTTTATAATTGGGAATAATCTTCAATTCTTTGGTAATCTGATATTTGCCTAAATTTTTATACCGCTCGTGCATCTCATTGAGATTAGAAGAGATTTAACAAATGATAATAGAACGAATGGGCATTGATATGTAAAGTATAGTGTACATTGAGTACTTAAATGTATCGTTCACCCATTTGTTCCATTCTAATTTCAAATGAACAAAGATATGACGTAATAACAACAGCATCCACACTGCATATAAGCGTAAATGGATTAGTATCATCAATCTATTACTCGATCTGACACCTTCGTCGTGCGGCTTCATTCCAAAAACTCGACAAAATTAATTTCAACTACGTAGGAATCTATCTACCCATACAATAAATAAATAAATAAAAAGCATTTAGATCCATTACGTAGGTAGAACCCATTAAAAAACATAAAACGCATAATCTCCTTAGTTATGGTTAGTAAATTAATGACTTACTTTAGTATTACGTAGGTATTACTAAGATATTATGGAGGATTAACATGAGTAGACTAATTTTTGCGACATAGATGAGACGTTACAAAAATGAATAAATAATGGGTTTATAACAGTATTTTAAAAAATTGACAGAGCTCTAAATGTCACCGTATTACATTTTAAATTCATTAACGTTTTTCTTGCTTCACCGAAAAATAAAATTACGTGCTCTGACGGTTCAAATTAACTCTTAAACTGAACTGTTTGATTCTTCAGGCGTATATGTTGATATACAAAACTCTGAAGCAGGAGACTTGTAACATCGTATTCGAGTGCACGATCTACGAGAGAGAATAACAGTATGCAAGAACAACGGTACTCTTAGAATTCCTGAGTTGTTTTGGGTGATCAGAAATGAATCTATTTTCATTTCGAAGTTCGCATTGAAACATCTCTTAGAAACTCGGTTCGTCTCCGGTACATACATTACTACAGTCACAGGCTGACGAAGCGAAACACCTTCTCAATAGCGATTTAGAGACTGCGAAGCCTTTTGAGATTCTCTCGAGAGGGAAAAACATGCAAATGTCTCGACAAAATATTTATAGCCGTTCAAACGTCGAACAATACTGAGTTCGGCCTTCAAAAATATCGGCCGAGATTTGGAAAAAACCGCGGAGCGTGGTAACGGAATTTCGAGTGAGACTAATCCTAGAGATTGTTTTACATTCATCACAACGCCCGAGTCGCAATTACACGATGACTATTTCGTTTTTCATGTGCATCGGGACCCTTAACCTGCACTTTTATGCCTATTCTTTGGTATACCTATTCACTCTAGAAAAAATTAAAACATTGTCATATTGTTTAACGAAAACTGATCCAAAAATTTGTGCAGACAAAGAGCTAGGCCCGAACACGGTATTGGTTGATGCTACGCGCATCCTGAAGCAGAAGACTCGAACACATTACATTCCACCTTCATCCATTGCTTTACTTATGTCTGACACGAGACGATCCAGCACATCCTTGTAGGTTGAGTTGGGCTTGAAGACGCTGTCTAGGAATTGCGGGTTTCCGAAGAAATTAAACACCGAGTCGATCCTCTGTAAAGAAAATAATTTCGAGTGAATAAATATTTATACCGAAAGAGCGATTATAGAGAGGTCGGGGATAAAAAGTAAAAGCAAGGCGACTTTTACGATAAAAAGGACTTCTCCATGAGAGATTAGAGATGGGCCATTAGGAAAACATACCAACACGCGGTTATGACGATTTCGTGAAATCTATCGAATTCGAAGGCACAAGTGAGAAATCAGATCGGTTCGGGCCTCATCTGAGGCTTATCACGTTTTCATACGCATTGAGGAGGCAACTCATGAAAACCTTTCAAGCCTCTGTCGAGACGATGGTGGAGGGGAGAGTGTATCAGGCCACCACACCCTCAGACCACCCCTGGCCATTAGCATTTACAACCCGAACCCCGATTATTGAACAGTAGCCCCATGGAAAAGCCCCATGAGTAGCCAAGAACATCAAATAGGGCGACACAAGTGAATCAAGGTACTAATACCGAATCAAAACTTCCTACACTGATAAATCAGTACAATGAGTACAATAGGACTACTTTTTCAAATTTCAACTAAAATTTGGAAAGATTTTTGGCGATCTTGGTGTGTGGGGTATCATTTTCCACTTAATTTTGGACGCTGAGTTGATTGGAATGAGTCGCCATGCTCATGGTCCGAGGAACAAACAACCCCTGTGAAAGAATTTGCATAATCAACCTTGAATATTCAACAAATTTAATCATGCTAGAGGTCAACCTCTACGATTGGCCCCAAAATTCGACAGTATGCGTTTCATGATGTCTGGATCTAGACAAAAAATGCCACATTTGATAAGTTCCGGGTGCACATAGAAAGGCATCGATGTTCGGCGAACCACCATCAATATTATTCCGTCTAGAAATTATCAATCTCTTTTGTGTGACATAATTGTGACAAACATGGAAAACCATCCGTAAATACCTGGAATAATTAGTAATCCTTTTTAATCAGTGAATGGTTCGGTAGTGAATGAAAGAGATGACTAACCAAACGTTGGCACAACGATTTAAATTGATCGGTTTCCCGGCCACGTAGAATTGACGAAGGAGGGAAAATGGCGTGATAGGTAAGAAGAGGGAGGAATAAGAAAGGTATTTTTAATTCTTCCGTGAGCCGAATCGGAAACGAGATAATGACTGGTCATGGTTTTCTCAGCAGTTGATTCGTGAATTATAAATTAATCGCTGTCAGGAAAATATAGAACCCAAAGGGTAAACGTCACGTCCGGGAAAACCGGAACGAATGAATTCAGCACAAAATCCGGGTAAAAAACAGTTGGGATACGAATCGAGGACAAAAGAAGAAGCTTTTAGAAAGATATTGAGAGAAATTACTTGTAGGTAAGGTTCTATCAGAAAAGACATTGGAGGAACAGCACTTTTCAAATAAATCGTCTGTAGATTTGTATTGACTAGACTTGACATCGAATCTGTTTGCAATATTATACAATGATGGCCTCTAAGATTGAGCAGAAATGCGTTTATATTCGTGTTCGGAACAAAGCTGTCCGTGAGAATATATATTTTGAAAGATTTTTAATGATCCCTATTTTTGGTTCATTCGGTATTTCATGAATAATCAACCTGTGTTTTCATGCCAGAACCTCTCCGATTGGCCCTATCAATTGATAGTGTTCGTTTGATGATGTCAAGACCAGAAACGCTTTTCCTTCACAATAGTTTATTATTTTTTTTCGAGCATAAGTATGGGGAAAACAGCAACTATCCAGCACTTATTCCGATGGGTACTGGTTTCAAAATGAGACAGCGTTGTGGGGTTTTGTACAGGCGGAATCCATTTTCAAGACAGCAACAAGAAAAGGGAAACTCTACGAGTACCTACATTGCAATCGTGTTACTACCTTATATTAAATGACCGCAACATAAATACTAAAATGAGGCAAAAACCCCAAAATGTTCGTCCATGCCGAATTCGGTAATAGAAAATATTCTATAAAAAAATTGAAAATGTTGACTTTTGATTTTTTCGCCTGATTGGCTCAAATTTGAGGTGGGTATGGGTAGAAATTTGTTCCTTGAAACTCGATTTGCGGGATTTTTGGCACTAGGCAAGCGGTGTCATTTTTCATTATATGAATTTTGAACGCTGAATCAATTGAGATGGGTCCAGGATCGATTGGCGCCCATTGGAGAACCCACACCCTCCTCCATCTAATCCATCTATCAAAAACACCCAAATTCGGGGAGGGTGTAGGGAAAATTTATTTTTGAAATTCGATTTTCGGGAGTTTTTGGGAATTAGGCAAGTTTGGTATCATTTTCCACTAAATTTTGGACGTGTCCATTGAGATGGGTCTCAGTCTATTGGCGTCCACAGGTTGGTATGGGTCAGTATGGGTACCTACCTATTTTGAAAGGGGGTATTCGACATTTTTTGGTACCTAGGCCTGTAGGGTATCGTTTTCCACTAAAGGTTGGACGCAGAATCGATTGTAATGAGTTGCAGACACTCCATATTCACAGTTTTCCCAATACCCTAACTCCAAGTAATAATAAACTATTGCGAATGAATCAGCAGAATTTTTAATCAAGACTTCAAGGAATAATCAACCAAAACCGAAATGTCCGTCTGTTGTCTGCCGTCCACGCTGTTTTCGGTAGTAGAAAATTCTCTGTAGAATTTCAATTCTAATCATGCACTATCTTTCCGGCTCTTGTTGGTTCTCAAAACTTTACCCCCCCCCCCCCCCCCCGATTGGATCAAATTTGGTGAGGGAACGGGTGAATAAGCCCTTTTTGAAACTCGATTTTCGGGATTGTTTTGGGAATTGGGCATGTGGAGTATCACTTTCCACAAAATTTTGGACGCTGAATCGATGGGATGAGTCCTGGACACCCACTGTCTTTCCCATACTTTTTTTTTAAATGAATAATAAAACATTGTGGCAGAATTTGCAGCGTTTTGCCTATTCCATCACCACCCGACCCTCTTGAAGATGTTTGTATATCAAGATGAGGAGGCATCTTGGTTGGGAGGCTAATCCCGAGGTAGAAGCGTTTTCTTTGAACTCACTTGGAGAGACTTATCGGTCAGATGGCGAGCTACGACTTGCTTGAGAAGGCCGTGCGAGTCCTGCAAAGCTTTATGAAGGTACGGCCGGTCGTAGCTGAACTCCACCTCGTGAAAACTGATGACAGCCATCGCCGCCGAATGAAACTTGTTTTTGAACTTTTCCGCGACTCGAATCTCTTCGGCGTTGAATTGTCCGTTTCTGTAGAGAACTCCGATTTTGATGACGACCTTAATGATGTTTTTGATCAACTTCTCTGACTCCTTTTTGTTGTCAGTCTGAAAAATGAAGTGAGGTAGTGAATCACAGAGACCCTACTAGCAGATACACGCGAAAGTGACTCCTATGTGAGTCCTTAACGCTCGAGTGGTTAATTAAGCTAAGCTCGCTGATTCTCTTTTAAGATTAAAACTCAGTTGAGTGGCGGGTTTCCCCGGGTTGCTTCTCTACAAAATAACGATAATTGAACGAAAAATTGGATTGGTTTTGTGGCGTGTTTTCCCTTGAAAATGCTCAGAAAATTTGATATTTTGAACAGACTGCGTCTGAATCCTAGACTCATTTTAAGCACTGTTGTCCCAAATGAATGCAATGTATTGGAAAAAATTGGTATTTTGAGAGTGATTTTCCAAGATTCTCGGGACCAAGGTAAGTAGTGAATTATTTTCAACCAAATTTTGGGCGCTAAATCGATTGATGTGGGCCCAGAAGGTTTACCGCACGCCGGAGTAGGGTATCTGCAGGCATCCCTACCAATGAGTAAGGTATTTTCAAAATGAGTGCACTCTAAAAATCTTCGTAGTATTTTGTATCCCTTTTCTAATTTGATTACACCTCGATGATACACTTAGTATGATTGTGGAATAATGGAAAAAAAAATTCACTTGTACGTATACATATATTTATTTATTTATTTTTTTTTTTTGCGTTTAAATAGGTATGTACTTCTTTTTACATGAAGAAAGAGGAATTACACATGTTGCAGGCTTGTGGAAGAAGTAGAGAATGCGTTCGGAGTTGATGAACTACTAAAGAAAACCGGGCGCATCTAACACAAGCCCGTTCTTCATTTTTTGTAAACCTGCATTCCTCCGGCGTGAAATTGAGCGTAAATCATTGCGCTCTTGGCAGCGGAGTTAAATATTCAAGCCGTCAAATTAAACGAGGCTCGAGCAAAAAGTTAAACGCATCGAGTCCGCCTCCGCAAACCGCATCGCCGAGGAGGGATTTGGCTGAACTTACAGCGGTCTCTCCCCACTCCAGAATTCGCGAAATAATTTAGGAGAATCTCGAACTGCTTCCGCAACGTTTCCAACAAGATGGAAGACGAGTAACGGCTAATTTGTTGGAGCGACTCATACGTAAAATGAATCCACTGACTAAGTCCTTACAACTTCTGTACAAGTATAAATAATTTCAACAAGTTTGTTTTAAAAGAAAGTCGTTGGGAAATTATTTATTTTGTTAATCAAATTGTTGGACTGAATGATTGGAAAAGTTTTTATAATCAGTTAACAGCAAACTCTTTGTATGCCATGCCTGTCTGCGACAACTGACAGTCCTCAGTTCATCGCCAAGGCTTGAAGAAATAGTTAGCCTTTCAAGTGATCCATAAACAAGCAGTATCACACCCAAGCAAAAATCCAATAAAATGTATGGGGATGGTTTGGTTAGGATTATATGATGTCAATACCACCACATCTAGCTCGAGGAATAGTTAGCTAGCTGATGGTTGGCTTGGCGATGATGCCAACCGCAACACTTAGCTGCAGACAAGACCGAAGTGGTACTTCACAAAAGCACATTCCCACGCTCATCCCCATACAGATTGGGCCAAGTCTGGAGGTGGAAATGAAGATATCTGGGAGTTACTCTGGGTTTCAAGATGACATTATGGGAGCATATCAGGAAAGCAGCAGACTGGGCAGCACAGAACGGCAACCCTCAGCCACCTCTCACTGCAACTTATCTTGGTAAGCCTCTCAATCCTCGTTTTCGGGGCGGAAGTCTGAGCCGATGCTAAGAGTATTGGCTATGCACTACTGGAAATGAATGCTGTCTGTGCAACAAAGAGGGGCGCTAAGAATTGTGCGAGAACAAGTCAGAGCGTGAAGCTGTCTTTGTACTGGCAGTGGTAATTCCCACTATCTACTGACAGCAGAAAGGTAACTGTTGTACGAAAAAGGAGCTGAAGCACCTACGAGCACAATTGCACGAAAAGAACGTGAAAAGACATTAGAGGTATGGCAAGAGGCCTGGGCAGCAGAGACCCGGGGACGATGGACCTTATTCCTAGTATCTTTCCATGGCTCGCAAGGAGGCCCGAGGAGGTTAGTTTCAAGGTGAGACAGTTCCTCTGGGACGATGGGCTCTTTTGTAAGTCTCTTCACTGAACAGGATTAGTGCTTGCTCTGCCCAACTGTAGATGATAGTGCCGGGCACTCTTCAAGTGTTTGCGATGGGAGACGGAGAGGAACAACCTCAGGGAACGATTGGGGAACGATTCACCGATGGCAAATACATATTCATATTTTTATAACGCTGATTCACATGATGCCAACATTCGGACGATTTTACGAGGGAAGGAGGGAACTCGTGGGGTCACCCTGCATATTTCAATTAAAATTTGCACCCCTCCGATTTCATGTGGACAGACCCACCAGCTTCTTATGGCGACTCCCATCAACCTTTCTTTGATGATGGTATGTTCAAGTTTTTACGAGTTCACGTTTGGCAACCCTGCTGAAACTTCACGTTCGTAATAAAATAGCGCCCCTTGTCAGATAAAACAATAAAGCACTTTCATGAACAATGATGAATTTCGGAGAAACTTACATATTGTTTTGCCAGCCGGTAGAGGTTGTCGAGGAGACTGGCCGTTGTGTCGTCGATGAACATTTTGGCCACGTTCTTGTTGGCCATCCGGCTCAATATCTTCTTCTGGGCTCTGAGCCCGATGTCCCGCGATTTGAAACCTTCAGACATGACTGAAACAGCCAGGGGCCACATTGTTAAGATGAAATCTCAAATTTCTTGTTATTGAACCAAAAGCGATTGAAGATGTTTGAACACTTGTTGACTTGATTTCACTTCATCGAGTTGAATTCGGGAATTTATTCGCGAGCCAAACTTCACCACCGTTGACGCCATCTACGATCAAGACTTTGATTTTGCTTGAATTGTTGGTTATCGGGCTATATCGGGAGTTGGTCGCTGGGTCACAATGTCACCGTTGAGAAGGGGAAACTTGCGAATAAAATAGCTCAGAGGCCGGGATGTTTGAATACAGTGGGTGCCCTGATATCGCAATAGATAGTAGATAGTAGTACAAAGGGTGGCACTGGAAGTGAGGTCACCTGCGAGATTGTTTAAAAATGATCACATTGTTGTAGCAGTTAACTGATAAACAGAACTGAAATATTAATTAGAGGTGAATGGAGCGAATAAAATTGTATGGAATACTCGTAGACCTCTGCTGAAATCACAAATGGATTTCAATTACGCGTGATCCACGGTAAGTCTCAAATAGCAGTGCGGCAGCAAAAAGAACAATAATCCCTGCTAATGCTAATAACAATATCAAATACATTCTGACAACAGACCAATTTACTCAAAGTAATTATAATGAAGTGATTTTCAGGAAAGTATAACTTTTAAGGTTATTTCAAGAAGGTTGAGTTGAGTGATGATTTTGCCTAACACTGCTGAGAAAAACTTGCTGGATTGGAGGGTGAGTTTTTATCACCATCCTTCGCCTTCACTATAATTCGTGTCGCGATGAAGAAAAAGTAAAAATTAACAGGACACGAACTGTAAGGAGGAAAGACGTGCTAGGCATGAAGTTTGAAGGTGAACTGAAACTTGAAACTTGTTGACTGACTAAATGCTATGAGCTTAGCAGTCAAGGATGAACGCGCACATGGTAGAGTTACTGCGAATGTCACGTTTAATACATATTGAAATTAGCTAGCCGCTGAAGTCTCTCTCTTCCTCCATTTAAAGTGATTACAATGAGCATGGTGTTCTTTTATCGATTTCGTGTTTGTCTTCGACCATAGCAGACATTCTGAATTTAATTTACTCTATTCGTCATCTGCTCACGAACCAGAGCCTTTGACCAAGGAAGAATTTAAATCTATAGGTATTGAATTTAAACGCTGAATCAAGTCAAATGGTTGGTGGTGAAAAATGAAGCGGCATCACGCGAAATGAAACACCAATGATTTTTATCCTCTCTACTTGTCCTCACTCCAAAGATTAATAGGAGTAAAGACCTCATTCAATTTAACACTATAGGGTGGCTCCTCTCAGAAGTAGCCCCTGTCTGTGTAGTAAGTAGCTTATAGATAGAATAATATATGAACCTACTCTACTCCCAATATTAACTTCCCAACTCAAAACAATGTCCACCCTATTTAGAGCAAAATGCTGTAGGAGTTCTAAGGCAAACAGCTACTTCGGTGAACAAAACTCGTATATGACAATTAACAAGTGAGATTTCAAGCAATTCGACTAATGACACCTCAGACGTTGTGAAAAGAGTGGTGAAAAGCCAGACATTATCCACTCACTTGATGGCAATCTAGATGAGTGTTTCATTCACCGATATTACTCATACTAATTAGAGATTTTATTTCTACTCTTGACATTCGGGCTTCGCAGAAATTATTGATTTGGGCAATTATTGATACCTCAAAACGTTTGACATTTTAGCTAAATAGTTTGATACTCGTACATTTCTGAGCTCTCAGTATCTTCCATGTATTTTCTCTGAGAAAATGCCCAACCGTTTCAGGTCGACATCCCTCTGTGATCCTAATGGGAAACCACTCTTTTATTTCTCTTATTTATTTACTTTATTTCTACTTTATTTCTTTATTTCTTCTTTATTTCTATATTATTTCTACTTTATTTCTCTTATTTCTCTTTATTTCTACGGAGGGTGGGGCCTACAGGGTGGAATAGAGAGGCGAAAAAGGCGTTTTCGAAGATCCGAAAATTCGTGATTCAATCATGTTCGAGTAAGTGCATATTACTGCGCTAAGAAGGTGAAAAAAGAGCGGTGCGAAGAAGGAAAAAGAGATTTTTATTCCCGCACGTGCTCGAACGGGGCCACATACAGGTGATAACAATAATGATGAATGCTTCTATCGCCCTTCAGTCAACAATGGCCTCGCTTGTCTTCACATTCTTAATGAATGCGCACAGCGATAGGTATTTCCAAATCTAATGCCCAAGCATGGCTCAATTCTTCTTTTAGCACAATATTCAGATTCTTCCAAGAGTTCATATAAAAACTATTACTGGTTTTCAATTTCAAATTTTTCTAAGGAGAAACATAATGAAGTCTACGAAAATTGCTATAAATTTTAGCCTTGCAATGGCGATATAGTGAGTCGTAACTAAAGTAGAGGCGACATGGAGAAATGTTTCTAGGCGAAAATTAAACAATGATCAGTGATCTGGAAAAATTGGAGTTTTTCTATAAAATCTAATGATATCGCGACTTTTCTGTAAGATATCAATGAAAAAGCACAAGTGCAATTTATTGTCACGGAAAATTGAAATTTAAAAACATACAATTGAATACAATCAATAAAATAAAGTGGAAATAAATTCAATTCGAAACGGAAAAAATGAAACCTTACCATCAGTCATTTGCAGGCGCTTTTACGATTCCGCACTTTTGAAAATGAAAAACGAAAAAGTTGACGTTCACAAAGCTCTGAAAATCGGTAAAAAAAAAACCAAACAAAAATTAACTAAAAAACACAAAAATAAATAAATTAGTAAACAAAAAATAATAACAATGAAATTAATAATGAGTGCTAAATTGCATTGCTGGGTTCAAATAGAGAATGAAAACTGAATCACTTAAAACAGTAAAAGTTAAAAATTACTTCAACACTTGAACGTACATACTTGAAATGCCTTATAGTTACGAAGTAGAATTTGGAAAAGTTAATTGCGGTTAAGAGTACAACAACAACAACAATTAACATTAACAATTTGTCCTCTCTTTCCCTCCATTTAATTAATCTTTTCTGCTCTCCATACTTTCAAGTATTGAAAGCATGTCTTCTCCATTTTTTGTCATCGATTTGATTTATGGGTTCCATATTGAATAATTGATTTTGGGAAATATTGTGGAAGTTTCGGTTAGAAGAAGTATAACACATTTTGGGTCTTCATACTTCGAAACCTTTTGTGGAAATATCCTTCCATTTCATTACAGGAGAAAACGGAGGTGAGATTTAAATATTTATATTAATATTAGTACGTAAACATGTACGAATAAGGAATAGAAGTAGGAAATATAAATTATGGATCTAAACTTCAGCAAGAAACCACGATGATATTGAAAACAGAAAATAAATGAGCAGTCTGTTGATTGTAGGATAGGGAAATTTAGGGAAACATAACGCAACCTCATTTTTAACTTACAGTTAATGTTATCCATCGGTATCCAATGGTAAATCAGCCAAGACTGCAGTTCACATAGAGCCGACATCTTCGAAAAAACTGCGAATGAAAAGAAAAGAAAATTACTAAGAAGGTAGAAAATATACGAAATAATCGAAGTTCATTATGTTTGAAGGCTCTGTCTAATCTCGTGAATCACGCTTTTGGCTTTCAATCAGACCGGCTACCGTGTGACCGTCCAGAAAGCCAATAGATGAGAGGGAATAGATAACATTAGTCAACATGACCAATCGAGTTGGTAACTCTAATGTAAGATAGTGTTTACAGGCACCCGGTGTTGCGGTTTCTCGAGCCATTGTTTACATTCCAGGTTTATTGAATGTTAAATGTTAATGATACCAACCAAATTATTACAACTCTGAAAAAGTCTCTTAATATTTTCCAACCAACATCATTTTATACAAGTTATGAGTCACAATACAGACATTCACTGAATTGGTAAAGAAATCATTAAATTTTTCTGAAATATCAAGGCTTCACCACTCGGGTTAAACAGGTAAAACATGAACATAAAAAGGAGTTTGTCCATTCTCGGAAATCTCCAATTTTTCTTTGATTGCCTGTACAACAACCCTCAGTCCCAATTTAAACTGAGAACTATAACTTCAACAGTTGGCGAGAGACTCATAGTTTTCCGAAGGTATCCTCAAGTGTAACTTTATTCGGCGTTACAAAAAAGAAGTGTGCTTTTAGGGTTCATTATTTTTGTCGGAATAATGCAGTATATGTATCCCTATGAACCAAAATATGTCTTGTTGGCCCCCAATCTTCACATTTACATTTCTAAGTGAGTGGATTTAAAAATGACAAGTCCTTCCGCCTTTGGTTGTCCGCCCCCTGAGTCGAAGAACGCCTGTAAAATGCTTCTGAAAACTGAAATTTCGTACATGGACTCCGTTGTGGACTCCTGGTTGTGCCTAACTCAGCCCGATTTACTGGCAGTGTATGTGTAAAATGGATTTTTTTCGAGAGTTTTGCACATTTCCATAAAATAATATCTTCTTACATATGCTTCCCATTTGGTTGGTAATTCCTTGAATGTTTTTTGAATAATACTATCAACGGATAATATTTCAAATGATGGCTTTTGAGATTTTTCGGTACAAAGGCGAGTGGGGTATCATTTTCCACCAAATGTTGGACGCTGAATCGATTAAAATGAGTGCGGGACATTCCGTACTCACTGTTTTCCCCATACTACTCCAAAGAATAACCAACCCCTGCGATTTTTGATTGCCTCCACCTGTATAGAAGATTATCAGTGATCAAGGACGAAAACCTATTTGATTAGGACGATGGTCGGAGCTTTTTATTACGAGCCTAAAGTTACACACTGAACAGATTTTCAAGAATTCGCTTTTAACATTGAGCAAATACTGGAAATTCAAAAGAACATTTTCAAGCGAAGTGAGGCTCGGCCTTTGTGGGTTCTACTTTTACCGGATTTAAAATGATAAGCCACTGACTTCATTTGTCAGGTGCCGCAACGAGTTAGCAAATATAATTCTAAATATTCAAGTATGAAATAAAACCTCTTCAAACCCAGAATGTAGCCTGAATGAGGCATTTTGTCCTCGAACGAAGTCCAAAACAGGAATGAAGGGTGAGAGTTATTACCAGAATGGTTGTGACAGTTCTGAGAACCTCTGGTTCTGATGAGATATTGAATTAATGTCGGGACACAAGGGCAGCTTTCATACACAGTTCCAGGGCCCTGATAGGTTGTCTTGATGAGCACCAGTCTCCGCAGTAATTCAATTTCATTTCAAGCTCCACTTTATCACAAATGCTTAAATTGTACTCTACGATTAACCCTCATACGATACTGTATGTTCTAACTGAACCGCGGTGATACGATCAGGATGATTATGAATTTTAAAAAACCCAAATTCACTGAGAGTCATTTAAAAAAAAAAAAACCACATTCCACATCTTCGTTCACAATCAAAAACTACAACCAGACCCTTCATCCTGATAGATTTTCTTCGAAGGATGTTCGATAATGCATAAAGAAAAACAACGTATGAGAACTCTCTCCTTTGGATTATCAAATGTACTCACAATCGGCAGATTCTACTATACCTTAATTAGTCATTTAAAAGGTGAGCTACTGCGTGAAGAAAGCTTGTGTTGAATCATGTATTCATCGAATGTTCCATCATTTCCTCAGTGCTTATATTTTCAACAATATTTATTGGCAGGAACTCAGAAATTACACTGCGCTCTTCATCTACTGAAGAATTCTACTGATAGTGTCGCGCGAGAGAAATGATAACTTCTAAACATTTCATTAGTAGTTCGCGTAATAAGCCCGATTTTTAAAATAGTTTTCTCAAACATATCGCCTTCATTTTCAGGAAAGAATGGGAATTCAAGACTTGGGTTGTGAAATGGAATAAAAGAGTTCTATGAATACATCAAAAGATGTTGAAAAATAATTTATGCATCCACGCTCCCCGAGTTTCCATTAGAAGAGCACGATCTCAAGTAAACTACTCGATTCTTTCACAAACACGCTCAGTTTTCACAATCGTATTTAATAACTGAATTTCTCCATCTGGCAAGTCCTCAGTGGGAATTTCGATGCTCTAGGGAATAAAGGCGAAAACAACTCCCATCCGAGATTGATGAAGAAACTTAAACTTATTCTCCTTGAGAGAGGGATAGAGTTTTTAAGCAGGTCAAATTTTCTTCATTATTATAATAGTGTTAGACGTTTCGGTGCCACGAAGGGCGCCATCATTAGGGCATCTGCTGCTGCTATACGGGTTAATTCATCACCTATATTCTCCAGTTATTCTTCCTTATAAGTTATTTTGTTGTCGAAGTAAGACTGTATGTAACTGCTAGGAAGGTAACTAGTTATCATAAGTACACACAGATCGCCAATTTATTTTGGTTTCACATTAGATTCAGTTGAATAATATGTTGTTCATAGGACATGTAACGGACAAACTAACCGGACTAACGTCAACTAACCTGATAACAATGACTGACCGTTACATGCCCTATGAACTATTATTTGAGTAACTAAATCTAACGTGAAACCATAATAAATTGACGATCTGTGTGTACCTGTGATAATTACGTATTTAACGTACCTGCAGTTACCTGCAATAACACCTTTTACATTTACTACAAAATAACTTATGAGGAGAATATGAATAATAAATTGACTCATTTAGCAACAGAGGGTGTCCTGTGGCGCCCTACGAGGCACCGGAACGTCGACTACATTACAATAATGAAGTAAATTTGACCTCCTTAAAACCCCATACCTTTCTCAACGAAAATATGGATGGTCAAACCGAAACAGATGGTAATTCTCATTAGTTTCTACTGTTTATCTATGATTTTGGGTATAGAATAGGTAGAATTTTATCACCCAGTGGAGTAAAACTCTATACTTGGCAACACCCATCGAGACAAGGAACGTACGTTTTTAAACGGAAAACATTCAGTCAAACATTCAAAAACTGTTAATATTCAAATATAAGTATAACTTATTATTCGAATATCAAATATTGTCTTATTGGCCTATTTTAAATGAAGTGCTCAAATGACAGATAGCAAGGAAAATGAAATAGTACAATATTTCTCGAAGTTTCAAAGAACAAAAAGTTGGTTGTGAAGTGGTGAACCACAGTCTCACAAGGGTGAAAGGAGTTTGGGAATAGCTTATTCTCTGGAACTTGCTGATCAAGTAGGAATAGCGGTGCTAATCATTTCACAATGTTTATAATTCTAGGTAGTCCAAGAACGTGAGAGGCAACCGGTCCTAATCTTATCTAAATCGATCCACCATTTCCAATGCCAGTGGGAAATCATTCATCACTTTCCCAGATCCTTGAAAATCTTGAAATCCCACCAACAAAATACCAAATTTCATCCAATAGGTCCGCTCATTAGTAGTCCCAAAACTGATCTCAATGGTATCTAGCGACTGAAATTTAGTAGAAAAAGATCCCCCCACACGACAATGATTAATTAATTATTAATTTTTACCCATAACCCGCCTCTGTTTTGTGCGAATGGGCTAAAAAGTTTCAAGGACCCAGTGGAGGCTTAGGAGGATTTATTGATTGTAAGTAAATCTGATAACTTCTGCACCCAAAAACGGCATTGATTACAAACATTGTAGGGTTTAAATTTAAACAACAAACAAAAATATGTCATAATTTCGGCGTCGTAATTACGTGGTTTCTTTTTGAAAAACATTCAGCTATTTGGCCTACTATGTGGATCATAAACGTCCTACAAAACCACATTCGATATGATTTTTATAGATCATTTTTCTCATCTTCTTACGTATTCCCAGTATTGTTATTACCGAACCGGTATTCGTACATCTGAGCCTGACATACATTTGGAGGGACACCAATATTGGCTCGCGGATGAATGAATAAACAGGTTGTGTGAACGTTCAACAAGTAAATCGGGAATGAGTAGGAAGGGCTGGAGTTTCCCCAATGTTTCTGGGGATAAAGAGTGACAAGGAACGGTACCATAGGAGGACGGGGGTGTCAATCGATAGCTCCTCCTGTGTCTTGGTGGCACCGCGGGAAAAACGTTTCATCTTGTATTATGAAATGGTAGGTATTTGGTGATCATTACCTTATTTTCACTCGGCAGTAGTAGTGATGACCTATTTAAATTCTGTTCCACAATAGAATCACGATCGGGGGAGCAGTAAACAGGAATCTTTTTCAACATGGCACTGCTTGCAAGACATTTATTTTGAATACGGTCCTTTAGTGATCAACTTGCCGTCAACCCAAAGTACGGTGATTAACACCGGTGATACTTTTCTAAGACATACTCCAAGTATACACCAAATGCATTCTGATAAAAATTTCTTAGTTATTCCTGTTATTCAAAAAATACGGAAACACTTAAATTTGTTAGTTGTTCTCTTACTTATCGAATAAGAAATTTGTTTGTTTCCTAAACCTTTACCTTTCCCTATTAAGGTGTGGATATTCATAATCCAAAAAACTTTGTGCGCCGCACAGGCTAAAAAAAAAACTCCAAAGAGATCAGTCTGTATTTCATTCGGGCCCCTTGCAGCCAGAGCGCTGCAAACGGAAGCAAGGTGGTGAAGCATGATGAAAAAGCGTACTTGGAAAATAGGACCTTTAGATTTTCATGGGCCTAGGCTTGTAGGGTATATTTACTGAATTGTGTACACTGAATCGATTGAGATGGATTTTGGAGCGGTCATCGAAAAATAATTTCAGGAAATATTCATTAATGAAGAAGTCGAGGTCTACGAGGGGGACGTGTCAACATGTTCTATTTCCTCGACGGATAATGTTCAGATAATGGACAACAACGTAGAGTAACGCCCAATCCATAACACTCATCATAAAACGTTAGGATTAAGGTTTACTCGCGTTGTCAATCTCCAGATCGCCCATCACTAGCCCTTCAATTTCATGATTGTTTATTGAACATTAAACTTGACTCCGAAAACCCAGCATGGAAGAATGGTGGGTGATCGGGTACGTGAGATCATCTGAACCATAAAACGTGGCACAAGTCATGCATAATCAACAGTAGAAGTTGCAAGCTCGATGACTCACTCCGTATCCACGTTATTCGATCTACTAGATCATAGGTCTAGGAAAAAGAGATTTTAGCCAGTAACTCTATTTCTGCCTTGTAAGCTACCACACGGCTAAAAGGTATTGTACAGTTGCAAAATTTTTTTTCTAATCATTAGTGCATCCTATATTACATTTTAGGATATATCGCCTCCAATTCATAACAAAAGCTACCCAGCGCTGGGTGGATCAGCAGTGGGTGGCTTTAGCAGATCCGTGATGTCCACACATTTTCAATAGGGAGGTAGGTAACGGAAGGAGTTACTACCGAGTCACCCCCTTTTTCGGTTTCTGCTTCCCTTGCTGTCTAAGGAGCCAGAAAAGGCGGCGAAGGGAGAATTATTTCCATCCGACTTACCGTCAATTCCATTGCTCGAGGGAAGATGATAACTCAATGAGAATTTTGAGGCCTCAAGAACGTAACGATGACGTGAGCGTTTATTTTTATTTGTGACGAATGTCGAAAACATTATTGCATTTTCGGAAAATGGCTTCTTTCACGAACACCCTACTCTACTTAACTTACTCTAGATGCTAGATCTCTCATTCTGAGAAAGCGAAGTTAGGAACAAACTGAGAGTTTAAGTTGGAATGATAGAAAGTCAGGTATTCGTATTCAGTTGAGCCACCGTATATCGAGACACTTAATTCAATTTGAAAACGCTCTCACCGATTTAATTGGTGATAAGAATCAAGGAGATCGATGAATATCCCCTTGCTACATTCCAATATTGTGCCTACCTCACTTTTTGCATCGTGCAGAATGAATCGTGCTGAATCTTTACCTTGAGACAGTTGCCCGAGAGACAGCTTTTTATAAGGGGAGAAAATGCGATGATGCATGCAAGCGACTAAGAGAACGACGACAAAAGTCAAGAATAAGTTCTCGAGAGGGCTCAACTGAAGACGTTGGCAACAAGCCTACTGTTGTTCTTGTTAAGGCAGCGTACACATTACTTCTTTGAAAGAAGGGATCATCTTTGCTCATAAAACAAGTAGAACTTCAGAGGGGAAACAACTGAAATAACCTACACAGCCCTTCTTGCAACGCACAATCTTTTTTTAAGATTCTACTTAGCCTTTATTGGAACTATGTATTATCTGCCGTCTCACAATATACGTTCGGTGGGAGGTGTGGTGGGAGCTATGTTCAGAAGAGAACCCAAGAGTGGGTTTGGGGTTCGGTTATCTTATTGGGAAGAGAGATTCACAATAGGTAACAACATTTTAACGAAACCCGGACCAAGAAAAAGAAACTCATCTTCAATACTGGTTGAATCTGACTGAACTTAACCAAGTTAGCGACGACAGGTGAATTCCTCTAACGTGACCTCATCGTTCGACGACAAAGAGGATATCAACGGGACAACAATAGCCGGACTCCCGAGCTTCCTATCAGCACAAGTCCACCCCATTATGGGCCTGCCCTTCATTGGGCAGTCCATGCCCGTTCCCCAAGGAGAAGGTTGACTAATATGGCATCCTAGGCCGAGGAAAGTCCGACGGTATTCTCGTCGCAAAGTTGAAAGCACCGCTACGCGCGAGTACGTGGATGTCCGTTTGGCATCGTACATTTCTATTCGCTGCAGACCCTGGTACAATAAGTTCTCGCGGAGAACGAATGCAGTCGGAGTCCAAAATACCTACTTCACCTGACCTGACCTGTGCTTCACGGGCTAGATCCACTACGCGTCACAGTATATTTGTTAATAATATTTGTACTAGGTATTTGTGCATCATGAACATGCTACTTACAATAAGTTAAGCTTTCATGGGGTGGCATAACGGAAAAACGATTATAATTCAATCTAAGGAGTTGAATTTTCCTGGTTCTAGGCGATCACAACCTCGTGTTCTTGATATCTTGAATTTATGCACAGAACCCTCTCCCTTCATTTTGCATGGAAATCATGCTTTGGGAACGCACAACTACTTATGACGTATAATAAAGATGTTTGATCTCGCATTGGTTTTATCTTTTCATTGCCAATCCAATGATGGTCCCATCCGGCAACCAATATTGCCATAAATATTCGTCACATAAATCTTAGAAATATTTTGATCCTTCCGCAGAATGTGTGTGCTCTAGCTTATTCCGATTGTGTCAATAAACGACCGACACAATCAACCTTTTACGCCGTATTTTCATATAACAACGAGACGAACGGTCCTTTCATCTCGTTCAAAATGGAAGTGACATTGGATCTGTGCTGAAAACGTTTCTGTTGTTTCATTCAAACGCTCGCTCGGGCGGAGATTGCCCGTAGGGTTTAATTAAAAAGTCGGGTGTTCTCTCGGCATTTCAGTGCCAAGCCTAATAACTTTCTTGGAAATCGTATAAATAGTACTCCTTCAATTTACTTAAATAGTGCTAATACAGCGTTCATTGAATAGGTAAGAAATATTTTTGTTTATAATAATATCAATCTCATTCAAGAAGAGAAAGAAAAGAGTGTTTAGACTGTAAATCCTTCCTAGGTTGCAGCTGAGGGACAATCCATCCGGTTTTTGCGATGAAAATGTTAATGAAAGGTGACATCACCCGATGGAACACCGTTACTTAGCATTTGAGCTGAAAATTGGTTTCCAACTACCAAATTGGTGCCTTCTGATGACGAAAAGTATGCCCTGTCACTGTTCGCGTGACGCCACACATCTCATCAACTGCAAAGGAATGTTGTATATAGGTAGTTTCTGAACCACTTGTTCGTGATTGTTATTCTGACCAAAACGCGATCTTATCCTCTTCTAGGAAGTAAATTCCAAGACACTGTAATCCCATAGCATCTAATCTAAATTTAAAATCAATTAAATCGTAAACTAGAAATCTGTAAACGGTGAACTTCTACGTTTAAGAACGGTTCTCAAACGAACTAGAGTGCCTGAGTGAGTTAGTACACGTACATTAAACCTGTGCCTAAGCAAATTACAGCTCTCAAACGAAGGCATTTTGTATCGAGTCTTAGGGCAGAATTGAATTTAAGCCCCAGGCACATCTACGATGTTAACGGTGTGCCTTGACCAATTATTCCTGTGGAATCTGCCCAGAGGCTCTCGGCAGAAGCTTGATTGGCCACTCAGGAGAACCCCTACTCCAAAGACGAGCTTCCTGAACTTCGCTGACTTTTTTTCCCCTAAGACAACAAATTTACGCAACTTTTGAAAAATAAAGCTTATAGTTAGTTCGTTTAAGTGTCAGACAAAACCTTGTACGAGTACTTCCCGTTGACCAATTGACTCCGAATTAGGCCGATATAATTTGTAATAGCTAATGTGATTAGAATTTTCTTATTTTAAATGGGAATCACAATTTTTTATTGAAGACTCGGATTTTACCCATAACTTCATAAAAATTTGATCCTTCAACCAAATTTTTATTTATTTTTATTTTTTATTGTGCGCAACTAAGCGCAATTTAGCGAGCACGCTAAGTTGCGCAAGCACAAAATTGTCAAATAGTGGATGATGGCAACTTTAAAGAACAAAATGTTTCATTGTTTTTGAACGCTGATTCTCGGTGATGCTATCCAATTCTTGATTTGCCTCAATGTTTGCGTAATAATGTCCGAAATTTATTCATTTTGCGTGAAAAAACAAATTATCTTTTCAGTGCCTGTAAAAGTTTATAGGTTTTCAGTTTTTTTTTTCTCAATAATTTTCCATTTTCTTCCTCATTTCCTTTCATAACCGGACTGGGGTGGAGTAGAGAAGAAATATTTCGAGGACCAACTAAAGCCAGAAACGGGTCCCTGACCAAAATTTAAAATTTTTAGAAAATTGTCTACTACCATAAAACGGCGTGGACGGTGGACGGACGTTTTGGGTATAGGTTCCAAACTGGGAGAGAAAGTGGAGTTCTAGTGGGGTTCTGTATCGGAGGGAACCCATTTTGAGCCAGCAACATGAAGAAGAAAAAAATTCGAGTACTTCGCAATCGTGTAGACTTAACGTTTCTATTGTTATGACCGCAATATGAAACCAAAATGAGTCAAAAACCCCGAAGTGTGGATGAAATTTATCAAATTATTGCGCATTTTGACTTTTGACTTTTCAGAATGATTGGCTCGAATTTGAGGAGGGTACGGGTAAAATGTGTTCATTGAACCTCAATTTTCGGAATTTTTTGGGCACTAGGCACGCGATGCCATTTTCCACTATATTTTGGACGTTGAATCCATTGAGATGGGTTCCTGACTGATTGGTGCCCTTTGAGGGTGGGTATGGATCAAACTTCCTATTTTGAAAGTGGGTTTTCGAGAGTTTTGGGTACCATGGCGTGTGGAGGTATAACTTTCCACTAAATGTTAGACGTCTACCTGCCCAAAAGTTGTTAGAATCGGTTGGAATCATTCGTTCGTAGCATTAGTACACTTGGTGCATGCAGCCCACAGAGTAACCTAGCCTGATTCAGCCGTAGCAATATACCCCCATATACTAGGAGCGATAAGCGATCATAGTTCTTCGAGCGTGTTTATAACTTCTAACCATAATTTATTTTACCCCCTTCTAACCCTCTCACTGTTTTGTGACACAAACATTTGTCTTGACCCAGTTCTGCATTTCTATGGGCTCTTTAAGTGATTTTGTAATAGATAATCGTTACATACTTTTCCGGGAATTGTCGGACCAGGCGACACAATAAAGGTGGTCCCTACTATTAGTGGTCATCACTCTCAACTTGTCCAAAATGTGGGCTCAATTTTTTTTCGCTCTTGATTAAAGGGGTAGAGATTTTGTACAAATTACTATAGTGGGCCATATCTGGAGGAACGTAATATTCGTCATTCTGAAAGTGGGTCTGCTTTTCTGTCGTCAATCACGCTCTAACGATTCTCACGGCCGCTTGACGTGAAACTAGCGCTTGCTGATAAAATCAATACGGACGGCTTTTAGAACGCTATTATGGCTTCTCAAAGGGAGAACGAAATGAAGATTCATAACAAACCACTCGATAAAATATTCAGGTAGGCCGGTACCAACTTGCGAAATGATCCATGTTTTCCGCGAGATTGTGAATTTTAAATAATTATCCCTCATAATGTTAACACAGTGGATACAATTTAATGTTTCTCATTGTCTATTCAAACAAAATAAGTTATCTGTTGGAAAAAAAAAACTGCTGGGAAAAATACGGCCAAATGTGATCCAGACCAGAGACGATCCTATCACTCTTGCTCATCGTACTTCTTATCAAGTTTTGTACAACATAATTCAGAAACAAGAAAATAAATCAGAAGTCAACATAAAAAAAACTATGCCAATCTACCTAAGATAAAATCAGCCACGTTTATGCATAATGCTACTAAGAAGGGAATACCGATAGCTCACGATTTCTCCTTCTCCTTTCGCTACTGTTTAACTGAAATTCCAACAATTTTAACGTAATCTTCACGCTGCTAAGTATACCACCGCCGAAGCAGGCCTAGACTGTTTTCGGCAATCGGTCCAAAACACATCTCAATCTATTTGACCATCAAAGTTTAAAGAAGAATTATACCTCCCGTACGACTAGGGCTCCGAAAATCTCGAAGAATCATTTTGAAAATACATGTTTTCACCCACAATCTGCTCCGTTTCGGGTGGTAGGGCTGTATTTAAGTATCTAGGCCAGAAAGGAGTCAGTGACCGATGTTTTAGATTTTTAGAGAAACGTCATACTCACGCTCTGATATATTACGCCGTCATACGGCGAGGATGGCGTTTAATATGGGTTTTGTTTTATTTTCATTCTCATTCATATTCACATCTGTATTCATTTATTCCTATACTCATATTTTCACTCTTGATGAACTTAAAATTTTGTATTGGTCGTATTCATTTTTTTTATGACTCCACAATATGTACTGTAGTTTTTCGCGCTAACCGTGTCATTAACAAATTCTACGCCCTTCGGAAGCCTGAAACTTTGCAACCAGCTTTCTTGTCTTCCTCGCCGAATTCGAGCCCGTAAATGATTTTTTTTCTGAAGCCTCCAACAATATCAGTGTTGGGCCAATATTAATTCTGGATGTAAACGGTTCCTACGAAAAGGCAACACAAACATGTCCTCTAAAACCAAGAACCTCGCTTTCCTCTTTGTAAATTCCGTAAATGAGTATTTCATGAAGTTTCGTTATGTTGTAAAATCTCTGAAAGAATAATGAGGTTGTCTTTCGTTTTGATGATGCCAAAGGGAGATATCGCCTCCATGCCCAAGCCTTAAATGCTGCCAACGTCCTCGATGTTTCGTCACTCGAAAATCACGCTCTGATATATTTCCGGTGAGAGTATTGGTGAGGTTTTCTTAGTGAGAATCCCTATGACCCTCCTACTTCTTCATTTCTACTGTAAAACGTTGGTATAGAATGTTAATGAAAGGATTCACGCCTATTTTCGCTGAGATGAAAACCATAACTTTGAGAAAGTGGCTCAACTTTACGAATGATGAGACTATAAATCCATGGCTAATATGTCGCTGTCCTTTTTTTTCTGTTGACCTACATTACGCCGCCAAATGACATAAATATCTACGTGTTTCGTGTGCGTTGGGTGGTTTTTTTGATAAACAGCCGGCCATCAAAACCCCATTATAGCAGTATCTCCGCGGTGAGGACCAAGCCAAACGGACCCGGTGGCGCTCAAGGTATGTAATTACTTACTTTTCTATATTACTCACAAACTGTTTCGTGTGAACTTCAAAACTACTCAGCCAGTAGCGATCTATCTGCCCACATAAATATACGTATAAGTAGATATGTCTCTTTTGAAACGGTAGGATCAGTAGTGATACCAATGAGATTAGCTTTCAATGCACAAATATGAATATAACAATTTTCTAAGTAACGCGCTTTAATTTAGAGTACTCTAATGGGAATATACAGGGTGTCCCACGAGTCGCTCCTCCACCCCGCTCATGAAATCGTCCAAATGGGAGTCCCGCATGCACCAAGAGTACTAATGCTACGAACGAATGATTCTAACAACTTGCAGGTAGACGTCCAAAATTTAGTGGATAATTATACCCCCTCACGCCTAGGTACCCAAAACTCTCGAAACCCACTTTCTAAATAGGAAGGTAGGTGCTTATTTGATCCATATCCACCCCCAGTGGGAACCCATCTAAATTAATTCAGAATCCAAAATTTAGTAAGAAATGATACCTCACACGCCTATGTACCCAAAAACCTCAGAAAACCACTTTTGATATGGGTAGGTACGTACCCCAGGTCGATTATAAGTTAAATTAAACACGTATTTCTGATCCAAGGACCTCCCCTGCGAGAGCGGTGTTCACTCAAAGCTTCCACGGCTGTGATAGGAAGTGCTCTAAAAACACACACCATGTCAACTCTCGAGGGGATCAAAGACAGATGCTAGTGAGCTTGTGCTCAAGAAACCCGGTTTTCCTCCCTTCCAGGAATTATTATGTAAAGGCAGCCTTCAAACTTTGAAATGTAGAGGCTCTTCTTCAGCTCATCATAAATGTTTTGTGATGTTTATGACGATATAAGCTCTTCCTTGCTTAGACAGTGACCTCAAAATGGTCATTTTAATGTTATCAATTTAGTACGATAAACGTCATTTGTCACACTGACACTTGAGCTGCTCTCTTGTGGGCTTGCGAGAGGTATTTGCAACGAGATGAAAAAACAAATCCACAAAAAAGAAGAAGAGAATACTGGATTTGCTCTTTTTTGGGAGAGAAAACGAAATTGTGGGTTAAAGGTGTGGTATAAAGTCCCAACTACATGACCCCAAAGTGCGTGATACAACATGAACCATCAGGATGGTCGTGGCTCCTGGCACCCACGAATAGTAACAAAATCATGTTGAATGCATATGCCAGGTTTAATCTTCCGTATTGCGTCAGGAACAATTATAGCTTTCTTCCTTCGAACGTGGGAACGATTTAATGGACAGAGAAAGTTCTTTACCTTCTCAAGAGTCTTGCCAATCTTACAATAAGTACTCCCACTCTTTCATCACCCTAATACGAATCTATAGTTACGAACTAAGGCCATACTATGGATTCGCACTAAAATTGCCCTATTTTTCTTTTGGAAACGTGGTCGAAGTAGAGAGTGCAAAGGAACCGGAAAGGGAATTCTTTTCTGAGAGCAAAATAACTGAGGATAGAAATCCCGCATGCTGGGCTTAGTAGGAGAAAAGGATGCCCTTTTACTCAAAGGTTTTACGATGATAAAGAAAAGAAAATACAAGAGTTCTATGTTTTTCTCCCCTCACTGTAGGTAGGTACTATGTATTCTCGAACAAGCCCACGTAATTGGCTATTCCTGTGGGATCAGTTCTAGGCATATTTTCAGGCAAACGGTAAAATGAAGCGGAAAACCCTGGCTTTATAGTTTTGGTAATCTCAGGAAGCCTGTTCAATCAAAATCAATTCTTTTTCGGAGTAGAGAGAGAGCAGCAGTTCAGAATGCACAATACCCGCACATCAACGTTCTTGAAATTCTATTTAAATTTCACGAAAAATATTTCTTTTTTTTTTTTTTTTTTTTTTGAAGGCTCGTTCAAAGCAACTGAAAAAAGCCGATATGCACCAGAAGGGTAAAGTAAGAGAACATTGTAAATGCTTCAATTATTAAATAAACTTGGAGAAACTCGTCTCGTGGAAATATCAACAACCTAGTAGAACCTTTTAGCTTATAGAAAGATTGAGATATCATTTCCGATAGCCCAATTCAAGCATCAATATCAACTTAATCCGTATAAAAGCACTTAAAGTTCCACAAAGCTTTGCTTTATTTTATAAACGATTTAGTACCCTATTTTTTCAGCATGTTGACCCCTGAAAAATTGCAAGGATTTCGCCCCAAATATTTTACAGATTTTTGCCCCAACAACTACACTTGAAATAATAACTCAAGATCCCGTACAAAAAGGCAAACTCTTGAGTTATGGATTTGAAGCAAGGAAACCCCTCATTTTGATATAGTCCTATCGAATTCATAGGACCTAGTTGTTTACTGATCAATTTTCCTAATGTCAACATTACCTCAGATCAGAGAAAATTAAATAATTATTAATTCATACGTCTAAACAATTGATGTTAGTGTAACCCGTCGTTTTCACGTAACGGGCTAGGGATCCAAAAATAGACCTAGGCGAATAATTAGTGGGAGATTAAGGACTTTCACTTACCGTCCGGAATGTCTGCAATGGTCGGTCATGGACGCCACGTACGCCTGAATTTACCAAGCTCTGAGGAATGGGGTTTCGTGATTGAAAAGACAAGGATTCAATATTGACTTATAATGAACGCAATTGACAGAAATATAGAATACGGAATGTCTCGGCCGAGAAGGATATTGACTATTACGTAATCTAATTATTGAGCAGGCAGAAGTGAAGGGCTGAGGGCCAAATGAATTTACGAGGTAGCTGAAGGCTCAAATGTTTGGTTTGAATAACGGTAAAATGAAAGTGATTTGTTAGCGTCCTCCCCTAATTCCTTTCTCTTTTCCTAACGCACGACAGACGAAATACTAAATAATACGGTCACAATCTACAACTCCATGATCAGCTTTCTGGTGACTAAACGTCAGGGGCTTGGGCCAGATTTAGAGAGTTCGACTTTCGCGTTGCGAGGGTACGAGACAGAGTTATTTCGCCACTTACGTGTACCAACTTCTTCGGATGGAGACAACAGGGTGATGTTCTCTTCGCTGCTCGGCTTCGGTCAGGGGAACGCCGTCCAGGCCGGAGGAGGCGAGGCTCTTTCCGACGGAGGTCCGACGACTGGCGGTGCGTGGGAAACCTGGACTATTGGCCGTCGAATCGGGCGCGAACGGATCAACACTCGGGTCCGACGGGGGATTTTCAGTTCGTATAAGGGCCCACTGTTACGGGAGAGGAATTGGCTGATCTCCCAATTCCCGAGTTCTCACCCTGAAGGAACCACGATACACTTGTTCCCTCAGGTCACTTTCACAACACCGGCTTCACAAGGGGTTGATTTGCTTCGCGTCGGTTGTTCCGCTTCGATGTTCCGCTTCAGTTGTTCCGCCCCGAAACAGGTTGTTTCGCTGGGGTTGTTCCGCTCCGGTTGTTCCGCCCCGAAACAGGTTGTTCCGCCCCGCCCCTGCCTCGCCTCGTCCTCTCGAGATTATGGCGAGCAGGGGGGGCCAACCTCGTTTCAGGCCAACCTCGTTTCACTTGAGTTCGTACACGACTGCCTGATGTTCCTTTCCCCAGTCCGCTCGTCAAGTCGCCTTCCCCTCCTACTCCTCCCTGGGTGTCTCGCGCCGCCCATCGCCCAACCAATCCAATGAGGACACGCCTTTCGCCCAGCTGGGGTCAGGCGCTTGGAGGGGAGAGGGGTCGATCCGTACCCCGCCGCCGAAGTTTCTTGACGGGGCGCTTGGAATCTGCCGCCCCGTTACACTCCTCCGATCTTTGGAGGCCGAGGTCTACCTCGGCAATTTTCCTTCCGGTGGGGGTGACTGGTGCGATGGGCATTGCGTCTGGTTGTTTGGCCGCTATCCATGCTTGTTCGTACCGCCATCGCTTACAAGCGGTACAGGTTGGTGGTGGTCCTTCTCGTGTTCGGCGCGGGAGCAGGGCTTCGGGTAGGCAGGGTCCCTGGGCCGCAGGTTCCGGCATTTTCTTTCGCAGCGGTACGTTGTCGGCGGGTGTCGTTGCTTGGTGCAGACGGGCACAGGACGTCCCCACCCGTCGAGAGCATGATGGCGCTGGTGTTCCCAGGTGGTGCGATGGGCGAGATGTGTCTTCCGCTGGTCTTATCTTCTACTTCCCTACTATGATGTGAAACATACAAACCGGCCCTTTCTTTAGTCTCCTCTCACACTCAAACTCACACATTTTTCATCAATCGACGGCTCATTTGTCATGCAGACAACCTCTTTCACAAAGCCAGAAACTGAACAACGAACCCTAGATTTTGCTGCCATTACAAAGGGTTAAAGAAAAAAAAAGGGGGGGGGGGGGGACCCAGGGAGTCCTGTCACGACTCATGAGGTACGGTCATTAGTAAAACAAGGTAAGTACTTGTGTTGTGCATTTTATTTCCAGATCGGGGTTCATCATGGCTTCGCCCTCGTCTGATGGGCTGCTGTAATGGTGCATGGTCGCGAATTCACTTGTTAAATATAAAAAAAATAAATACAAAAAATTATAGAACCGATAGATCACTTTCTTGCGCACCAAGGACCGATAATTTCCCCACGAATCGAGAAAGGACTTCCCAGTTGGTAAGAGCTATGACGGGTCTGGAATCGGGATGTCAATTGGAGCTGAAGGCTCCCGGAACAGTCCCGGAACAGAGGGCCTCGGGACAAGTCTCGGAACAGTCCCGGAACAGAGGGCCCCGGAACAGTCCCGGAACAGAAGGCCTCGGGACAAGTTTCGGAACAGTCCCGGAACAGAAGGCCTCGGGACAAGTTTCGGAACAGTCCCGGAACAGAGGGCCCCGGAACAGTCCCGGAACAGAAGGCCTCGGGACAAGTTCCGGAACAGTCCCGGAACAGAGGGCCCCGGAACAGTCTCGGAACAGAAGGCCTCGGGACAAGTTCCGGAACAGTCCCGGAACAGAGGGCCCCGGAACAGTCTCGGAACAGAAGGCCTCGGGACAAGTTTCGGAACAGTCCCGGAACAGAGGGCCCCGGAACAGTCTCGGAACAGAAGGCCTCGGGACAAGTTTCGGAACAGTCCCGGAACAGAGGGCCCCGGAACAGTCCCGGAACAGAAGGCCTCGGGACAAGTCTCGGAACAGTCCCGGAACAGAAGGCCTCGGGACAAGTCTCGGAACAGTCCCGGAACAGTCCCGGAACAGAAGGCCCCGGGACAAGTCTCGGAACAGTCCCGGAACAGTCTCGGAACAGAAGGCCTCGGGACAAGTTCCGGAACAGTCCCGGAACAGAGGGCCCCGGAACAGTCTCGGAACAGAAGGCCTCGGGACAAGTTTCGGAACAGTCCCGGAACAGAGGGCCCCGGAACAGTCTCGGAACAGAAGGCCCCGGGACAAGTCCCGGAACAGTCCCGGAACAGAGGGCCCCGGAACAGTCTCGGAACAAGTCCCGGAACAGTCCCGGAACAGAGGGCCCCGGAACAGAAGGCCTCGGGACAAGTTCCGGAACAGTCCCGGAACAGAGGGCCCCGGAACAGTCTCGGAACAGAAGGCCTCGGGACAAGTTTCGGAACAGTCCCGGAACAGAGGGCCCCGGAACAGTCTCGGAACAGAAGGCCCCGGGACAAGTTTCGGAACAGAAGGCTACAGTGAGAGTGATGCTACTAAACAAATGAGCCAGTATCTAAATTTCGATTTTTGGAAAGAAAAAATCCTAGACACAGATTTGAAGTCTATTGGCTCCTCACTCGCTTCCTCACACTCGGGCCGATTTGTTTGTTTCTTACAATTTTAAATTTCGGAATCTACAACTAGCACAGTTTGAATTTCAAGATTATGGAACGCGACCCAATTCCTTCAGAGCTTTTTCTCACCAATATTCACCTGGTCAAGATCACTTGTTGTGGATACGACAGAAATCGAGATTTCTGAAAAATCCCACCGCTTGCCACCAAAAGATGTAACCCGTCGTTTTCACGTAACGGGCTAGGGATCCAAAAATAGACCTAGGCGAATAATTAGTGGGAGATTAAGGACTTTCACTTACCGTCCGGAATGTCTGCAATGGTCGGTCATGGACGCCACGTACGCCTGAATTTACCAAGCTCTGAGGAATGGGGTTTCGTGATTGAAAAGACAAGGATTCAATATTGACTTATAATGAACGCAATTGACAGAAATATAGAATACGGAATGTCTCGGCCGAGAAGGATATTGACTATTACGTAATCTAATTATTGAGCAGGCAGAAGTGAAGGGCTGAGGGCCAAATGAATTTACGAGGTAGCTGAAGGCTCAAATGTTTGGTTTGAATAACGGTAAAATGAAAGTGATTTGTTAGCGTCCTCCCCTAATTCCTTTCTCTTTTCCTAACGCACGACAGACGAAATACTAAATAATACGGTCACAATCTACAACTCCATGATCAGCTTTCTGGTGACTAAACGTCAGGGGCTTGGGCCAGATTTAGAGAGTTCGACTTTCGCGTTGCGAGGGTACGAGACAGAGTTATTTCGCCACTTACGTGTACCAACTTCTTCGGATGGAGACAACAGGGTGATGTTCTCTTCGCTGCTCGGCTTCGGTCAGGGGAACGCCGTCCAGGCCGGAGGAGGCGAGGCTCTTTCCGACGGAGGTCCGACGACTGGCGGTGCGTGGGAAACCTGGACTATTGGCCGTCGAATCGGGCGCGAACGGATCAACACTCGGGTCCGACGGGGGATTTTCAGTTCGTATAAGGGCCCACTGTTACGGGAGAGGAATTGGCTGATCTCCCAATTCCCGAGTTCTCACCCTGAAGGAACCACGATACACTTGTTCCCTCAGGTCACTTTCACAACACCGGCTTCACAAGGGGTTGATTTGCTTCGCGTCGGTTGTTCCGCTTCGATGTTCCGCTTCAGTTGTTCCGCCCCGAAACAGGTTGTTTCGCTGGGGTTGTTCCGCTCCGGTTGTTCCGCCCCGAAACAGGTTGTTCCGCCCCGCCCCTGCCTCGCCTCGTCCTCTCGAGATTATGGCGAGCAGGGGGGGCCAACCTCGTTTCAGGCCAACCTCGTTTCACTTGAGTTCGTACACGACTGCCTGATGTTCCTTTCCCCAGTCCGCTCGTCAAGTCGCCTTCCCCTCCTACTCCTCCCTGGGTGTCTCGCGCCGCCCATCGCCCAACCAATCCAATGAGGACACGCCTTTCGCCCAGCTGGGGTCAGGCGCTTGGAGGGGAGAGGGGTCGATCCGTACCCCGCCGCCGAAGTTTCTTGACGGGGCGCTTGGAATCTGCCGCCCCGTTACATTAGCTGGCACAACTAGAGAACTGATGAGTGAGACTGACACGACCGAAAGAAATTTACCTATTTTATAAAATTTAATTTTTGTATTCACGAGAGAGTGAGGTACATCGAGCTTTCGAGTATTACGTCGAGTCCTACATCTAATCGATTTAATGAGGAGTTTTCTGTTTGTTCGGTGACCCGGATGATGCGAATTATCCACGTAAAAGAAGCATCGTCATCGCGGGATTCGAAGCTAAAGAGCGTGACACAGCTGTAAGGAACACGGTAATCCCTTTCCTCATTCAACACGTTTAGCCAAGTCTGATTAACCGAGAGATAAGAAAATGATTATGATCGAAATGAGGCTGTAGGTACATACGTCTTTCCATTAAATCCTTCCTTTTTCACCTGAATAGCGCTGATTCTGCCTCTTGCAACTCATTAATGGAGTCTTATGCAGGTTTGCTAGAGCCAACCTAATCAGGATCACCCAGACGCATCACGTGGTTTAACACGGCCGAAAAACGGTCAACTAACAGATATTACCGCTGTAACGGGGCGGCAAATTTCAAGCGCCCCGCCAAGAAACCTCGGCGGCGGGGGACGGAACGACCCCTCTCCCCTCCAAACGCCTAACTCCAGCTGGGCGGAAGGCGTGCCCTCTTTGGATTGGGTAGGCGATGGGCGGCGCAAGACACCCAGGGAGGAGTAGAAGGGGAAGGCGACGTGACGAGCGGACGGAGAGAACGAGCAATCCCCAGTCGTATCCGAACTCACGAGAAGGAAGGTAGAAATCTCTGTTCGCGGAACGGAGTGAAGTGAACCGGGACATCGAAGTAAAGTGAACCGGGACATCGAAGTGACCCGGAACATCGAAGCGAAGTGAACCGGAACATCCAAGTGAACCGGGACATCGAAGTGAACCGGAACATCCAAGTGACCCGGAACATCGAAGTGAACCGGGACATCCAAGTGACCCGGAACATCGAAGTGAACCGGAACATCCAAGTGACCCGGAACATCGAAGTGAACCGGGACATCCAAGTGACCCGGAACATCGAAGTGAACCGGGACATCCAAGTGACCCGGAACATCGAAGTGAACCGGGACATCCAAGTGAACCGGAACATCGAAGCGAAGTGAACCGGAACATCGAGGCGAAGTGAACCGGGACATCGAAGTGAAGTGAAAGTGACCTGAAGGAACGATTGTGTCGTGGTTCCTTCAGGGTGAGAACTCGGGAATTGGGAGATCAGCCAATTCCTATCCCGTAACAGTGGACCCCTATTACGAACTGAAAATCCCCCGTCGGACCCGAGTGTTGATCCGTTCGCGCCCGACCGACGGCCAATAGTCTGGGATCTCCACGCACCGCCAGTCGTCGGATCTCCGTCGGAAAGAGCCTCGCCTCCTCCGACCTGGACGGCGTTCCCCTGACCGAAGCCGAGCAGCGAAGAACACATCACCCTGTTGTCTCCATCCAAAGGCGTTGGTGCACGTAAGTGGCGAAATAATTCTGTCTCGTACCCTAGCAACGCGAAAGTCGACTCCTTAAATCTGGCCCAAGCCCTGACGCGTAGTCATTAGAAAGCTGATCAGAGAAATTGTAACTTGTAACCGTAGTATTGAGTATTTTGTCTGTTGTAGAAAAGCAAAGGGAGTTAGGGGAGAACATTAGCAAAACAACTGTATTTTTCCGTTATTCTAAATCAAACACTCCTGAGCCTTCAGCTACCACGTAAATTCATTGGCCTTCAGCCCTTCACAGTCTACCTACTCACTAATTAAATTAAGCCATAGTCAGTATCCTTCTCGGCCGAGACATTCCATATTTTATATTTCGAACAATTGCGTATTATAAACCAATATTGAACTCTTGCCTTTCACTTACGAAACCCCATTCCTCAGAGCTTAGTCAATTCAGGTGTACTTGGAGTCTATGACCGACCGTCTCCGACATTCCGAACGGTAAGTGAAAGTCTTTAGTCTCCCACTAATTTATTCGCCTAGGTCTATTTCTGGATCCCTAGCCCGTTAGGTGAAACGGCGGGTTACATCTTTTGGTGGCAAGCGGTGGGATATTTCAGAAATCTCGATTTCTGTCGTATCCACAACAAGTGATCTTGACCAGGCGAATATTGGTGAGAAAAAGCTCTGAAGGAATTGGGTCGCGTTTTATAATCTCGAAATTTAAATTGTGCTAGTTATAGATTCTGAAATTTAAAACTGTAAGAAACAAACAAATCGGCCCGAGTGTGAGGAAGCGAGTGAGGAGTCAATTAACTTCAAATCCGTATCATTTTTCTTTCTTTCCATAAATCAAAATTTAACTACTGGCTCAGTATCTAGTAGCATCACTCTCGCTGTAGCCGTCTGTGCCGGGACTGTTCCGACGAGCCTTCAGCTCCAATTGACATCCCGATTCCGGACCCGTCATAGCTCTTACCAACTGGGAAGTCCTTTCTCGATTCGTGGGGAAATTATCGGTCCTTGGTGCGCAAGAAAGTGATCTATCAGTTCTGTAATTTTTTTTTTATTTAGTTCTTTTGTGCAACAAGTGAGTTCGCGACCATGCAACGAAACAGCAGCCCATCAGTCGAGGGCGAAGCCATGATGAACGCCGTGACGGAAGCGATGAACAAACTGGGCGCCTTCTTCCGCGAGCCTGCGGCCTCTGGCATTCCGCGGTCGTTGTTTATGGAAGTCGACCCATGGAACCCTGATGAGCCGGGTGCTATCACGGCATCCGTGTTCTTCCAGGAAGTGGAGCAAGCAACCCAAGAGCTTGACGAGCACAAGAGACTGCGATTCCTTCGCACCCGCCTAAAAGGTGGAGCCAAGCGATTCCTCCAGGATGGTCTTGGCGAAACCCCGTACACGACCGTGAAGAAGGCCATACTGGCATGGTATGGCGAGGAAAGTCCCGAGAAGGCGACCATACGACTCTGGACAGCCCAGAGAGACCCCGACGAGTCCATCCGACGGTTTGCAGAACGACTTCTGACCACGGCACGATCGGCTGTCCGAACTGAACCCAACCTGAACGAGGCCCAACGTCGGGAGTGGACAAGACGAAAGGCACTCAGCGCTTTTGTCCGCGGGCAACCGAAAGAACTCCACCTCTACTTGCAGGGTAACCCTCCGGACACCTTGGAGGATGCAGTGGAGCGGGCTGAGGGATGGGAGGACGTAATGAGAGCAAAGCAGGACTACGATGCTCGATGGGACATAGCCGCTGTCAGCGGATCAAGACCTTCGGAGCCCAAGAAATGCTACTCTTGCGGAGAACCAGGGCATTTTGCAGCAAACTGCCTGCAAAAACCCAGAAGCCCGCTCCGCTACCCAAACAAACCGGCCACGTTCGGCGATCACCAGTTGATACCGGTGCCGACGAAGTTACCACCGACCGTCCCGGTGCTGCCCTGTATGTACTGTGGTGATATGTCCCACTTTCCAGTGAGTTGCCCCCACGGACTCTACGCGGCCTTGTTCTGCAATTTCTGTGGATCCCGTGACCATCTGGAGGCGGATTGCCTGAAGAAGAAGAAGACCCTGCCCATCTCGAATCCGCGAATGCACCAGGTCAGAAACATCAGTACGACCCATGAAACCCAAGCCAGTCTCACAACAACTAACGAGGACGAACCAATCGTCGACGTCCGCGGAGACGAGCTGGTGACCTACCAGACCGCGGTGAATGGTGTCATGATGCCCATGATACTGATCACCGCCGGCTTGGGGAAGGAGTCCCGGCGAATGGTCGTGGACACTGGTGCTGCAGTGTCTGTCCTATCGAGACCTGTGCCTGGCATTGACATCCGCCCAACAGAAATGGAGCTATGGGGTGCCGACGGACAACCACTGCCCGTGATGGGGATCCAGGATGTACGTATCACCATCGGTCCGGTTACGATCACGCACGCGTTCTGTGTCTTCCAACGACCTGACTCCGGCTTGGATCTGATCGGACTGGACCTCCTGAGGAAGTTACCCCTCGGCATACGCCCGGATATCGGCGTAGTGGAGATGAAAGAACCCGCCACGGGGAAGATGATCTCCATTGGCGTGGTCGCCCCTGACCCGGACCTCCTCAGGCGCGCCCGTCAACTAAAGGACGACAGGAGGGCGCAAAAAGCCCGGGAAACCGCCCGAGCCACGAAACCCGACACCGACAACAATCGCCAGGGCGGGTCCACAGCCGCTCCAACATCTGCCGAGGCCCCCGAACCTAGCGTCGACGACAACCACCAAGGCCAATTGACCACCGAGACAGCACCACCCAGAAAGCAGCCGGTGGTACACCCTCCGATGTCCGAGGTAGCAGAATTCCCAACCGAGATCTGGGACAATCCATCCTTCAACCTCTGAATTGGAGTGCCAGGTGCATCAGCATCTGACTCATCTGGCGGGACCCGACTACCATTTGGTCAAGGACTGCCTGACGCAGAAGCTGCATCTCTTCGAGAAGCCCGGGAAGGAGGGTTGTTCCCTGCAGGTGGCCCACGAAATTGACACCGGAAGCGCGAGCCCCACGGCCAGAAAACCCTATCCAGTAGCGCATGCCCTGAGGGGCTTCGTGGAAGACCAAGTCTACTCCTTGCTGGCCGACGGTGTTATTGTGCCATCCAAAAGCCCCTGGAACGCTCCAGTAGTCATCGCCAAGAAGAAGACCCCTCCCGGTGAGCCACAGCAGTACCGATTCTGCATTGACTATCGGGAAATAAACGCCAAAACCAAGGGTAATAAGTACCCTATCCCTCGGTTGCAGGAAACCCTGGCCATGATGGGGCGTAGTAAAATCTTCACAACCCTGGACCTGACTATGGGATATCACCAGATACCCGTCAGTCCCGAATCAAGGGAAAAGACCGCGTTCACGGCACTCAATCGCCACTTCGAGTATGTGCGCATGCCCTTCGGGCTTAAAAACGCCCCGGCAACCTTCCAAGCCGCCATGAATGACGTACTCGACGGACTGCTGGGTGACGGTTGTCTAATATACCTCGACGACGTCATCATCTTCACTGAGGATCTGCAGTCGCATGTTAACATATTGCGAGCCGTTCTGGAGAGATTTGAAGCGACTGGATTCCGCCTTAATCTCAAGAAGTGCTCGTTCCTGAAGTCTCGCGTCAACTTCCTAGGCCATGTTATCACGTCAGAAGGAATCGAGATGGAGTCGGAAAAGGTCAAAGCCATAGGAGAATACCCTCCGCCGACAAGCGTTCGTGAGCTCCGATCCTTCTTGGGACTGGCCGGTTTCTACCGCCGTTTCATCGAGCACTACTCGGCAATGAGCGCCCCTCTCACCAAACTCTTGAGGAAAAACCGGGAGTACAGCTGGGGTGAAGAGCAGCAGAGCGCGTTCGACCAACTCAAGCAAGCGCTCATGACCCAACCCGTGCTCGCCTATCCGGACTTTGACAAGCCATTCATCCTGTCCACGGACGCCTCAGGAACCGCTATGGGAGCAGTACTAGCCCAGGAACATCAAGGGCAGGAGCGACCGGTCGCTTACGCGAGTCGCGCCCTCAACGATGCTGAGACACGTTACTCCACCACCGAGCGTGAGCTCCTTGCTGTAGTCTGGGGCGTGACGCATTTCCAGCAATTCCTGCTCGGGAAGAAGTTCGTCCTGAGGACCGACCACGCAGCACTCACGGCAGCCATGAATCTACGCGATCCAACTTCGCGCATTGGACGATGGATCCTCCGGCTGACGGAGTACGAGTATGAAGCGCAGTACCGCCCCGGATCGCAGATGGCTCATGTCGACGGCCTGAGTCGTGTTCCCGTTGGCGCCATCACACTAAGCGTGCCGAAGGAACTTCTGATGGCGGCCCAATCCTTGGACACCTGGATCTCCACCCTGACGGCTGATCCAGGGAAGTATCAACTAAAGGAGGAGGAAGGAGTCTGGAAGAAGGAGGTCGATGTGGATGGCCAGCGGATCACGGTGCCACTGATCCCATCCACCATGCGGCGCTGGTTCCTGACCAATTGTCATCAACATCAGTGGGCCGGGCACCCTGGCATAGAAACAACTACCCGTGTCGCCAGGCGGTACGGGTACTGGAAGAAGATGGTACGTGACATCCGAGAGTTCGTCCAGAAATGCCAGGAGTGCCAGGAGAGGAACACTCCCCCAAATTTGACACCACCAATCCAGAAACCCGATGTCAATTACGAGGTCCAGGATGTCCTGGGGAAGACCACGCGTTACCACCTCAGCAGGCTCAAGCCAGCGTTTATCAACAGCGTGCCAGACGACGCCGTCACCCCCGACGTAGCGGAGGAACCGCGCCCACCCGAGAGCCCTGCCCCTCCACCTAGCGAAGATAGCGGAGGGACGTGGTTGTTGGACCCCCTTGAGTGGCCGGAACCAGTACGGACCGAAGAAAATCCTGAACCTGGAGCCCAGGGCCCTGGAAGATCCTCCAGCCGAATCCCGATTCCGATTAGGACGGCGTCCAGTCCATACGGGCTAAGACCAAGGCGCAAAACGATCGACTACGCGCAGCTCCACGCGGGGAAGATATCAACACCTCGAACGGGATGAAGCAATTAAAAAAAAAAAAAATATAATTAAAAAAAAAAAAAAAAAAAAAAAAAAAAAAAAAAAAAAAAAAAAAAATAATTTTTCAAGTTTTGGGGTATACTCGTAAATTGTGAAGTAGAATAGGGAATGTCTTACCTGTAGAATAAAATGCACGACACCAGTACTTGCCTTGTTTGATTAATGACCGTACCTCATGGATCGGGACAGGACTGCCTTGCCACTCCCCTCTTTTCCTTTGTTTTCCCTTGTAATGGTAGCTAAAATCTAGGATTGTTGTTCAGCGTCTGGCTCTGTGCAGAGAGGGAGGTTGTCTGCATGATACATGAGCCATTGACTGACGTACAACGGGTGAGTCGGAGCGTGAGAGGAGACTAACAGAAAGGCCGGTTTGTCTGTTTCAGGGTATAGCGGGAAAATAGGAGATCAGCGAACGACACCAGAAGACTATGGCGCTACCTCGACCGCGGGTACCGTCGTCGGTGAGCAGCACGGACTTGGAACCCGGAAGTACGGAGTGGCTGGCCGTCACCTCCACGGTCATCATGGGGCTGGGCAAGCTGGTCGCGTCCTGCGACAGGATGCCAACACAGAGGCGGATTCTGCTGCGCTGCCTAGACGAGCTTGGGGAAAGCTTGAACGTTGGCGACTCGGGGGTGGACATGAGATCAAGATCGAGTGGTGGGTCGGTGGAGGTCGAGTCCCTGCGTTGCCGAGTGATCATGATGGAACAACGGCTGCAAACCATGACCCACCTCAACGACTCATTCGGGTCAAGCACGCACCGCGCCACCCCTCGAGGATCGTCGACACCACGACCTGACAGCAACGTGGACGGATACCCCGCCCCTGCATTCACAGCGCCCGCCGCGGCCGAGCCGAGTATTGCCGACTCGTCGACTTCGTCCTCGGACTCCTCGTCATCTGAAGAAACCGCACGGGAATCAGACACCACCCCAGGGCAACCGCGTTCCGGCTCCTCCCGGGCCTCCACCCCTCGGCCGGTGAGGGTCGTCCTAGCTGATGGGAATGCTGGCGCTAGTTCACCCGTGGCCCCTGCCGACCCATCCAACATACCACCTTGGAACATCCGCGCCACTGTACCCTCGACGAATGGGAGCGTCCTGTGCTGCATTTGCACGAAGCGACAACACCCGCCGACAACCTACCGCTGCGGTGGCTGCAAAGTGATGTGGAATCGGCTGGTGAGGAAGTGCCGGAACCTACAACCCACGGATCCCGCCTACCCGAAGCCCTGCTCCATCACCGAACACGAGACGGACCGCCCACCAACCTGTGCCGCTTGCAGACGCTGGCGGTACGAGCAAGCGTGGATAGCAGCCAAACGACCTGACGCAATGCCCATCGCACCAGTCACCCCCACCGGAAGGAAAATTGCCGAGGTAGACCTCGGCCTCCGAAGATCGGAGGGGTGTAACGGGGCGGCAAATTTCAAGCGCCCCGCCAAGAAACCTCGGCGGCGGGGGACGGAACGACCCCTCTCCCCTCCAAACGCCTAACTCCAGCTGGGCGGAAGGCGTGCCCTCTTTGGATTGGGTAGGCGATGGGCGGCGCAAGACACCCAGGGAGGAGTAGAAGGGGAAGGCGACGTGACGAGCGGACGGAGAGAACGAGCAATCCCCAGTCGTATCCGAACTCACGAGAAGGAAGGTAGAAATCTCTGTTCGCGGAACGGAGTGAAGTGAACCGGGACATCGAAGTAAAGTGAACCGGGACATCGAAGTGACCCGGAACATCGAAGCGAAGTGAACCGGAACATCCAAGTGAACCGGGACATCGAAGTGAACCGGAACATCCAAGTGACCCGGAACATCGAAGTGAACCGGGACATCCAAGTGACCCGGAACATCGAAGTGAACCGGAACATCCAAGTGACCCGGAACATCGAAGTGAACCGGGACATCCAAGTGACCCGGAACATCGAAGTGAACCGGGACATCCAAGTGACCCGGAACATCGAAGTGAACCGGGACATCCAAGTGAACCGGAACATCGAAGCGAAGTGAACCGGAACATCGAGGCGAAGTGAACCGGGACATCGAAGTGAAGTGAAAGTGACCTGAAGGAACGATTGTGTCGTGGTTCCTTCAGGGTGAGAACTCGGGAATTGGGAGATCAGCCAATTCCTATCCCGTAACAGTGGACCCCTATTACGAACTGAAAATCCCCCGTCGGACCCGAGTGTTGATCCGTTCGCGCCCGACCGACGGCCAATAGTCTGGGATCTCCACGCACCGCCAGTCGTCGGATCTCCGTCGGAAAGAGCCTCGCCTCCTCCGACCTGGACGGCGTCCCCTGACCGAAGCCGAGCAGCGAAGAACACATCACCCTGTTGTCTCCATCCAAAGGCGTTGGTGCACGTAAGTGGCGAAATAATTCTGTCTCGTACCCTAGCAACGCAAAAGTCGACTCCTTAAATCTGGCCCAAGCCCTGACGCGTAGTCATTAGAAAGCTGATCAGAGAAATTGTAACTTGTAACCGTAGTATTGAGTATTTTGTCTGTTGTAGAAAAGCAAAGGGAGTTAGGGGAGAACATTAGCAAAACAACTGTATTTTTCCGTTATTCTAAATCAAACACTCCTGAGCCTTCAGCTACCACGTAAATTCATTGGCCTTCAGCCCTTCACAGTCTACCTACTCACTAATTAAATTAAGCCATAGTCAGTATCCTTCTCGGCCGAGACATTCCATATTTTATATTTCGAACAATTGCGTATTATAAACCAATATTGAACTCTTGCCTTTCACTTACGAAACCCCATTCCTCAGAGCTTAGTCAATTCAGGTATACTTGGAGTCTATGACCGACCGTCTCCGACATTCCGAACGGTAAGTGAAAGTCTTTAGTCTCCCACTAATTTATTCGCCTAGGTCTATTTCTGGATCCCTAGCCCGTTAGGTGAAACGGCGGGTTACACCGCTATATTATAGTAACATATTAGGTACTGTAATAAGTATGAGACTATAGTAGTATGTTAAGTACTCGTACTTAGTTGAATTAGTCACCGCGGTGTTTCGCAGAATGTATAAAAGGAAAATTGGTCAAGATTACACTAAAAATGGAGTAGAGAGAAATGAGAAGTCTTCAATGAAACTCAATTAATATAATTATGTGCCGTGCTATACTTCTAGTAGGTCTTTTTTTAGTTACAAGTACATACTTAATCAAATATTACCTACACAGCCAGTTAAATAAGAAAAGCTCCCTAAGCCCCCTAAACCCTGAAACCTTGCGCTCAAAGCTGTGTAGCGCGTAACGAATTTTTGTATTTTTTCTGTATAACTACAAAATAATAAATTTACTTTTTTGGGATGTCTGAAAGGATTTTTGGATTATTGTGCTTAAACGTTGTTATGCAGTTTCTTCCTAAAGAGTTATTCCTAAATTGTATTTTAACTGATGAAATGGTAGTCGATAACCTCGCAAAATCTGCGTAATTCGAAAAGCAGGCTGCTTCCTTTAACTTTTGGTCATTTTTCGTTCCACTTCGCGAGGAAGAACGCTAGATAAGACGCATGAATGTCAATATAAAATTAGAATGATAAAAGATGGTCCGCTCTTTCGAAACTCCTATACAAACGGGGGACACGAGCCATTGCAAGGTCGAAACTGGGGCATGAAACCTAAACTGGGAGGTATCATATCGCCCCAAGTCGGTTGAGAGAACTAGAAAAAGGGGTCGGCTTGTACAGAGAATCTCGTTACGTATTCTCTAGAACGACACTTGATATTCTTTTTCTCTGGATCAGACCAGCCGGAAATACGAGTATGTAGCACAATGCACGATCTACACAGATTTATACGTGAGTGCACAGTACGACTATACCGCACTAGGATACGATTGTTTGCATTAGTATTAGGTAGTTGTATTTTTATACCGAATCAAATATGAGAACGCATACGAGACCGGGTTCCTGTTATGTTGTGTTATCTAGCGAATTAACATTGTTTCCCATTGGCAAAATCACTCGTTAACTACCAACTTGTCTCCATTTTTACGGAAAAAATTGAAATTCGCTTTACAATCGTGTATTATTCTAGGTGTGACACGCTCCTGAGGGAGAAAGGCACTGTTTGAGGTCTACTATTAAAAAACTATTAATCTAAAACTATTAATTATTAATCTGAAACTATTAATCTTTTTTTTTTTTTTTTTAGTTAAAAAAAGTGGTGAAGAAACAATTGAGTCAATAAAGCATCCAAAATTTAGCGTACATAACACCCCACACACCCACGTTTCTGAATAACTCCAAAATCCATTTTCAAAATATTATTATAAATTTGTTTTCTTAATTTTGCAGAAATTAGTCCAAAACCTTCATAAATTCAACGTTCAAAATTAGAATGAAATGTATCCTTGACGCCTGGGTTCCCAAAAATCGCGGAAAACCCTCTTCAAAACTGTTCACCCATATCCTACTTTTGTTTAAATAACATCGGGCAGAAAATATTGGCAAACTAGGGGCTAAACGCTATTTGAAAAAAGTCATGGAGCATTTTAATGGGCAGCCGACGGATAGGCGGATGGATTTTTTAAATTTGAAAATAGCAGACTTCATTACAGAGAAAAATATGTTTCGGTTGATTCAAACACTAATTAATAGGAATAGAAGAAAATTGCAGAACGTGAATTGCACGGCTGAAGTACCTACCCCTGCGCTTTCTGAGTTAGCTGTATGGAAATGCACGATTGAGAACTTTTTTTCGTCAACGCCCTATATATTTTTCCATGTTATGATGTAGAATGAAAAGTTCAACGTACAATTGCATCCCTCGACGCGAAGAAGGTTCTCGCGTTATTATCCAACCGCAATATTATCCAATAGTAGTGCTGTTACAACGATAACTGGGTCATTAGCCTATTATACATTCTCTGCTATGGCACAAAGAGTCCGGTACGCTACTACCAACCCTGGGAGACCATTTCATGATCATATACTACGCTGCAAACGGATATCTTTGTGTAATATTGAAATCTTGATTGCAGAAGAGATCGGTTGTAAAATACGATACAATACAACAATTTAAATAAAATACAGCAAAGAATCGATGTAAATTAATGAAATTAAATGTAAAAAAAAAAACCGTATAAAACAAAATTACAAGCGGAGGTTTTTATTGTGTCCGAAGAATGTTGACAGAGAGATGGATTTCCTGAGGCTGTGGGGTAACGCTGCAATACCGAATGAGACCCCAGTTCGAAATAGACGACAACTGATATTTGTTCAGTGGAATCGAGCGAACGGGAATCGAGAGGCTCCGCGTGTCAGCTTTGAATTCAATTCCCCCCTTCAGAGTCGTGGAGCACAATGAGACGTTTACTGTGCCTGGTCAAACACGGTTGGAATCGCGTTGCGTGCTCGCTAATGGATCGATGCTTTTGCATAGAACAAGAAGGCAACCGAGGGAACGTTGTGGCATGAGATCGATTGGATGTTCCACTTTCGGTTAACGACGCATAAGTTAGAACAGGTCTAGGTCTACCGATACTGCCGCAATCTTTGCCGAGTGAGTCTTTTCTGTCCCATTTCTTCGATCAGATCAGATCCAGGTGTACCGAAACCCTACCCAGCCCGACACCAACTCGTAATAACAAACACGCAAATTGCCTATATCAATGTCCATATCTTCTCGAAAGCACAAAAATGCACAATGCGTGGATATTACTTAGATCTCGCTCGTATGGGAAGGTCTCCGAAGCTGCTACGACCAGACCTAATAAGAAAAACGCTGCAAATTCTTACACAGGGGTTGGTTATTCCTCGGACCAGGCGCATGGAAACTGATTTAAAAACATGGGGGAAATGGGGAAAACGGTGGGTGCGGCGGGTCTAAGACCCATTCCAATCGATTCAGTGTCCATGATTAGTGGAAAATGATACCCCACACGCCCAGGTACCAGAAATCTCATAAACACATATTCAAAATGAGTAATATATACCCTATTTGACCCATAACTTCTTCCAGTTGGTGCCAATCGTCCTGAGACCCACTTCATTGGATTCAGCGTCCATGATTTAGCGGAAAATGATACCCCATACGCCTAGGTTCCAGAAATCTCAAAAACACATATTCAAAATGGGTAATATATACCCCATTTGACCCATAACTTCTTCCAGTGGGCGCCGATCGTTCTGGGACCCATATCATTGGATTCAGCGTCCAAAACTTAGTAGAAAATGATACCCCACTCGCCTAAATCGCCCAAAATCTCGAAAATCCATTTTTCAAAAAACACATTTTGACCCCTACCCCGCCCAAATTTGGTCCGATCGGGCTGAAAAGCTTGGAGGACCGTCCTAGGCCGGGAACAGACCCCTGACCCAAATTTCAGATTTTTAGAAAATTTTCTACTACCAAAAACGGCGTGGACGGCGGACGGACATTGACCTTTTTTGATCTAGACATCATGAAACGTCCAGAAAAAAATTTTGAGCCGAATCGGAGAGGTTGACCATTTGCATGAAAACATAGGTTGATTATTCAAGGAATAACCAACCAAAATTCTTACACAGGGGTTGGTTATTCCTCGGACCACGCGCATGGAGACTAAGTTCTTCAACGAGGGGAAAATGGGGGAAACAGTGAGTGAGGCGGGTCCCGGACCCATTCCAATCAATTCAGCGTCCAAAATTTAGTGGAAAATGATATCCTACACGCCTAGGTAGGTACCAGAAATCTCGAAAACTCTCTTTTGAAAGAGGTAGATAGATAGGTACTCATTTTGACCCACAACCTCATCCAGAGGGCGCCAATCGTTCTGGGACCCATTTCATTGGATGCAGCGTCCAAATTTAGTGGAAAATGATACCCCACCGGTCTAGGTAACAAACATTTCTAAAAACCTCACTTGAAATAGTAAGGTAGTAAGGGCGTGTGCAGTTTTGTCGCAAATATTATGTAAGTGATATTTCTCTCTATTTCCTTATTTTAATCATTCAAATTCTTTTTTAGTTCCATGAACAATGGAATGGCGACAGGTGTGAAAGACGAAAACCGCTTTGTTATTTAAGTAAGGCCTCTAAATAAGCAAAAACTTTGCAAGAAGGGTCAAAACTAATAACTAGTCTAAGTCTTACCAACGATTTCAAACCCACTTCGATAATAGGTAGGTAGGTAGGTATCCATTATGACCCATACCCACCCTCAGTGGGGGCCAATTGGCCGGGACGCTTCGGATTCAGTGTGGAAAATGATGAAGCCGGAAAGAGGTCTCTCCAACATTTCACGTTTTCAGAAAGTTTTCTAATACTGAAAACGCGCGGATGGTAGAAGGGCAATTTGGTTTTGCTTGGTTTTTCCTTGAATAGTCAACCTATATTTCATGCAAAAAGTCAATCTCTCCGATTCGGCCCAAATTTTTTTTGGAGGTTTCAAGGTCTCTAGATCAAAATTAGCAAATTTCCGTCTGCCACCCACGCCGATAGTAGACATCTGAATAAAAATCTGAAATTTTGGCCAGGGACCCGTTTCTGGGTGTTTCTCGACCCGTTTCTCGAAAAATGAATCTTAGGCGATCAAGGCGTGTGGGGTGTAATTTTCGACTAAATTTTGGACGTTGAATCTTATGAGATGGGTCCCGGGACGATTGGCGCCCACGGGAAGAGGCTATAAACGCTGAATGAGTCTCCATGCTCCTGGTCCGAGGAATGACCAACCCCAGTGATTTTGATCTGAACACGTTTAGTGGCAAATTTTCGCGCCAATCGGAGAGGTTGACCTCTGACATCATTACGTAGGTTGATTATTCAAGGAGTTAGCCACCAGACCCGAACGGTGAACTTGCATTCGCATTTCGAATCAATTTACTAAAGAATAGTAAAAGGTAAAAGTTTAGGGAAAACATCTGTCGTCCATACGAACACAAGGGTGTATCATTACCAAATGTCCGTTCACCAAAGAAACAATCAATATTCAAAGCACTACTCACCCACAAGAACAGGAACATGCTTTTCCCAATATAAACTTCACTCAGTATTCGAGCTAAATAATTTACTGTACCCGCATCCACCAAAGCGTCCCGACCACATTTGGTTGCCGGTAAAACTTTTAATTGGTCGGCGACAATATGAACTTCGGCTTCCGGACGGAGAGAATGCGCATCTCGCAGTCAACAGAGACCCGGGAGAAGTTAATTAAAGATAACTTCTCTGGTAATTTATACATTTGAGAGAACCTCTTTAATGACTTTAATGAGTGAATCATCCCTGTAACATATTGATCCTTTCTATAGAAAGGAGTGTTCGAAATGACTGCACAATTCATGTCGTCCACACTTTCACGATGGTTTTAAACAATTTTTGTTAGTTTGATTTCAAGTAGTTAATAGCACGTGTATGCAACTGCAAGGATATAAGTAATTTTGGAATAGGTGACCAAAATGGACGAGTGGTGATTTACGGCGTTCTATTTTCCGCTACTTTTTTGGGTAGGACCTGTAAGATGTAGAAACTAAATACAAGATACTCGTACTGTAAAATCATCAATACACTGTGATCTGACATACATTGAATTACATCATGACACTGAATTACATGGTGAGTTGCGCTTGGACTACAGATATAAGTACATAGATAGTGGGTGATTCAAATAACCTTGTTAAGTTGATAGTGGGACAATTTGCCCAACTAACTATGAGAAGGTAATTGATAACCACGCTACCAAGCACCCATTAGGTTGATAACAATGGCATTGTATTCAGTAAATTTAAAATTATTGTCATGCTATCACAATAATTATTTGAGAGTTTTTTGAAATACCAATGAGGAAAACCTCACCGAAAACGAATCTTGAATAGCCTATTAAGTTTGAGAAGAAAATAACGAATAAAAAATTTAAGGATTTGAAAAGTAAGATCGTTCTCAATTTTCTGACAGACAAATGGATTAGAACAGGCCCTCACATGATTCCGGGCTCTCGTAAAATTTTCAAATGTCCGAATGGCCTACACGTGCGTATTCCCTCAATGAAATTCAACTCACTTGAGGCTGAAAAGCCTGCATTGTGGTAAAAGGGTCGTCACCCTCGGGGACACGCATAATAGCGCGGTATTTCCGTTCGGGCGTCTGATTCACTACTTCACTAGCGATCTTCCGAAGTGGAATCGTCAGTATTCAACAGAAGCCAGTTCCTCTAATATTGACCAGAATATTTTGTAGATATATGATTCAATCGGCAAGCTTGTAGTTGTCAAATGTTCTCGGTTTGGTTCGTCAGGGTTACAGTCTAGTATGGAAAATTCTCTTGATTTGAATGGATAAACCTCTTCGAAACTCAATTATGGTGTATTACTCTTATAGAATGACGTACCTTCGTAACTGTGTTCGGATTATTTTGGACTATTATGACTAGGATAATAACACTACGTTTCCGTACCTAAGGTGAGAAAACAATTTGCATAAGTACATTTTTTTTTTTTTTTAAATTTAAAAAAATTGAAATGTTCGCCGTTTTGATAATAACACCAATAAGTTTTTGATTCAGGCTGAGGGGGTGTTTGTTTTTTCGAAATCTCATCTTCTTTTTATTTATGCATTCATTTATTTATTTCACATAAATATTTTTTAAGCAAAATAAATATTTTTTTAGAAACAAATAATGTTAAACTAATAATGATTGTTTTCAATTATTTTGGTTTTTAATTATTATGATTGATTTAGGTAGCTTAATTAATGTTTAGAATTGAAGATATTAAGATAGGATAATCTTTCTGAATTTTCTTTTGTAGATCGCCATCTGTTGTACGCCGTACACCGTCCGCGCGTACGTAGAAATAAATTAATTTTCTGAAAATTGAAAATTTTGGTCAGAGATCTCTTTTGACTTTCGTTGGTGCTCAAAACATTTCAGCCTATTCGGGCCAAATTTGGAAAGGGTAGAGGTGACAATGTTTTTTGAAATCGGGATTTTCGGGGAACTACTAGGCATATTATGACTCATATGAGATATCATTTTCCCAAAATTAAGGACGCTGAATCCTTTGAGACGAGTCCCGGACCGATTGGTGCCAACTGAAAGAGGGTATGGGTCAATCAGGGGTCATCATACCTATTTCAGAGGTGGGTTTTCGATATTTTTAGCTAGCTAGGTACATTTGGAGAATCATGGGTCCCGGGCTGATTGATACCCGCCAAAGATGGTTATGGGCCATGTAGGGACCTACCAATCTATTGTCATGAGTCCAAGACACTCCACACGCACTGTTTTCTTCATACTCTTTCTCTAAGGAATAATAAACCATTGTGAAAGAATTTGCACCGTTTTTTAGCTGAAAGGATTTTTCTAAGAAGGAGATGTTTGATCAGCGCTTTTGAAGCGCTTTCTTGTTTCCCAGAAAACAATTATTGATTCTGTCCAATAGATCCAACGACGAATGGAGATGTTGAGTATGGTGATAACCATAGTACGTACGGACTTCTCTTCATAGCAGACAAATAATATAGGCACTCGTATTTAGCGCAAAATTGAACTGAATATTGTATTTTAACTTGTGTATTCTATTCTACAAAGTAGTGCCATTTTGATCAGTAAAGCCTGCCAGTTCTACTAGCCCACATTTGGCCGGAACAGTTCCACCATCCCTTCATTTTGCCGAAATCGTCGTCTAAACAGCTGTTGATCGTGGGGACAGCTGTCGGAGCATTGCACCTGCCCTCCTATTGGCTTCCCCTCGTTCAAGGTACGTCAGGGTCAAATAAGACCGGGGAGGGTTACGTGGTAAAACGCGCCGTTCGCGGGCATCCGTTACCTCTTCTCGAAAGAAAAAATCTGCAAATTCTTACACACGGGTTGGTTATTCCTCGAATGGGGGAATCAGTGGGTGTGGCGGGTCTCAGACCCATTCCAATCGATTCAGGGTCCAAAATTTAGTGGAATATGATACCCCACACGCCCAGGTACCAGAAATCCTGACACATACCAAATGGGTGGATACATACCCATTTTGACCCATAACTTCTTCCGGTGGGTGCCAATCGTTCTGGGACACACATCATTGAATTCAGCGTCCAAAATTTAGTGGAAAATGATACCCCACACGCCTAGGTAGCAGAAATCCCGAAAACACATAATCAAATTGGGTAATAAATACCCAATTTGACCCATTACTTCTTCCAGTGGGTGCCAATTGTTCTGGGACCCATTTTATTGGATTCAGCGTTCACAATTTAGTGGAAAATGACACCCTACTCGCCTAGGTAGCAGAAATCCCGAAAACACATATTCAAGATGGGTGTATCTATGGGGCACTACGACACTAATTTACTAATATAATATTGAGAAAACGTAGGTGATTTAGAAGGCTATAATAATTGTATTAAATTGAATTGAATGGTACGAATAAAAAGCTCGGACAGTAAAAAGAATTGTAGGCAACTGCTCAAAATTGGTTGCTAAGTTTAACAGCTGGTTATAAACAACAGGATATGACGATGTGTTTTGTTTGTCTATTCGGCTGAAGTCACCCACATGGGTAATAAATACCCAATTTGACCCATTACTTCTTCCAGTGGGTGCCAATTGTTCTGGGACCCATTTTATTGGATTCAGCGTCCAAAATTTAGTGGAAAATGACACCCCACTCGCCTAAATCACCCAAAATCTCGAAAATCCATTTTTCAAAAAACACATTTTGACCCCTACCCCCTCCAAATTTGGTCCGATCGGGCTGAAAAGTTTCGAGGACCCATCTCGGCTGGGAACAGACCCCTGACCCAAATTTCAGATTTTTAGAACATTTTCTACTACCAAAAACGGCGTGGACAATGGACGGCGTACGGCGGACGGCGGACGGCGTACGGCGTACGGCGTACGGCGTACGGCGGACGGCGGACGGCGGACGGCGGACGGACATTGACCTTTTTTGATCAGGACATCATGAAACGTCCAGAAAAAAATTTTGAGCCGAATCGGAGAGGTTGACCATTATCATGAAAACATAGGTTGATTATTCAAGGAATAACCAACCAAAACCGGATCGCGACGTCTTTTACCGGGAGAGTGCAGTCAGGACGGAATCAGACCGAGGTACCGTATTGACACAAGAAAATCCTAATCGCCAATCAAGAGAGGAAGAGGAAAATTCCTCAACAAGCAACCTTGCCCTGAATAACTCGTGTTCCAATTGCCGGTTAGGGAACAGAGATAGATTGAGGATTCAACACGTGCGCCATTGTGATCGACCTTTCTTAGAGAACAACGTTTAGATGACGTTAGAAGGGCTGTTGTCAGGAATTGGCGTTTCGGCTACTTCTGCATAACGTAACGTTATTTTCCAGTCCGTAACTGTTATGAAATAATGACGCTTTCAAGAAAAGTGGCAACAAACAAAAGGGGAACATTAAATAGCATAACGCATTTTAGATTTTCCGCTTACATAGATAGAGTCAGTAGTAGCCATGCCGCCGGTCAAAGTATCTAATCCAGTGCTCACTGAAATGAATATTTTTCAGATGCGTACAGATGGTTTCAAACAGATAACACCGCGCAATCCCCCCTCGAGGAACTTGCAACATCCCTTACGTATCTACTTCTCGGCATCATGAATGCGCTATAAATCTAAGAAGATCTCGATACTGAGGAAGACCGTATCTCAAAGTTCTCCAGAGTAGATACGTGTCCACCTGATCTGGAAGAAAATTTTGCAATAAAGTAGGTACCCGATTTCAAAACAGCTATCTTCTACTCATAACCAGCGTCAATCGATCCAAACCTATCAACACTTCAGGTAAACGGTGATCAATTTCAAAGTAAAGAGTCGACGGTGAAAGCTCACTTTTTCCAACCAAAAAAGCCTGAAGATAACCGGCTACAGGGGTAGTAGGGTGAACTTTTAGAACTCAAATTTGAAATATTTCTGATGACAGACCAAAGTTCAGCGGATCTATGGAAGATTAAATTCGATTTCATTTCAAAGCTAACCGTTGGAATAATCGTTTATCTTAATTTCTAAGAATTTTGCAAATTTCTCAGGACCATAAGTATTGCTCTCAAAACCACATGAAAATTGTATTTGATCGAACCGCTCACGAGGGCAAGATGTCGAGAATTTGAACTATAATGCGATTGAGCAAGTTGGGTTTGGTAAAATAGGAACCGTTTAGTTTCAAGTTTTATCATCCCCATGTTGTTCAAAGCCAGGGAATACGTATGTAGTTACTAGTCCAATCGACGACAAATTTCTGGTCATGTAAAAAGTGAGGTCGCGCTCACAAATCACTTAGGAAAGGGCAATAATTAGTTTTGAATAATTTATAACTACCTCCTCCACAACCCCTAGAGCTAGGCCGGGAGACATTAATTTATTTAGCTAATCATGGCTGATTCGCCCCAAACCAAGTAGGTACTCAGTACCCAGGCTGTCCAATGTTCTAAATCTCCTTCACATTTTTCATTTATTTAGTTTTTTAGTTATTAGTTTTCGTGGATCACATTCGTGGATAATAACGGATCACGTTCACGGATTGAAATGATAGTAATTCTGAAAGTACCTGAACTTCTTAATAAGTTCTCTTTGGATTATTTGAGCGATATCAAATATCAAATTCTGATCTACACTATAAACAGTGGTTGTCTACTTACAGGTACAAAGTACCTACCCATCTAGTTCCAGTAAAGCAAGAGCCTATTTAAAATCAATTATCTACGAATTTAACGGTGTTAAAACTAAGTAATTCACTTACCTGGAGGATTAGCCTACTAACGGTAATAAAGGGAAAAGTCAGTTGCCGGTTTCTTCTCGAGCTGAAAATCACGGAATATTCTTCAACCGCGAACGCAACAGAGCCGTTGAGTGGACTGACTACTTGAATACTCGAGTTGTAGTAGTAGTCGGGAGGGATGGAGAGGGAGGCCCTGTAGCATGGCAACGCCACGCCAGCGCACTCGTCAAATCCACTTTACCCCTCTCTCCCAGCCATCACTCTATCATCGCAAGGTAGTGCCTACATTTTGCTACTATTCCTCATTCGCCCTCCTTTTCATCAGAATATTTCATCTCCATGCTCCTATTCTGGATCCACAACCTGACCCGTTCCTTTCAGAGCCATTGGACCAGACGTCTCTGGTTACAGGTTGGAACTTCGTGCAACTCGCACCTACAATATGATTAGGTTTTTAGGATTACCCCTATTAGGATCACCCTCTGATGCCACGTTTTCATCACGTACCAATAACTGGATGAAGAAGATCTTCCGAACTCCCGATTTGAATCTGCTAGGCCGCTCTATCTCACAAAATATTGATATACTAAAAAAAAAAAATAAAATAAACATTAACAATTTAATAATGGGAAGGAAATCTTTACTGTTAAAAGTGATTTTTTGACATTTATCTACGAGTACCAAGGAACAACACGTCAATTCAAACTTATCGCCCGTTCGGAACATACCTATTATGAGAGACTACTTTGTACACCAAACATCTAATTTGCAGGATAATAGGTACATAATATTGACGAAAAACTCCTAATAGATCCCCTTTTTGGTTGGTTATTCCTTGAATAATCAACCTATGTTTTCATGATAATGGTCAACCTCTCCGATTCGGCTCAAAATTTTTTTCTGGACGTTTCATGATGTCCTGATCAAAAAAGGTCAATGTCCGTCCGCCGTCCGCCGTCCGCCGTCCGCCGTACGCCGTACGCCGTACGCCGTCCATTGTCCACGCCGTTTTTGGTAGTAGAAAATGTTCTAAAAATCTGAAATTTGGGTCAGGGGTCTGTTCCCAGCCGAGATGGGTCCTCGAAACTTTTCAGCCCGATCGGACCAAATTTGGAGGGGGTAGGGGTCAAAATGTGTTTTTTGAAAAATGGATTTTCGAGATTTTGGGTGATTTAGGCGAGTGGGGTGTCATTTTCCACTAAATTTTGGACGCTGAATCCAATAAAATGGGTCCCAGAACAATTGGCACCCACTGGAAGAAGTAATGGGTCAAATTGGGTATTTATTACCCATGTGGGTGACTTCAGCTGAATAGACAAACAAAACACATCGTCATATCCTGTTGTTTATAACCAGCTGTTAAACTTAGCCACCAATTTTGAGCAGTTGCCTACAATTCTTTTTACTGTCCGAGCTTTTTATTCGTACCATTCAATTCAATTTAACCTTCATCCGCTCGCGCCCTCTCGAGCCCCGGCAGCGCTCGCATGACGGCTAATAGCCGTCCCTCACCTTTTTCCTCAATATGTTTTCGCTATCACCATGAACGATTGTGTTTTTAGTAGCAGTCCACCAAGAAAGTTCACAAACAACATTTGGAAAGGAAAACTTTATTTAATACACAACGAAATCGTAAACATTCGAAAAAAAAAGTAATAAACTTTACTAAATCTGTTCTGCCTTATATAATGAAACTGAATTTTCATAACATTGTATGACTTATCAAGGAACTTATTTTGGCCAAAACGTAGTTACAAAATTAAAGAAAAAACTAGTAAATAACGAATCAGTACCTAATATCATTGCAGACTATTACTTCAGACTCACAGATAAATATAAAATGTAGTCAAGAAAAATAATACCTACTATCACTTCAGTTTATTGTACGAGGTAACTTTCTCTAATCACTGACTTCTGCGGCGTCTCTTTGTTCTTGTTTCTTTGTTTCTTCCAGCTCTTGGAGGATGCGAGCAATATCTACTGGGTCACTGTATCTAGCCCTACAAAAAAAAAGATAATAGATAGCAAAATGTGAGTAGGTAAAACTAAAAAACAACAAGATTCTATTCAAAAACAAGAAAGGAAGGTGACTACTTCATTATCTACCATTAACAATGCTGAAAAAAATCGAAAAGTACTTACATTTCTCTGTCGGTGCTCAGGGAAAAAAAGGAACAATACCGCTCGCGGAACGGCTAACAGCCGCGACGCGTCACTTTTCGACTTTGGAGGCTTACTGACGGTCGAAAACGCGACGCAAGAGTTAGAAACGACTGACATCAAGCAGAGAAAAGTTTAATTAGAGAATACGACCGATTCCCACCACTCTATCGCCCCTCTGTTATGTTTTACATGCTTTCTTATGTGAATGACGGCAGATAGCCGTCAACGCGAGCGGATGAAGGTTAATACAATTATTATAGCCTTCTAAATTACCTACGTTTTCTCAATATTATATTAGTAAATTAGTGTCGTAGTGCCCCATAGATACACCCATCTTGAATATGTGTTTTCGGGATTTCTGCTACCTAGGCGAGTAGGGTGTCATTTTCCACTAAATTTTGAACGCTGAATCCAATAAAATTGGTCCCAGAACAATTGGCACCCACTGGAAGAAGTAATGGGTCAAATTGGGTAAATTATTACCCAATTTGATTATGTGTTTTCGGGATTTCTGCTACCTAGGCGTGTGGGGTATCATTTTCCACTAAATTTTGGACGCTGAATTCAATGATGTGTGTCCCAGAACGATTGGCACCCACCGGAAGAAGTTATGGGTCAAAATGGGTATGTATCCACCCATTTGGTATGTGTCAGGATTTCTGGTACCTGGGCGTGTGGGGTATCATATTCCACTAAATTTTGGACCCTGAATCGATTGGAATGGGTCTGAGACCCGCCAAACCCACTGTTTCCCCCATTCGAGGAATAACCAACCCGTGTGTAAGAATTTGCAGATTTTTCAACTGCGTTGAATGTAGACAATTTCTCATTGAGAATAGGGCCAGCGACCCCACATTTGAAGAAAAGGCTCTTTCAGATTTACAAAATACTCAAGACCCGCCAGAATCGATCCAAATAATGGTGGAAAACGTAATATTGCCCCACACTCTTAGGTCGTTAAAAATCTTGAAACTCCATTTTCGTGAGTTGAAAATAAGACATAAATAAGGCCATAATGATAATTTTGTGCGACACATTTTTTTAATACAATTTAGATTGTTTTTATTGTTTGAGTAGTGTAGTTAGTTAACCCAGCTTGAGAAAGCACCACTTTAGAATTAGAAACGGCTTTTACATTCTAACTTGAACTTGAATGATAATTTATTGTTGATTCTAAATAAATGTTCACATTGGCGGACAAATTTCTGTAGGAACCCAACTAAGGTTCTAATAGGGTCTGTTTCTGATTGTCGGATTGCTTCATGTGTTAAGTGTTGTTCAAAGATTCAGGTTTCTATCTTGTTTCCAGAGCAACCTCGGTCTCAGGTAGCATACTCGCAAACACTGGACGTGAATGTCGCTAAGGGATCTTGACGTTCCATTAAAACTTACCGGAACGCCCCAGTTCAGACTCTCGATTGGTATAGTCGTGATTTTACGGCGACTTGTCAACGACATCCGCGGAAGTCGGTCAATATTATAGTGATCAGGAAGTAACACTTGGAAACTTGATGAAACTCGGGAAATGGGGCAGTAACATCGACGTCGAGGTTTTGAAAGCAGATAATCAACGGTTCACTCCAAAAGTCAACGGACGATGTTTTAACGATGGCACATTAATCAATCTCACTAAATCCATCATGCATAATATCCAATCAATTTTCTGCCTTTTCTCCAATGTCTCGTTATATTAATTTCCCTTTTGGAACGTCGAAAATCGGACTCTGAAAATTCTAAAATATCTACCAACGGAAACGCGACAAGGAGTGAAAAATCCCTCGTCGTTAGTTGTATCCTACTTTTACATTCCTCTATCTCAAGAATAAAAATAATGAATTAAACTGTTACATTTTTACAGAGCTGATCGATAGATATTTCACCGGAAGAGTCGTGTTGACATTTAGAATAGATTAGGGCAGCATTTACACTGAGCCCATAGAAGGGAAGAATAGCCGATACGTAGGTACTTGATTTTGTTTTACGGTTTTTTTTTTGTTTTTTTTTTTTTACGTTTTTATTGGATGCCCAGTGAGTTTGGCATCAGACAGAATGGTCTTCATGTATAATGAATCAGTGTTCTGAAGACACCAGTTGAATAACGATTTTGATGGCCCTCGCAGCGTAATGCAGTATGATTTTTGAACAACAACAGAAATCCTACTCGAACGTTTCCAAACCACCTCTTCACCTTCCCTTCAATGATTGATCTATGTTTCTGGAGTATTCTTAGCCCCAGCAGAGTACCAAAACCCTCCAGCGGCTTCTTCGAAGTGATACTTCCATGATGGATCCTGTTCAAAAAATAACAATTCACCATTAGAGGATAGGATCTACCTATCCCATTATTTCATCAAATTGACAACAAGTCCTTCATATTCATCAGTCGTTAAACGAGTGACCCCTTCAAGGAATAGCTACTTCTCGTATTGAATGTATGGGTTTAGACCCGCTGGCCCATGCAACTGCTTAGAGGAAAAAGTAATCTTCCTGACCAAAGCTTCAAGTGAAATCCTCTAATGTATTTAATCTCTTCCTCTAATGTATTTAATCTCATCTTATTAAGGATACCTAAGACCAAGGACTACCGGCTGCTGGCCGCCAGGCCATCCTCGATGGTCCTAAGTACAGATACAACACATACCTAATACTGCGATAGTAATAACAACTGGGCAGGAACAACTGAGAACACGCCTCAACATGGATTGTTTTTCTATGGGTTTGGGTTGATATAACCATTCAGCGATTTTGAAGAATCATCGACAAAAGGCACTGGAACGAGAAGTCACAGTAAGAAAAACAAACAGCAGCTCGAATCTCATCTAGTAACTCTCACGAAGGTCAGATTTTACCTTCTTCGATGTTCTAAAACAATGCAATCCTCGATCCATGTATTGAGAGCTATTATTCAGTATTATTGAGATAGAGCAACGCAATTGCGAACGACTCGCTTATAAAATAAACTACCTACACTACCTATAGCGATAAAAAGTGATGCAGGCAAAGAAAAAAATACACAAGAAATAATTGCCTTTAGGACGCTCTGTCACGACTAAGGCTTTGGCAATTTTTATTGTGATCAAACAATTTGGGTTGGTTATTCCTTGAATAATCAACCTATGTTTTCATGAAAAAGGTCAACCTCTCCAATTCGGCACAAAAAAATTTTCTGGGCGTTACAAGGTGTCTAGATCAAAAAAGTCAAATGTCCGTCCGCACCGTTTTTGGTAGTTGACAATTTTCTAAAAACCTGAAATTTTGGTAAGGGGTCCGTTCATGGCTTTAGTTGGTCCTCGTAACTTTTCGATCCGATCGGTCCAAATTTGGGCAAGGTAGGGGTCATAATGTGTTTTTAGAAAAAATGGATTTTCGAGATTTTTGTCGATCTAGGAGAGTGGGGTATCATTTGCCACTACATTTTGGACGTTGAATCCAATGAAATGAGTCCCTAGAACGATTGGCGCCCTCTGGACGAGGTTATGGGTCAAAATGGGTGCCTATCTACCCATCTCGAATCTGTGTTTTCGCGATTTCTGGTACCGAGGCGTATGGGGTATCATTTTCCACTAAATTTTGAACCCTGAATCGATTGGAATTGGTCCGGGACCCGCCACACCCACTGTTTCCCCCATTTTACATATGTTGAAGGAAAGAATCTCCATGCGCCTGGTCCGAGGAATAACCAACCCGTGTGTAAGAATTTGCATCATTTTTCATTTATCTCAACATCGTAAGGAAATTGTCTTCTACAGATTTCAATAGAGAAAATTAACAACCTAAACTGTAATTTTCTTGAACCACTTGAAAAAATATTTTCTTTGATCAATAATCCCGTATTTTGACATTATTTCCACGTCCATCACATACAAGTGTGCGAAAATATCAATGGGTAACCGATTTTATGTTTATTTTGGAAAGTGATAGAACCCAACCGTAGGCATAGTTAGAAATTGCTTCATCTCAGTTTCAACTGATCAAAATCTTTTATCGCTTAAATAAGTTAAGGGCCCCATTTCGGCGATCAAGGTCGCCAATGCAAGACTGGCAGGTAATTAAACAAGATTTTGTTTCAAGAAGTTTTATTATTTATTTTATCAATTTTTATTCCCACTTTTCGTATCTTTCAAATACAAAAATAGGCTTTCTTAAGACAAGGTAATGTGTCAGAAGAATAACGACCTTTAAGAACCAAGTAGATAGGTAATACATATACTGTCACTCAGAAACGAGAAAAATGGAATCGCGCGGGAGACTACCTGAGATAGCTACTGTGTGAGTGCGATACTAGCGTCGGAAGGTCTTTGGCGGGAAAGAGGCGAACCCGGTTGCCTCTGCATCTGGAGTCACAATTTTACCGACCTTCACTGATATCAAAAGAACCCTCTGCTGCTAAATTCGATTTTTTCGTATTATTTTAGCATTCTAAAAAATAAAAATAATAAAATGATTATTTATTTATTTATTAGGTAAGGGAATCGCACGGTAAGGCTTTGAAATAATGTTCGACAATGAATTTGGAAATGAATGGAAAGTAGAGTGTTGGCAACTCTGCCCCGCGTATTACCTCCCACCCATGGTTGAACTGCGCTATTAGGTGCCCCTTCCGCTATCACTTGACCTTCCTACACGTTTCGATATATCGATTTTTGAAAATGTATCGTTCTGGTGCACTTGGGTCCCCTTCTTCCCTCTGCGCCCGCCTAGTTTTTCCCCGTGCTTAAATACGCCCCCGAGTTAAATACACAACAGGGATGTTTTTTTCTTTCCAAATACGCCCCCGAGTTAAATACACAACAGGGATGTTTTTTTCTTTCCAAATACGCCCCCGAGTTAAATACACAACAAAATGTTCAAATATGTTGCAGAAAAAATGTTTTAGGTTATGTAACCTCCACTCCTAAATTCGAAATATCAAGGGAACTAAGTTTTTTCCTTCGATATATCGAATATATATCGAATCTAGTGATCTATATATCGAATCTAGTGATAACAGCGGGTGGGCACCTAATTGCGCAGTTTCACCCCCACCATTGGCAGTAGAGCGGGGTTTGTTTATGTATAATCATTCAAACTTCAAACCGTTGTATTTTGTACATTCGCATTAATTTGCTTGTGATTCGCTACTAGTTCTGATCGGTTATTTAGGTTCGTCGTTCGGCAGTTTGCAGTTGGACTCCTCTCGAAGCTGGAACCTGGAAGACGAACAGTCCGACGGGCGCCGGTCCACCAGCTATATTCTTCATTGCTTTTCGATATTCGTGAGTTTTTTTTCTGCTCAACTTCTTCTTTTTAGCATCGTCAGACAAATATCGCTGCAAGTCGGTCTACAATGGTTCATTTCACTCGCACGTGAACACGTACCACGTTCCCTTGCCACGGCTATATCAGGTGCTGCTGGATAAAAGATCGGCTAATTTCAGTAGCACTAACACTATTTATCCGTAAAAAACGCTGCAAATTCTTACACACGGGTTGGTTATTCCTCCTGGCGCATGGAGACTAATTTAAACCTCGGACCAAGCGCATGGAGATTCATTTCTTCAACAGAGGGAGTGGCGGGTCCCACCAATTGGACCAATTCCAAACGATTCAGGGTCCTAAAATTTAGTGGAAAATGATACCCCACACGCCTAGGTACCAGAAATCTGGAAACACACATTCAAAATGGGTAAATAGGCACCCATTTTGACCCATAGCCTCATCCAGAGGGCACCAATAGTTCCGAGACCCGTCTCATTGGATTCAGCGTCCTAAATTTAGTGAAAAATTTTACCCCACACCAGCCTAGGTACCAGAAATCTCGAAAACACATGTTCAAAATGGGCAATAGAAGCCATCTTGACCCATAACCTATTCCAGTGGGTGCCAATCGTTCTGGGACCCTTTTCATTGGATTCAGCGTCCAGAATTTAGTGGAAAATGATACCCCACACACCTAGATTGTTAAAAAATCTCAATAATCTATATTACGAAATTCATTTTTTGACCCCTACCCCACCCAAATTTGGTCCGATCGGATCGAAAAGTTTCGAGAACCAACTAGAGCCTGACCAAAATTTCAGATTGTTAGAAAAATGTCTACTACCAAAGTCGGCGTGGACGGCGGACGGACATTTGCTAATGTTGATCTACACCATGAAACGTCCAGAAAAATTTTTTGGGGCGAATCGGAGAGATTGACTTTATTGACTTCTTGCATGAAAACATAGGTTGATTATTCAAGGAATAACCAACCAAAACTACATTTGCAGTTAGTTCGATTGTTACGAATTCTTTTTGAGGGTACGGATGATTCAGGTGGAGAGCGTTGCTCATTTTGATTTTGATACGAAACGGTATTAAAATACGAGCTTGCTCATTTTTTCTCCAATCCCCTCCCTGTCGCCAAACCGCGATTCGAAGAATTGAGGTTGTAGAGACGAATTAAGGTTGGTAGACAAATCGGCAGAGACGGAAGGGATGGGGGGCTACAGAGAATAGTGCACAGTTCAAGTTCAGCGCATGGCGTACTTTGGTATATTGCGTCTACCTCATAAGTCTTGGCATAATTGGTGAGCTGTTGTATCTTTTCTTTTGGATTGCTGGTATACAAGTAGCCCACCTGTTTTCCATGTTTGGGTGTCACTCTCTCACTTATTCCCATCTATCAGGTCTATTCTAATTCAAGTCTGTCCATCCTGTAGTATGACTACTGACTCAAATATGGAGGTTCCTCAACTAACCTAAATATTGGTTACTGACATAATGAAGGCCCTGTGAAACAATCAGATATGACCTCTTCTTGACTCGTACTTATTCTAGACGTGTTGTGCCTACAACTAGAACTGGCCCTATGAAACATTCAGCTCTGGCCTACCGGTTACTCACACTACCTACTTGTTGTACAGGCATACAACATGAAGGAAGGCCTTGTAAAACGGTCCAAAGTTAGGAAATTAATGAAAACGCAACACCTTGTCAACATTTACCGGTTAAAGGAAACTTTCTCTCCAGAAAAATTCCCGAGTTCTTTTCCACATTCATGAGAAAACCACGAGTTTGGAATAATCAACCATAGTGGATGAATTTGTACCGTTTTCCTATGTTGGGTTGTATTTTTTTCCTCAGGATATTTTTGAAACCCCAAAGATACGCTTTCCTTCCCTGGTAGGGTTCACTTATAGTTATAGTGATAACATAATGTGGTATAATTTGTATCGTTTTAAATTGCATAAGTGTGTTCGCTTGATTTCAGAATATCCCCGGAAGAATCTCGTCATGGATAGAATCATTTGCGCCATTTGCCTTGATGCTGATCTTGGAGCAAGGATAGCTCAGAGTGTATCAGCTCTTCCTTGTGGACATGTGTTCCACTCGAATTGTGTTCAAGGATTATTCCTACACTCAGGAGTCTCGGCTGTCGCAAGATGCCCGACGTGCCGACAGGCTGCGAATAAGAAACAAGTACTGAAAATTTTTTTCAATTTAGCCGAATATTCGATTCCAGAAAGCGACGCAGAAGTCGGCGCAGCCGTCATAGAAAATCTGAAGAGGCAAATAGAACAATTAAAAGAAAGGATTCAGACGTCTCAAAAAACGTGTGCAGACAAAGAGAACCTCACCGCCCTCCTAAGGGAGAAGATACACAAATTGGAAGAAAAGTTGATGTCTTCTGAGTTGCAATGTTCAGCCCTCTCCCTCACAAGAGTAAAGCTCAATAAAAAGACAAAGGTGAGTCAATACGTGTAATCCCAAGTAAGGGCTACGGGGGTAGTGTAATTTCTCTCCTTTGATCAATTCGTGCCAATGCGCCTTCTATAATTTGAGGAGCTTTAACCTCACATTGCACTTTGGCCCCATTATTTTCCGTTCATCAACCTGACTAACAGTGAACATGACTGCCAAAAAAAAGCACTGGAATAAAAATTGATCGTCGATTTTTATTGAAAACGCTGCAAATTCTTTTGTGGGGGTTGGTTAGTCGTCGGACAAGCAGTATGGAGACTAATTCGAATCGATTCAGCGTCCAAAATTTAAACGAAAATCGTACCCCAAACGCCTAGATACCAGAAATCTCGAAAACACGCATTCAAAATGGATAGATGATACCCATCTTGACCCATAACCTCTTTCGATAGGTGCCGATTGTTCCTGGACCCATCTCATTGGATTCTGGGTCCAACATTTAGTGGAAAATATACCCCACAAGCCTAGATCGCCGAAAATCTCGAAGATCCATTATTCGAAGTACACAATTTGAACCCCACCCCACCCCTCCTTCCCAATTAATGCCAAAGACGGGAGAGTTGAATCGTATTATTTGTAAAAAATAGATGTCCTGAGACACATCTTCTCATTAAACGTTTCATGATGTTAAGATCAAAAAATCTGCAAATTCTTACACACGGGTTGGTTATTCCTCGAATGGGGGAAACAGTGGGTGTGGCGGGTCCCAGAACCATTCCAATCGATTCAGGGTCCAAAATTTAGTGAAATATGATACCCCACACGCCTAGGCACCAGAAATCCTGACACATAGAAAATGGGTGGATACATACCCATTTTGACCTATAACTTCTTCCGGTGGGTGCCAATCGTTCTGGGACACACATCATTGAATTCAGCGTCCAAAATTTAATGGAAAATGATACCCCACACGCCTAGGTGGCAGAAATCCCGAAAACACATAATCAAATTGGGTAATAAATACCCAATTTGACCCATAACTTCTTCCAGTGGGTGCCAATTGTTCTGGGACCCATTTTATTGGATTCAGCGTCCAAAGTTTAGTGGAAAATGACACCCTACTCTCCAAGGTAGCAGAAATCCCGAAAACACATATTCAAAATGGGTAATAAATACCCAACTTGACCCATAACTTCTTCCAGTAGGTGCCAATGGTTCTGGGACCCATTTTATTGGATTCAGCGTCCACAATTTAGTGGAAAATGACACCCCACTCGCCTAAATCACCCAAAATCTCGAAAATCCATTTTCAAAAAACCCCTACCCCCTCCAAATTTGGTCCGATCGGGCTGAAAAGTTTCTTGGACCCATCTCGGCTGGGAACAGACCCCTGACCCAAATTTCAGATTTTTAGAACATTTTCTACTACCAAAAACTGCGTGGACAATGGACGGCGTACGGCGGACGGCGGACGGACATTGACCTTTTTTGATCAGGACATCATGAAACGTCCAGAAAAAAATTTTGAGCCGAATCAGAGAGGTTGACCATTATCATGAAAACATAGGTTGATTATTCAAGGAATAACCAACCAAAACGCTGCGAATTCCTACACAGCCGTTGGTTATTGCTTGGAGCAAGATTATGTGGAAAACAGTGAGTGTGGAGTGTCCTGGACTCATTCTAATCGATTGTGCCACATTGCTTGCTTGCTGAACCGGTTGCGCGCATAAATACAATGAAGAAATTGGTTGAAGGATCAACTTTTCATGAAATTTTGGTTTTTATCCGTATCTGTAATAAAAAATTGGGGTTCCCATTTAAAATGAGAATGTTGGAGTCACTTGCGCAGGTGCGCAAATGTGATAGAGATCGTTGCAAAAAAATATGAAGGTTGGAAAAAAAAGTTTTCTTTAATCCCATTTGGGCGATTTTAGGAGGAAAGGGAAGGGGGGGGGGGCAACTCGTGGGACACCCTGTATAATAACTATTCTTATCAATTCCTTTATTTCACTCATTCCAATATTCTTTTTTTATCTTGGTAATGATTTGAAACTTTTCATTTCCAGGAAAAACGGCTTGGAAGGCGTGAAATAAGAAAACTACTTTCGTGTTTAATTAGTCCCCCTAATAAGCAAGAACATTTCCAAAAGGGACCAAACTTATAACTAGTTTCTAATCTTGAACAATTCTATGAAATATCTGTGGAAGAGTGCGTAGATATACGACAATCTTGAAAACCGAGGCGTGTGGGGTATCATTTTTCACTAAATTTTGAACGCTGAATCGATTAGAGTGAGTACGGGACACTCCATACTCACTGTATTCCCTATCGTCTTGCTCCAAGAAATAACCAACCACTTTTCATGCAAAAAGTCAATCTGTCCCATACGGCCCAAAAAAAATTTTTTTAGGACGTTTCAAAGTCCCTAGTCTAAAAGTCCCTTGACCATCCACGCGGACTCAGGTTGTAGAAAATTTTCGAAAAATCTAAAATTTGGGTCAGGGGTCCGTTCCCAGCTCTAGTTGGTCCTGGAAACTATTCAGCCCGATCAGACCAAATTAGTTCGGGGTAGGGGTCCAAATGTGTTTTTTGAAAACTGGATTTTCGAGATTTTAGGGGATGTGGGGTATCATTTTCCACTAAAGTTTGAACCCTGAATCGATTGGAATGGGTTTGGAACCCGCACCACCCACGGTTTCTCCGATTTGTTCTTCTCATGGTTTCAATTAAGCTATTTTCAATAGGCAAGAAGGAGCCCTTAAATCAAGAGAGCTCTGATAACTTTCCTGGCTTTGTTGTTGAGCCAGGAGGTAGATTTAGTGAGATTTTACATTAGTCGACGTTAATCGTTGTTACTTTTTTTCTAGGAATGTGAAGTGGCGCTTGATGAGAACATGAAGTTGAAAAAGCAGCTCGAATCGTGCAGAGCCATTGTCACTCTGACGAATACGTCCGTTGGTCCGCAGGAAGAGTTAGAAGCTCTTCAAGCTATGGAAAAGCAAGATCTTATGAAATTATTTCTAAACTGCAAGAGAGACTGTCATAAGTTGCTCAAGAAGTACTCAGCCCAGACGGTGTCGTTGAACAAAGCGGAAACCACGGTGAGGAAACTTGAGAGCCGAATAGTCGAATTGGAAGACATGATTTCGGTGTTGCAGCGAGTTAACGAGATATATAAAGGTGGGAATTGGAATGAAAGGAATGGAAACAGCGAAGGAGCGGTAGCTGTTTCTTCGCCTGTGCCTAGTCCGGCCCCTTCTGTTGGAAATGTCTCAACGGCTGGAATAAGCTCCGGATCATCAATTAGTTCCACATCCTCAGCAAGAGTGAGAGTCAACTGCGGCCGTACTTTATTGCCCTCAGCGCGCTCCATGCCTAGAAGCAACGCTGAAACCTTCGACGGCCTAGGTGGCCATTCTAGGTTGGATAATTTCCCGCGGGGCAAAATTGTGACTTCACGAGTGGCCCCTAAGAAAAGGAAATTGAATTGTTAATGGCCTACCTCGTGATACCATCCATTTATTGTTGTTTTTTTAATGTAACTTTTGTACTTATTTAAGATTTCGTGATCCATTTATTGTTGTTTTTTTAATGTAAGTTTTGTGCTTATTTAAGATTTTAAGATTTCATATAAGTGTTCTACAATCCCTTCTCTCTATTTAGCACTGCACTCATAAAAAAAAAACGTAGTGACAACTGTGAACAAAGAATCAAACATGATACCACAAAACCGATCCGCTCCTAAATGAATAATCAAGATGCTAAGTCTTCCATTACATTCCAATACAAGCCCTCACTAGAAGAAACCCCACAAACCATTCTACAAAACTTTGTTCTCATTTTTATTGGAAAGCGCATTATTCTTCGAGAGATCATAAACATAAATAATTCTAACAAAACTGGATTTTTTTCCCCCTTTTACAAAATTATTCAATGGTTTACAATTGGCTCTTTCCGTTTTGGTTGGCTTTTCCTTGAATAATCAACCTGTTTTCATGCAAAAAGCTTATTTCGCCGATTCGGCCCACTTTATTTATTTATTTTATTTTATTTTATTTTTTTTTTTTTTTTGCCTTTCTAAGTGTTGATGCAAATTTCTTTCCACCGTCTACGCCGTTTTCGGTAGTAGAAAATGTTCTAAATCATTTTAGCAATTTTGGTCAGGGACCCGTTTTCGGCTTTAGTTGGTCCTCGAAACTTTTCACCCCGATCAGACCAAAGGGGGTAGGGGTAGAAATGTGTATTTCAAAAAAGGGATTTTCGGCGACCTAGGCTTGTAGGGTATCATTTTCGACTAAATTTTGGATGCCAATCCAATGAGAGACATCCCTGAACAATTAGCGCCCACCGGAAGAGGTTATGGGTCAAACTGGGGCATCTATCTGCCTATTTAAAAGTGGGTTTCATTGATTTCTGGTACTTAGGCGCGAGGGGTATCATTTTCCACTAAATTTCGATATTTAAGATATTTACTGATTTCGGTATTTATAGACTAATATCGGTATTTTGATTCGATACCAAATACCAGTCCGCCAAATGCTCCTAAGCCAGATTTTCACTAATACCCTGTCACCGGTCGGGATACATAGGCTTTATAGGAGTTAATGAGCCAAATTTCACATAGGAGAGAGTATAATGGGCTTTTTTGGCTATGGACACTTGATCCTGCTCGTAAACCTACACATCAAAAATAAAAATGTTTCATGTTCAAAGCGAAGATAATTCTTTTAGTTTACACAAGGACATTTATCATTCCACAAAACGAGGGAGCCCTCCCCTCATTCCAACCCAGAACTGACTCGCACATGCGCAACCATGGTAGAAGGTGGGTGGTTGAACTCCAACTCAGGTCTGTCTGCGTCCTGCCCCGCTCAGATTGTTGAAAATGCCCTTATTTCCTAATGACATACATAACCTCCTCTTATCTTACCATATGTGAATGAAAACTGCGAACTTATATGATGAAAAATATACTTCGATGCATGCATTGAGCGCTGATCAGGTCAAAACAAGTAGAAATGTCCATTTTGGGGACCACAAAAAGTATTTAAATTTAAACGTAAGACAACGCTTTTACTGTCTTGCAGACTCGGACGCAGTATATCTCTTGAAGAAATTTTACGCTCAGAGGGAAATAGAGTGGATGCAACACTTTGATGTTCAAACAACTGGTTGCTGACAGGCAGCTTTTAGTTACCGGTCTGTCTCAAGTACACATGAAGTAAATACGAGTAACTCTATAGAAAGTACTGATGCTCTATCTTTGCCTGAAAGTAAACCTACGTTCGTAGTTTCTGCTTCTCGATTGCTTAGTGACTGCTTTTCGGCAGCCGGGTTTTCAAAAACAACTGGTCCTTGTCTCTCAGTAAGCTTTGCGGATACTCTCTTGGGGTTTTCCATATTGATCAACGCCAATCCCAATCCAACTCCAGTACCAAACATGACTGGCCACGCTGAACAAGTGAGTAATGTCCTATTTTATATCGCCGAGAGCAGATGGGAGCGGCGTAGTGACTAATAGCAGGAACAAACGGTATCATACTTTTGAATGAGAAGCCTCCTTGTAGGTTGGTACCAAATTGAAGAAGAGACAGGCCACAACCAACGAGGAACCCACAACCTTGAATGGTATTGAACTGTGAAATCCTAGTGGGCTCGTTATTTTCTCCAAATGTAAAGGAAACCTAGGAGGCAAAAAGGAACATGATTGTCATAATCACTTACCTACGCAATACGCCCCTTCTTGTATCGCCCTAGCCCATTCGTCATTAATTATTTTGACCATTTTTCACTTAGAGAAAATTGAGATTAAAAAAAAAAAAATCCGAAGAGATAGCAGGCTCAAAGGTAGCAAAGGACTCTCAAAGGTATACTGTAGCTAAGGTGGAAGCATGTTACCAACCAAACGACATGAGTTAACTAGGTGTATATTTTTAGAGGAAACTTGAATGAATCTTTTCAAGTACATAACGTAAATTGTCTGGCCCCAAGCTAGAAAGACGCTGCGGATTATTCCATATAAACTAAGACTGTTTGCGATGGTTGGTCAAAACGCTGAAAATTCATTAACGGGGGTTGGTTATTCTTCTGACTTGGGTCAGGGGAGCATGGGAGGAGACTCATTTCAATCGATTCAGAATCCAAAATTAAATAGGAAATGATACCCCACATGCCTAGGTAACAAAAATATCGAAAACTAATTTTTAAAATAGGCAGATAAATGCCCATTGAACTTTATTTATAGGGTAAAATCTTATTCTTTGAAATTTATTTTTATTAATAAATGGTAAAATGATAATAATTATGATTGAAGCAATTATAGCAATCACTCCTCCCAATTTATTGGGGATTGATCGTAAAATTGCGTAAGCAAATAAAAAATATCATTCTGGTTGGATGTGTACTGGGGTAACTATAGGATTTGCTGGAATAAAATTTTCAGGGTCTCCTAATATTTGAGGTTCCCATAAATTTAATATAATAAATATAAATATTGTTATAAAAATATGAACTAAAACTTTATTAATAAGAATGATAAGAACAATATCCCTAATCTTTATCAGAAAAATAATTATTCAAGATTAGGGATAACCCCCTTTAAAAGAGGAGAAACCCTCTTTTTGAGAAAGATTTTTAATTTAGAAAATATATCAATTACAATTATAATTGTAGTATATTTATTCTATACAATAATTGTTTCAACCCATCTAGTAAATATTTTTGAGGGACCAATACGGAAAAAAATATAAATGAACAAACCTATTCGAAAAACTCAACCAATAATTAAAATTTGACCCATTACATCCTCCGGTGGGCGCCAATCGTTCCGGGACCCACCATTCAGCATCAAGATTTAGTCGAAAATGGTACTCTACACGCCGAAAATCCCATTTCGAAATACACATTTCGACCCCTACCCCCTTCAAATTTGGTCCGATCGGGCTGAAAAGTTTCGAGGACCAACTAAAGACAGAAACGGGTCCCTGACCAAAATTTCAGATTTTTATAAAGTTTTCTGCTACTAAAAACGACGTGGACGGCGGACGGACGTTTTCATATTTTGGTTGGTTATTCCTTGAATAATCAACCTATGTTTTCATGCAAATGGTCAACCTCTCCGATTCGGCTCAAAATTTGTTTTCTGGACGTTTCATGGTGTCTAGATCCGTCCGCCGTCCACGCCGTTTTTGGTAGTAGAAAATTTTCTAAAAATCTGAAATTTGGGTCAGGGGTCTGTTCCCGGCCTAGGACGGTCCTCCAAGCTTTTCAGCTCGATCGGACCAAATTTGGGCGGGGTAGGGGTCAAAATGTGTTTTTTGAAAAATGAATTTTGAGATTTTGGGCGATCTAGGCGAGTGGGATGTCATTTTCCACTAAATTTTGGACGCTGAATCCAATGAAATGGGTCCCAGAACGATCGGCACCCACTGGAAGAAGTTATGGGTCAAATTGGGTATATATTACCCATTTTGAATATGTGTTTTTGAGATTTCTGGAACCTAGGCGTATGGGGTATCATTTTCCGCTAAATCATAGAACCTGAATCCAATGAAGTGGGTCCCAGGACGTCTGGCACCCACTGGAAGAAGTTATGGGTCAAATTGGGTATATATTACCCATTTTGAATATGCGTTTTCGAGATTTCCGGTACCTGGGCATGTGGGGTATCATTTTCCACTAAATTTTGGATCCTGAATCGATTGGAATGGGTTTCCCATTTCCGCCATGTTTTAAATAAGTTTCCATGCGCCCGGTCTGACGAATAACCAACCCCTGTGTAAGAATTTGCAGCGTTTTTGATCTAGACATCATGAAACGCCCAGAAAAATGTCTGGGGGCGAATCGGAGAGGTTGACTTTCTGCATTAAAACATGAGTTGATTATAACGAATAACCAACCAAAACCCATCTCAATCGATCGAACGTCTAAATTCTACTTAGTGTAGAATGATACTAAGTATGAAGTCTTTAAACATATAAGACCCCCAAAATCATCATAAACTCATGTGAGCCATAAATTCGTTAGGAAATAAAAAATTGTCAGGTAATAAAAATCAAGTATAACAATGTTTTATTTCCAGGTAAAATAAACAGCTTTCAATCGAGGAGAGCACTTAATGTTATCACCACAATTATTTAACTTAAACATCCAATAACACGTTACACAAAGTGAACAAAAAAGTAAAATTTAGAACAGAACATGTTACGGTGGGAAGGTACGCGTCATTTGTTATTGCTGACCGTAAATAACACGAAGAAACTATCGGAGTCATCTAGAACTGGAGGTTTTGTGCGGAAGATCGTACCTACACGAATCTTGATACTCACCAGGATTGGTGAAGTTTATGTAGGAAGTCGGCGGCCTTCATGGTTATGTTGAGAGCGGGGTGGACTTCTCGTAGACCTGCTTCCCCCATGAAGCTCAAACCACAAAGTCCTTTTACAAAAAAAAGACCAGCGATGAAATCGACGAGAAATATTTTAGAAGAGAAACGATGAAATGACATTCCAAGAAGGCAACATTACCCAAGTAACTGTGAAGGGGATCAGGCGGGACGTCTCGGACTTTTGAAAAACCTCCCATTCCTCGGAATTCTTTCGGTGATTGTGCGGACATTATATACCTCCTATTCTCTTTGAAATTCACTTTATCGTAGAATTCTAACATCTGAAACAAATAGCCGTCATATATGAGTAATGCTGATGAATCAGAAAATATGATGAATATTTGATGAACTTTCCCTCGGCATGTTCAAACGTTTTTACATTCTGAAAGACAGCAGGAGATTAGGAATCTCTCTACAGCTCTTTAAAGGACTCAGCGCTACTAGTGACAGTAGGAGGAAGTTCATCCTGCCCCACCAACATCGATTACTCACATCAGCTGTATCAACACGCGCTACCTTACTCGTCATAGTCAATCTCGTATAAGAATTTTGTCTGTGATTTTTGTTAAAATGCCTGTAGAAAATGGATGGGTAATTTCCTCACAGAATGGACATGGGGTGAACTTTTTCCCACTGCCATCAGGAGCGCTAAAACCGCGACACTAAAAAGTTGTAGTGAGACTCATAAAATGTTTGAATGCCACAAATGGTTACTACTCGTTGATACATTAACTAAGACATGAGAAGTTGCTAACAGCTACATGGAGAGTACCTTCAAAGTCGCTCCGACCCAAAAAGAGTAGCAGGTATCTTCTTGTTTATTGGGTCTACCTTGAAAGCCAGACTCTTGCCGCATGATAGCCCATCTGCGAAGACCATCAACCTAGAATAGGGTTCATGAAATAGAATTAGTCACCTTATTAGCAACATATTAATTAATTATTTATCATTCGATGGATTGGAACCTATTTTGGTTGGTTATTCCTTGAATAATCAACCTATGTTTTCATGCAAATGGTCAACCTCTCCGATTCGGCTGAAAATTTTTTTCTGGACGTTTCATGATGTCTAGATCAAAAAACGCTGCAAATTCTTACACAGGGGTTGGTTATTCCTTGGACCAGGCGTATGGAGACTCATTTCATAAACATGGGGAAAACAGTGGGTTCGGCGGGTCCCAGACCCATTCCAATCGATTCAGGATCCAAAATTTAGTAGAAAATGATACCCCACACGCCCAGATGCCGGAAATCTCGAAAACGCATATTCAAAATGGGTAATATATACCCAATTTGACCCATAACTTCTTCCAGTGGGTGCCAATCGTTCCGGGACCCATTTTATTGGATTCAGCGTTCAAAATTTAGTGGAAAATGACACCCTACTCGCCTAGGTAGCAGAAATCCCGAAAACACATATTCAAGATGGGTGTATCTATGGGGCACTACGACACTAATTTACTAATATAATATTGAGAAAACGTAGGTAATTTAGAAGGCTATAATAATTGTATTAAATTGAATTGAATGGTACGAATAAAAAGCTCGGACAGTAAAAAGAATTGTAGGCAACTGCTCAAAATTGGTTGCTAAGTTTAACAGCTGGTTATAAACAACAGGATATGACGATGTGTTTTGTTTGTCTATTCGGCTGAAGTCACCCACATGGGTAATAAATACCCAATTTGACCCATTACTTCTTCCAGTGGGTGCCAATTGTTCTGGGACACATTTTATTGGATTCAGCGTCCAAAATTTAGTGGAAAATGACACCCCACTCGCCTAAATCACCCAAAATCTCGAAAATCCATTTTTCAAAATCACATTTTGACCCCTACCCCCTCCAAATTTGGTCCGATCGGGCTGAAAAGTTTCGAGGACCCATCTCGGCTGGGAACAGACCCCTGACCCAAATTTCAGATTTTTAGAACATTTTCTACTACCAAAAACGGCGTGGACAATGGACGGCGTACGGCGGACGGCGTACGGCGGACGGCGGACGGACATTGACCTTTTTTGATCAGGACATCATGAAACGTCCAGAAAAAAATTTTGAGCCGAATCGGAGAGGTTGACCATTATTATGAAAACATAGGTTGATTATTCAAGGAATAACCAACCAAAATGGGTAATATATACCCAATTTGACCCATAACTTCTTCCAGTGGCTGCCGATCGTTCTAGGACCCATTTCATTGGATTCAGCGTCCAAAATTTAGTGGAAAATGATACCCCACTCGCCTAGATCGCCCAAAATCTCGTAAATTTATTTTTCAAAAAACACATTTTGACCCCTACCCCGCCCAAATTTGGTCCGATCGGGCTGAAAAGCTTGGAGGACCGTCCTAGGCCGGGAACAGACCCCTGACCCAAATTTCAGATTTTTAGAAAATTTTCTACTACCAAAAACAGCGTGGACGGCGGACGGCGTACGGGGTACGGCGTACGGACATCGACCTTTTTTGATCAGGACATCATGAAACGTCCAGAAAAAAATTTTGAGCCGAATCGGAGAGGTTGACCATTTGCATGAAAACATAGGTTGATTATTCAAGGAATAACCAACCAAAAGGTCAATGTCCGTCCGCCGTCCACGCCGTTTTTGGTAGTAGAAAATTTTCTAAAAATCTGAAATTTGGGTCAGGGGTCTGTTCCCGGCCTAGGACGGTCCTCCAAGCTTTTCAGCCCGATCGGACCAAATTTGGGCGCGGTAGGGGTCAAAATGTGTTTTTTGAAAAATGGATTTTCGAGATTTTGGGCGATCTAGGCGAGTGGGGTATCATTTTCCACTAAATTTTGGACGCTAAATCAAATGAAATGGGTCCCAGAACGATCGACACCCACTGGAAGAAGTTATGGGTCAAATTGGGTATATATTACCCATTTTAAATATGTGTTTATGAGATTTCTGGTACCTGGGCGTGTGGGGTATCATTTTCCACTAAATTTTGGACCCTGAATCGATTGGATTGGGTCAGGGACCCGCCACACCCACTGTTTCCCCCATTTCATCCATGTTGAAGAAATGAGTCTTCATTCGCCTGGTCTGAGGAATAACCAACCCGTGTGTAAGAATTTGCAGCGTTTTTTCATTATTAAAACTGAAATATGGTTAAATCCTACAAAGTAAAATAAATTTTTTTCATTACATTCCAAAAACGCAGCAATTTTTTCAACAATAGTTGGTTATTCCTTAAAGGAAGGGGTATTGGGAAAACAGTGAGTGTGGTGTGTCCCGGACTATATCAGATCGATTCAGCGTCCAATATTTAGTTGAAAATAATACCCCATACGCCTAGATCGCCGAAAATCCACTTTAGACATTTTGACCCCTACCCCGAACTAATTTGGTTCGATCGGGCTGAAAAGTTTCGAGGACTAACTAGAGCCGGGAACGGACCGCTGACCCAAATTTCAGATTTTTAGAAAATTGTCCACCAAAGCCGGCGTGGACGGCGGAAGGACATTTTCCCCAGTGTGCAAGTGTATATTTATTTGAAAGTGTGTAATATGTTTAGATGAATGCTTAGAGGTGGGAAATGTGATAATAGGACTAGTCTATGTATGTGTCGCTGGTTGGGGGACCCTGCCAGTCTTCGGGGAGTCAGCAGACTGTTAGGCTTTTATTAAAATTCTTGCTTTTAATTTTGTGTCTCTAGCACATGGGTTTTAATTGATTTTTTAAATTTATTTCCAGGGCTGTCGGCTCTCCTAGGCTAGCAACACCCTACAGAACGGGACTCAGGAGAGCCACTTTAGGAAGGGTGGGCTCGGCAGGCTGGCATGGATTTTCCCCCTCCCTACCGGCTGGGTGTGATCTGGGTTGGTCTACAATTATTGTTGCCGGAAGGAGAAATAACAAGTTCTCTCTTCCCACTAGGTCTCTAAGTAGTGATACAGCTTCTGTGATATTTATGTTTTGTGATTTTAAATGCAAGGGATTTACCTGTGATATTTCTGTTTAAGCTAGTTAACGTTAAACTTTAGGTTTTTATCCAGGTACGGGAGGAATATTGAGTACTCGCCCTACCTAAAGCGTTCTAGCAAGAGACTCCCTTGCAGGACTGTGGAGACACACACGAGTGGGTGAAGAAAAATGCCAGTGCGGAGGACACAGGTGGGGTCCTTCCTGAATTGGTACCTCTATAAAATGCCTGTAAGTTCAGTGATGCCAAGTGGCAAGGCGAGTGAGTGCCGCCACAAAAGCACTAAGTCCCAAAAACTCCACAGCCCACCTACGCCCTTCAGCTTGGGGGCGGGGCAGCCTGTTGTACGGGGGAAGCCATAGAGCCTATGGAGCAGGACTCCCCAATATGATCAGACGCTGAAAATCAGGGAAGACTGTCATGGGCCACACGGCCTCGGAAACAGTCTAGCGTAGGTACAACAGGACGGAAGGACATTTTCATATAGACACCTTGAAACGCCCAGAAATACATTTTGGGCCGAATCAAAGAGATTGACTTTTTGCATGAAAACAGATTGTTATTCAAGGAATAACCAACCAAAACACATTTTTACCCATACTCTCCCCAAATTTGGATGCCGATCAAGCTGAAAAGTCTCGAGGACAAACTAAAGCTGGAAAGAGGTCCGGCGGACGGACATTTTGTCTTGTTTGATCCGAAACACATGAAACGAGTACAAAATTATTTCAGGGCCGATCGGAAAGGATATCCCCCCGCCTTCCTCCCATGACCTTGGGATCTTGACATAAGATTCGAGGAATAATCAACGATCAACTCGCATCCAATTTGAAGATCACAAAGAGTGAAGTTTGGGAGAATTGATAAAGCTCAATCTTCTTTATCAACTTCAATTGCTGCGTCCTTAGTTCACGAATGTCTCAGCCGGCGCTGGGTGTCAGGTATCATTTTGGATAGTTGCAAACGCTTACAGGATTGAAATACAGCCTAAAATGCAATTTAAAGAGCTCTGATATTTCAGAAAGGAAAATAGTTCAAATTCGATGAGCCCGTAAGTTTATAAATCATAGCAGATACGTAGAATCCTCTTCTTATACTAGTAATAGAACTGATCAAGTGAACGAATATTTTCATTATTCACGAAACAGACCTGTTTCTCAGTCAGAGTCTCCTTTAACTTATCCATCAAAACTAGGGAAGCAACGGCGCAGTAGGTCACTCCACCATGTGATTCTAAATCTGGCCCTTGACCAAAACCATTGTCGTAGGACTGCAACAAAAATGAATTCCGTAGAATCGGAAACATAATCATGATTTACGTTAATATCCACAGGCATCAGTTAGGTCTATGCAGGTCATTATTACGTCATCAACGATAAAAAGCCACGTCTGCAGCTTTTTATGGCCATTCATTTCAAATTCGTTAAGAATGATCAAAACTGACTTTAGAATAAGGAGAGAATGAGGTGATCCCTACGTTCAAGTGGAGTCATGAGACAACTAAGGTTAGGAGCGAAGCCATAAGAATATCAAATATTCTGATCACTCATGGAATTTGATTTATTAGTGATCAGAGGACTGAATCGAACTGAACCAACGTCCAACCTGTACCTAGGAGCAAACCATACGAGCTAAATGCCAATACACCTAATACGTCAGTGAACAAATATAATTAAGGAATTAATAGATATTTATGCAGCAAACAAATAAAATTAAAAAGTAATTATCATTTTAAGAGTAAAATATAACATTCACAAGTTGATTTTGAGCGAGTGGCAATAAAAATTGTCTAATTTAGGCCCTGAAGATTTAGAATAATTCAAATGACAACTACAACATAGAAGGACCATTGTTTTAGTTGAATTCCATGGAACTTACGAAACTATTACGAATGTAACTGAGAGTCTTTTCCATGTCCATCCCCGACCAATCTTGTAGGATGTAACACACACAGGAAGCGCAATATACGAACCGCATGTCATTTTCACTGCCCATCAACGTGGCTGCAAAACTGGAAAAGGATTGGCGGAGTTGTAGGAAGAAGAGAATTGGAGGATTGCTGGAGAAATCATCTTCAATGAAGTAACACATTTAAGGAGAGACTGCTTAGTACATTTGGGTAGGTTGGTTCATCGAAGGTGATTAACTCAGCAGGCCAAAACAACGGAAAACCCCTCGACAGCAATCATATCCTACGTTTTACCTACCTTCCATCATCTTGCTGAAGGGCAGCGACTCCTTTGATGACGGCACTCTTGTTGACTCGAGACAAATCATCTCCAAGAATGATGAGAGATGCTAACCCGGTGTAAGTCATAGCGAGATGTCCGTTGGCGTACATCGAATTGCAATTGACAACGGAGCCATTTTCCATTGTCACAAAAGTGTCAGTTCCTTGAAAACCGCATTTACTGCAGTCACCATCTATAACAAGGGTGACCAATTGATGGACACTTTTTCAATGAAAAACTCAACTGCCAAGAAAAAGAAAGAACTTTCCAGCTAACTAAAACAACAGAGACGACATCCTGAGAATGTATCAACTATATTCTATATTTACGCTATCACACCTCAAATCGTCATCAACTTTGTTGGCGCTTTAGGATCTCGGAAGCTGAACAGTTATGGCGTTGAGTTTAGATGCTCATGTTGTGACCTTGATTGCAGCCATTTTCACGTTCAACTACCTGTACCCTAGGAGGTAGTGCAGGTTAGAAATTGATAAAGTACGCGTCTAGTCGTACTACTTGTCCAGTCTGGTGGTCCCTGCGATACGGGTTGTTTAAAGAAAAACGCTGCAAACTCTTCCACAATAGTTGGTTGTTCCATGGAGCCAACAGTGAATGTGACATACTCTAAACGATTCAGCTTCCAACATTTATTGGAGAGTGATACCCTAGAGGCCTAGTACCCAAGAATCTTGAAAACCTAATTCCAAATAGGTAGGTAGGTACTCATTTTGACCCAGACCCACTTCCGGTGGGCGCCAATTGGTTCGGGAGCTGTCCCATTCGATTCAGCGGCCAAATTTTAGTGGAAGAAGATACCCCACATGGGCTGAACAGTTTCGAGGACGACTAGAGCCAGAAACAGCGTGGACAGCGGACGGACTCTTGTCTTTCGGTCGGTTATATGGCCTCAAAACAATAGCCCGGGCAAATCAAATTTGGGGAGAGGGGTCAAAATGTGTTTTTCAAAAAATGGATTATTGAGCTTTTCGGCGATCTGGGATTGTGGAGTACCATTTTTCACTAAATTTTGGACTCTATCTAATGGGACGGTTCCAAACACGGAATGAGTCACATCTCCCATTTTCTCAAAGCTCCTGGTCCTGAGGAATAACCAACCCCTATGAAAGAATTTACAGCGGACATCGTGAAAAGTATACTCACAAATTCTGGGGCCAATCGAAGAGGACCTTTGGCATGTTTATATAGGTTAATTACTCAATGGGTTATTCCTTGAAAGCGAGCAAATCGGTTTGCTTTTAGAGGAACAAAGCCCACGATTCATTCGGAATGTTCGTAGTTTTTCAGCTCTAACTATCAAAACACTAATGAAAATAGAAATAAGACTACTCCGTACTATCCTTATTAAGCAAGTCAGCCCTATTTTCCACCTAGCAGTAGCCGAGGTACGTAAGTTTACGGTTACATAGGAAATACACAGGGGTTGGTTATTCGTCAGACCAGGCGCATGGAAACTTACGCATAAAAACATGGGGGAAATGGGGAAAACGGTGGGTGCGGCGGGTCCCAGACCCATTCCAATCGATTCAGGATCCATGATTTAGTGGAAAATGATACCCCAAAGGCCCAGGTACCAGAAATCTCATAAACACATATTCAAAATGGGTAATATATACCCAATTTGACCCATAACTTCTTCCAGTGGGTGCCAGTCGTCCTGGGACCCACTTCATTGGATTCAGCTTCCAAGATTTAGGCGGAAAATGATACCCCACACGCCTAGGTTCCAGAAATCTCAAAAACACATATACAAAATGGGTAATATATACCCAATTTGACCCATAACTTCTTCCAGTGGGTGCCGATCGTTCTGAGACCCATTTCATTGTATTCAGTGTCCAAAATTTAGTGGAAAATGATACCCCACTCGCCTAGATCGCCCAAAATCTCGAAAATTCATTTTTCAAAAAACACATTTTGACCCCTACCCCGCCCAAATTTGGTTCGATCGGGCTGAAAAGTTTGGAGGACCGTCCTAGGCCGGGAACAGACCCCTGACCAAAATTTCAGATTTTGGAGAAAGAAGTAGAAAATTTTCTACTACCAAAAACGGCGTGGACGGCGTACGGCGGACGGACATTGACCTTTTGGTTGGTTATTCCTTGAATAATCAACCTATGTTTTCATGCAAATGGTCAACCTCTCCGATTCGGCTCAAAATTTTTTTCTGGACGTTTCATAGTGTCTAGATCAAAAAAGGTCAATGTCCGTCCGCCGTCCACGCCGTTTTTGGTAGTAGAAAATTTTCTAAAAATCTGAAATTTGGGTCAAAGGTCTGTAACCGGCCTGGGACGGTCCTCCAAGCTTTTCAGCCCGATCGGACCAAATTTGGGTGGGGTAGGGGTCAAAATGTGTTTTTTGAAAAATGGATTTTCGAGATTTTGGGCGATCTAGGCGAGTGGGGTATCATTTTCCACTAAATTTTGGACGCTGAATCAAATGAAATGGGTCTCAGGACGATTGGCACTCACTGGAAGAAGTTATGGGTCAAATTGGGTATATATTACCCATTTTGAATATGTGTTTTTGAGATTTCTGGAACCTAGGAGTGTGGGGTATCATTTTCCGCTAAATCTTGGAAGCTGAATCCAATGAAGTGGGTCTCAGGACGATTGGCACCCACTGGAAGAAGTTATGGGTCAAATTGGGTATATATTACTCATTTTGAATATGTGTTTATGAGATTTCTGGTACCTGGGCCTTTGGGGTATCATTTTCCACTAAATCATGGACACTGAATCGATTGGAATGGGTCTGGGACCCGCCGCACCCACCGTTTTCCCCATTTCCCCCATGTTTTTATGCGTAAGTTTCCATGCGCCTGGTCTGACGAATAACCAACCCCTGTGTAAGAATTTGCAGCGTTTTTGATCTAGACACCATGAAACGTCCAGAAAAAAAATTTGAGCCGAATCGGAGAGGTTGACCATTTGCATGAAAACATAGGTTGATTATTCAAGGAATAACCAACCAAAATGATACGGATGACGGTTTATTGATATCCACATACGTGTTGGTGTGAATATAACTAGTTCCATATTTTACATTTTTGAATCAAAATTCTTCCCTAATGTCCCAAAAATCAGCCCGAATTAGAAACCGTTCTACTTATAGAGAATTTTCAAAATTTATTGGACCTTGGAAAGTGGGCGTTCGAATTCTCGGTAGCGTGTCAACAGACAAGACTCGTAGGTTGTAAAAAAATAACATAATAATAATTATTATTATTTCAATGGACTGACCTTCGCTGGGGTGCACTTGAAGGCCATAAATCCAATCGCATATAGACTTCTTAGACGCTTCGTTGATATCTTCGAGGGATTCAAGAACGTCGAGCCCAGATATACAAAAGAAGGCAATGCTGAGTCTGCAAAGTAGTTGTAGAAGAATTTATAGAAGGTTACATTATAAGTAGTACGTGTAGACTAATGTCGTCTAGAAATCTACAAAACGATATGTGCGCACCCTTTCAAATAGACATGTCTTCCAACAAGGGCAGCAAAATATTGAAACTTCTGTGGGTTAAGAACCTGGAGACGCGGGTTATTTAGTCTGAGATTCAAAAATAAAACCTATTTGAAAAATAGGGAATTCGCCAACCGATTCAGCGGCGAAGAAGTTTTACTTTGATACCACAAGGGTCTTTGACAGAAGCTTGCAGAACTGAGTGAGCTAAAATAAACACATTGGAAATTCTCCTCACCTAGTTGAATCCAGGAGAAACAGAAATCCTGGTATAAATTTGAGATGCCGCTTGAAATAGTCGATATGTTTCTGCTTCTCCAAGACAGCTTCTTCGGGGTCCATCACCACTGAAAACGTATGCTCAATCTGAAAAGAAACGGTTCCTATGAGATATAAAATATGAGAAAATATAAAATTTTGACTTCTCCTTTGTCCCTTTCAAAGTATCAAATAGGCGAGTGCGGCGAAGATCTGCCCCTGCGTCAATATGCGCGGTTCTATTTAATTCTTCAAAAACAAAAACTGTCCGGCTCTGTGAAGAAGTGCCTCACAGACGTAATATTCCAGATAACGCTACCCTGCCTGAGCACAAGTTGGTGCAAGCAAAAAGGCTACAGCTCTGCACAAAGGCTTCATCTCCGCGGTAGTTGTCATGAAGTGAAGAACATGTTCACCCCCAAAGGCCCGGCAATAACCGTGAAGCGCATTTATTCAGTTTCACGAGCAAATTACCAAACAATATTTTTGTAAACATTTAGACGGCCGGGCGGACCAACCGCCTACAGGCGACCAACGAGTAGTACCGTCAGTTGTATTCCGGCCTCCATCGCCTAACCAAATCCTCAAGCCTTTCTCAAAATAACCCAGCATTTTAGTATGAATTGGGAGTTAGGAAGCCACTGTGGTATAGAAAACTAACTGCAGTTAGACTAAGTTCTCACCTTCTTCAACGTCTGGCCGGAAGAACGTAAAAGCATGCAGAACTACACTTAACTGAGTTCGAAAAATATTAAGCCACTCCACGAATCTTGATAATGGATCACATTATCTGAGATTAATTTCGAAATATACAGATTAGAACCAAAATAGTAAAGTAAACAAAACCCTAGCTGTGTAGTCGTCGACGACTCCGCCTGACTTGTTCAAAATTTCAACAGACAAATAATGATGAAGATGAAGTAGGTTTTTGACAAACTGAGTCAGAAACCGACGACATGGGCAAGATGGGACAAAAAACGCACACTACAATTTCTCATATCGACCGTTTTTCGTGACGGACACAAACTGTTTCTTTCTCATGAATTCCTTTTCCTCTCAAAACACAAAACCTGTAGATTTCTTAGATTTTTTTTTAAGGTAAGTAATATTTGCAAGTGCGCGGGGGTAAGGTTTAATATGTATAAAGAATTTGAGCATTTCAGGCCAAGAAAGGTTTTTAGACATTTTTTCTATCTAGGGAAACGTTTATGTTGGCCAAAATGTTTCCACTCAGCTGATCCTCTCTCATTGTTTCTTGTTGTTGTGTTGTTTATATCAAGTTATCGTCTTACTTCGTCTAAAATCGGAATTAACTGGTCTAGTAGCTCATGTATATACATTTTCCTTGGCTTTAAACATTTTAGTGTGCGGTATACTCTGAAAAATGTCCATTGAAAAAAGGAGATTCGAGTGCACTGCGCTCCCTAAAGGCTGGCAGAGGGAAGAGATCGTACGTAAAACCGGCCTCTCTGCTGGGAAAGTTGACGTTTGTTATTACAGGTAGGTTGCATTCTTTCGAGTGATTTAAATTTAAGTACGTCAAGCTAATGAAGATTACCGTGTAAAAATCAGTGCTGTTGCGAATTGTAAATTGTACATGATTTAATGATGTTAGGGATCGACTTCGTAATGTAAAGCCGCGTACACACTTGTAACAAACTCCCGTTCCGATCCCCGTTCCGTTCCGATTGCAGGTACGGGGCGGCAAAATATCAAAGGAAAGACGATCGGAGGAACGGAACGGAGCTCGATCGGTCTGTTGGCGGTTTTCCCCTCCGCATCAAAGGAATGTTCGGAACGGGCTGAACCTAGTGTGGACGGGGTGTCGTTCGCTCCCCCGAACGTTCTCCCGTTCCTAGCGAAAAATGTCTCCATATTTAGAATATTTAGAATTGTCAAAATTCTGCGAAATACAAATATTGGTTTCCACAGTGCAGTTCTCTGAATTCCCCTTCCCCGCTCGTCAACCCCCTTCTCGATGTTCTGCTAACTTCCATTTTTGGTCATTCGTTTGCTGTCGCGATGGAGTGGTCTCAGGAAGAAACTCTGGAGTTTATTGAGCATTATTTTATTAAATTTTTGGGCCTATTTTCTGAAGCAAAAACTCGAAATCTGAGGGATGCATCCGAGTGAAATTTTTGTAAAGCCCGCTGACCCCCTGAAATTGAGTTCAGCCAACAGACTGTTCCCACTAGATTGTCCCCGCTTTGCATAAAAATTTGTCGTTCACCAACGCCCTTTTTTCCTATTTCTTCGCAAAATCGCATCGATCACAATGTAAGCAGCTGCGGCAACTTGTTGACGAGAAGCCATGACTGAGCGGTTGAGGAGGAGCGGTTGATTCTCCCGATCGCCCGATTCGGAACGGAACGAGGTTTGGAGCGCTGTGATGTTACGACGAAAAGTTCGTTGAAATGTTCGGAACGGAGGAACGGAACGGGGATCGGTACGGGAGTTTGTTACAAGTGTGTACGCGGCTTAAGAGGTATCTCTCCGCCATGGGAGTTCTTCCATGTCTCCGCTATGTATGTCCACTCTATGGATCAGGATATTTCCTATAATGTGCTGCTGATAGTGCTGAGTGGTGTTATACACATTCAGCCTCACGTACTTCTATTTCGCCAATTAAGGCAGTAGGGTGTCTCAAATAATAATGCTCCTTACTTTACAAAAATAATCTAGTATGTACAATGAAGCAACACTAGTAGGACCACACCATTATGCGTCCCCTCGTTCTTTCCTATGGGGGGTGGGACGACATCGCTGTTTCTTTGAAATTCTCCCTGGTTTACCTGTACACCTTCAAGTCGCCGTGAAGGATAAGAAAACAGGTTTTCTACTCCCACACTGTTGTGAATTATTTTACTCGTATTTTCGGGACCGAATGTATTTCGTTGGAGGGCGTAGTTTTGTTTGTTCTGTGTGTGCATGTCTCATCCCAGTGCTGCCTTGTGACTCACTGTTCGTTAAATAGAACTGGATTTTGGAAGAGGATTTGAAGTTTGCCAACTTCTTCTATATACTTTGTATTTTCGGTACTGGTTGTTCGTGTATTTCAAACAAATTAGAAATATCAGATTCCTTAAAAAATTGGCATATTAGATGGTTTCGATCTTTCAGGAAAAACCGAAAAGAATCGTACTAATTTTCATAAATGAATATTCGATTTCCAGAATTGAATATTTGAACGAGTTAGTGCATTATTACCTACCTTCTTGACAGAAACTTCTAATGACTTCATAAATATGTACCAAATTAAATGTTATACTTTTTTCAGATTACTTACTGCCTTTTCTTGAAAAAATCGATTTCTTCGAGAATTGATACTTTTTCCATCGAGTACGGATTGTAACCAGATCAATATGTATAAAATAACTGATAAATGTGCTAAATTTTTATATTATACTAAATTTTCCGACAATTCTAGGGCTGAATACTAAGCAGTCTGTATTATTCAAGTATTATTCAAAGACTTGCGTTGGTTGTATAGTTTTTACCAGTTGGCAAACTTCGTCAGAAAAGCTTCCGAGCAATATTTCCTAGCCAGGATTAACTTACTGGTATTCTCCAAAACGAGTTTTTCTCAGTATCCACCTGTTTTTAGATAACTACTATATTCATTTTTATTATTCATGATTCGTTGACGCTGTGCATGTTGTTTCTAAGTTGGTAAAAGTAATTCTCTGACAGGTGAGGGGTTGTGTGTGTTTTGCAGCCCGGATGGCCAGAAATTTGAGAGTAAGCCTCAACTTGTGCGTGCAATGAGTGATACTGTTGATCTGACTACATTTGATTTCTCGACAGGGAAATGTAATAGCCTTCTTGCCCGTAGGCACAAAAAACCTCGAACTAGTCAGTATGATTACAGGTACAGTACTCATTTCATACTAACCACATTTTCATCGGCACTTAACCAAAATTATATGTTGCATGCTGTTCCATTGCATCCATTGAACCAATCCTCCATAGGTGAATGAGTTCTAAATTACTTTACAAATGAGGCGTGCTGTTGCAGGAGTTTTGGTCATGCGCAACGCTATATTTGTTCTGCTTAATATTACCTACTTATAACCTCCTCGGGTATTTAACTATCTTAAATATAAAATGAACAAAGTTCTTGTCTCGCCTCTGTCAGAACAAAGTTTCGGTGACTGAGGAGAGGACATTACTCATGTGGTAGATTACATTCTCTTAAAAATTACTTAAAAACATGCAATTTTCAAGTTTTTGATGGGTTTGTCCTCACGAAAACTCGCCCCAACCGCCAAAATGTGTCGCTCACGGTCAAATTCACCAATGAACCAAAAGAAGGGAGAACAGCAATTAGATCTCAATGGAGTTTGATAACGAATTTAGCACTTGATGATGAACTTCATCTGACAATAGCAATGTTAAATTCTCGTTTTCTGCTTGAGAGCATGTCGCTGCATGATTTTTATGTTGACTTATACCTAACGTGGCCAAAATGTGAACTGGTTGCAATCCATATTGGTACTTCGACGTAACAGTTTGTCTGGAATTATTTGCCTGCCTATGAATTTACTAATTGTACACGAATCACGCAAAGAAAGTAAGTTTTGTGCCTATCTACTGGCAACAAATTGCCAGCTTCTTGGTTTGGGATTCAGAGTTATGCTTTTTGCATAAAATTTCCAACAACATAATCGTCAATATTGTTTGTAACAGTTGTTTTCAGTCTTTAGTAGATGTTGTACAAGAAATCTATGTGTCATTTTTAGTTGGGACAGATAAACACTTTAATTAATTTATTTTTCGTATGTTGGCCCTGCATACTGATGGATTTGGGCCTGTAGGTTGAGCATCTGTCCAGGCCCTTAGATTAGAAACAAACTGATGACATGATTTGAGTCATGGTAGATTTTAAGTCATTAATATCTTCTGACAGAGTAAAAGGAAGAAAATTATAACTTTTTGCAAATCAATGCCATGAAAATATGCAGGACTGCATTTATGATTGTCAAGTTGAGCACCTAATATCATTTTTTGCAATTGTTCTTCTCCTGAAATTAGTCATACTTCATTCTATTCCTGGTTAAACCATTCGTATGCTTTTTTCCCCTGTGTTTCAATAATTCTGTGCAAACGAGAACAATGATTCAATTATGTTTAGTGAATGAATGTTATTTTGTAATTTCAGTCGTGGTACACGAAATGACGCTTCACTAGTTCCACCAATCAGACAAACAGCTTCAATTTTCAAACAACCGGTTACTGTTTATAAATCGCAGGAGGGGAAAGTTAAGGCTGATTTCAAACATGGACCTCAAGAAAAGCCCAAACAGGTAAGCTCGCTGTACTCCTTAGGGATGTTTGGCTTATTGTAGATTTTTCAATAAAAGTATTCTGCTAAGAGAAAATTTGTCTAAATGTAGCATTAAGACACATACTGGCTACTTTTACTTGTTTCAACCAAAATCGTATGCTCAGATATCCGTCTTGGCATTTGATTATTGGTATGGCTGTTGTGGTAAATAATTCTGTAAGAACGCGCGTAGAGCGTATATTCCTTGTTTGGGCCACTTGGCCTGTAGCTGAGGTGGTTGTGAGTGAAAGCCAACGCACGGAGGCCAAAAATCTAGCATTTCCAGAGAATATTTTTACATTCTTTGAAGTCACCTGTTTAATGACCAAGCGTTCAAAAAACACATTCCCACTAGTTTTTGTGGTGATCGAAATTTCTACGGTCCTGTTCAAAACTCATAACTTATTTATTTATCGCAGAAGGATCGTGTAAAAAGAACTTTGAATTCATATAATTGGATATGTAGTCTCATCTTATATTTTCCTAGACGCACTAGTTGTTTGGTGAAGATTGCCCCATTATGTACCCTAAAACTGGTTTTCATATTTTCGAGACTAGAGGAAGCACCCTAAGATACTAGATATTATTCATCCTTTCAATAAAGACGTCTTGGTCGGGGGTGACAGCTTGTTCATGAAGGTCTAAATACATCACACGAACTTTCCTTCATTGTATTTTCTGGTTTTACGTTCCCCATATGTGTCTTAGTTCTTCATTTTGTTCCTAGCTATTTTGGGAAAAACGTCTCGAAGGTCTTCACGCGAGCGACATTTTGGGTAATGAACTGAAAGGAATGGTTCTACCCAAAGCTTTGAAATCCGTTGGACCCCACGTTACTGAAGAAACACTTCTTCAGTCAGTCGCAACTGCCCTTCACGTGTTGGGACAACCTATCACTGGGCAGACTGGACTGAAAGACAACCTGGAGAAAAACCCGGGAGTCTTCATAAATTCTGAACAACCTTTGGTTCAGGTATGTGTCATATACGACAATTATTAGCGATCAGTGTGACCAGTGACTATCAGTGTTGCCTAATTTAGTGGCTCGTCCCTGCTGTAGGGATCTTGCAAAATGTAAAAAGAATAACCGGCTTATGCAATAAGTGTATAAAGGTACGAACATTTGGTCAAGACACCTAATGGCAGCGCAAATGAGAAGCGAACACAAAAATCACTTATTTGTTGTGATCAGTCCTCACTCTCAACTTCACGTATTCAAGTTACATAATTACTGAAAATAATCAGTTGATTGACTGTCGCCTTCAACACTGATGAAGAAGATTTCAGTGCAAGAGATACCACACAATCTATAATATGTTGTTTTCTACTTGCTTGGCTGATTTTTGCTTTGGCGCTTTTTGGGATTTGTTGGCCTTATTTAAAAACGTGAATCATTGATAGCTGTGGATCTAGAATCTCGCAAACCAGTTCACCACCCGTACATTCTCAAAAAATTGGTCCAAAGACATTAAAAAACCTCGAAAACGGTGGGCATTAATTGGTCCGGGACCCGTCCAAAATTTGGTCGAAAACGATACCGCGCGTGTCTAGTTCGCCAAAAGTCCCGAAAATTGAGTTTGAAATAACAGATTTTCACCCCTACCCCCCTTAAATTAAGTCCAATTGAGCTGAAAAGTGTCCAGGGCCAACTAAAGCCAATGTCAGATCCCTCACCGAAATTTCAGATTTTAGAAAATTTTCTACTATCAAAACCATTTGCTTTTTTTGATCCAGTCGTCATAAAACGTTTGTCGTAAGGTCAATTATTATTTTTTTTTTTAGGGCAAATTGATGATGTTGACCTCTGGAATGAACATGTAGGTTGATTATTCAAAGAATAATGAGCCAAAACCAAAGTATCCGTATGCCGCCCTCACTGCTTTTTGTTGTATTTTTTTTTTTTTTTAATCTGACATTTTGGTTTGGGATTTTTTTCCGGCTCTATTTGGTATTTAAAACGTTTCAGATTGTTCATATGGGGGGGGGGGGGGGGTTCCAATATTTGTTGGGATGACTCCTGGACGCTCCACACTCACTTTTTCCCCATACTCTTGCTGTAGGGATTAATATAATCCATTGTGGAAAAACTTGCAGCGTTTTCAGTTGTAGTCTCAATGTTGTCTTTGGGAGGGAGGGTAGGAAAGGTATTCCTGTCTTGTCTTTGACGTCTGCACAACAAATTTCTTCAGTTTACAAAGGTTAGGCTCAATGCTTCAACTGTGTACTCAAAAATATATATCTCCCACAGGCACCAACAATAACTTCATTATCCTGAAAGCGGGATCTCGAAGATTTTAGGACCAAAACTAGGAGTATCATTAGAATACTGTCATGGAATGTTTTGACATTTTCTTTTCTTCAGTCTGATATACTAAAATTGTCATGAGCTCATAAGAATTTAGGGTTTAAAGATTTTGGCAACACTGGTAACCGCTGCCTCACTGTATGCGTCTGAAATTAGAATTGCATGTGACGTCACGTTGTTGGTTTCCTTGCAGGCTGTTGCCGTCAGTGAAGACGATATAAAACGGCAAGAGGAGAGAGTACACCACGCCAGAAAGAAACTTCAAGAAGCTTTGAAAGAACTTGAAGGATGAGTTTGATGGTATTTGTACCTAATTTTCTTTTCTTAGAACTCCATGGAGATGTACATACATTTTTTTAGTCCTAGCCAGTGGCGCTGTCCTCACTGTCTCTGCCTTTGATGAAAGGGGAGGTGCGGTCGCATTGAAAAACGTTAGAAACCTTCTAGACAAAGACTGAATCATAGATCCAATTTTCTCAGTCAGCCTCATATTATCCCTTAATCTCCAAAGGCCATTGACGGTCCCAAATTCGTCTATTTGTCTCTGTCATAAGACTTGAAGGCCCTCGCTGCTGAAGTTGAAATTCGCCATTGGCCGACAAAATTGTGGAATCAAGTTCAACATGTCTTGTCTTTGAAATTTGACGATCCAGACAAGACACACTAATCTTGATACTCATTGCGAGACAGAGAGCCTCCTCAGCACTGGGACAGCAAGAGGTGTCAAATTTGAACTGGCGCCACTGATGGTTTTAATTTTACAACAAGAAATAATTTCCACCTTTGGTTAATTTGTCGCACAGATTTTTCTTCTATTGTGACTGTATTCGAAAAATTGTATTTCCTATTGTATTTATTTATTGCCTTCTGTGAATCTGATATTTGTTGATTACAAAAATACAAAATGCTCATTTTCACATGGAGTCTGTCAATCTTCATTCATGTGTATACTTTCTCAATGACCTTCCTTTTCCTTCTCCCCGCAATAGGAATGCTGCTAAATTTTGAGCATGCTGACTGTCGTTGATGAATATGACAAGAAGAACTCGTTTAATGCAGAAACCAAGTATGTCACATAGGCGATTCATATAGGTATTTTACAAAAACGCTTGCGTTATGTCCTTTCACCTTTAGGACAGGTAATGTTGATAGTGAAAAGATACCAGCATTGATCAATTGGTGCTGTTGAAGAACTATGATGTATGGTGTTATGCATCGTTTGGGACGCAACTGTTTCGTACATGTAAATCGGTTGAAGTGTTGCATTTGACTTGGGATTTAGCAGAGTCCTAGTGTGCTAACTTTTTACTAAACACCTTCATAAAAAAGTGTAGAAGTGCTCTCAGCTGCCATGCCCCTATGTGATAGGCAAATGCAATCCTGCAGATTTGCTCGGTTGTTGGATCCCCGCTGAGATTTAGTAAAATTAACATATACTGGAAATAGTATTAACTGGGTAACTCAAAAAACGAAACCAACCAATGGCTAATCTGTGTGTGTCAGGGGCGATCCCCATATTGCCTGATAAGATTCGATAAATCGATAACAACTTGATAATGAGTTTTTATGAGCCATTGCCTGTGTTTAATGGGTTTGAGCGTTTCCGATTACCAGTCATTATTCAAATACAATGCAAAAACATTCTGCCAACGCCTGCCCTCTCTAGGTAGTTGTCCCCACTTACTTCCATTTTTGTGCTGTTGCCGGTGCACACAATGTACACATATTGATTATTGCTTTTGCATGATATATCAAATCTTTTCAGACAATATGGCGACCCGCCCCCAACACTACATTTCCCCTACCAACTGCCCAACCAGTGATATGCTAATCGAATATCTTGTATCCTAATTATTTCTATAATTGAATGACCGTTCAAATGTAAATTCATTCATAATATGATTCATTGATCCAGCATTGCTAGGTGACATCTTTGTCTAAATTACTTGCTGACTTTTTCTGTTCTAAGAACTTTCATTACAGAATGTATTGGCACATTTTCAATATAGTTACTAAAAACCACCCTTGCATAAATTTTCATGTACCACAATAGGGTTCAGTCACATCTACTGATACTTGAAGGTCTAGAATATTCCAGTACTGATTCCCATCTAATGGATAGTAGTAACCTCATTAGTGCTTCACTAACCCATGAGAACCAAAAATTCGTTTCCTTCATTTAACAGTTGCTTAATTCTGACCCACTATACATTAAAAAACGATGTTCCCCTGTTTTGCAAATCAAAGCAAGGTTTTTCTATTCCAAATACTTACCCATAAGAATCACCAGAGATGGCGTTTTTCATTTATATAGCAATCTTCATAGTAAACTTGATATGAATGAAAAAGGATTTGAATATTTGAGAGAATCAAATTAGGTCAGTAATCAAATGACGTGTTCGATTCTGCATTCGTATGTCCCATCACTATACCAAACTAAGATTTAAAACTGGTTGACGAAGAAGGTGGATTACTAGGTTAGATATGTTAGGGGCAGTCATGTTTTGGAGTTAGCAACTCCAAGTCTGTTAAAACTTGTAGGATTTGAGGCACACGCCCAAGTTCACACTGATAACGCGATTGTGATTTAGCGTCAGAGGAGCGTTAACTTCCTGCTGCAACTGTAATATGAATGAAAGCTACCTAAGAATATTCCAGCTATCAGAATGTTTCAAGAATATGTAAACTGCTTTGAGCAGTTGCTATCCTGATTTAGCCTGCATGACAACTGTTTAACCTTAATTTAACCGTGATTTAACCTTGTTGCACAGTAACACTTTACCATGAAGACCCTCTGAACTACATGTATATTTGTTTCATCTGGGGCTTACATAGTCATAACGTGAACCAACAAATATTCGAACTTTACTTCATTAATCTCATTGTTAAGGAGTTTTCCTCTGTTGCCCAACTTACCTCGTTGCTGCTGCCTGATTAATCATCATCACAAGCTCAGCTGTTACTTAATTATATTGTCTCTGTCATTAATCCTCATGGAATTTGGAGTTATGAGCATCCACTTCCATCCCTTGAATATGCGTACGAAGGTCATACACATGTACAATATCTTTATACATGTGCTTAGGTTAATAGAATACACAGAAGGAACAAAAGAGAATTCATGCACGAAGATTAATTTATTGTTGAATTTCATTTGGTGTACACTTTTGTGTCTAGGAATTGAACTTTCCACCATGTTACAGCTACTAGCATCGCTTTTTGTTGAAATGTTTACATCAATGAGACATCAATAACAATTGATTAATATATCGATAACAGTATTTCATAATAGAACGCTAATTCAATGTTTATGTAGGTGTTGAATTCTAGGCCCATGTTATGTAGTTTGGTGTTGGCTCACTGTTACAAAACGGTATTCTATACCTAGATTGTTTGATGATTGAAGTGTACTAAAGCTGAAGCGGGTGGAACCTTCATTTGTAATGCCTTGCGTAGGTAGGATAATAACCACCATCATACCACACATTCACATAGGTGCTTATTGGAAGAATCGAAGTAGAAGTGTAGCTATAAGTTGGATTTCCGCCAGCTACATTGCTACTCCAAGCATCTCAGTCCTAAAGGTACCAAAAATAACGCTATGTTGAATTCTTTTATATACATTTACTTTATGACTGTCTTTCCAAATGATTCTAGAAGTAGTTGAGCTAATCTAAGGAAATTTTTGTACTTGGTAAAGTAGGTAATAATTGGGAAGGAAATAATAAAATAAATTGTACATTGTATCGGCGACGTTTCTCGCACGTTTAAGAATGAAGGTGTCGGTATATTATAAAAGATTAGCTATTGAAACATTTGTCCAGCAATTCTATCAAATTTTGACGTATGTTCACCGCGAATTGATGACATCCGGATAAGTCAACTGCTGAATGGTTTGAAAAACTATTATTCATCCCAGATGGGTGAATGGTAGGTTTAAAGATAGCGATTATTCTTTAGAAATGAAAGTCGAAAGTTTCAACCACGGTAGCCAGTAAGGTACCATATACACAGTACGTATTATAATCATTATAGAGACACAGCCCATTCACTATCAATTCAAACTCGTATCGTTCATTTGCCACCGACTGATTGGTCCAAAAAAATTATTTAGTAGAAAGGAGTCTCCCTCGTGGTGAGGGTTCCTTAGGATTCGAAAGAGGTACGAAAAAACTTGAGCTTCCTAGAAGAGTGAAATTGAGCAGAGTAGACATGTGGTGTGTGCACGCCGAAGTCATTTTTTTCCTTTTGTGTGGGAATATTTAATAAATAAATTATAAATGAGGAATATTCTAAATGGATAGACGACGAACATATTAAGGGTCACCATGCTCCGCGAAATGAGATCATGCCGTACAAATTGTTAAAATAATAATCTACGCGATTCGTAAAATGGCGAGAAATGTAAAAATGTCAAGTTGACGAAATTAAGGATTCAAGGGCGACCACACTATTTACAAAAAAATTCCCCTCCTTCGGAAATTTTAAAATCTCACACCGGCTATACCAAAAAGCGAATGTATTATGCAAAATATTTCGGAATAAAAATATGTTATTCTGAGTTTCATAATTGACAGAATAATTTTAATAACATGGTAACTTAAGTTAAAGTATGTCTCAACTTTTCATCCCTAACTGTTACGCACTACCGCTTAAGGTAAGATACCTACTATAGGTACTATACATAATTAATAATTCAACATCAACTTTTATCTTGTTTCCCTTTTTTTTTTAATTTCTGAAATCGTAACCGGATAGCAACCGTAGTCATTATATTAATTTTTTCGTGGAAGGTAGCAAGACAGTTGTCAGTTGTCTATCTAAGTCTTCACAAGTTAGTAATTTAGATGAATAATAAGAAATCAGATAACAAAGAGGGTCTTTTTACAGAATTATTTACAACAAGGAGTGATAATTTCGTAGAAAACATAACATGATTATTATAAAACGTAAGGAGACGATCGAGAACAAAAATCACAGTAGCAAATATTGTATTATAAGAACCGGTTATAGAGAGATTATATTCCAAATCGTGTCATGCCACTAAGAACAAAAGATCAAAATATTTCTGCCTCTAACAAGGTAATAGTGATTGTTTTTATTGGTGCTATGCTTGACTAAGTTACGTGATGATTCATATTGGGCTCGAAGGAATATTGATTTTTGAGGAAAAATCCGTTTTATCTAACATATTTGGTGCTGTGGGCGACGTTAAGACGTCGTCAAGACAACTACTGAGGGTGAGAAGGGAACTGTGGGGGCTGATATATGCAAAGGGTGAGAGAGGGGGATTTGGGGAATGTTTAGCAGGTGAAGGTTAGAGTGGGGCGCTTGTGATTAGTACAGATAGGCAAGCGGCCAGGGGTGTAAATATATTAATGACGGGTGATTCCTCCAATGTAGTTGCATGGACTAACGGAACTAATCCCATACATTTAATGCGGAGAATCGGAGATTGTTATCACTGGATTTGTCGCTTTTAGGCCTTTTGCGTTTTTAAAGCAAATGCAGAAGTGAGCTCCAACTAGCTGTGGATTCCCCTGAAAACCCCGTGGGAAAGTACAACTATCAAAAGAAACCCCAAATTTGCGAGAGTAAGTCGAGAATGAATTTCTACATCTCAAGAAAAAACAAAATTAAGCTCCCAAGAGAGAATCCAGAAGCAGGCGCCATTAGCACCGAAATCGGGGTGTGACAAACCTCTGTACGACTTGCCCACAATCATACGTGTTAGAGAAACAAACGCGAAATGAAACTCACAGATTCACAAATGAATTATAATTCTGGAACACCTCACTACTAACAGATAGGCATAATTAGAATGTGCAAACGTAAGAAACTCGACTACATCGCCACAAGTTGAGCACCGTCATGTACCCTAGGGAAAAGCAACAAATCCGCTCGAATTCCCTAAGAAATCCCCAAGAGGCCACAAACTATCCCAGAATGAGTATCCTTACCAAACTTCTACTGCCATTCTCCGTCTTCCAACATACTGCACGACAGCGAGATGAAGCAGGGAGATGCACCTTTGACACAGGACCAGATGGAGAAATGTCTGCCCTAAGAATATGAACTGCCAGAACCAGTGTATTGATAAATAGATGGGTTCAGTGTCGTCACCCTCTCAACAGGCGAGAAAATCCACTTGAACTTTCCCAAAGTAGTCAGGGCCGTGTGAAATCACGGGTGAAACGGAGTATTGGCTGGCTGGAAATATACATGGATGTGAGGATTTTGAGTTCCTTTCTGCTTAAGTGAGGCGGGTCTTAGCTCTTTTTGCATTTGGTGAGATGAGGAACTTTGACTGCCAAAGGTTGCCTCTGCCAGTATGCTGCCAATTGAGACCGCTCCCGCAATTTGACCTGGTGGTTCAGGTAGCACATGGAGGTCTAAACCCTGGATCAGGACCAATGGGAGAGGACGCCGACCCCTTCTTAGCAAGCAAATCGGCGACCCCGTTCCCTTGAATACACAGGTGGCCCTGGCACCCAGAGAGCATCACTGAATTCCTCTTTGAGAGCCTCTTCGGGGTTTGGAGGCACTCCCCTCCTGGATCACACTCCTCATGAGGTGAACTTGAAGGCTGCAATGGCCTTTATAGCTCCTGATTTTTTGAGAGTACGATGATCCTGGCGCAAGTGAGTCCCCGATTGTGGATCTCTTGTGTTCAGGCAGTGATGGCAAGACACTAGAGACCTTCTTCCCTGCTGCGTTCTTCTAGCATACCGACCCATCGATGACCCAACCACCGAAGGGATTGTAAACATGAAAACATTTCATCAATGACGATATTCCGCAGGGTCGGATCAGGTTTGTCCTAGGCTCAATACCAAAGTGTCGAGAACCCTTGCCACGGTGAAGACCTTCAAGATAATGAATTTCAAAGACATTTTCCATCCCCAAAGGAAGCCATAGCTCAGTCCAACCGCTTTCGTTGAGACTCTAGACGAACACATCTCAGAATGACATTTATTCCGAACCAGACGCTCTGGTAGTTGGCAGAAGTGCAAACCTTGGTAGCGCCCAGGCGACTGCATAAGCACTACTTACTGCTTACCATCACTGACCTAAAGAAGCTGCCACAGGTGCTTGTTTCGTTACCCTGCAACAAGGCAACCCAGCTCATGAGAAGGAAGCTACTGCGATCATGGAGAGTTAGAAAAAATGGAAGCACTTGCTAACCAACCACCACTTCAAACTGACAACAGATTCAGTCCATCATTCACCGTGCTGAGCTTGGTGTGGTGAAAGCTCTGTGGTCAACATTCACTGGATATCTCAACCATTGTGCTTTCAGCATATTATGTGGGTGCCCTCTCACCAGATGTGCAGAGTCTGTCGACCTTGGAATTTGTTGTGGTGAGCTCCTGACTATCTCAAGGCACCAGGGTACCATACTACGCGCATGCTTGGATTCCTAGAGCAAAATACTAGAGGGTTCACGCCATCATTTTCATCTACAAAGCTTTCGTCCTGCCAGGTGTTGGGTATTCTTCCCCAGTCTGGTCACCGCACTACGCAGGCAGTATTATTACCCCTTCATGAGGGTTCAAAGAAAGTTCCTCCGCTATATCGCCGTCAAGAAACTGTCTGTGTGGTCTCTTGCCACTTGCATGCGCTACGCCATGGCTGATCACACCCTGTTTCACAAGATCCCAAACAGCAAAATCGACTGTTATCCGCTCCTGGCCAAAATCTGCCTTCTAGCTTCTTGCCACTCGGCTTGTTCGTCGCTCCTGTTCATAAATTATCAACGGTGTTGAAAATGCCTTGTTATAGCTATCATAGCATATCGCCATGGAAAGATCAATAGGCTGGCCGATTCCCTCTCTAGAATATATAACCTAGAAGAATATAACCTATTAGACCTTCACAGAGCACCAACATCATCCAAAGTTCCATCAACCGATTCTTCCATTGGGTAAGGTCAAATAACATGCCATACTCATTGGAGGATGTTGAGAAATTAACTTCTGCATGCCACGTGTGTTTGGAATCATTTTTTGCCCAGCTTAGCACCAATATCGAAAAAGAAACGTCGAAGAAAAGCGTTAAAAATGTAAAGTGAAAACAGGAACATTTATACATTTGGTATTGTTAACAAAACCTAAAGAGTTCCACTCGTTAAAAGCAGTATATACATACAAACAAACTCGCACTTAACACATATATTTTAATTTGCTAGGTATTTATACACAGACGACGGCATTTACCAAAAATACCGTTCACCATTCTTTTTGAAAAATGTCGAAGGATGCTCAAGATCAGTAACGTTTCTACAGAATAATTTACATCAACCCTACCTTCATAAATTCATTTAAGTCAATTACCTAATAAAGTTGGCAAGTTGTATCGTTATATATTATTCCTCAGCTTCTGATTGCTGATTTTGAAGTTATTTAAACTGGAAAAAGTATAAGGCTTACGAGTGAGTCATAAATTCAAGAGAGTGTCAATGTAAAAATATATCCTTCCAAGAGCTCTCATGCGCTTTCATTCTTATTCTTAAATTGGAAGATTGCGATTTTCAATTGAAGTTTACTTATTAAAAGTGGCTGGACTTCTTTTAATATGGACTTATTTCCTCTCGTCAAACTTGAAGAACATAAAAAAATGAAAACTGGGAAAATGCAATATCATGACTAGAAGTAAAGCTGTCACATGATTCCGTACAAGTCTATTCCATTGACGTAGGTATATCAGTTTCCGCTAAAGAGGACTTATCGCGAGGGTTTTGCGATTAGTTACCTAAAGGTCCCAATGTTAAGAGAGGTAATCTATAATTGTGTAGAACTCTAGAACTAATGAAATTTAGGAAAATTTAAAATTTTGTTTTTTATTTCACAATTTTTTGTTATGACGTTCTACAAATAGATGGTTAGCGGGTCCGTTACAAGGGAAACATCATGTGTTAAAGGGGAGGGGGGGGGGGTAATTTGTAGAAATATATTTATCCCTTTTACCTCCATTGAATGAATGTCGAAACTCGGGAAACCGGCTTTACTTTTGAAAGGCATCAGACGTTTACATCGGACGTTTTCTCAAGATTTTCATAGTCAAAACCGACGTTCTCCAAGGGGAAATTGTATTGCGGTTTCTCAATTTTGGCCCAATTCGCCATTTAATAGTCACAGGACGTAGCTTCAAACTGGAATTCCCCGACTAAGGACCCCAATAAATACATAACAAGCCACTCCGCAACATGCGCCGATTTTGACCGAAAACCCCGTCCTTCAATACCCCACCCCACCCCCTCGATTGACGGCCCTGAAGGTTAATATTTTTTTGAGAGGCGAAGTAGAATTTTTTGTTAGTATGCGTAACTAACAGGCTAGCATTGATATGTATATACAATATTAATTAGACAGAAAGATTGTCCATGAGCAGGTATGGGTACTTTCGTGGGGAACATCCGTCCTAGGGACTCACTTGGGAGTAATTATTTAGGTTAGGGAGGGGTTCAGATCGGTCGGAGGTTGCGAATCGGAGAGATGTTCGGACGAGACGTCTGACGAAGAATTGTGACTCGATGATTTTTGACTCGTTCTACGCTGTCGAAGGCTGGAAGCGTCGAAATTCGGGTGTCGACGGGCGTGCTTGCTGAAATTTGAAGTAAATTGGGATGAATACATTTCAGTGATGCCATTATAATGTTGCATGAAGCCCAATACTGAGGAAGATTAGACTAGTCACAATGACTTAGTTCTTTTACGAGATTCATTGATTATGAAGCCTCTTGACAGGATAAAATGTTACTGCAAGTATACATCCTATCCAAAATTGAGAAGAATGAAGCGTTTAATCTGCATTATCTGTTCTTTCAACCTATCGCCTAGTACTTACTATTCAAAAAGGGTTGCCAGCAATGAGCGAAGTGCGAGATAACTTTCAAGCCCCAAAAAAGAAATAGTACAGGATGAATCCGGGAAAGGAGGGGGGGGGGGGGTGCTTGCCCACAGAAAGTATTTTTTCTCGATCAAGTGCCTGCCAGGAGAGAGACAGTAATGTAATCCTTTCTTTTGTGATATAACCCGTTTGAGAGGCTAGGGGGTTGTATTTGAGCCAATTCACAGTGATATACTGGTGAGAGTCACACCTAATAGAGAGTCTTCAAGAGAACTTGTCATGAATCTTTCTGAAAGGCGCATGGTGAACGAGAATGAGATAGGAATACCAGAGGTAAATAGGCTGGGAGCGGAGGAAGGCAAATGGTAACAGCTCCTTAGCCCCCCTATGCTCTGTTTCTGAGGGGATCCTTCACTGACTGACTGAGAAGCCATTGGAGAAGAGGCAGGGAGGGGAGGAAGGTTATGGGAACAGATCCTTAGCCCCCCTTTGCCCTGTTTCTGAGGGGATCCTTCAATGACTGACTGAGAAGCCATTGGAGAAGAGGCAGGGAGGGGAGGAAGGTTATGGGAACAGCTCCTCAGGCCCCCTGCCACCTGTTTCTAGGAGGGATCCTTCCTTAGCCCCCCCCCCCCCCTTTTGGCTCTTTCTGGGAGAGACCCTTCCATGACCAAATGAGAAGCCATAAGAGAAGAGGAAGGGGGGAGAGAAAGGTTATGGTAACAGCTCCTTAGCCTCCCTAAGCTCTGCATCAGGGAGATCCTTCCATGACTAACTGAGAAGCCATTGGGGAAGAGGTAGTGAGAAAAGGAATGCATATGGTAACAGCTCCTTAGACTCCCTAAGCTCTGCTTCTGGGAGAGATCCTTCTATGACCGACAGAGAAGCCATTGGAGAAGAGGTAGTGAGGAAAGGAAGGCGTATTCAGCTCTTCAACCCCCTTACACTCTGTTTCCGCAAAAGAGCAACAGCAACCTTTCTACTTGTACGAATCACTGAGGAGCCAGATGCAAAAAGGGCATTGAAATTCTAAACAAACGTCAAATCACTAATCTCAAATAGCGAGAAATTATCAGTTTTCTCTCAAGAAGAAACAAATTCCCATAATATTTGTTCCTAGGTGCAAATGGACCCTTGACCAACCTAACGCTCTGTCTTATTCATGCATACGATTTGAGAGCTCTATTAGATCTGACACATTTGGATAGTATGATTCATTTTGCCGACATAATTCCAAAATTTCAATGGGATATGGAACGTTGAGAACAAACGTTAACACTAATCGATACAGAACGGCATAGAGAAACCAGAAAACCTGCTTAGCGTCCATTTGGTAAAATATGTGGTCACAGTTACCGATGGCAACGATCGTTGAGTCCATTAGAACCGCAATCAGGGTGTTCCTTATCGATTTGAAAGAATTACACGAATTACCTTAATCGACCCTCAATGATTATCAACGTTTGATTACCTCAGATGGTCGCTTCTCATAAATCGTTTCTGGCAGACGGGGCAGATGAAGTTTTTCTCTCCTGTGTGTGTTCTCCAATGCCTGGCAAGCTCGTCTGATCTGGCGAATCTCTTTCCACAGTCCTTCCATTGGCAAGGAAAAGGTCTTTCGCCTGAAACCAAACACAGACGCAAAAATTAGTGACTGTACAGACTGATACTTCAATCAACGTTTTTTTTTAACAATCGTCACAACTTCAACGACTGATTGGCGAGAAGATCCATCCACATAACAAAGGACAGGAATGGTAAATTTTCGTTTACTACTTGTCAAATAGGAAATTGAGAGAATTATAATTAGGTTTATAAAGAACACAAAGATAAATTTAAAAACATATTCAACAAGTTGAGTTGATTATGTACTACTAATTATACACCTCTACCTACGCTTCAGTGTAGACTTTATAATGGTCTACCATCCATTGACCACTGTTTTGGCCATAAATGGTGTTTCGATAAATCGGGAATTTCTTACTAAGTACTGTGGTTCTATACATGAGCCCAATCACTGGATGTGCAAACAACAATTTTCCAACGCTTTTTGTTTCTCAATTTTTTATTCCTCGGACCAGAAGGATGGAGAGTTATTTCAATTGATTCAGCGCCCAAAAGTTAGTGAAAAATGATACCACGCACTCCTAGGTACCAGAAATCTCAAAAACACGCTCGAAATACGTAGATAGATACCCATTTTGACCCATAACCTCTTTTGGTGGGCGCCAATCGTTCCGGGACCTGCCACACACTTGCCCAAAATTTAGTCAAAATGATGCCCCACACGCCTACATCGCCAAAAATATTGATAATCCATTTTTTGAAATACACATTTTGACCCCCCTTCTTCTCTTACCCCTTCTTCCGAATTTGGTCCGATTGGGCTGTTTCGAGCTATAGTTTAGAGAACCAACTAGAGCCGGAAAAAGGCCTCTAACCAAAATTGTCAGATTTTTAGAAAACATTTGGGGGCAAATCACGGAATAATAATTTATTTTTTGTTGTACCTCACCCCCTGCCGACCTATCTGGAAGTATATACTACCAGCGGTACATCAAACGAAAAACAGTTCAGGTTGAGTTGGCTGCTCGTGAACAAGGGTCATAAAGCGGACGAGTTGCCTCGTCAATGTTATGAACCTAATGCCACTTCATTTATAACAAGGCATATTGTTTGGTTAAATGAAACTTCCTGCGATTACTGCCTACGCCCTCTGACTATGACAGGTGAGGTGACCCTCCTCTTATCTGAACTCACATGTACATTTCCTTTCGGGTACTCTCCGGCTGGAGTTTTAGTCACTACTTACTTCACTTTTAACGAAAACTGTAAAGAAGAAACGTTACTACCAACTTCAAAGAGGGCACTGACTTGTTTCGTGCATTCAACTAAATTCAACTAATCAACTAATTGATCTCCATCGAGGCCAGAAACAATTTCTGAGAATGGCGTGCTCCGTCATTTCTTGCAGGTATCGCATCACTAATGGATTTCAAATTACTTGTCTATGGAGTCTTGCGATCATTTTAAGTACCGTCACACCAAAAGAACGCTGCACATTCTTTCACAGGGTTGGGTTATTCCTCGGACCAGGAGCAAGTGGAAAATAGGGGAAATAGTGAGTGTGGAGTATTCCGGACTCATTTCAATCGATTCAGCGTTCATAACCTCATCCAGTGGGCGCCAATCATTCCAGGACCCGTCTCATTGGATTCAGCGTCGAAAATTTAGTGGAAAATGATACCCCACACGCCTAGGTACTAGAATTCTCAAAAACACAGATTCAAAATGGGTAAATAGGCACCCATTTTGACCCTAAACCGCTTCCGGTGGGCTCCAACCATTCCGGGACCCATTTCAATGGATTCAGCGTCCAAAATGTAGTGGAAAACAATGCCCAAATCGCCTAGAGCGCCAAAAATCTCAAAAATACATTTTACGAAATACACATTTTGACCCCTACTCCGACCAAATCTGGTCCGATCGGGCTGAAAAGTTTTGAGGACCAACTGAAGCCGGGACGGACCCCTGACCCAAATTTCAGATTTTTAGAAAACGGTCTACTACCAATGTCGGTGTGGACGGCGGACGGACATTTTCATATACAAACCTACACGCCATACACACACGTCCAGAAATAAATTTTGGGCCGAATCGGAGAGATTGGCATTGAATTGGCATGAAAACGTAGGTTGATTATTCAAGGAATAGTCAACCAAAAACAAATTTTTACCCCTGACCCCAAATTTGAATTTACTGCAGTTGTCGTACTGAAATCGTTCTTCGATGGTACGCCACATGCAGTATAATCAACACCCACGGTTGAATTTTCTCTGTTGTAATACACGTAGTATAGTCACTCAAATCATACAATACTCGATTATTTGGTTCATACTCTATCTATTCTGCCCGCCATCAAGTATTGTGTTGAGAGGCATTCATGATTCAAACTATATTCATGATATTAGTAAATAACACGAATGGTAGAAACACGAAGGAAGATTTATTAATTTCGTCATCAGACGGTTGACGAGTAGCGAACCGAAGGAAATGACGGGTTACAAGCATGAGCAATTTTTTTGATTATCTAGACTTGATATTCTGTTACTATCCTTGTAGTGCGCGATGAACTGTTACCGGAATCAATCTGATAAGTTAGATCGGGTTACGGTAAAATGTGAATATTATAAATGGGGTTTTGAGTTTTTTGGGACGTATTTGGACCCAAAATGGATAGATAGGTATCTACTTTGGAATTTAGTACCCTATTTTTGGGTGTCCGATGTCCGATGCTAAATCGGTTGGAATGAGTCCAGAACACTCCACACTCAATTTTCCCCAATAATCTTGCTTTGAGGCATAATAAACCATAGTGGAAGAATTTAAGGAGTTACATCACGTCATCATGTGATGTCGTGATCGTATACTATCAAACATTGGAGCCAATCGGAGAGGTTAGCTCAGGTAAGATTATATAATTGATTATTTATGGAGTAATCAACCAAAATCCGCTTATTGTGCGATACACACATAACACGTTGACTTCAAGAAAACAATTGGGTGATGATTCAATTTTCACACCTTAACCAATGAAAATGTAGGTCAAGTCTAGAATTGAACAACTATTTTAGCATCTGAAAAATACATGTTTGTATGTTACATTGGGACCAAACCCGATAGGAGTGATGAGACGACTCAGATATCGTGGAAATGTTGAACAGTGCTTTGGGCTTCGTTGCTGGTATTATGAAGATTGTGTTTTCACTAGGTTCCGTTAATCTTTTGCCATGCCCATGACAAGAGAAGAAACGTAAAAGGGTTCGGCTGAGAAAAAAAACAGAATACATCAGCTCGGCTTCCCATACCACAACCGCTCCACTATTCCCTTCGTTCCAGAAGCCCATAATGAGTTTTCAAAGTGTTCCCACTCTCACAATAGGCCGCATTTTCTCGTTTATTCTCCTGACTGGTGGGCCTGATAACGCTCTCGCCGAAAATGAGCCTAGCGAGAAGGATGAGAGGGGAAATGCTCTTTACCGCGTGAATACAAGATCACAAACGGCTGGTGACTTGAAATAGCCGTGTGTATTTTCAAACTATACACCGAAGCTTTCACGAGTGTCCAAACGGGAAGTTGCTTTTTGGGAAATGTCTATTAGCCTATCCACCTTAATTTGACGTCCCTGCAAATAGCAAACCACCGAGAGCGAGAAAACAAATCACATTCCAACGAAATTGAAACTGGAGATAGATAAGGGGTGGGAGGGCTCTATTGATGCTCCTGGTTCGTACTCCTGCATCGCTCCACACCAATACGATCAGAGTTAATCAAATACCAACGGATGTGAAAACCAAAGAAAGTCAATCAAATCCTAACATCTTTTGTCTGTAATCTATAATAAGCCTGCTCACCATGTATGTATGCTAGTTAACCATTCGCTAGAATCTTTAAAATCATGAAACCTTGTAGAATATATTTATCTTGAATTTTACGTGGAATTTTACTTACAATTTTATTGTGATTTTTATAGCTAATATGCTACGTAATGCACCTTTCATAAGTTTTAACTCATTCTCCCCACTGGCTCTGCCCTCTGGGGAGACATGATTTCATTGTTTTTCTTTGTTTTTGAATCTTACGTATTCTGTTATTTTGATGAAATAAAATTAATATCAAATAATGAATCATTATGTCTATCATAACGTAGTGAACGGGAGAAACTGGTAGTGCACGGTTTGCAGCTATTAGTACAAGCTGAATGGATATACGACATGGAATAACTACGAAAAAGGCTTGAACGGTTTTATTGTTATGATCGGACTAATCCAGACCCAATAACAGGGATTTAGAATTTTTCCTTAGAATTCCGCTCTATTTGATTTTGGGTAGTCAAAATTGAATAAAAGACTTTTTTCAGTTTTGGACTTTCACCTCTAAAACCTCAAAGCAAGTTCAGAATGTACAGAAAAAAATTGATATGTTCCTTGGGAGGAAAGAAGAAAATCCATTGGATACAGTGGATACTAACTAAGCACTGCCCCTAATTCTCTTCGGAAAATGTCAAATCCCCACCTCCGAAAAGTGCTCTGGAGGTCGACAGACAACGAGATTGAAAAGACAATACAAACGATACAATCCCCCGAGGACGACGACGCACGTAACTCATATGTTTCACCTTTACCCTTTGCATGGCCAAAAGACTCCTCGTAAAATCGACAGTATGACCCTCTTTCGTCCCTCATATTTACTTACATCGCTTTTTTAACACTTTATTACTAGAATGGTTATTACTAATACTTCAATTGCCTTCTATCTCATTCGGAGTGTGAAAAATTTGTATTGCTATTTTGCACTTTGACCGGACTATCACTTAAAACTTGTTGCTTTTACTGGCCTGAGACAATTTCGGACAAGCAGACCAACACATTATGACATGAAACAATTTGCTAATGAGGCTCTACTACTGCTTTGAGTGTCTGTGTGAGACTGGTAGCCTATGATTTCCGTGTAAACCCCCTCCCCTTACAACCCAGTACGGGGGCTCCATCCTCTTGCCGCGTGAACTCAAAAAAATCTGCAAATTCTTACACACGGGTTGGTTATTCCTCGAATGGGGGAAACGGTGGATGTGGCGGGTCCCGGACCCATTCCAATCGATTCAGGGTCCAAAATTTAGTGGCAATGATATCCCACACGCTATTCGCCCTAGTCTAGGTTACACCATGGCGCAAGTGGCTAGCGCGTTCGGCAGTAACCGGAAGGTACTCAGTTCAAACCCAGGTGGTTATTTAGTTTTTTTTACCCATAAATTGACCAATTACTTCTTCCAGTGGGTGCCAATCGTTCTAGGACCAATTTATTTGGATTCAGCGTCCAAAATTTAGTGGAAAATGACACCCTACTCGCCTAGATCGCCCAAAATCTCGAAAATCCATTTTTCAAAAAACACATTTTGACCCCTACCCCCGCCAAATTTGGTCCGATCGGGCTGAAAAGTTTCGAGGACCCGTCTCGGCAGGGAACAGACCCCTGACCAAAATTTCAGATTTTTAGAAAATTTTCTACTACCAAAAAGGGCGCGGACGATGGACGGCGTACGGCGGACGGACATTGACCTTTTTTGATCAGGACATCATGAAACGTCCAGAAAAAAATTTTGAGCCAAATCGGAGAGGTTGACCATTATCATGAAAACATAGGTTGATTATTCGAGGAATAACCAACCAAAAGCATCTTCTTGTTTGGCCGGGAAAAATCGGTCTCTTCTCTGTCCACTGGCTAGACACAACCTGAGTAGGGAATTTTTATCAGATGTCATCTTTCTTTGATCAGTACGAATATTTAGTGGTTGGCTTGAGATGTTTCTCGGAACTGTCACTGGGGTGAATTGGGATGTTCTGTCATCATTACTCTATAAAGGTAAGTTTGTTTGAATACCTTCTCGGAACTGTCACAAGCAGCAATAAAACAGGAAAACACAGATACACAGAGGAAAATTGTGACTTCTTCAAGATTATTGCTATTCTTAGAAGTGTATCCTATCCTTGCGGTTCTCCCCCGACAACCGTCCCTAAGTTCGGAAATGATACAAACAATTTCACGTGATGAGTAAAGAACCGCAGAGGAAGGATATTGAGGGAAATTGAAAAGGTGATTAGGGGTTCCTCCCTCGAGGTTTTTCGTTGAGATTAAGCTCGAAATCATCGTCTGCAGCAACTTATAAAGAAAGAGAGCGAAAATATTCGATCCTTCGAAGAGTGTAATTCCTTTTAACTACACTAGGGTGTTGGTAGGTTGTGTAAAACTCGAAATGAAAAGAAGTAACGGGCTGAGAAGACGAGATAGGCTGAAGATTGGTAGAGGGAGGAAGTTTCCCTGATTGAAAACCTCGCGTCTGGTTGCTAAAGGGCGTGGCACACCGTCGACCCCTGGGCCACCTGCGGATGGGCCAGACACGTGCGGTGGCGATCACTTTTTGGTCCCCCTGTGGGTCTGGTTTTTCTGATCATCTTCAACTCTAACCATAAGATAAACAGGCCCTTCGACAGACGGACCTAAATTCTTCTTTACAGAAGGGTTAAGATAAAGGAACGGGATAACGGGATGAAAGCTACGCCGTTGGCATTGGAAATAAACTTTACTTCATTTTATTAGAATTAGAAGAAACCTTTATCAAGTTTTTAGTTTGAGTCAGAAAGAAGGGCCGGTAAAAAAAGTACCTAAACATTACAACACAGCTTAGGTGTAATGGGGAGTGAAAAGGGGGGAAAACAAGCTAGGAGGGTGGTTACATTAGAGATTAGGATATTCTAGTAGAAAAAAGGGAAATGAGGCAGATTTGAAAATATAACAGAGACAAGATACAGTAAATAGAAAGTTAGAGGTAAAGAATTTTTAAGGCAGAAACGGGGAGAAGAGAAAATAGAACAGGGGGCGTATAAAATTAGAGATTGGAAGATAACACGGCAAAGTGATACTGGACGGGCATGAATTAAATTCAAACAGAAGCCCATCTGCTCTTTTCACCTCTCTCATTAAAAAAAATGTTTTTATCAAATGTTTTTATCAAACTTGGAAAAATATGAATCGTTCGTAAGATGCCAGCATTGGTACAGTATATTTGGCACAGGAGCGCACTGCTCGCGGGCAACGGTGGTCCTTGGGCAGAAACTGAATATTCCGAAACATTCCAGGAGTGACTAGTGCATATGAGTAAAAAGCGTAGTTGAGCATTAGCATTGAGATTCAAGATAGGTAAGCTAGCCTCCAGGCTCGACATAGATTTACGCGACTACAGTACGAGACTGCTCCATAATGTAAGTCAACTCTTCAAACGCCAGGGAGTCCCATGAAAAACTCAACAAAATTCATTAGGTTGGTTATTCCACGGATCAAAAAATTATAACAATACCCCTAAATCGTCAATGAAGCGTTCATTGACCGTTCTCAGTCATCTTCAAGTACTTGAGTAGCCTAATAGCATTTCTATGAACGTTTGACTAGATATGACCTAAAAGAAGGTGTAGCTTTAGAGCCATTAAGTCTCTCACTTCAAGACTGATCATGGCGAAATGGGAAGTTTTTGCACGACCTCACAGCTGTCGAGTATCCAGAAAATTCCTCAACCGGGTTCAGTTTGGATAAAGGATTACAGATAGGACTTATCGATAGGGATCGACGAAGCTGAAAGAAGAAAAAAAAATTCAGAAGAGGCGATAACTGGCGGGCAGAGATGTTCAATAAAGTTACGTAATACTGCTGAAAATAAGTTGGTCCCGCCCAACCCTGACACGGAAACCTTTCTTCGAAGAGGTGGGTATTCAATAAACCGTCAACAGCAAGAGAGAAGAGAGAAACTGAAAGAAACGTAGCGGGAAGAGAGAACGACGAATGAACTTGTAGGGCACTTTTGGGAATATGCTCGAAATTTACGACAAAGTAACGTGGAAAAGCTCCGCATTACTTATGATCTGAACTGTTCCAACGTGAGGTCTTGCTACGTATTATTGTCTTGTTAATTTTGATAGAACGTACCTAATCCGAGAACAACCCAAATCACCGAAAGCCTAAAAGGGACTGAAGGTAAGATAAAGGCGAACTAAATGGTGATGAACACTATCAGAAATGTTACCATACGTACAGTACCCTGAGGGTAAACTATTTCATGTTTTAGACAGCCTCCATTTGTATGATTATTGAGATGAATTATTCCGGGAGCAGCAGCTGTACCTCCGTCATTTCCAACCGAGTACGCCAGGAGAGGGGGAGGAAATAGCGAATCCCCGAAGAACTGATTTCACACAATACACCACCAGGGCACCATGAGGGTGTGCTTGCGCATTGTAGATGGTCTTCAATAAGTAATATGAACTCGGCTAAGGGGGATTAAAGGTTCAATAGACTCGAGCCATTCGAATTGAAATATTTCAGAGTGATATATATTTATGGTGTAGTACAATTTTTAAGTTCATGTATGTTTAAAAAGCCAACCAAAAACTGTGTATTGCTCGAGAATAAGGGTGCCTCATGAGGAAGAGCAAGATAATCAAATTAGGGCCGTTCAACGAGGAGTAAAAAAGACCAAAGGCGCAGACGAAGCTACAACAAAGGACAAAGTAAAGGACTATCTGAGAACCCTCTGGGAGCGGTAAGAGAGAAAAACTAGACTACAAGGGTTGGCATGGAACGGGGCATGTCCTCAGGACACAAGGGCGTCGAGGGGGAGGAGAAATACTGCTATTCTGGTGAAATATAACAAAAAGAACCCCCACCCTCACTTCCTCTTCACAGCCTCACACCCGGTTTACCAACAAAGACCAGAGTCCCCAGTTGGTTATGAGGGAAGGATCTGAATAAAATCCAAGGGGTTTCGTACTGACTTATTACGAGATGATCACCTACTACAACTACAACAATATAACGTTGATGGTAAGATCAGACCTGTCTCCAGGAACCGCTCGTAAAGTTCTTCGGAGAGATTAGAAATGAAACCTACGTGAATCAATATGTAGTGATTTTGTCTCCCAGAGTGAGGGAAACGAGCTTGTACCAAGGGTGGTTTTACTTATACCTGGTAACTTATTAACTAACATAGATAGAACTATGATAAGATATCATCCCCAAAAATAAAACATTCATAATATGACGGATGAGAATACAAGTTACAGTGAAAACTTACCTATACAATTATTTGAGTAACTGCATCATGGTAAAACATAATAAGCAGTATTCATGTTTGAAAATAATTGATGCAGAGTTTGACGCGGAATCCCGCAAGGTAGCGTCCTGGCGCCTACCCTACCTACCCGAGGACTTCTCTTTTTACGATGGATTTTGCCCTCGGCCGAAGATTGACTTTCAGCCACTTCTGCATATAATAAAGCGTTCTTGGCTGGAAGTGACAGATCAGAAGACTCAGCAAGCGCTCAACAGGTGTCTCCGCTGATGATCAAAACGCTGCAAATTCTTCCACGATGGGATGATTATTTCTTAGAGCAGGAGCGTGGGGAAAACAGTGAGTGTGAAGTGTCCCGGATTCATTCTAAACGACTTGGTGCATAAAATTTAGTGAAAGAAAATTCCCCACGTACCTAATTCAATTCCCCCCCCCCCCTCACCGCCCTTCATTTTCAAAATTAAGGTCGCCAAACAACATTTCAAATTTTCCGTCCATCGACCGTGTCGTTTCTAGTCAGGGACCTCATTCCGGCTGTAGACACGTCCTGGAGACACTGTTCAGCCCAATCACACAAATTCTGGAAGGGCATAGGTGATAATGGGTTTTTGAAGCTCTATTTTCGAGACCATTCCACAAAATTTTGGACAATGAATCCATTGAGATGAGTCTCGGACCGATTTGTACTTACTGGAACTGGGTACGAGGCAAAATGGGTACCTATTTTGAAAGAGGGTTTCCGAGATTATTAAGTACCTAAGAGGGAATCAGTTTCCACTAAATGTAGGACTCTAAATCGATTGGAATGAGTCTGAAGTTGTTTTAAATACGTATACAACGTTTTATTAGTAAAATTGGAAAAACCCGCACACCATTGTTGAAAACAATAAAAATTCATACGCTACGCTTGAGGATTACTGTGATAAATTATTCTCAGGTATGCGATCGCGCGCCACACTTTTCAGAGACACATCATATAACAAATGTATTAACATCAGCCGAAATCCCTACAATAGAACAATTTGAGATTTAGGAGAGAAATTAGGACGATTGTGTGGTTCTACCTAAATTCTCCCCTATTGCGGTTTAGCGAAGCTGCTTTGGTCATTATCAACATAACTCCGAAAGAGGGGCAACTAAAAGAGATAAAAGCTTTGGCCGATCCAGTGACTCAACGGTTGAGAGGATATTTTTGCTTAAGCGGATATTGAAATTTGGAGCTCGCGTTGAGACGGGACAGATTAAGTTAAATCTTTGAAGGTAATTAGAAACCCTCGGATCATTCTCTCCTTCAAGGGAACTAACTGGATCCATAGGAAGTCCAAACTCGAAGCCTTAAGAGTAATTTATGGTTTCTGCCATTAACAATTTTGAAGACTTCATGAACCGAAAAGTTTTGTACTTGAATGGTATAAAGACGGAAGCATTTCGGGTCCGTAGGCTGGAGTAATCGAGTTGAAAAAAGCAGCATTTACCTTTGAAGACCATTTATTGCTTACTAAGTCGGAAAACTATAAAATGAGGAATTGCTCGAACTGACAACACATTTCAAGACCTACTCAAAGCAACCTAAGAACTAGTAAGAATACAATCAGTTAAAATATATGTTTGAGCATATCATGCCCGTAGACCACCCATGAATGTTCATTTTAAATCTGTGCTGAATTATCCTGTGTCGTTTACAATTGATTTTTTGTTAGCTAGTTATTTAAGTCACACATTATCACCAAATAAATAAAATTAAGAAAAAATAAATTTTATGGTGTAGCCGAAAAAGCATGAGTGAAACCAGATTCATTTATTGGTTCACTTTTTAGAACAATACACACTTGCATACGTATTGACAATTAAGTAAATAGAATACTATTTTTTTAAAGAAAAGTTTCCACAAACATGCGCTTTTACAGTTCATAGTGTCGGTAGATTTAAAATCCAAAATGTCCGACCGATGCTCGGGGAAATATCCAACCGATACTTCATTCAGGGTAATCAGTGAGTGGGTAGGTTCCATTTTTTTACCGAATAAAAGAGGTTCACAGATATTTCTGCCTTTGTACAATTATAACTGATAACAGCAATAAGCCCGCTTAAATAGTGCTGCAAGCAAAACTATGCGTCCTAATCTTTCATTATCAGTTTTTTGGAAAGCCCATTATTCACAAAGTATTGTTACGTTACGTTTAGTATCGTCCTCTATACATATAACAGCGTAACGGGAAATCTGCTTCGCCCCAGGAGTCGAAATGGCTGCGATTCATTATTCAGGGTAGATTTAACCCGTGTAGAAAAATTCTTTCGAATATCCACGTAGAAGGAATGGAAGGAAAAAAAATATTTACAAATGTACCAATTTTCAAACATTCAATATCTTTATTTGCGGCTGATCCAAAGACAATTAACTCAGCGCCCATAATTGATCAGACGAAGATCCCTCATAACGTGAGGTTCACAAAAACTTCAAAAACCTACTATTCATACAATTCGGCAGGAGCAGGATTGGGCAGAGAAGTTCTGAGGACATGCAACTTGCTGGAGGTTCAAAGTCATCGACAAAAATGTCAGATATTTAGATGGAGTCTTACTGGCGAAACTGACGGGCAGAAATTTCGTTTTTGGAATGTACACTTCTTGGAACATAAGGTGACAATTAGGTTTGTTGTTTGGAAAACAATGAACCAAGACGTGAAAAAACGCTGCAAATTCTTACACACGGGTTGGTTATTCCTCGAACCAGGCGCCTGGGGACTAATTTAAACCTCGGACCAGGCGCATGGAGATTCATTTCTTCAACATGTGGAAAATGGGGGAAACAGTGGGTGTGGCGGGTCCCGGACCCATTCCAATCGATTCAGGGTCCACAATTTAGTGGAAAACGATACCCCACACGCCTGGTAACCTCATTCAGAGGGCGCCAATCGTTCCGGGATTCATTTCATTGGATTTAGCATCTAGAATTTAGTCGAAAATGATACCCCACACGCCTAAATTGCAAAAAATCTCAAAAATCCATTTCTCGAAATTCACACCCCTACCCCACTCAAATCCGTCAGATCGAGTTGAAAAGTTTCGAGGACCAACTAGAGCCATGAACGGTCCCCTGACCAAAATTTCAGATTTTTAGAATAATTCCTACTAGGTACCAAAGTCGGCATGGACGGCGGACGGACATTTGCTAATTTTGATCTGGACACCTTGAAACGTTAAAAAATTTTGTTCGAATCGGAGAGATTGATTTTTTGCAAGAAGAAGAAGAAGAAGAACATAGCTTGATTATTCAAGGAATAACCAACCAAAACGGGTTTGATGAAAGCCACTCTTACGACGAAGGTGTATCGCAGAGTGGTTCAATTAGTCAACAGTTTAACCCCAACTAATCGCACAGTTTAGGGTTCGTGGGCCGAGGGACACATCAGTTGGGCTGCGTTCTACAGACACGGACGCCAGGTGCAAGCGGATCAATACCCAAGTACCTACCTACTTCGCGGCGAAATTTATTATCGCGCTTTGTAACAGGCCACCTGGGGACGAGAGGACAGCCTGTGCCAGAGCTTATCTGACAGGATGGGAGACCACAGGCGATGATGAAGAAAAGGGGAGAGAGACCGGGCCGAGGACCGGTGTCAAGAGCCGGTCAGAAAGCAACAGCTGACGGTTCGGTGTCAAGGTTGCAAGGTTCAGGGTCACGGCGCAAAAGATACTATCCCGCAACATTTCCACGTCGTGCGGTCGATTGCCTACATCAAACTCAGAGCTCCAACACTTGAGCCGAAATATGTGACGTCACCATCACAACGCACTCGAGATTCTCGATGTTGTGAATGTACAGAACGTACTCAACAAGCTGTTCAAATGTACGAATTCCTTGTCAGCATTCATAATATTCATTGTATCTATAACCAGTTATTGGGGGTGAACATAACGGATATTTAGGACTTTTGGAGTATTTTTTTTTAAAGCGGTAACACATGCTAAAATTGCGAATTATGTCATAGGGGTTAATTATTCCTCGGATCAGGAGCATGGTTATTCATTCCAATCGATTCAGCGTCCAAAATTTAGTCAAAAAAGGTACCCCACATACCTAAATTAAAAAAAAAAAAAAAAACTTAATTTGTTTTTTGGAAAAACACATTTCGACAACAGCGGAAGCGGCCAGAGCAGCGGAAGGACCCGCAGTCACAGCAGCGAAGGTACCCGAAGCCACAGCAGCAGATGAAACCGCACCCACAGCAGTAGAAGAACCCATAGCCCTAGCAGCAGAAGACCCCACAGCCAAAGCAGCTGATGAGCCCGCAGCCAGTCCAGCAGAAGAACCAATAAACACAGCAGTAGAATGACCCGCACCCACAGCATCCAAAGAACCCGTGACCACAGCAGCAGAAGAACCGATAGCCACAGCACCAGACTAACCTGTATTCACAGCATCAGAAAAACCCGTAACCTTCGCATCATCCGCTCTTTTGGGTATCTAGGCGAGTGCGGTATCATTCCCCTCTAAATGTTGGACGCTGAATCGATTGGAATGAGTCCAGGACATTCCACACTGGCCCTCCTCTCCCATAATATAACTCCAAGGAACAACCAATCATTGTAGAAGTGTTGCATTATAGAATGATGAAAGCTTTAGAATTCATAATTGAACAAAAAATATTGAAAGAGCCCATTCCGAGCTGATAAGTCTAGGAATCGGTCTAAGCAAACCATGTTTCTAGGGCGTCTTCCATGACGTAAACTGACCTGTGCATCTGATTAATGATAGAACGCTTTTGATCAATATTGTAAACATTCACTCATTTTGTCAACAACGTGTTTCAATTTGAACGCTGAAGATTAGAGTCAAGGGAGAAAGGTCGACCATCTGTCGGACTTGGGTTCGATCATGCTCTAAAATAGAATTCCGTCAATGATTAAATTACCAAAAATAATTGGAAGAAACCAGCGAGGCCGCCAGCGTAGTTGGTTGTTTGCATCCGCTCGTAATCATTTCACCGTGAAAAAAACGAACGACAACATTACTCTCTTTCATTTTATAGTCGTTGTAAATGGACGGAGGAGAAAAAAGTTTCAAAATCCTTTGTTCCGTCGAATAGCGTTTCCGAGGGAACCGATTATTCGAGAACATCAAACATTCAGGGGCAATGAAAAAGGAGACATCTACGTATCTACGGTGTTCTGTCATTTTTATGCATGAATAGCGTGATAGTAAAAAGTTCGGAAAATCAATTCAATTGAAGATGACCAAATTAGTTTCTCGCTAAAGACCTTAGACACCTGATTGTACGAACGGAATTCGGCTGACAGCAAAATGTGTAGATTTTCATTTTTGTTTATTAATGCTTACTGCACATACTTAATAAATTTATGCATACAGCCGAATTATTTAATTATAACAACGAATAGCAGCAGAAAAGCCTGTTAGGTATGTGTACAAGTAGAAGTTGATGCAAGATTATGGGGAAAGCAGTGATTTAAAATTACTCGTTAGTTTCAAGAAAAAACCGATTTATAATGTTGAAATTCTGGGTAGCATAAATCTTGACAATAGCCAAGGAAGAATGTTTATTATCAGAAACAGGGAATACAGTGAGGTTTTGGATAAGCAACGAAATACAATTAGGTACATAATTTACGCCTAGCTTATAAAGAAATCTGTTTTCATGCAAAAAGTCAAGCTCTCCGATTCACCGATTATTTCTGGGCGTTTCAAGGTGTCTAGATCAAAATTAGCAAATGTCCGTCCGCCGTACGCCGTCCACGCCGACTTTGGTAGTAGAAAAATGTCAAAAAATCTGAAATTTTGGTCAGGGACCCGTTTCCAGCTCTAGTTGGTCCTCGAAACATTTCAATCCGATCGGCCCAAATTTGAGTAGGAAAGGGGTCAAAATGTTAACTTCGAAAAATGGATTTTTGAGATTTTTCGCAACCAAAGTGAATATGGTATCATTTTCCACTAAATTCTGGACGCTGAATCCGATGAAAATGGTCCCAGAACGATTGGCACCCACTGGAAGAGGTTATGGGTCAAAATGAGTATCTATTACCCATTTTGAATATGTGTTTTCAAGATTTCTGGTACATACCTAGGCGTGTGGGGTATGATTTTCCACTAAATTAGGACGCTAAATCCAATGAGACGGGTCCTGGACCGATTGGTGCCCTCTAAATGAGGCTATGGGTCAAAATCGGTGCCTATTTACCCATTTCGAATGTGTGTTTTCGAGATTTCTGGGAGCTAGGCGCGTGTGGTATTATTTTCCACTACGTTTTGGACGCTAAATCTAATGAGACGGGTCTTGGAACGATTTTTATAATCTGCGGGTTCATAGAGGAATATGAGGTCTAAAAAACAATACAACGCTCAAGTAAAACAACGCTATTTAAACGCTCATTCCATTCTTGAACTGATATCAACAACCCTCTTATGTCTAGTGTTACCTCTGAACTTTTCAGCAAAGTACCCTAAGAGTGAAGGTTATCTCTCTTTTACAAGTATTGTTACACACAGAATACGCTCAGATCCTGGTGGCTGTGTACCGTAACAAACGCATGAGTTGTCGCCATATCTGTGGCCTATGGTATTCTTTTGTCCACCTGCTGAGAAGGTCAGAGGCAACACTGGTGATAAGTGGGTTGATGATAGCAGCAGCGCTGGTTCACTTCAGAGACAAAACAAGCTCACTTTTTGTAGTTATGGTGGACAGGCACCGCAAGGGTAGCACACATTTTTGGACCAATCAGCTATCAGCATTAGATCCCTGTTGTCAAGCATTGACCCACTGCCAAGTTCTTTTAATCGATTCCTTCACCGACAATGACTGAAGTTTCACTATGAACCAACTACAACAACAGGGTTTTTGGCAGGCCATCTTCAACTTGTTTACATCTACCGCGTTTCTGCTCATAAAGTGCATTGCCCTTTACCATATGTGACTGCCCATAGGAATACATACCTTAGCTTCCCAATTCCAAAACTGGGGTTTTCGCCTATCCTGATTTTAGCAACTGTTTTTGTTTCCACACCTTTTTGTGGCCTTGGAAAGCTAGGGTACGTAATTCCCTTCTTTTCTTTCTGCAATGCATCGATTATTTCTAGTTGTAGATTAGCAAAGCGACTTACCCATCCAGAAACTACTAACTTTTGTTTCCCTGAAAAATTTGCTTCCAGAAGCTAAGGTTCTTATAATCAAATCCAGCAGCACCGTTCTAGTAATCATACACCTCGTATCACCATTCTAAGGATTCCCATTGGGAACACAAGAAGATCAAATGCCTACAAGATCAGTGTACAGAAAATCTGTACATAAGACAACTAAAGAATACCGTAGGCTACAGATATTTCAGCAGCAACATGATTTAGTTAGGGTACACAGCCACCAAGATTGCTGCTGTGGGAAGTTTTTAACGTTGAGTGAACCTTCTAACACAAGTTCAGAAAGGTGATAACTTTTCAACAGATTGAGGTGTCGACAGTCTGAAAACTGCTTGTCCATCATGATAGGCAAAAATCCTAATTTTGAAATCTGGAAGCCAAGGTACGTTTTCCTGAGGGCAGTCACATATAGTAAAAGGCAATGCACTATATAAGCAGAGGTACACATGATTGCTGCTGGTTTTCAATGTTGAGTGAAGCTTCTGTATGTTGTGTATTCTGTCTATTACAATTCTTGTAATGAGTAATAACCTCAACTTTTGGGGTACCTTGCTGAGAAGGTCAGAAGCAACACTAGAAATAAGAAGGTTTCTGATAACAGTTCAAGAATGAGAAGAACGAATTGTTTTACCTACTTGAGAGTTTCATTATTCTGAGATCTCACATTTTGGTTGGTTTTCATGCAGAATGTCAATATCTCCAATTCCGCTTAAAAAATATTTTCAAAATGTGTTTTCATAAAATGGGGTTTTGAGTGTTTTGGCGTGTGGGGGTATTATTTTCCACAACATTTTGAACGCTGAATCCAATAAAACGGTTCCCGGAACGATTGGCGCCAACTGGAAGGTTATGGGTCAAAATGGGTCCCCATCTACCCATTTTGAATGTGTTTTCGAGATTTCTGGTACCTAGGCGTGTGGGGCATCATTTTCCACTATGTTTTGGACGCTGAATTGATCGGAACCAGTTTCCACGCTCCTGGTCCGAGGGATAACCAACCCCTGTAAAATAATTTGCAGTGTTTGTCCTAATAAACCCTAGAGAGAATAGACAATAAAGTCTACTTTTAAGTAGGAGTAAATCATGTACCTTATTGTAATTCGAAGCTCATTCAAAACCTCACCGCATTCCCTGTTTTTAATAATAAACATTCTTTATAGGAGAAACCTCGGCTACAGTAATGATTTATCGTACCAAGAATTTCAACATTACATTACTTTTTTTCTTTTCTTTCTTTGAAACTCGTGCGAAATGTCACAATACAAGCTAAAACGTGGACAAGGCTTGAGAATAATTAATTTCATTATGTATCTCGAAATTCTGAAAAAAATCTCTCTCGACAACATGAGGGCACAGCTCCGCCAAATTCAACCCATTCGTCAAGTTGACGCACTGTGAAATACGAGTATTATCCGTCGAGTCGACTGGCTCTGGTTTTATCATCAGCTGATGAATTTCTACGGTTAAGCAGAGTGTCGCTGGTGGGCGGTATATCTTCCCACGGCCATGTGGGTCAAGTAACTTGCCTAACCAGCGAGCCTTCTAACAACCCCCTCGCTGTACTACAATTTCTTCCCGTTTCTCCAGTGTTTCCTTCCTTAATTGCCTTTTCCTTCTTTTAACCCGCGCCGTTCGTTTTCTTTTCCACTTATCCTTTCTCTAACCGTATTTTCCTTGAAGTGCCGTCGTATCCTTTTTTTTCTACTCCGTCCTGTCAACTTTTTCGGCTCCTCGCGTGAGTTCGAGCGTTGTACTTTTGGAATCACGAACGATCGATCAAGTGGGTGTTGCTCGTCGAATAGCTGAATACTGGAGCTGAACGGGGTTCAGATCAAAAAGTAGGTGGTGGATCAAAGACGCGTAAGCGTCTCTTGTGTATTTTCCGATCTCCAAAAACACATTTCTTATCATCCCCAGCCATTTTCTAGGCAGGAATGAACCCTAATATTATATATGTTTCTTATATAGCATATGTTCGGTGAAGAAATGTTTACAAACATTAATTTAAATGAATATTACCCATCAAAAAGTGTAAGAAATGTAAAATTCATGGCAACGTGCGTCTACTTCTCTTTAAATTGAAAACTTGTGCTGAGGAGTGGAGTCGGCGATACCTAATTTCGATATCTCTATGCATTCGGTATCTTTCATAATAAATCAAATTCGAAATTTCGAAGCAGCTTGCGTGTGCTTACTGACTATCTAGACTGCTATGAAATTCCTTATCAGTACACGTCTTAATAATCCCTTTTAAGTTTTTATTGCTAAGAACCGATTTTATTCCTTTAATTTCGTTTGGATGAGCATTAAACATTTTGAGGGCTAAGATATTTTGAGTGATAAGAAAAAAACGCTGCAAATTCATTCACAGGGGTTTATTAAATCTCGGATCGGGAGCATGGAGACTCATTCCCAAAGATTCAGCGTCCAAAAATTAGTGGAAATCAATACCCCACACTCCTACATCGACGAAAATATCGAACAGTGGGTTAAGTATGTCCCGAACCCATTCCGATCGGGCCAGGGTCCACAATTTAGTGGAAAATGATACCTCACACGCCTAGGTTCAAGAAATCTCGAAAACAAACATTCAAAATAGATATATAGATACCTATTTTGATCCATAACCTCCAGTGAGCGCCAATCGTTCCAGGACCCGTCTCATCGGATTCAGCGTCTGAAATTCAATGATACCCCACTCGCCTAGATCGCTCAAAAACCCGAAAATCCATTTTTCAAAAAACAATTTTGCCGCTACAGCAGCGGAAGTACCCGTAGTAACAGCAGCAGAAGAACCCATAGCCTTAGTAGCAGAAGAACCCATACCCACAGCAGCAGATAATCCCGCAACCACAGCAGCAGAAGAACCCATAGCCACAGCAGCAGAGAGACCCTCAGTCACAGCAGCAGAAAGACCCGCAGCCTCAGCAGCAGAAGAACCCATAGCCACAGCAGCAGAGACACGATTTTGGCCCCTGCCACCCTTTCCCTTCAATTTGGCCCGATCGGGCTGAGAAGTTTCGAGGACAAACTAGAACCGGAAACGCTGATCAAAATGTCTGATTTTTAGAAGATTGAAGATCTAGGCACCTTGAAACGCATAGAATTTTTGTTGATTCACACAAAATTAGGACTTTCAAATCAAGCTATCAAAATAGTACGAACAGATCCGAACCTTTCTTAACAAAGTTATCTTGTTTTCTCGCAACAAAATAAAATATTCTGTTAAAATTGCACATTTTAGGAAATAAAAAAATTGGTTTCCAAACCGCAAGCATTTTCTTTCCTTCAATTTTTTAAAAATCTCTTCATTCTATCGTTGATTCCGTCACCAATCGTAGACCGGTTCTCTTTCCCAAATTCAATTCATCACAATTCTCCCGCCGATTAGTAGTTTGAGCACTTTTAACCGTGCTCTTCCGTTTCCCGGGGTCACATGATGTTAAAAAAAAAACAAACGGAAGAAGAAAACTAGTCGGAAAATGCTTTTACTCTTGCCATTTTTTAAAGAAATGCGCTCCCTTGTTGTCCGGAAAAGGCTCTGAACAAACAACCCCGATAGGGAAAATCATTCAAGTAATTTTCAGAGAATGAATTTCATTCTGCCATCTGCATACAGCACCAACAAACATGTACCAACTACGATTCGCAGGCAATCCTATTTTTCAGCAAAAGCCGTAAAACAATCAACACTCTCATGTATTCGGAAGAAGAAATAAACAAAACATTTCTATTCATGATGCCAGTTAATCCGATAATAAATGAATACCAAATGTTAGGCCACAATAAAAGTACACTATACTAGCCCCTGATGCTTGTTTGAACCGGAAAATTCTGGTTTTCTAAAAGTTAAAAAAAAGTGACGTATTCTTGAGGTCACGAGGAGCTTTGCAACACGGCCTTAGAATAATTTTTATTCCGCTTAAAATCCTGGTTGTGATTTAACGTATTTTCTCTCGCCATATTTTTCTATTCGGTGCAAGTTGGCATGTTTTGGCTTACCAATTTGGATAAGGGGCGTGAGTTATTTTGCTGAGAAGGTGCCAACTATTTGTTTTTAGGTAAAAGTCCGATTGCAGACGATAAAAACCGATAAATTTCGAGGAAAAGGCGATAAAATGAAGAGGACTAGATGGAGAGAAGGCGATATGACGTTGAAAAGGGGGGAGGGGGGGAATTAGCGCGAAGGGCGGCGGGCGGTCGCGATGGGCGAAGGGGGTTGCACGTGATCTCCGGGTCACCGCTTCCCACGACCACGCCCCGCCTCCTGTTGTGTTTCTGCACCAAAGACAGCGTTGGAGCGTCGGAATCAGCTGCGAACCCCTCCCCCCATGAACCACCACATGTCACTTACCCGTCAAGTCGTGTTTCCCTGCTCCCGTTGGTTACTACAATATAGTATGCATATTATGCTGCACCAAAGACAGCAAATGGCTGATTGGACTCCCACGACTGGTCAAGTCGTGTTTCCCTGCTCCCATTGGTTACTATAATATAGTACTTTATAACAATTTTCAATTCTTATAAAACGAAAAACGTTGGGCGCATTTTGTATTATTATTATGAATGTTCATTTTAGAATCATGTGAATATGAGATTTATATGAGGTAATACTAAACTACTGTTTATTTCTGACAATATATTAATTTTAGAAATTATCTATGATAATTATTAATATAATTGAACATATGATTATATTATTTATAAATCACTAATTGTGATTGTAAATGAAACATTTTCATAGTAACTTATGAATATATTTAATTCATTTAAAGTAAAATTTTATTTCTGCAAAATTATGTAACAAATATGTATTTGAAGAATTATTGTAGAAATCATGATTTTAATGTTCATTTATATGAAAAATTTTGAATTCGTTAATGATGATTAGTATTATTGCATATGATTATATCAAATGATTTCTAATGTTCACAATTCAATTCCGTGAAACTGTATTAACTGAATATTATGTCAACTGAATAATTATAAAGAAATTTCATTTTATAGAAATGTGAGCGTATTAGAAAGATCTTGATGTTTGAGTACATGCGCCCAACGTTTTTTGTTTTATAAGAATTGGAAATTGTTATAAAGTCTGTTACCATAATGTGAGATCAATTTATTCAGAAATTCTGCCAGGCTGATAGGAAAATTATTTTCTACTTTTTAGTGCATATGAAAAACGTTGTTTTTATAAAAGTTTTTTTATTCATGTATTATTATTTTCTACTTTTTAGTTTTATTCGTTAGAAATTTGTAATCGTAAAATTTTATTGAAGAACCTCGATGAACAATGCAGATATTCTTAAAATTTTGCGTTCGAGATTTAAAGACAAATCAAAGTGTACTCATTATCTAATGAAACTCGATGTCAATAACGTTCTTTTAATGCTTTTACGATAGTTATTTTGGATGCAAAACACCTGGTCTCGTGCACGATGAACTTCTCTGGCGCTAAGCAACTCAATTGTCGTCATTGTTGACCGGTCCCAACCTAGTGATATATAATTTTATTATTTTATTTTATTGAAATTACTCAAGAAGCTCTTTGAATCATCATCAAAGTATTATAATATTGCATTGTCATCTGGTTCTGATCTATATGTAAAGTTTCAGAACTATAGATTGCCGATAAATGGTCGAAATTTGAGTTGAAAGATTTCGCGGACAAACAGACAAACAAGAAAGCGGGTTAAGAAAAACGTTTTAATTAAAAAATCCAATCTGTCAGTCTACTTTACTATTCCTCTCTCCAGTGTGGAGGTCTATGAATTTTCATGAATAAGTACATCTCACTGCAACAAGTCACCATTTAGCCCATTTTCTTCCTAATAATCCATATTTGCTCAACATGATGATTTCATGAACGGAAACTGTGCAACATTCATTGCCTCCATACGGAACAACTTTTTGCACAAAAGCCAAATATTTCACAGTATATCGACCGTTTCGAAGTCCCTCCTCAACATGCTAGTCCCTCAATCCAACCGAGGAGCGGAAGGGAAACGAACATTTGTCAAGATTATTATCGATACGTGAGTTAGCTCATACTGTAGGGTCGTCGGACATAAACTAAATCCATCTAAATCCAGGATATATATTCCAAAAAATTACATTCAGAAGACATACAATCCAGGATTGCGACCAGGTCATTTAAATTAGTCATTCTTTTCTTCGTAATTGAATGATTCACGCGCCCACCAGAAAAGGTTATGGGTCAAGGTGGGCATCTATCTACCTATTTTAAATAATGTGTTATCGAGATTTCTGGTACCTAGACGTGTGGGGTATCATTTTCCACTAAATTTTGGACGCTGAATCGATTGGAATTGGATCAGGACCCGCCACACCCACTGTTTTCCCCATTTTCCTCATGTTGAAGAAATGAGTCTCCATGCGCCTGGTCCGAGGAATAACCAACCCGTGTGAAGGAATTTGCAGCGTTGTACTTTTTGTACAACAGGAGGCCTGAATACTTGTGAGTAGGGCTAACGACCGTCCGCCAAATTACAGTTCACGGGTTTTCAACTCTATTGAGAAGAAAAGAGCAAAATGAAAAGAATCTTCCGACAAGCCTCAGTTTGCTTAATGAACGGCATTGACGGAGAAAATACCCTTAACGAGCTGGGATAACGGTGTAATAAGAATGTAAGTGGTGTGTATACTTCGCCTTCTATTCTACGAGCCCAACAATTCTAAAAACATTATAGAATAGCCTTCCAACTCTCAAGTCGCGTGTTATGATCTGAATTTTACTCAAATCGTATCCTCCCTTTGTCAATCAGCATGAAACTAATACAGTACAATAGAAGCGTTTTTCCAGAGCAAGCACTTTTATCTCACGCCCTTTAATGAAGAAGAGCTCCTCGTCAGGATAATTCCTCCCTCGTTCGTTTAAAGGAAGAATATGCGAGGAGAATTAACGCTCGACAGGAGGTAGAAAAGGGCGGAAAACTCACCACGCCCCAGGATCAGAAACGGCCGATTAATTCCCCAGTCTTAAAATAAACATACGCGGATTCTTGGCAAATAACGGGCTCATCGTCCACGCTCATCAACCTCCCTTTCACATTCGCTGTCTAAATGTGCTGGATGATGAGTGATTTTTACGTAGGAATCGAGTTACTAATGCGTTGAAAACCTACGTTCGAAATCAAACAACTAAAAGATGCTAAAGTCCCTGCGAATTATCCACTATGCAAGTAGCTATGATTACTTACTCCTTAAACAAGTTAGTGCTGAGAGGGAAAAATGAACATTTCTTAAGTATTATTTACATGAAAAATGTTTTCAAGTAAGTAACAGCCTCCCGTGTGCGGGAATCAAAACTCAATTGATTGGAAATGTTGTGGTAAATGACACCCCAGGGTCCGCAAAAATCAAAATGAAAGAATATCAAAGCGTGCAATTTCTTTCTTTTTTTTGAATCCCTCGTAGGTGTAGCAATTAAAAAGTAAACATTTTTTTCACTAGTTCATTTTCTTAAATTTATCATTATTTTGGTTGATTATTCATTGAATAATCAAATCAACCTATGATTTCATGCAAAACGTCAATCTCTCAGATTCGGCGCAAAAATTTCTTCTGGGCATTTAAAGGGGTCTAGATCAAAATAGGAAGGAATCCACTAAATTCTAAAAATCTGAAAATTTTCTCTGACCCGTTTCCACCTCTAGGAGTGAAAATGTGCTTTTCGGAAAATGGATTTTTGGCGATCTAGGCGTGTGGGTTGTCATTATTGACCAAATTGTGGACGCTGAATCCAATGAAATGGGTCCCAGAACGATTGGCACCCACCGGAAGAAGTTATGGGGCAAAATGGGTATGTATCTACCCATTTTGTATATGTGTTTTCAAGATTATTGGTACCTAGGCGTGTGGGGTATCATTCCCACTAAATTTTGGACGTTGAATCCAATGAAACGGATCCCAGTACGATTGGTGCCCTCTGGATGAAGTTATGGGTCAAAATGGGTACCTGTTTACCCATTTCGATTGTGTGTTTTCGAGATTTTTGGTACCTAGATGTGTGGGGCATCATTTTCCACTAAATGCTGGACGCTGAATCGATTGGAATTGGTCCGGGACCCGCCACACCCACTGTTTCCCCCATTTCCCCCATGTTGAAGAAATGAGTCTCCACGCGCCTGGTCCGAGGGATAACCAACCCGTGTGAAAGAATTTGCAGCGTTTTTTCTGTTTTATTCAACTGTTAATTGCTTCTGACTGTCGTTCCCACCATTCCAGGTCATTTTTGGAAAGGGGAACTATCTGAAAACTCTACAAATTCTTCTACACGGGTTATTACTCCATAGAGCATGAATATGGGGGAAAAGCGAGTGTTAAGTGTCAATCCCCTACACGCCTAGTTATCCAAAAATCTCGATACCCCACTTTCGATTTAGATAAGTAGGTACCCATTTTAACCAATACCCACGTCTGGAAAATGATACCCCACATTTCCAAAATGTCCCGAAAATCGAGTTTCAATAACACATTTGAATACGTTTTTCCCCATACCCTTCACTCAGTTAGTCAATGGACCGATACCCACTAACAGAGGGCACTAACCGGCGCTCTGAAATTTTCTAAAAATCAGAAATTTTGGTCTGGGATTTTATTCTGCTCTTGTTAGTTCTCAAAACTTTTTAGCCCCCCGTAACCCGTAAACCACCCGAAAATCGCCCCATCCGTAAAGCCCTCTCAATAATTGCACCCCCATCCCCCACCAACACTCTACGGAATATCTCCTGACAAAGAGCCACGCGTCATAATCTTTCCTTCGACTCATACTAACCACACGTCCACTAACCAGTACCCACGCTGTGCGTCATATCACGTCATCTTATCTTATTTTCACAAGGCGCTGCAGCTGCTTCGGCGCTGAACGTTCATATTCGCTCTAATTCGACCTATCTTATCAATAAAAAATTATTAACCAACTTTGGGTACCTGAATGGTCATCTGAAGAACGATATAATCACCAAAACGTGATTGTACAATTTTTTTGAACGAATTTAACGCCCGGGATCACGCTCCCTCGTCTTTCTGTTCGCTCTTAGCCTTCAGATGAATTTCATGAAAAATAGATCGAGCGAGTTGAGTTCAAAATCTCAAACGCTAACGAACTAACAAGACTCATTGCAGGGAATGAAAACGCGTAACCAGAGGTAACGAACTGAGAAGAAAGAATGGAAAAAAGAAAACCGGTGCGAAATGCTGATTTAATTATTCGTATCGATGCGCATAGTTTGCATATCTGTTGTTGGTTTTGATTTCATCGCTCAACGTAATTTCAGCTGTGCGATTGAGTCCGTGTTCTACTTGCCTAGTGAATATTTGCGGGTAAACATTAGTGGAGTTTCCACCTTTTCGTCATTAAGCATTTACTTCGTTAAACTGATATACAGAGGAGGAGGATTATTCAGTTGATTTCTTAATCATGTAATGGTGTCTAGACTTCTCATCGATCTCCAGGCCGTTTTGATGAATAATTTTTCACGAATAACCTTAGTCACGACTGGTAAATTGCTGAATGTTGTTGACGATTGCCCCGACAAAATAAGATTGCCCAGGGGGAACGAGCGAGGAGTAAACATGTCATCGAAGCGAATTCGGTAAGTCGAACATTCATTAATTTCGACCGAAATGTTGCGTAAATGGTTTTCTCACATATAATTCACAACTAACCGAAATCGTCTCGTCAAACACGTCCTCGAAATAGTCTCCGCTTCTGTAATATCGATTATAGCTTTGAATGGCAGCCCCTGAGGGCATATACGTATTCGAACAAATTACAGTTCTCCAAATTACAGGTTAACTTGTGCGCCAAATGCAGGAATACACCGGAGAGAATCATTCTTGCGTTATGTTCCCCGTGAGCCGAAAATATATTTAGTACGCGAGAGTCAAACAAACCTCGGACCAGGCGCATGAAGACTCATTTCTTCAACAGAGGGAAAATAGAAACAGTGGGTGTGGAGGGTCCCGGACCAATTCCAATCGATTCAGCGTCCAAAATTTAGTGGATAATGATACATCACACACCTAGGTACCAGAAATCTCGAAAACACACAATCGAAATGGGTAAACAGGTACCCATTTTTACCCATAACTTCATCCAGAGGGCGCCAATCATACTGGGACCCGTTTCATTGGATTCAACGTCCAAAATTGAGTGGAAAATGATCGAAAATCCATTTTTCGAAATACACATTTTGACCCCTACTCCTCCTAAATTTGGTCTGATCAGACTGAAGAGTTTCGAGGACCGACTTGAGCCGGGAACAGACCCCTGAGCCAAATTTTTAGAAAATTTTCTACAGGACAGCGGACGGACATTTGACTTTATTGATCTAGACATCTTGAAACGTCCAAAAAAATTTTTGGGCCGAATCGGAGAGGTTGACCTTTGACATGAAAACATAGGTTGATTATTCAAGGAATAACCAACCAAAACTTGGATAAGGAAGACTAATTATTGAGAGTAAAGTTGCTTGAGAAACGGAAATTATCTTGAACAATAATTCCTTTTTCGGGCCAAATATTATTGAAACCAGTCGTATTATACTCAAGTTGTAGGTAGAAGCAACTAACTGCGGCGCTATGAATAGAACGCTTCTAGGATTTTCAAAAAACGTAGTGGTGAAGGGGCCGCCGGACAAAAAACGTGAGGAACCGGTTGTCACTACCCTATTGACTGGTGTGGTGCTACCTGACGAGGATTTCGACATTTCCGACCGCGAATCTCAAAGGAAGCCCGGAAATTCGAGACCGGAACTACCTACCCAGGATTACGTCGTCTCTCTTTTAACTTCCTTGAACTTCCCACGGCTATCGATTTCATAGGGGTTGTAGGCTCAAGTTCGGAGGAAACCATTCTATCAATCAAGTCCTTACTTACAAGTAGAAAAATTCGTGCGAAGACATATGAGATGAAACGCCTAAACATATGAAATGAAATTATAGTAGGACGAAATACATGGAATAAATCAGACGATAAGCCCATTCAAGTTCGAGTATATACGAACAATAAGTAGTAATATTTTCCTGTCTCTACGGATAAATTTCACTGGCAAAAAAAAATATTTTCACCCATACACTGCTTTAGGATGTTTCCTGGATCAACACAAATCAGGTTTTGTTTCAAGGATCAAATAGAGCCCAAAAAAAGTCAACGATGTGCGAATCTCATGGTAATATTTCATAAATTTTGAATAAATTCCTTTAAAAAAATGGGATATCTTGAGTATCTGTTTCTAAGTGATTTTGCTACAATTTTGACAAAAATTAGCGATTGAATTTGAGATGATCTACGTTTAGAAAACGTTTGTTCATTTTGATACTCGTGATCGCCAACCGATACATTGTGTCGAAAAATCGCATTTCCGAGTCTGAGTACAAACGGTCAACAGATCATAATCGTCGCTTTGATCGCTTCAATGACCGATGAGTCGATTCTACGATGACTCAGCTAGAACGCGTGTAATTCACTCGAATGTCGTACTAAGAGTCGACTTATATGACGCCTACGAGTACCTTCACATGTACACTCCATGAGTGTCGAGAGTTCTGCTTTTGGAGTAGTTTAAGAGTTATTAAACAAACTCTACAGAGTTAAAGGGTTACCTTCAAAGGTCTTCGGAAAAAGATGTAGCCGATCAAACGTTATAACGTCTAATGGGATATTAAATAAAATGACGTAGCTTGGTCATATTTGTCAATTGTTTATTATTGAAGGGAAATAACACAACTGATGTGTGATTCCTCCCAAACATGAACTCAAAGTTGACTAAAATTGTCTTAAAAACTTGTCAACTTTGCGTTTTGGTTGGTTATTCCTTGAATGATGATCAACTCATGTTTTCATGCAAAAGGTCAACCTCTCCGATTCGACCCAAAACGATTGACTTTCAAAAAATGGATTTTCGGCATTTTTGGCGATCTAGGCGTGTGGGGTATAATTTTCCTATAAATTTTGGATGCTCCCAGAACGATTGTCACCTACCGGAAGAAGTTATGAGTCAAAATGTGTACCTATGTACCCATTATGGTTGGTTATTTCTTAAATAATTGACATATGTTTTCATGTAAAAGGTCAACCTCTCCGGTTCGGCGTTTTTCCGTGCCGTTTTTGATAGTAGAAAATTTTCGGAAAATCTTAAATTCGAATGGCGAGTTAGGGTCAAAATGTGTACTTCGAAAAAAGGATTTTCAAGATTTCCGGTACGTAGGCGTGTGGGCTATCATTTTCCAATAAATTTTGGACGTTGAATCCAATGAAATACGTCCTGGTACGATTGGCGCCCTCTGGACGAGGTTATGAGTCAAAATGGGTACCTATTTACCCATGTTGAATGTGTGTTTTCGAGATTTCTGGTACCTGGGCATGTGGGGTATCATTTTCCACTAAATTTTGGACGCCGAATCGATTGGGATGGGACCGGGACCCACCACACCCACTGTTTTTATTTTCCCCATGTTGATTAAATGAGACTTCATGCACCTGATCCGAGGAATAACCAACCCCTGCGAATGAATTTGCAGCTTTTTTCAAACTACAACCTTATTTTCATCATTGCGTTTCCTATGTAAGCCTTCAAAAATACCTATAAGCGCTTCGTCTTTCACGAATCTCCTGAAATCAAACACAGATTTATGAACCAGAGACAACATACGAAGAGAAAAAAAACCTCCCACTTGAGATCAACAAAAACAACCTGACTTTATTCTCGGAGCTCAACAGCGTTCCGCCCAGACGACGTCGAGGTCTACCGACTGCACTTAACCTCCCGCTGAGCACATGTGTCGTACAGATGCGACAATCAAAACACCTATATCTTCAACTAACGTACGACTCACGCACGGGTTCACAACTAGGATGTAAGATTATGTGTAGTACGATCAATCGTCAATGGTCGATGTTTGCCAAACATCGATGGAGAAGCTTCGATGTTTTTCCATTATTGATGGTTGAAGGCGACGATAGAAAAACTTACGAAGTACCTATATCAGGAAAGGTTTTGGTTGCGTGTTAAACGAACGGTTTTCTTCCTCTCTAAAAGCTGGAAAATGATAACCTCCTTATCCCTACTATGATTTTAGATCGCTGCCTACTAACTTGACAGTACTCAGTACTGCAAACTGTCATCATGTAAACTTGCTATCGATCTGCAGGGTGGTAATTATTGCCAGACAATTCGTGGAAAATGATTGCCCAATCCGCCATCATTTCTTGTTCTTCTTCGAATCTTATCTTAGCTGTGTCACCTTCCAACGACACTGTTTGCTCCGTGTTCCGTTTTCTGTTCGAAGGTTTTTAGTCCCCATAAGTGGCAAAAATAAGAAAGTATTGGGTGCCATGAGTCCTGAGCGAACATCTGTTTTCAAAGACAGTGCAGATTATTTCAAAGAGCCGTGATAAATAGGAAATTGGTGGGCAAATTGTTGATTTGAGCTAATTATCGTAACACTTCTATTGCTGAACATACCTACTTTAAATTTACTGTGTGCTTTACCAAGAGTTTGTATTAATAAGATTGTGGTTTCGGGAAATTGTCTTAATATTGTTTCTACCTTTTATAAAATCATTGCTTTCCCAGTTCTCACGTTAAAAAACTCATCAACATCAAAACACATCAATGGTTGCGGTCCGATGTTTTTGGACTCCCGATGGTTTGTTGGTGGTTGCGATCGTGAACGTCGATGTTTTCTGGATTACGGCGTGGGATGGTTTGCCCAAAATATTGAGTGGTTTTACTCCTCGAAAAGCAGTTTATAATCGCATATTAATCGCAAGCTTAAGAAAAACCATGTTCAATCAATCATCAGTAATTTATTTCGGATTGTCATTTCAAGTAAGATGGCGTTGCGTAATACGTATATAATGATGACTGGATGATATCTGTTTAAATTGATGAGCAAAGAAGGTACATTTTTGTTGGAATGAATGTCCTCCTAAAGCCTTAGTTGTTACGCGTGTGGCCTTAGCCTGAAGGCTGAAAGAGGATGAGGGAGTTCACGGGGAATTATACGCATTTGGCCTGACGCAGTGACTCGCAGAAACTGTTTTCCTTGATAGAAATGATTTTGCCATTATTGACGTGATTCTTTTTCTTCGGGTTCACAATACGTAGTCATTAGCATAGTCTGTAAGGCGATAGAATACCTCATGATTGATAAACGGTATTTTACATGTTGTCTGTGTGCTCGAAAGCGACCACTACAACATGAGTCAGGATCGAAGTCATTGAACTCGATTTCCATCAGTTACCACAGAAGATTAATTGCACAGCAGTCAGTTCTGCATTTAGGTTAAACTGCTTCAGGTTTGTAAAACTTGAGAGAATCATATTTAGATTTGATCATTGGAATTGACATGTTAGAAACCAAAGGATGTTGTTTCCGTAGGAAAGTTGGCCGCCTACATGAAAAACAGATAAAGAAGGTGTTCAAAGTAGAAGTAATAACTACGTCAGCGAAACATCTGTCTTACCCAGCATATTTGGTGAAAAATGCGAGTGCTTTCGATGTGTCCAACTACTCAGTATAGTACTAGTAGAGTATATAGTAGGACAACAATAGTTGATTTGACATGGGCGTCTTGTCGAATGCGCATGATCTAACCCCGTACATTTAATAACAGAAGTAATAGTAATAAAACGAGTCCTTGATTATAGAACATCTCAAGCTTAAATTAAAAGCGGTGATTCTCCCATGGTGGGCCTATAGAAGCGATTTCGAGATGTAATCTGCCTAACAATTGACTGGCGATAACTTCCTGTTTAAAAGCTTGCGGTAGGCCTTGGTTCTTGATACACGAGCAGAGGTAGGAAGAACTTAGAGACAGAAGAAGAGAATTCATGCCGAGCTTTTTTCTTTATGACCGGTCGTCCTTGACTGGCAGCCGCAACGCGAGCCGAGTAAAATAAAAATCATCAGTTGAGTTCACATCCCAATTTCAGACGAAAGACCGGTATGGGCGGAGGTGCTATAAGAAACGACAGGAACGGTATCCCGACAAACCTAACAAGGACATCAGCCAGCCCTCATCAGTCGCATCGGAATCTAGTTTTTAAACCATACGGGCAACCGCACCCGTCACCTTTTTCTCTACACGCCACCCGTTCTTGAACCCACAAGGTGTTGAAACGCAATACTGACTTGAGTCAGCCACCGCAGCAATTATGATTGCCATAATAAATTATTAGAGATAGCCACCACATACCACTGAGTCTAGCCTTACCTTAAACGAGTAAAAACGAAGTAAGTACATCAATACAAGTTTGAGTAGGTAGGCAAACTCCTCGTCGATGTTTCAAACAGAAACACCAATGTATTTGTCATCCAGTATCTCTCTTATGTGTGGAAGATGTAATATCAGCTAATGATCTTTAAAACTAGTAACTTATTGTTGCGAGCTCGCACCGGCGCCGGTCAAATGGGCTGCTGGCATCGCAAGGTCAACAACCTGTGGAGGATTAAGGGTCTCGAATGTTCGAGAACCTCCCCGTTCGTTCCCGAACGTTCTCGGCCAGGCAGCAGGTATAAAACGGGCCCAGAAACGCCGAGGAGGGCAGTTCAATTTGGAGTCCGGATATAGACGCTTCGGGTTATAAATTGTGCCGTGCCGTGTTATAAATAGTGCGACAACAACCGTGTATTGTGATTCTGTCATTGTGTAAGTGCGCAAATGTGAACAGTGTATTCAAGTGAACAATTGTTAATAAATTATTTACTAAGAACATAAATCGTTACATTATCTATAGAAGAAACAGTGCTTTTCATGATTTTCATTTTATCGTGCCCTAATGTCTTATTCTCAGAAAAAAATGCGGCATTAGGAGTTGAAAACGAATCAGTACATGCAAAATATAAGGCGAATTATCAAGATAAACCGCTTAGGGAAGAAGTGCTACAAAATAGAGCGATCTAATAACATTCTTCGAGCATCTCTTGGGACAAGGAATCATCTAGATGACCGTTCGGCGACCAAATATCTATGGGGTATGGGGCCCCAATCGGATCCGGCTCCTTTGATATTGAACAGGTACGTACCCGTACGAAACCTCAAGATTTGTATTTCGAAAACATAAATAATGTAAACTGGACAACACCGCCAAAAATAATTGGGAAAATCCCCCAAAAAAAAGTTTCATCAATCACGTTCTGGGTTGAAAAAAGTCTCGTTCAAAAATCAGTGACATCATTACCTGAGGGTTGAGGACAAAAGCACCTTTTCTTTCAATGAATGGGGAATTATATATTAAATCTTCGCGCCTTCAATTTCCTGAAACACCTTAAATGAAATTTAAAAGAAGAACTTCCACTGTTAGAAATTTGTGGAAAAATTATCTTCATGTCCAGGGTAAAATAGTTCAGAAGTCTTCCCAACTTCTCAAATTTCGGCCACTTTTTTTCCCAGTCGGAAAGCAACCGTCCAATTTACGTCGTCCACACCCGAACTACAAGTCCACAAGTCGGGTGAACGTCCACGTTGGGCGATTCTAAAATTATTGGAGAAAACCCATTCGTTTTCATTAGGATGGCTTAGTGCATAATATCCACTAAGAGCCGAAAAAGAAATATTCCTCCATTACTCACGTGATTCATAAGGCAGAATCATTTAGTTTATTGATGAGCTTGTACCGTACCTGAAACAAAAATAATAGGTGAAAATTAGATAATCGAAGAAGTAGAGGCTGGTTTAAGACGTAATTGTGAAATTGGTAATGTAATATTTCGAGCAGAGTATCATTTTTCTCTGAACTACCGACGCCACACGTCACGCAACTCCAAGCCAGGGAAATCAGCCATTCTTCATTCTTCCTTTTTGGTCGGTTATTCCCTGAATAATTAACCAATGAATTCATGCAAGAAGTCAACCTCTCCGGCTTGCCCCAACATTTGTTTCAGGGCGTTTCAAAATGTCTAGATCAAAAACGCTGCAAATTCATTCAGAGGGGTTGGTTATTCCTCCTTGGACCAGGCGCACGGAGACTCATTTCTTCAACATGGGGGAAATGGGGGAAACAGTGGGTGTGGCGGGTCCCGGACCCAATCCAATCGATTCAGCGTCCAAAATTTAGTGGAAAATGATACCCCACACGACTAGGTACCAGAAATCTCGAAAACACACAACACGCGTAAGTACCAGAAATCTCGAAAACACATTCGAAATGGGTAGATAGGTACCCATTTTGACCCATAACCTCATCCAGACGGCGCCAATCGTTCCTGGACCGGTTTCATTGGATTCAACGTCCAAAATTTATTGGAAAATGATAGATCGCCAAAAATCTCAAAAATCCATTCCTTGACCCCTCCCCCTCCCCCCTCCCACTCAAAAAAATTTGTTTTTCCAATATCATTGTCCACCTTATGTGACTCGTATTATACATATATAGAAATTTTGTTCAGAACTTGACAAGGAGACTGAGCACAGCCTGAGCGTTGAACTTGGTAAATTCACGAAGATATTTGCAGTTAGCGTCCTCGATTAGATACCAGAACTATCTCACACTGGTTTGCCAGCCGCTATCTTTTGTAATATTTCGCTAAATAAAAACGAATTGATCCACGTTTTTGCCAAATATAATCATTGGTGAAACTAAATTGTTGGTACGGTTTAAGTTCCTTTAATATATTACATAATTTGTACTCGCAGGCCGTACTTGGTCATTAGGCAGCATTTTAGAGCTATTTAGCTTTGACAAATAAAATCATCATCCTCCCAAATTCGTCAAACAACTAAGTGAAGGCCTACGCTTTCTCCAAAAAGCAATGATACTTTCGTGGCTGACAGCTCGGGTATTATCGGTTACAAGAGAAAGCTCCAATGGGAGGCATTCAACAGACAGGAAACGTTTCGAAGCGCCAGATTTCCTCGGATAATTGCCTCTTCGCGGCGGATGTGAATTGTGTGTAAGCGTCGAGCATCTTTTGACACATTATTGGCGCTCATTTCATTCGTCGATTGATGTTTTTTTTTTGCGCCCGTCGAAATAGTTTTCCATTTAAACCAAAATAGGAGTATGGAAAAGCGAGAAGGTAGAGTATAGAGGCAATCGTAATCGTCACGAGAGTAATTTGGCGCAATAATCGAGCCGGAAAAAGACTCACAATACTTGAAGGAAATTCTCCACGAGGGGTCCTACTCTCTTACAGTCGCACCTGAAACACGTAAAGGGAGTGTTTGAAATGAACGAATCGAGACATCGACACTTTGCCAATGAAATCGCACCTGTGGCAACATGCGATCACAAGATAACCTTAAACTCGGCGTGAAAACCAACCCAAACGCCCTTCCAATACTTTAACAACAAGGCGATTGCTGAGCAAAATAGAGAACGGTAGGGAAAATGGTCGGAGAAAACTGCTTCTTCCTCAAACCACACGGACTTTGAGTGGCTTCACGACATTGCGTGCCAAGTTGAAAAGGCTTGTCGCGCACAAACAGAGAGAACAATGAACAAATTACGCAAAAAGACGATTTACATTTCACCCCCTTCACTGCCTCTCTCTCTGTCTCCACCCACCTGTATGCAGCAGTTGAAAGCATTGAAACATTATATCCACAATATATCAAAATCAAAATAACTACCCAGAGAGACCTTCTTATATAAACTCAGGTCGAATACAAACTTGGAGAACATGTAACTACTTCGCGTTAGTCTTTCAATCTTATAAACTTCGCTTGTCCAACAATGTGGAAGAGAAGTGAAGTTCATCCGTCAAACTTACCTACAGATTGTGATAATTCTAGGATCCGATCAAGAAACGAGCGAACTGTTCCAGAAGATCGGCTCCAATTTCGCTCAATTATTTTTACGATTACGGTTTCGGTCGTAACATCAGTCAGGGTAACGATGAGGGGTCACGCGATCCTCGAACATTCGCTTCGAAATTTATTTATGCGTCTTCTGGTAATGATCCTATTCGAATTCATTGCCCTAGAAGTATTCGGGAAACGAATGATTTTCAAAGAATCAGCATGTACCTACTTGCAATACTACTACGTAATGCTATTAATAAGTAAATTTTTTTTCACGTTCATAGTTCATGGCATGATTGAAGAAATGTACGGCATGTGTATTAGTTTTTAAATACTCACTCATCCACGTAAAAAAATTGTCAAAATTCATAGCCCCTTCATTTTTGAAATAATCCAACCACTCGGGTTTTCACACTTTTTACCCACTTTGACACACTTCATCATTTTCATTATTGAGACGTTGAGGGCTTTTCAGAAATACAAACCTGACTCGTGCATTTGAAGCATTAAATTACTTCGGCCACTCCTCTCGATAAAAAATACGTAAACCCACCAACAGGTGTGTCAAAGTATGAACATGTTTAGTTTTAAGGGAGAAGAGGAGACTCATTTTAAATAAATTGAGAAAAATACGTAAGGCCAACCACGTGGGGAGAAGGAAGCAGCGTTGTAGTTCCTATTGTCGGCAACTTTGGTCATGTAGGCTGTGAAAATGACGTCAGAAAGTGCTCCAACTTGGTGATACCCAGTGCAGTGGCGCTTTCTATCACGGCCTTTTCTATCAACCTAAGCCGGATGGGCATAAGGTAGAGGCCATAGGTATGGGCATACGTACAGGTAGACGTCCTAGGGTGTTTGCATTGCCCAGAAACATGAGACAGCGTGGTACCTTCTTTGACTGCGAACGAATCCTGTCAATCGAACAAGCATGGGTGAGAACTGCGGAATATGTAGAGTCACTCCTCAGAAGGAAAATAGATAAAGACAGAGCCAGGCAACAGGTCAACCAGGCAGACAACTGAGACTGGCCCCAGGTCTAACTCAAAGACATGTGAAAAATAGTACCAGGTTAGGCCGTTGGTAGGGTCAGGTTTTAGAGCATGGGACTGCCAGATAACGGGGAGGAAGAGACTACCCCTAGCATCTAACCACGAGGCATCACACCTGTCCTCAAAAGTTTTCACGACTACGAAGGCTTGGTTTGTCAATAGATTTGACAAAAAGGCTCATTCTTGAATCGAAACAAGAATATATAGTTGATTGTAGGCCACAAGGAACCTCGAGCATTTCCTAATAAAACCACCACTCACTCAATAGCAGTAAGACCTTGGAGAATCTAAATTTCAAAACTTTTGCAATCAATATTCGTAGTTCCTGTGACTTTTCTCCACTACCCCAACACTCCTCGCGATCCTTCAGAGATTAAAATCGGATTTTTTTCAAGGTCCCTAATTACAATAAGCCGACAGACGTAATTTATATGGAGATGCATTCCACTTAGAAAAGTAGAAACAATTGGTGCGTTCAACCGAGGGGAGATTTTCTAATTTTAGCGCGCTTATCAGACTCCTGGGGCGAGGTTGCGCTCGAATGAGTCACGGCCACTCGGGGACATTCGCGTCAGACTGTCAATTTACCGGAGAGATCAATACAGTATTGGCATAAGGAAGGGAAAAAAACTGTTTCGGTCGATGACCTGTTGCAGGTGTGGTTTACGCCAAGATGAGTCGAGGAGTGGCTTCACATAACCGGAGATCGAATGGATTTGCGAATGTGGTATAATTCCTTTTTTTAAACTCAACCTAAGGCCCGGAAGATTTAACACGTCACACCTTACTCAGGTTTGGATGAGGTGGTCGGGCTTAACTCAGCTCAGCTAGGCGTGCCTGCCAGCTTGATTTACGTCCCTGCAGCGAATAACGAGTCAAAAGTGAGTCTTCACTAAGAGAGACGATCAGACACGATCAACATTTTCCCCATTTGTGTGAAAAGTCGCAGGATATGGTATGGGTGAAAGTAGGTTATTTTAAAATTGGTTTTCGAGTTTTTGCAAACTCATGATGAGTACCTACGTACCATTTTCCACTGAATTTCGGTCGCTGAATTTATTCAGATGGGTTCTGAACCCGTTTCCGCTTCCCGCGTACTGGCGTATCAAGAAAGTTATTTCAAAAATGTGTTTTCCTAAATCTATAGTTAGGAACAAAATCTGAACGCCTCAAACACCTCATGTTTACCTCACGAACGACAATTACCATATATTTATAGGTAATATGAAGACTCATTTGAAGTATTATTTTCTGTTCTACTCGTAAGTTTATGATTTCATGCAATACGTAAAATGTGTCTTAATATCTACATAATTGAACATAAGCGAACGTAGCTATTGTAGTTACAAAGGAACGCTTTAAGGTGACCAGCAGAACATAACAATACCAGCCACAAGACATATCCCAAGTCTGAATAATATTCAGCCTGTTAATATGGTCATTTGAGACAAGTGGTGCTTGAGCATATTTGTGACTATGATTGTGAGGATAAATGGGTTTTGACAACCAAATAAGATGTGCTCGTAAACCGATATAAATTGACGATTACCTATTCAATACGATTGAACAACACAACGGTCACCGCATAGTAGTTGAGCTTAATGTGGTTACTATCTACGATTATTGAGTCTCGTCGACATTTAAGAAGAGATTCCAGGAAAACCTCTTGAATATCGCGGAACTGAGGGAACACGATATAGCTATCTCGCATTACACAAATTCAAATAGAACGAGGAAAAAGATAATTTTATGAATCTTTTTCTGGCTCACACATCGCGTCAAGTAGCTGTCACTATCACGACGTGAACAGGTTTGAAGAAACCCTCACGAGATCTAGGGTTCCCGATACGTCTAATCAGAAATTAATTTTTAAAACTTATAGAATCGGAAGATTCTTCAAAGTCTCTTTCAGTTCAGACAAAACTGCTAGTGTAATACGACTCCCACGAATGGCTCGTTGTCCTTCATATCAGTGTGAGGTCTTAAAAGGTGTAGGAGTAGATATTGAGCACAGGTATAAGATAAGGGTCGACGGTGTGTCGCAAAAGAATTCAGCGAGGAAACACTTTTTCATTCAGCGAGCCAATGGAATTACCTCAGGAAATTGAGGTGCCGCGAGGTCTGGGAAAGTGTTGACCGCTTAGGTTGACCAGTAAGGTCGCAACTTATCTTGGGGTGAAACGTTTTCGCATTCAACAAAACGAAAATCGGATATCCTACGATGTAGACTAATTGAAAACGACAAATATATTTTAATGATTGATGACGACATCTTTACTTCTCAAAAATCCACTCAACAGTAAACAGTGATATTACGACCATTGAAACGAATCAATGTAAACGTTACGTCCTCTTTTGATATAAGGCATCCAAGTAATTTGTGCTTGGATTTTTCTACTTCAATTTTTTAGGGGATCAGCACGTGTAAAACTGGGTAGCCACCTTTCCGAGTCTAAACAAGAGATTGTTTCAGCTGGGGCAAAATGCCAGGACATGAAGGCGCAGCCTGAACATGGGTCTCCTCCAGGCCTGCCACCAAACGAAGAATCAGCAGTCCACTAAGCTCAGCGTACTTATCAGTAAGTGCAAACGGTCAGAGGGAGACAAACAGAGAAACAACTGGGGTGGTGTGGAACGCCAGCAGGACTCTGCTAGGATTTAACTAGGTGTTTACCATACCGATTTGGAAACTCACAACACCCCTGGTCGCAGGCATTGTAACTTCAACCTCGCTTCAGTTGATATCTACGAGTCCAACTTGGAAGATGATGAAGACCTGAGGACATGAACTTGAACAACATGTTTGAAGAATGCCCACACTCCACCCTCCGCCTAAGAATAACATTTATTTTCCTGTTGTATATTTCAAGAGTGACAACTTCTTACTAGAATATGTAGGAAATAATTATATTTCCATTTGCATGCATCATGCTTTTCCTAAGAATTATATTAAAAATAAGTAAGAATTGTATCGAGTACGTTGTACAGTTCTTCATTTTACGTCAACACAAGAACATTTCAGAAACCACAAGCCGATAGTTTTAATGACCCCAAACCACACTTTTCCCCATTTTAGTACCTTTCTAGCACAAACAAACTGAAAGGCTTCATTTGGCCTTAAATTGTGGCCAAATGATCGAATAATAACTCCCGTTCCCGACAGCTTTTTCGTAGATGGCCGGTATTTACCAAGCAAAACTTGATGATTTCTATTTCTAAGAAAAAAAAAAAGACAAATTCAAAAGTGATTCGCATCATCAGATTATTCGGTCAGAAAAATTGGAGTTGTAGGGAATCCAAGTTCAGAAAGGCAGGAGTAATGTATATTCTCCATCAAGGCAAAAACCGAAAAAAGTGAAAACGTGTCGAGGTTTTTTCCAACTTACTGAGGGTTGCAGACTTCGAAACTCCAAAATAAGATAAGGTAAATATGAAATCGTAATAAGATAAATGTGAAATCGTCTTCAGTTAAACCGCGCTACACTCGAGTAGTTTACCATCTCAAGCTATACAGGTTATATAAGTAACAAAGTGTATGTTTCTCAAACGTCAGGCGTCTTCAGCATTTCGGTGTCCGTGCTTCATTCATGAGGCTCAGACAGGCTGAACAGAGTTAAGTGGGTTGTGCACCATGTTCTTATTCAACATGCGGAACTGTCATCCGAGATGTGCCGAGCTCATGTAGATCCTGAATGATGCACAAATACCGTTTAATTGATCACAAAAAAAGCGATTCATGAGATAATTTTAGAAGCAAGGTTCACGGATTGGGAAAATCTATGATTTATGATCAATATATAAATCATCAGGATTTTCCCTGAAATCACTGTGTTCGTGAATTAACTGACTCGAAGCATGAAAAAAGAGAACCAACATCAGTCGATGGCTTTCTGGCCTAGACCAGGATGTCGTTAACACAGGCCCGAAACTGTTGAAATCCCATTACCCGTCACAACTGCTCTATTACGGTTAATTGCACCAGTTTTGCGAGCAAGTCGCGTGAGACGCGTGCTCTCCTTGATACAATGTCAAGTTCACCACTTGTGGACATGTGTGTTTTATAGAGCCGCTTACCTGCTTTTGCGTTCATTTGCTGTTCAACACAACAAATCTCCGCGTTGAAACGAGGAAAACCAAATACCTTTACAGGATGATGATTTGAAAACAATCCGGAAATTATGAGAATTGAGTCACGCAACATGATTATTCTAAACATATTAAAATCATTCCCACTCAACTTATACTCTACTCGCATTTAAAATTACCAAAATAATTCTCCCTGATTTTAATATGTTTCCTTCATCAAATTATACCCAGCATAACTCCCACGGCCTGTGATTTTTTCCTGGTTCACAAGCCTCACAATAGGATTACCATCCGTCTTACGTTACCGTTTTACTTTACAATAATTTACAAGTACACTACTACGTACTCTTGACGAGCACCAACTTGGAGAATGTCCAGTCCATTTCAAATAGACCATCTGCAATGCAGTTTTTTGACGTTGCCTCCCTTACAATGAGATTAAACTCACTGCGTTCTACCGTATGTACCGTATGTGCTATATCTCAGTGACAAGAGAGTCTTCGAACGTAGTTTGAGAAAAGCCACGATAATCGGATAATCAGAGTCAGATTAGAGATGATCACTCACCTTTTTTTCAACATACCCTCATATACCTCTCAAAATGTTACACTTAATATTAACCCACACCCTCCCATGACGTACGTGAATCGGGTTTTGGCAATTAATTAGATACTACAACAAAACTAATATGCGAAATACCGCTTTGTTCTCTTTTTTGACAAATTGGCAAGTAAAAGAAGAAGTCAGGGCAATTTGTTTCCAATAGAGGGTTCATTGACGAAACTCAGCAAATTATTCTACAATGATTTGTAATTAGGTGGACCTACACCGTTTGCGGAAATTGGATTTAGCGTCCGTTGTTTAGAGGAAAAATCATATACCTCACTTGTAGGTACCCCAAAAATGTCTAACCCGTTTTCCAGGAATAATTGTCACTCATATCTATTGCGGCAATCGATTTAAAACCCATCACGATTAGGCGTCTAAAATTCTACTTTGTGCCTTATCATTTTGACTGGGATGGAAGAAATGCTGAAGTCTGGAGTCCGATTGAATTCAATGTACTATAGAAAAATTCTCAGAGCCCTTCAAAAGACTCTTCCTAGCAGACATATCTAATCTGGGAATCCACACGCCTTGTTGAAACATAATAAATAAATATTAAGTACAAAGTAAACTAAATAAATACATATTCGGTTTTTTGAAGACGCGAGTGCAAGGGACGGATGCAATTTTATTCCAATGAGAATTAAACAAACCGTAATCCCTTCCTCAAGTGTGCTCACAACAATGCAAAGGGTGGGGTGGGCAATATTTTAATGCTAACAATCAACCAAGAAAATAACGATTAATTTGTGTCCAACTAGAATAGGAGCAGTGATGTGTAGGTAGGTACGTTGGAAGTCGCTTTGGAAAACCCCCATCAGTTCGGGGCCGCCGTTGGAAGAAACAGATACCGTATTTTCACACGTGCTTATCACCGCGCCACTCTCGTTTATCTTCCCCTATCGGGAACAGTAAGGCCATTCAGCTTACACTCGGGTGGTAGACTGAGCACTTATCTTGTAAAAAAGAAGTTCGGTCAAAAAATATCCACCTTCTTTTGAATCCAGTTCGTCTCAGTTCGCTAGTGGAAAATCGTTTCATCTTGTCAAGGCGAGAAGCTACGAGTATTGATTTGTCTGGCAATTCCGTCCCTAACAAATTGGAAGTAAGGTCTTCGGTGAACAACAACCAACAGAAGAAACTTGATGATTTTCTTCAACTCGACTACGTCATTGACTTGAGTAACAGACCAAATACCAGAACTTCATAATCCAAAATTGAAGCCAAACGAATGAGAGCGAGATTTGAGGATGATTCCGTTACGTTACTGAAACTAGAATTGCAAGACACAGAAGAAAGATTGAATAAGAAGAAAGAGGCGCACTTCCAATTCACGCTCAAGGGCAAAGTGATACGGAATACCTACAAAGAACGGTATTCGATATCACCGCTCGTAGCAGTTTGCTCTCAAATCGTACGCGTAAGTATCACATAGATTGGGAAAAGTGGCCGAATATGAGATACAAGAGAGCACGCCATGTTCTTCGTAGTGTGTTTATTCCCTTTCTAATTAGCTGTAAGTTTCTTATTATTTTTGGGTGGAGTGCCCAGACAGGAGTCACCCTGAGACAGAAATCTCACCAGCTTTGAAAAATATCTAGAAATAACTAGATTTTGGGCATCAAAATGAATCATTTCTGTTTGAGTAACTGTAATTCGTCTTTTCAATGTGTATGTAAACTTGTAGGGAGAGGCGTGTCCCCTCTTTACGTCTGACAGCAACGCGCTCAATCGAGGGAACACACAAACATGAGTTACGTCATGGGAGTGGCCCTGTCTACCACACTGTGCTCGAGGTGGACCCTCTTGGTCTACACTGGTAACCGCAGAATACCTCCTGCTGCGTTATAACCTTACTCCTAGCTGGTAAAACGTCCGCTCCGGAACGGAGGAGTCCCAAACATTTCAATGGACTTGTCATCATATCATGGCAGCACTCCAAATCTCTCTCCAGGGATGGGAGGGCGATCAGAAGAATCGAGCGCTCTCCAGCCAAGTTTGGGGTTGAAATCAAAACACAAAATGGCCGCAGCAGCAAATATTCCTAATTTGGAAAAAAAATTCAAACCTTATGGGTATATAAAAAATGTATTTGCAAGCCGTAAACAATTTGTTGGTATCAGGTCGTCTAGATCCCGTTCATTTTAGAATTGCTCATACCATCATACCCGTAAATACCATTTCTTGAAAGAACGGAGTGATTGGATTTCACAGCGGACTAATGCGGACCCCGCTTCAGGCGGTAATAACTAAATTACGAAAAACTGGGGAGTTTTTCACTCAAGTCTCAAACGTTTTTGTGGCCCGATCCTAATCGGAGATCGCTGAATGAAACGAACGACTGGAATATTTAGTAGCTGTTACTGAATATGAAATTCTCGCTGAATGGGTGAGACAGAAATAATTAATTGGTAGGTTCCAGATACTTTTAACGACCTCGATTTAGTTTCCTGGCCAAAATAAATGAGCGCCAAAGATTATGACGCGTCAAATGTATGTGTGCATCATAATATAACACTTTTGTGGCCACTAAGAGCTAATTCAAGCAACGGCTCGAAATAAACGAAGGGGACATCGGGGAGGCTGCGAGTTGGGCGTGGCCGCCTATGCCCTTCAACCCCCGGGGGTGCGTTTGACGCGGAACGGAAAAGTTTTCTGCCGCATTTTCCCTTTCTCGAACATGTCTTCAAATATGTTTTCTCGCCATCGAATGAACACTCCGACTTAGCGATGGCCATGGTCAGTATACTTTCTCAATGTATTTTTATTTGTGGTCTCTTAAACCAGAGGAGTGGCAATTTTGTAAACGGAGCTTGAATTTAAAGAATTCTCGCATCTTTTTCATTGAGACGTAGTAGACCCTAGAGCATCAGAGACATTAGAACAAAACAAAAAAGTTCTTGCTCATCCTACATTGAATGATCAATTTTATATAAACGCTTTTCTCTCGTAACAAAATTAGGCGGTCGAGAATAACAGGTACAACATAAAACCGTTCAAGTGGAAAGGAATAGCTGCCCCAAATTGCGCCTTCGCGCTTTAATAACAGTTTTCTTTTCAATATATCCAATGCTAAAACCTCAAGTGTAGATTGCCAGGGAACTGTAAATTCCATTCCCACGCCCTCTATGGAATTCAACGCATCTGAGATCATCACTGCGAGACTTGGACGTTGTAAGGAATCTTGTCGAAACAGTGTCGTCAATTCAAGAAAAATATCTATGTCTCAAAAAACCGTACACTTTTGATGGAGGATGGTGGTGAACGAGCAGAAGAAATCACCGAAATGACGGTAGAACTAGAGAACAGGGAAACATCATTATTTATAGCGGGCCAGAATTTGACACTGAAATCGGGTACGATCTGAAAATTAGGCGGCAGAAGTAACGCAAAACTTCAAGGCCCTCAAACTCAAGCCGGAAGATATCATGTTTGTAACTAGAGTTGGCAGACAAAATGTTACCGATAGAACCAGTCTCTTGAGGGTCAAATTCTACAGTCATGATATAAAACGCGAGCTGTGCGAGGTTTTGAACTACTGAAATAACAAACGTTGAATGCGTCTCTAGATTTAACGTCGATCGTGCTGCAACAAAGAAGGAAATTCTATCCCATGATACGAAGCGACAGAGTTCAGTATTGATAAAAGATCATTTCTGTATAAATGGGAAAAGAATTTCAACCTCATCTGCGGCAGAATATGCAACAACGTCATCCTCTACACTTTTCATGAAATTATAGAAACTAAGAATAAAGAAGAGAGGCGAATGATGATGATAGTTTGACTACAACACCATTCTGAAGAAAAACGCTGCAAATTCTTTCACAGGGGTTGGTTATTCCTCGTACCCGCAGCATGGAGACTCATTCCAATCGTTTCATCAATTCGTCAAAGATCCCAAAAATCTGTTTTTTTTTTTTTTTTTTTTTTTTTGATACACATTTTGACCCATACTTTCCCCATCATACCCAAATTTGGTCCGATCAGAATGAAAAGTTTTGAGGAGTGACTAGAGCCTGAAACGATGACCAACTAACCACAATTTTAGATTTTTAGACAATTTTCTACCACCAAAATCGGCGTGGACGGCGATAGCGTACGGCGGACGGATATTTACTCTAGACACCTTGAAACACCCTGAAAAATTTTTTGGGCCGAATCGGAGGGATTTGCTTTTTAAAAAACTAATAGGACTTTAAATCAGTAAATTGAAAATATGAAAAAATAGTCAAAAAGCTAATGAATACTCATATTAAGATGGAGGCCATAGCACATGCAATTTTTATTTTATAACCTTTATTTTTCATGAAAAATTATTGACAAAATAATTATAATGTACGTAAACAAATGATTAATATTGATATTTTTGAAATAATAGTTTTTTCATGGTAAGCATGTTTTTGGTAGACATTTTTACAATGGCTGAACTCCTGTTGTCTTCAGGTACCTGAAACAACAATCGATCGAAATCTTGATTGCATACTCACAACCCTAACCTTTACAGCATGAATACAGTGCACCTCACATAAATTTTGTCCGGTAGTTACGATAATGCTGAACACAAGTAGGAACAACCGATAGGAATGTCACCTAGTATTAAACAAGCGTATTATTACGCTAGGTAAATCCATTGGGAAGAACCCTAGATTAAATTATCTAAACCAACGAGTGCATTACGCTCATGCGCTTCTCAATTCTCAACTAGAAGCATCTCAATTTTCTACCACCTACTCCCACTAGCTTCATGGGTGGAAAACGAGGGTTTAAATGTCCTTGAAGCACGGGAAGCTCGCTTATTCCATGTTAATGAGAACCCTGAATCAATTGTATGAGACTCATTTACGTGTGAACATACCCATCTGGGATTATTGCGTTTCTAAAGGAGAGGATGATGAGAAATCGTTGTCGTGGTCTTGAATGTGGACTAGTACGCAGATGTAATGACAAATTATACGTCACTCTGATTGTTTTCTGCTTAAAATTTTGAAGGAGCAGATCGTGATCACTACATTTGGGTGACATCACGTCAAAAGATCGGGGTTTAGCACTTAACTCAGCGTTTTCAAGTGGTCCAATAAAATTTTGCTTAATTCGTTTAAGAAAACGCTGCTAATTCTTCCACGATGGTTGGGGCAAGAATGTGGGGAAAACATTGAGTGTGGAGAGTCCAGGACTTATTCTATTCGGTTCAGCTTCCAACATTTAGTGGAAAATGAGGCAGCACTTGGTATCCCTGGCCTAGGAACTACAGACTGTATTCGAATTACATGAAGAATGAATCACAAGGTGAATCAAGTAAGACATAATTACATCGGAGATAACCACGAGCAGAACTATAAAATATGAGAACCTACGAAGAAGAAACGATTCAATTCCAACAATCACCAAGGGTAAAGGTTAATTGCCAATTAAGACATGTTCACAACAAGAGAAACCAATCCCTTTTAAATTTATTTCCTGACAAGTGAAGAGGCGGACTAGGAAAGAAGTAAACAATTATGTAGGCAATGAAAGTGTTCTGTCCACGGCATGATCGTTACACAGACCATTGATTAAAAGGGTCGTGTACTACCTCTGAGCTACATAACTGGTTGCCAGAGAGACAACGAGATTTTATAAAAATCATCCGTTCTCCTCCCCAGGCCATTAGAGATAATAATGCTTATGGAAGTATCCGATGAAATCCAATGTTTTAGATCATTTGCTAAGGTTTTCTCCAAGTCGTTCCAATTATATTAATATTGAATGGGGAGTTTTGATATTAAAAATCTAGGAGCGTTCAAAAAAGTGATAGAACAGCATAATTGAGGTGTAGATTTAATCGAATTCATAACTGAGATTCAGTTAATCATCATACTCAACCAACGTGGACGTGAACGTGTCCATTCGACGAACGCTTTTCCTCGTTCGATCCAACGCGAGGCGCACGCAATCATCACCTTGTCGAAATTTAGAGCGGCAACGGGTGAAGTGAAGTGCCTTCATAAAAAAGTGAGCGAATAGACGTATGTAGAACGAGATGATTACGTCCAAATCGATGGAATCAGCACGCGCGTCGAGTATGAAAAACGATTCCTCGTATGAATATTTGAATTCGCCGGCTTTTCATGGACTCGATTTTTCATGCTGTAAACCGATTTGAAGTGGATGACTCCACTTAGTAATGATTTGGAATGTTAACAACGAACTACAGTGCCTTTTTGGGAATCTACGGTGGCGATATTCACAATCCAACTCACATTTAAATTTACAATTTTATATTGCATCGTTCAGTTCACCGTGAGTCTTGCTATTTTTTCAGAACTGGAACTTTCTCATAAATATGCCGAAATATTTGGAAAGGCTTTTCGGGTGCTGGAATATCATGATCATTTTCGTTGAAGCTGCTCCAATAGAGGAAACTTTAATGCATGCAAATATCCCACAATAACTTTTTGGGAGTAGAGAACTACGAATATGGTCCGTAAGAACGATTTTTGGACCGGCAGGAATACGGTGTCAAAAGCAGCAGCCCATTAGTGTCTGTAACGGTAATGTTCAAAGAAACAGTTGAACTATAATAATCGTACAAAGGCTTTCTATGTGACAAAAAGCAACGAGTTAAGTATTACGAGAGCAAAAAACAACACAATGGTGAAGTGTATAACAAAGCAATTTCACGATTATACAATATAGATACAATTGATCCAATCGGTTTGCCCTACGCCTGAGCAAATTAAATACAATTTCCAATGCACATAAAATACTACCATAAGTGAAACAGACGAAGTAGAGGCCGTGATCTTTTTTGACCTTCGGTAGTCATTTGTGACAAATGAACTCATCCGTTAGCAAATGATGGCGCTATCGAATTCGTTAATGGATTTTAGATAGACACCTCTAGAGGCCGAGTATTCCTACGAGACCATCATTTCAGAATCTGTTGCTCTAATGCCTGGTCGAAGGGTGAACTTTAGAGGTCCCAAAAGATGATCGTTTGGTAGGGTTTGAAAACTATTCAGTTCCCTCGAGCTGGAAGTAAATATGTTGAAGGCTCATATCTAAGTAAACAAAAACCAAAATCGTACGGCAAATAAGAGAAGAAACGAAATAACAATCCTAAATTGCTATTACTAATTCCTTAAATGATGGACAAACGATCTGGTGCGAGGGGCAGTGAACTCGGACTGAATATTACTGAATGTAAGTATGTTACACAGATCTTTTCCACGACGCATGTGCGCGAATCGTGAAACTTGCTATCCTCAACCCGCATCTCCTCGCGCGTGTCAAGACTAGGTTCATATAACGATCTTGTCATGACGGTAATTACAGTAACTGAGGGATGTAGGTACTTGTTTACGTAATGTAATTCCCACTCAAGCGGGCTCGAAAATATTATAACGCCATTGAAACTATCATACATTGAGAAATTCAAACGAGATTCTAGTCACGCCATGGAACCTTCCACTGTTGAAGCCGAGACAGGGATTCGGATTTCAGAAGAGTGGGTTATGTACCAAATGTAGTTCTTACATTCGTTACTATTCTCCGGGTTCAATTAGCTTAGTCGAGAAAAGGATAATCAAGTATTCTGGAGGAGAAGTCGCTAGCTACAAAAGTTACTGTTGAAATGATGACGAATGAGGAGAAAATGTCATGAGAATATTTCAACAGATATTTTGTCCAAATCAACAAAATAAGGTCGCACACGTACTTAGCTCAAAAATAGAACAATACATTAATTGAATTAAATTAAAAATAAAAATCTGCAAGTTGGATACTTTGAGGTTATCAGCCTTCATGGACAAACTGTCCACACTCATTCAATCCGATGGCATTATTATCTGAAAATAAGTCCTGATTAGTTTAAAACTCATATTACACGCTCTAAAGGGGGATCCCATAAAAAAAAGTTCTACTTTCGACTACGCTCGGTAACGCCTACCTTGCTTTTAAGATAATTCAGCTCTTTAATAAACTATATCCTTTCCAATGGAGTAGTAGAACTGCTTGACACTTTAAATTTATTGTGCTTAAGTAATATGATACGTCACGATATCGTAGAGACGGATTTCCACGTATGAATCATACATTTTCTAAATACACTTCTGAAGAAAATTTCTGATGGTCTACCTTCCACGAATCGTAAGAGTTCTACGCTGGGAGATTTGAATAACAGAAATAATGAGGATGACAATAACTCTCTTCTTAAATTTCATAGCCGATTTTTCTGTTTTCAAGGAGTTGACGAACATTGGTAGATGAAGGCAAGCTAATTCCGTTCTAAAAAGTATCTTTGGTGACCTTGGTCGGCTCGGCCATCCAGACAGACGAAACAAAAGTGAGTCACGACTCTCACCGCCCAGTTTCCAATATATTCACGTGACAACAGGAGAGGAAGAAAATCCGGTTCGTAGGCGCAGACGGAACGGTAAAGCGACAGCGGACGGCAGGGAGATCAGGATGTTCGATAATGCGACTGTTGCTTCGAACACGAGGCCTGTAGTTCAACACCGACCATGTCTCGTCTATACATTCTAAGGAACGTCAATTTCCGATGACAACGTGGATTCCCAAGCGCGGTCCGAACAACTCCACAGACATCTCCACTAGAAGCGTGACTCCTACAAAAGAGCCGGTGTAAAACTTCAGGATCATACTACGAGGGCTTCAGGGGAAAGTAATTCGAATATTCTGGATTTGATCCAACAGATCACTGCGTACTTCTTTACAGTGTTACGAGTACTTTATGCTAGAAAAAATACGCCAAATTTTTAGTCGAGTCAGACTTGGAAGGCGAGATATTCCAACCCGAGAAAGCCAGAATATTTAGCAGAGCTTCCCAATTATTATGCAATTCATGATGAAATTCATGTTAGAAAGGAATTCATAATAGAGCACAAGTTCTTTATGAAACCACATTCCGAAAATCATTATTATTATTATGCTGGGGTGGTTTCCTTTTTTTCCGCCCCTTCACCCAGGTGAACAAGAATCGCTCATGAGATCCTGAAGCATCGAAAGCGAGTAGAATTTTCCTGCCGCTCTACAAATTGGATCCAAGAAAATAGAAAGTTGCGACTCTCCAATTGTTACTTGGAAAACATAATTGATAAGATGCGTCGTTTTCAAAACGTACCTGCGTAAGGGCGTGATAGCCCTTTTTCGTCCCTTGCAAATTATAACACGTCAATTGAGAACAATTAAATGATTAAAAACGGTTTCGATAATAAAATGGTTCTAGTGATTTTAATTCGGTGACGGCGAAAGGATGAAGGACGGCAATTATACTCCGCCGGTCATTCAATTTGTTTAAAAGCTTATTTGGACCAACATATACGTGTGTGACCAAAGGCCTGTCTTCCTCAAACATTTGTCCTCAATTTAACATTGAAACTAAGTTAAATTCAAATACGTCGAAACCAGATTTCCTGTTTCCTTTATGCGACAATAGAATGAATGAATCCTCTAGTGTTGACATACAGAGGGAATATTGGAAAGAAGGTGACCAGAGGAATGTTTGCGTTTTAGTCGTGCGAGGAACCTCGAAGGTGGGTTTATCATGGAAATCGCAGGGTTTCTGATGAATCGTATAAGCTCACCTCAACCATCTCACTCGCATTCCGGAACAACAATTATATACAGCGGAAGATTTATCTAGAACTATACATCTCACGAACGCACGCACCGAGCAGACATACGTGTTTGTCGACCAAACTTTAAATTACTTCAGGTGAGATTCCCTCCTCGCTCCAACTAGCCGCAGACACTATCTTATTGACGAACCCGGTCAATCCCTAGCTATTTTTATAATATTATACCAGCGATAAACTAATCCTTCGTACCGACGGTAGAAATCCAAGGCGTTGGTTAGTCATAATAGAATGAAATGTTCTATGAAAAAAACTCGATGACGTCTTTCAGGTCGTGCTGATGAAAAATAGATGATAGAGGATACTTATAACAATACACTGAGCGTAATACGTATACTACGGGGCCATAAGATATTATTGAATCCAGCGCATTATTCATATAATTCGTATTTATAAAAAATAACAAAACAGTGTAAATTCTTCCACAATGGTTCGATTATGGGAAAAACAGAAGACATCATGAAACGTTTACTGTCAAATTTTGGGGGCAATCGATGAGGTTGACCTCTGGCGTGAAAACATAGGTTGATTACTTAAGGAATAATCAACCAAAACAGGTCTTCGAAATAACAACATTCAAGGTATGAACTTGTGTGTACCATATCGATAGCTTACTTGTAAAACCTTGTAAGTCTGATTTCCAAAATTTCACAGGAGATACAAAAAACTGTTGCCCTTGTAAGTCTATTTGTCGTCCGTATAGAACCTTGCAAGTCTATACCGGATTTGAACTGCTAGTTACAAATAAATTACAACTAATATGAGAATAGTTAAGTTTACTTACCAATGGAGTAGTTTTATTCTTCTTTTTCCCCATAGCAGAGATTCGATAGGACCTAAACTTGTCACAGACGAAACCAAAAGACACACACAGTACTGCTAGAAATACCAGCTCTTACTGCCTACATCTGAACGATGAAGACTTACAAGTTATTTCAACTGCTCATAGAAAGCGCTACAGTCGACACAGACTTACAATGTTTTGATCACCTGATAGAGCTCGAAAAGACGAATAAAATGGTACCAAAAACCCAAAATCCATAAAATTCAGACTTACAAGGTTTTACAAGTAAGCTATCGATAGGTATATAGAAAGCCCATCTGGTATTCATAATTTAGCCCGAACATGGATTCTAAAATGAAATTGGGAAAATCAGAGCTGATGTTTTGAGGGTTCAATACATAGGTGAACTGAATGGCCTGAGCGCGCTCCGACGCAAGAACTTTTTTATTCAATAGGTACACTGAGAAAACATACTATATCTTTTCACCAAAATAGAATAAGTGGTAAGTAATCACATACCTTGTCCAACCTCAGGATGGTACAAAAAATTCTTACCTGGAATGAAAGAATAATGCGATTAGTTTACAGAAATGCGGCAATATTGCGGTTTTTTCTGCATTTGGGCTGACTGAGTACAGGTGTTGTAGTCAGTCTTTACTTGAGAATTTGTTTAAAAGGGTGCGTGATTTCGACGGTGAAAGCGGAAGAACGTAAAATACGAATAAGTTAGGGAACCACTCGAGACTCGAAATCCTGAACTAAAAAGTCTAGAGAACGAATAACATTAGGAGGAGTCCAAAATACAACTCGTTTTGTGTACGTAGTTCGACAAGAAAACGTATTTTACGAATTTCACTATGTGGATCGTGCTTCCAAATGTGACTACAGGTCAGTCCGCAAATTATATCCTCACGTCACGGCTGCAGATGGGTAAGTTGGGCAGACGTAACAGATAGAGAGAAGGGCATCGAGCGAGCACAGGTTGAGCTTCACTACCTTATACAGACTCCTTTCAAAGTGTATGCTAAGCAGCTAGGATAGAAGGATTCAACTCCTGGGGTCAATGGAGATGGAAATCAGCTTGCAACACTCACTATTCAACGTACTACTTGCGCAAGTCAACAAAGTAACGGACATTTTTTTCAACTGCCCAATGAGTTGGTCAGATTATAGGCATTATCTTTAACGCATGATGGAATTTTCCGAAGAATGGAGGATTTCGTGTCGGATGAGATTATTAAAATTATCCTTATTCAGTAAACTACCGCTTATATTTCCTTGAAGCTTCAAGAGATCAATAATCCAACAACACAACTGAATGCATAATTGATAGGTATCAATATATCAATGTTGTCGAAGACAAACCCCGGAATGAATACGGTAAAGTACCTTCGAAAGCAATCCATTCCAGCCGGCACGAGGCTTCTCAACTTTCTGGTCGCCGGGGGTTCGGTGAACCACTCGACAAGTTTCGAGTAATTCAATTTGTATTGAGTGCTACGCACGGGAAACATTTTGCAACCGTCCCTCTGAACTCATGTGTACCACCGTGAGAGCTGGATTATTTGCTTTTTCCCTCTCTTCAAAGTCATCGTATTATTTTTCATTGGTATTATCCCTAATCTACCACCAAAGCGGTCTGTCAATCCGAAAATTAAATGCGGGGGAGCTTTTGAAAGAAAATTTGATAGACGAAGAGCAAAATTGAGACTTACCACACAGTTGCCAATTCAGTGGCCAACATCAAGCATAAATACGTTCAACTTACCTCCCTGGAGGGGTGGTGATCGTAGTGAAGGAAAAGAAATAGACCAATTATTAAAAAATTAACTGTGGATATTGCCCGAGTTTCCGACGGTTGACGCGGTGGGACAAAAATGGTTTTTCCTCGCCAACGAACCCCAGACGATCGGATACTCAATTGGTGAGCACCTATTGGTGAGGTAGCACTTTAATTCGGTTTCAATCTTGGGTGATAAATAATGTAGCGGATTTCATGCGTACTCACATCAACGGTGGTGCTAACTCACACTGAAGATACAATAGCCCACCGGGAAACATGTTAAAGAACTCGTGCTCCCAGGAGGAGCTCTAATAAATAATTTCATTTGCTTGCAAACGGCCCATTGTAATCATAGTGACTGAGCAAAGGATAAAAGTTAATAGACATGACAATTTGAATGCAGGTTTATGTGAAACAAATGAGAGAGAAAATATTGTTCAATATTTTAATCAGATTGGACCCATCACCAATCGACGAAATTTCCGTATGGTTCTCATAGATGAATCGAAAAGCTGTAACGTGTATATCCTATGAAATTGAGTTTTTGGAAAAATAATGGAAGAATTATTATAATGAAGATTGCCTATTATAATTATGAGACGCCGACGATATATGTTTAGGATCAATACCTGTGGAATATACATTTTTACATGGTTTACTTGTTCAGACCCTCTCTCGTTTGAAGGCCACACTCCGTCGACTCGAGAATGTTGATCCTATCATATGAGGGGTTCATGAACTACAGTAAAGAACAGTAACAAAAATAAACTTGTAATTAATCGATGAATTAAACGGCATATCATCTTCTATTTTAACCCACGTTTTATCACTTTTCGCATAATGTTTCTAATTCGATTCAAAGTATTTTTGTTGATGATACAACTCGCATATTTACGTTGGTTTCGTTGAGGTTACACAAATCCTTCCTTTTCTCGTGATTGAACGAGAAAAATGAAAATAATCTTAATATCGGGCGATTATCGCTTTGCTGGATCTACTGGTCCGCTCATATTTACTCAATCAACAATATGCGCTCATGTTTCAAGTGTGATTCATTTTATTTTATTTTTTACACGATATTCAATCTCAATTGGCCAATCATCTCACCGTGTCTATATCTTCAATCCTTTCTGTCGGTGTCTACTCAGCTTTTGACACCAACGTACTTATATCGATATAATCTTTCTCCAGTTCGCTAATTGGTATGTAGTTGATCAGAGTTATCACTGGGATGTTTCGTCGCTAAACCAGAATATGTCTGTGGAAGTACCCTTGGAGCATACCCGTGTCTGGAAAAAACACTGCAAATTCTATCACAGGGGTTGGTTATTCCTCGGACTGGTTATTCCGATCGATTCAGCGTCCAAAATTTAGTAGAAAATGGTATCCACACACCTAGATAGATCTCCAAAAATGTAGAAAACCCACTTTTGAAATAGGTACGAGTAGATCGATACCCATTTTGACCATTAACCTCTTCCGGTGGGCACCAATTGTGCCGGGACCCGTCTAATTGGACCCAGCGTCCAAAATTTAGTCGAAAATGATAATCCACACGCCTAGATTGCCGAAAATCCATTTTTCGAATTACACATTTTGACCCCACTCCCCAAATTTGGTCCAATCGGGCTGAAAAGTGTTGAGGACCAACTAGAGCCGGAAACGGGTCCATGACCAAAATGTCAGATTTTTAGAAATTTTTCGACTACTAAAATCGACGTGGACGATGTCCAGAAAAAAAAATTAGGGCCGAATCGGCGGGATTGACTTTTTGCATAAAAACATTAAGGAATACTTAACCAAAAGAGTTGCTTACAGTGTATTCTACCAACTATGGCCGTTCCTCATCTACACGATCACTATTTTGTCAAGATGCTCTTGAAAACGGAACTCCCAAGAGTGATGTTTTTGAAGGAGAGGGAGATATAATCCAGGGATAAAGTCGTGGAAGCTCCAGAGAACCACGACCAATAAATTATGCTAATTGAGAGGGAGCGGTCGGGAAGTAACGTTGATGGGGAAACGCTCCGAGGCAACTAGGGAAGAAACATACTTATGCAAAGGAAAGCAGGACACGGGTAAAGGACCCAGGTGGAAGTTGCCATCTGCCACGGTAGAGCACATTTGTCTCCTCAACGCTGACGTTCCATCGCCTGATGTCCACTATTACGAATCATGCTCTTCTTCATCTTTTTCGTTAGGGTCTGAATGTAAGGTTACAAACGCCCAGGCCATTTTCATTCTCGATCCCCTTTTGCCGTGCCCTAAAATCCCTTGTCGTCAGCCTGGTTTGATCGTCGCCTCTGAACTATGACAGAATACATCCATTTTCCTCCCTGACCCTATGGTAAAGTCCTCTGGTTTTTTGCAATAAGTTTGCGCCCTATGTCAATTAATTTGGAATTCATTTAATAATATGTATCCTAATCATGATGAAAAATGGGTAAGTCCAAATACCCTGGTCTCAATGATAGTTTTTCAACCCTGCCTTTGTGTGTGGCAATCAGGCTGCACATGAGCGAAGCACAGCTGGCCAAGACGGAGTAAACGTGCAGGATTCCAGATTTTTTGAGACTATGGAGGCCTTTTTCGGCCTAGACGGCGGACGGTCATGGAAGATTTTGAACTTGTACCATCTGCAAGGTAAATGGTGAACGTCCGATGAAAAAGCCTCTAAGTGAAAATAATAAAACAAACTCATTTAACTGACAACAAAATTAATACTCCACACGTTCCTTCATTTATTATTCAGTTGATCGACCATGCAGTCCATTTTTGAGGGTCCCTGAAAGACGATCACTGTTACGTTGTTTCAACGGCTGTGGGTGTTCTGCCTTGCTACTGGTTTACAATATAGACCTACTCCACCGACTGACTGTTACAAGGGTTCAGTCACGTTTATGGCCTCAATAGCGCGAGAAGGGAGATAGGGAAGTTGGTTATGATGGTTGGGAGGCAGGTCACCGCTTCCTGTCAGCACCTCGTTCAGAGCATTGCGTCGCTGCGCCGCCTTGCTGAGCTAACCGACCCCAAATTGATTTCCAGGCTCATTTAACCCCGAAAGGGACACTTGAATTGATTACACGAACTCCCTCCTGTAATGGGTAAATGGAAGGAACTGTAACGAACGGTTTAAGGGGAGAGCAGTCTTAGACGGAGTGGTCAATTCGACACTTGAGCTCAATGAATACGGGTCAGGCTCCAGCGATCAGGCTTATTGCCCGAAACCTAATACTTTACTGTGACGGAGATAACTCGTGCTGTCCAATGTCAGTAGTGCAAAAACGCTGCGAACAGCACTGTCTAGAACGCTTGAAGGAAGTGCGCAGCAGCTTCTACACATTTCATCACTTCCTATCCCCAACTTCTACGCCTCACATCGTTCAAGCACTTCAGATGACGAAGGAACCTTGTAACTTTGACATGGCATCTCGTTAATCCGTTTTTTGCGAAAAAGGTAGTCGGTATGTAAACACGGAACTATAATATAGTGATTGCAACAACTTCAGTTTGGACTCTTGAATCGTTAAACCCACACTCTGAAGACGATCTAACACTCGAAACAGACGTTCAATGTGATCTTGATTTATATTATAAATACATTGGTTTAGCCATTATAGTTTACTGAAGCCGTCTAAATCTACAATTAAAGCTATCAAAAACGTGCCTGGTTCCTAAGTAATTAGGGCATCTTCTATGGGTTCTTTGAAACTCACCAAAAGATAAAAACATCGCAGAAACAAGTAATAGGAACGTTGAAAGATTTGGGAGACTTTGTTTCTTTTATTATGCCTGTGCAAAAAAAGCACAATTTTTACAATCGGTTACAATGATGCGTAACGTGCTTTACAATGCTTGCGTGACACGTCTATTCGAAATATCTTGGCCCTTTTAGGCCCGCTGTGATGTATAAATGCTGCCCACGTACAAATCCTCCTCCGTTCGCGGCTAGTGATCGTGTTTTCTTTTCCTCGTCCATCCGCACGAACAAGAGGCGATGACTGACTGGATATTATGGTGTATACGCACGACTGAAAAACTTTGTTTGATCCATCTCCTGTTTCGTCATCAATAACCAATTAAATAAATTGAGCAACGCAGACTTTACGAAATATGTGGATGTTCTTCCGCAGTTCCGTTCTCAATATTTTAGAAAGAAAATGAACAACTGCTGCAGCTGTGATAAGGTTTTATCGTAGCAAAGAATAGGAATTCCCGTTTGCATTCAGGCTAAATCCTTCGTCATCATGGGTAATCTGAAGGAGATATATAAGTCCCTTGCGTGTATTACCTACTTTTTGAATCTAGTTTGGTTACTGGGATTATTTTTGTAATGATCATGAGTACATTTTCCGAATATGAGTAGACACCCATCCAGTTTGCACGCCCTGCCCAGAATTTCCCAGTTCCGTTATTGAGGAACTTTTTTCAGTTCTCATTATTGAAGGGAGAAGAGCGTCGTACATTCTACGATGAGGAGCCGTCTGATTCTAAATCGTTGTAAAACTCTGACTTGGTATCTCAAGGAAATCAACTCTCAGCTTAAATTGGTCTCAATAGTAAAATTCTCGCCTGCGTAGAAGGAGAGTGGATGAAACGGATTCCGGAGGGGTTAGGGCTATTCAGGAGTCGATAGGAGAATGGCAAAATACTCATAGGAATTAACCCAAATGTTGCTATCGAATATAATAATTTGGCCCGCAGGATTCAGAGTCAACGAAAGGGAACGCTGAAAATCAAATACTACATAAGAGGAAAAATATTATATGTATAGTATAGGTGTGCCCTTCTTCAGAGACTGAAGCCAATTGCACTAATGTCACCCAATTTCAGATTAGTGGTGGAAAATGTACCCCTTGGAAATATACATAGTTTTTACATTCTCCTCTTTTTTTCTATCCATAAGCCACACTAGGAATGAAAAACTCTCATTACAGTGGTCTCTTCATCATCAATTCCAGCTCTAACAAGTTCGTTACCATCTTCGGTACAAACAGAAAATGTTTGAACGCCACGTGTGTTGATACGATAAGATTCAGATGTATTCAACACAACAGAAACAAAAACTGAACCGAACCGAATCGAATTGACCTCGATTTACAAAACACAGCAAGCGGGACAGATATTATATCGGAGTTAGCCGATTCAAGAGAAATTGGGAAACGGAGGCAATAAACATTAACGTAAAACATGATAAGATGAACGGTTTAGTTATCGCCTGTTACCTCTGTCCATCGTGAGGGTCATCACAAAGATCGTCAAATCAATGATTTTTTTCATAATGAAAAACGTCCTCACCTACTTTTACAGAAATTTTGCCGATAACCTGACTTTTCAAAGTTCTTTTGGGGTTTTACACTCATGGGATACTGAAACGATGTCTTTAATCCTTATTTACCAAGACTGTTTATTAAAAAGTAAATTCTAAATTTTGAACAATTTTATTATTTCATAATTCAGGATCAAACAAGCGATCGACCTGAGCATGTCACATTCAAATGGCACTCAAATGCTACGGTAATGTTGGGCAGACATTTCAAAAATGTTATCACTTGGTATAGAATTATATATTTATACATCTGTAAACATATACGAAAATGGACTGAGTCCAGGATGTTCAGATCCTTTTATGTTTTAAGTTTATGTATTCTGAGATTAAGGTGGCCACACTCTGTGTCATTAACAACCAAAATATTTGTTTATCCCAACTTCATCTCAATATTTTTTACGGGTGCATAACTAAATTGAAACATCAATGACCACTATCGTCAGCCATAATAAAAATTCAACTGATATTCTATTATGAATGGAAATTTCCTCGGAAAAGAGGAAAAAGTGATCGAATGAGTTGCCAACAGCGATAGTCCCTGTCAAAATTTAATGTAGGTAGACGATTACCGGAATTTGATGTTCCAAAAAGGCGTTTTATTCACCAGGGATGTGCCAGTGAGAGAGAAGAACACACTAGCAAAGTTTGCTGTGATTGCTGTTGGCTAATCGACTTATGAGACGATACCAAAATGTAAAGGATACATGACACGTCTCCAACACCTTAAGGCGGATCAAGAAGAACGAGTTTAAATTGGTTCAGGTCGACCATCTCAATGGCAAACCATGCAAAGTACCTTGGAATGACGTTGGATGCCAAATTGCGATGTAAGTAGCACGTCATGGTGTTCCAGACTTATTGATATCCCGCATGACAAGTCCCTGATCAAAATTTCAATTTTTGGTTGGTTATTCCTTGAATAATCAACCTATGTTTTCATGATAATGGTCAACCTCTCCGATTCGGCTAAAAAATTTTTTCTGGACGTTTCATGATGTCCTGATCAAAAAAGGTCAATGTCCGTCCGCCGTCCGCCGTCCATTGTCCACGCCGTTTTTGGTAGTAGAAAATGTTCTAAAAATCTGAAATTTGGGTCAGGGGTCTGTTCCCAGCCGAGATGGGTCCTCGAAACTTTTCAGCCCGATCGGACCAAATTTGGAGGGGGTAGGGGTCAAAATGTGTTTTTTGAAAAATGGATTTTCAAGATTTTGGGTGATTTAGGCGAGTGGGGTGTCATTTTCCACTAAATTTTGGACGCTGAATCCAATAAAATGGGTCCCAGAACAATTGGCACCCACTGGAAGAAGTAATGGGTCAAATTGGGTATTTATTACCCAATTTGATTATGTGTTTTCGGGATTTCTGCTACCTAGGCGTGTGGGGTATCATTTTCCACTAAATTTTGGACGCTGAATTCAATGATGTGTGTCCCAGAACGATTGGCACCCACCGGAAGAAGTTATGGGTCAAAATGGTTATGTATCCACCCATTTGGTATGTGTCAGGATTTCTGGTACCTGGGCGTGTGGGGTATCATATTCCACTAAATTTTGGACCCTGAATCGATTGGAATGGGTCTGAGAACCGCCACACCCACTGTTTCCCCCATTCGAGGAATAACCAACCCGTGTGTAAGAATTTGTTTTAAATATTGTGTACTACTCTAAACGGCGAGGACGGCGGACAGACATTTCGGTTTTTCACTTTTTCGGTTTAAGCATCATGAAACGCAAGCTGTCAAATTTGATGACCCATTGGCATTGCCATTACTGCCGAAGCATATGAGATATTTATGTTGGAATATGCCAAATTAGCGGATACGGTGGAAACGCTAAGTGCGTGCACGCGCACAAAAACTCGCAGCGATTTATGAGTTGAGGAGAACGGAATCCTGTGCTATATTCAGACCAAAGCCATTCCCTTGACTAGAGGAAGAAACTCGGTTGGGCATCGTTTCCACATTATCGGGCGTCGAACTGGCTCCCGGGTGGGTGGACCAACACGGGCGTGCCCCACTTAGGGGTTACTTCCTCAACCAACCACCCGTGCGTGAAAAAACATGGCTAAATGGTAAACAACGCAGATCCCTCGATTATTCCTGATGATTTGATCATAACTTCATTAAGTGGATCCTTAAGCTCCCAATACCATCCACAAACACAATGATTATTATTCATATAAGTTGTTTATAAAATATTTATTGCAGGCAAACAATAAGAACTAGTGAATTGAGATAACTAGGAATTGTGTGCACTCGGTACAGAATCATTCCTTATTATTCTTGTTAGGTATTCAGATCGTTATTTTAAATGTCCAGGTACACCCCTCCCCAGTAACAATAAAAGCGACATGCTTGGCTGAGAACCAGCATGAAGCTAGAGGTTGCCAGGCGGGGGTTCTCAGGCATCGCAACTAAATCAAATCGTTAAAGGGAGGAAGCCGCCACGCCCATCTCCAAACCCTAGAGCTTTAAAGTGTCAGTACTCAGTACACAAGCATACAACATGCATCGCTTAGTGTACATTCAGCCTTACTAATGGACGCTTTATCTGAAGCTTGCAAAATTTGTACGATGTGGTACGAAGCCTGTACAAAATAATCTCTATTTATTTGTGTTTGAAGATTGCGTTTTTGGTTGGTTATTCCTTGAATAATCAACCTATGTTTTCATGATAATGGTCAATCACTCCGATTCGGCTCAAAATTTTTTTCTGGACGTTTCATGATGTCCTGATCAAAAAAGGTCAATGTCCGTCCGCCGTCCGCCATACGCCGTCCGCCGTCCATTGTCCACGCCGTTTTTGGTAGTAGACAATTTTCTAAAAATCTGAAATTTGGGTCAGGGGTTTGTTCCCAGCCGAGATGGGTCCTCGAAACTTTTCAGCCCGATCGGACCAAATTTGGAGGGGGTAGGGGTCAAAATGTGTTTTTTGAAAAATGGATTTTTCGAGATTTTGGGCGATCCAGGCGAGTGGGGTGTCATTTTCCACTAAATTTTGGACGCTGAATCCAATAAAATGGGTCCCAGAACAATTGGCACCCACTGGAGAAAGTAATGGGTCAAATTGGGTATTTATTACCCATTTTGAATATGTGTTTTCGGGATTTCTGCTACCTAGGCGTGTGGGGTATGGTTTTCCACTAAAGTTTGGACGCTGAATCCAATAAAATGGGTCTCAGATCAATTGGAACCCACTGGAAGGAGTTATGGGTCAAATTGGGTATTTATTACCCAATTTGATCATGTGCTTTCGGGATTTCTGCTACCTAGGCGTGTGGGGTATCATTTTCCTCTAAATTTTGGACGCTGAATTCAATGATGTGTGTCCCAGAACGATTGGCACCCACCGGAAGAAGTTATGGGTCAAAATGGGTATGTATCCACCCATTTTGTATGTGTCAGGATTTCTGGTGCCTAGGCGTGTGGGGTATCATATTCCACTAAATTTAGGATCCTAAATCGATTGAAATGGGTCTAGGACCCGCCGAACCCACTGTTTCCCCCATTCGAGGAATAACCAACCCGTGTGTAAGAATTTGCAGATTTTTTTCTTACGTCATCATCGCCCAAATAACTGACTTATCCAGGAAATTTCTCTCGAAATCTTCGCCTGCTATGGCGAAGGAGCTCAGCGAAATCTAGACAATACGAATTTGTGGATCCGATGTTGGAGTGCACAATCTCCGATATCAAAATCGATCGAAATCTGATCAAAAGGTAACTGAGCAGTCAGTTGGTCTCTAACGGCTTCCCGATTCATCTCAAAAGGTTTGACGAGCCGATCGAATTATCGATTTGGCTGACGTATTGAACCTCTGCACGCGATATACGGATAGAGAATAGAACTCCTCTCAAGTGATGCGAATATAATAGAGTGACATTTCAATTAGACTACTTCACAATGTGTTCTGCCTTACACAGCCAGGTCGCTTTTCGCTAGATCATTTGAAATAATTCCTGAACTATTCGAAACGTGTTTTGACAAATGTCGGGGTCTGGAGAAGGGCGGGTGGAGAGGGTGAAATCGGCATGCGCAACAGAATGACGACAGTTTTGCAGTTGACGATGTGATTATCAAAACGAGGAACATCCATCAATTCCCCAGTCGTGACATTGGAAGAGCGAAGAACAGTAAAAATAGAGAGATGAATAATATAGGAGGAATCACTTTCACACAGGCTCGTTTTGTGTCGACTCATGGGTACTCGTAATGGAGGATTGTGCCGTGTCTCCATGATGTAGCATTAGTGCTTATTACTGAGTTGAGGAGCAACATAGATCTTCGACCATGCGTCATTCCTCTCACCTCGGCCTAAACAGTTCTTTGGAGCAACCTCGTTGAAATTTCTTCGCATCATAGTCGATCTAATCTAGTCAAAATGAACATAATAATGACCAAAAGAATTATTAAGAATTGAAGAAGAATTAAAATTGCTCATTTATTATAAATTAAAATTATAAAATAATTACAAAAAATCCGTTTTTAGTTAAAATTGAAGAGGGAAAAAAATGAATAGCCACATTGCATTTTTCCAACTAATTGTTTCCAACTAACAACTATCCAAAACAACAATGCAATCATTTCTACCCCTAACGGAACAAGAATACCCCCTTTTCTCGACACTTTGGCCGTACTGAACACCCCGACCAGCTGAGTGAGTGCTAATGTCTTAGGTGTAGAAGGCTGAGATTGAGAATTAAGCCTTCTCCAACAAAGCCTTGTTTTCATGTAACAAGTTATACCTTGAAAATCGAACAAGAGGACCAACATTCATTAGTTTACAGCAACTGTTATCGTCAGTACCAGTTTTCCTACCCTCTAAATGAGTACATCCGCTTCAATTCAAATTTATTCTAGCAGAACGCATAGGTTAGTAGGACTTAATTGCTTCCTCGTTCTTCCGAAAGAATCGATTCAATACAGGACGATTTCCCGAAGAAATGAATCGAGCTTCAAGGCTTCAAAGTAGACTTAATCCTATTGCCAACCGTCACTAAGGTTTCTACATAGGTGAGGTCTTTGAAAGGTTTCCTTGAAATTAAAAGTACTCATTTCCGTTCAGTACGTAAGTAGTACACTGAGGAAACCTCACCTTGGAAAACCTCTGAATGTTAGCAGTCTCGTAGTGTTTTTATTTTGAACGTATTCATTTGGAGAAGTAGAGATGACGCAAGAGACTCGTCACAAACAAACGTGTTTGTACAAATGGCAATAACGACCAGGCGGATCTTGAATACACACGATGTCACAAGTCTTACGGATCCCTTTAATCTTACCTTCGGTAATTATCATTAATGACCCAGACGACATTATTGCGATGAGTACAGAAGTTGAAGGACTTCTTCGTCTGGACTTTTTGGATCATTGACCAAGTATTGGACAACACGGGCATTCCTGTCGAACAAGACTAATGAGGTAGTACACAGAGCCATGGACACTTTAGTTGCGATTCTGATAGTATCGTTTCAGGGTAACATGCATTTTTCCTCTCACAAAATCAAATTAGGTACCAAAAGTAAGAAAAAATCCTTAAGAAAGAATAACGTGTAAAGTTTAGAAAAATCTTCAGAGCCGCTGTGCTTGAATGCAAGTACCATTCGGAAAATCGCGCCTATAGAAAAATCATTTCTTTCAGCACTCAAGTTCCTCTTTTTTTAGTTAAATTCAAGCTGCTCCCTAATTTTTTCCCAAACCCCTGTACGTATCACTATCTAAATGTGTAGAGAATTTAGGGGTTTGGGCTTCCAATCAATGGCTATTCCGGGAACCAATTTTTGAAAAATTGTTTTTAAATCAAGTCAGTAGATACGTTCATTGAGTAGTGTTTAAGGAGCATAAACACGACTTTTTTTTTTTTAGTAGATATGAGATTTTGATCAGAATGCAAAGAAGTGGATGTTTCTATTAAATAAACAGACACTAGTATAAGTGTTTGCACATTTTTGGGAATCGCAAGCAGTGACACTTTTCGAAACATTTTCACCTCAGAATTTCTCATTTCTCCTCATCTATGTGGTATCAGAATCAAGTAACAGAACAACTGTTTCCAAATTTTACGATTCGCCGTTTGGAAACGTTTTTCTTCTTAGGATCAAGTAATGCATATCCCCGAGGAAGCTAAAAGATTATTCAAGGGAAAGTAGGAGCCTCCCGGAACTGGAAGGAGAATCGTGAAGCAGTTGCGGTTCTGGGTGGAGCAGGACAACGACCGAGACGAACAGCTAGAGGTCATCAAAGGAGAGAAAAAAGAGAGAAAGAAGAAGAGCCAGTGAATTGCTTGTCGACGTATTGAGACCTTAATCGGTAAGAAGACAAAGAGAAGTGCCAATTCTCTTTTTATTGACTTGAACTGAGTGAATTACGATGACGTACTGCTAAAGAGGTAAAAATATTATATTCGATGATTGATGAATTTATGACCTGTTCTCAATTTATAGCTAATTACGATGAAAGGAGGATAGGTTCGAGGCTCAGTACACCATCAGTCAACCCTCTGCCGTGAAACTACGTTCTACTTTAATAGTTCTACTTTAATATTAATTCAAACCAACGCTTCACGTCAGGCGTCCGCTGCCCACCAGCTTTTCACAAAAAAAAAGAAACACCAGCGGTGAAGTCTAAAAAGATCGATGATGTGGGTCGATGGTGAGCTTTTCATCAGCGCGCAAAGATAGAACGAGTTTAGAGGACAAAGCGGAAGACGCTCTCGACGAAGGCGTGTACAGGAGACCCTGGGCTGGGTGTAAATAAGGAGAAGCACTTCCTCAATCGCCTCGGCTTCTCGAGCTTAAAAACCGGTTCAATATTCATTAACATTCGACTATCCCGTCTGCCAAGGGCACAGCTGGCAATCGCGTCACTATTTGCAACAACGCGACCAAACGTCACCGCGGATGTAGGTCGCAACAAAAGATATTATATTCAACACAAATATATTTACAGATTAACTCGAAAATACCACTATCTACTAGTACGCCGAAGAGGATAAGGTTTCTCCTTATAATTCTACTAACAGTAACGTAAGTAATTAAGAAAACTTTATTACTCGCAAAATGTAAATGGGGGAAAAGCGGCCGCTTATTGTCCATTATTATCACACCCCTACAACCCTCATACTTATGTACTCGAAGTGCCATTATTCGTGCTTTTAAAGCTTCAGTATTCAACGGTTTGCCCAATATGGAACAAGGAACGTTCCTAGTACGAGACTGCTTGCTCAACTTTTATCAATACAAAATCATAGAAATATAATCAAAATTGTATTTATTGAAGTAAGTTCAAAATTTATTAAAACAAATCGCAGATTATTGTAAAGGGCGTGGATTATGAGGGGGAAAAACGTCGTTCTTCGAGCTATCCATAGTCGGTAACCATCGAATTCGTTTTGAATGTATTCATCATGGAAATACGCACCTTCATGGAAATACCAGCCACTGATAACTCACCGCAAGCTTCTACGGATTATCATATCTGCAGGTACTCACTTCGTCCATTTCGGCTAATATTCAGCTAGCCTTCACGAACCCGTACATTCACTGACTTTGCCAGTCCAAAATAAGAGTTTAATAGGGGTTCTCGCGTTACGACGGGTCATGTCAATAAATTGGGCTATCAGTTATCAGAAAATACCATCTTTTGGTTGGGTATTCCTTGAATAATCAACCTATGTTTTCATGCAAAAAGTCAATCTCCCCGATTCGGCCCAAAAATTTTTTCTGGACGTTTCAAGCTGTCAAGATCAAAATCAGAAAATGTCCGTGCGCTGTACGCCGTCCGCCGTCTTTGGTGGTAGACAATTTTCTAAATATCTGAAATTTTGGTCAGGGACCCTTTTCGGGCTCTAGTTGGTCCTCGAAACTTTTCAACCCGATCGGACCAAATTTGGGTAGGGTAGGGGTCAAGATGTGTATTTCGAAAAATGGATTTTCGAGATATTTTACAATCTAGGTGTGTGGGGTATCATTTTCCACTAAATTCTGGACGCTGAATCCAATGAGACGGGTCACGGAACGATTGGTGCCCTCTGGATGAGGTTATGGGTCAAAATGGGTGCTTACCTACCCATTTCGAATGTGTGTTTTCGAGATTTCTGGTCTGAATCGATTGGGATGGGACCGGGACCCGTCACACCCACTGTTTTTCCCATTTTCCACATGTTGAAGAAACGAGTCTCCATGCGCCTGGTCCGAGGAATAACCAACCCGTGTGTAAGAATTTGTAGGGGGTTTTTCTTTGTAAAAAGTAATTGCTTATAAGTTATTGCTGACAGTGGAGTTTAGCTCTTTGAAGAGTTCGAGTTAAGGAAAACGGTATAACATTGAGAATATGGTTCCTACCGTTAATTGAGACTGAGAGATAAAATTCTTCTCTTAAAAGTCCTGTTTTCTATCATACCTAATTGCACTTCAGACTATTGAAAAATTCAAAAAAGCAGTGAGGTCTCACCCAATTACCCGCCCGACAAACCTGTCGTAGAAACAGGCTAACAAATCGGTAGAACCTCGGTTACGCTACCGGAGCATTTAACTGAAAAACGTTTCAGCTTTTGAAATGATCTTTAAATGGAAAGCGCAGCAAACGAAATCCATAATCTTCGTTAGTCGGCTAAGAGTAATTTAGCAACCTTGTTCTGTATAAGTCGTGCGACGCAATAACGGGCGAACGCTGTTTTTCCTCTACTTATGAGCGACACATTGCGGGCCGTGCTGCCGGCAACAGCTGTCGTCGCCAGCCCAAGTTCTTCATTGATGATGACCACAGGTCCATTATTTCACTGCACACTCCCAAATAAATGTACTTTTCAACATTTCTTCTCAGATAAAAAAACGCTGCAAATTCTTACACAGGGGTTGGTTATTCCTCGGACCAGGCGCATGGAAACTGATTTAAAAACATGGGGGAAATGGGGAAAACGGTGGGTGCGGCGGGTCTCAGACCCATTCCAATCGATTCAGTGTCCATTATTAGTGGAAAATGATACCCCACACGCCCAGGTACCAAAAATCTCATAAACACATATTCAAAATGAGTAATATATACCCTATTTGACCCATAACTTCTTCCAGTTGGTGCCAATCGTCCTGAGACCCATTTCATTGGATTCAGCGTCCAAAATTTAGTGAAAAATGATACCCCACTCGCCTAAATCGCCCAAAATCTCGAAAATCCATTTTTCAAAAAACACATTTTGACCCCTACCCCGCCCAAATTTGGTCCGATCGGGCTGAAAAGCTTGGAGGACCGTCCTAGACCGGGAACAGACCCCTGACCCAAATTTCAGATTTTTAGAAAATTTTCTACTACCAAAAACGGCGTGGACGGCGGACGGCGTACGGCGGACGGACATTGATCTTTTTTGATCAGGACATCATGAAACGTCCAGAAAAAATTTTTGAGCCGAATCGGAGAGGTTGACCATTTGCATGAAAACATAGGTTGATTATTCAAGGAATAACCAACCAAAACGAGTTGTAACACTTACGAGTTGCACTCAATGCTTTTATAGTCGACATTGTTAACGTAATGCTTATAAGCACGATTTATTCATTTACGAGAATAGTAGGTGCACGAGAATATAATACAGCAGTGCAACAGAACTTGAAACAGTGTATCGATTTGACGTGGTTGATTGCCGGACGGGACCTGACAACCCTTCATCAAATATTCAAGGTAGACGAGGGCACCTGTGAATTTCATTCCACCTAGGTGAAGGATTAGTAATAATGCAAGGTGATTTGAATCGGCCCTGCATGACGGATAGCGATAAATTCCGCGAACATTTCTCAGAACATAGGAAGCCAGTCGAGGCATAGGTATAACTAAAAAAAAAAAAGAGAAAAAACTAAGAAAACGATAACTAATTTAACGATATTTTCATCAAGCCATAATATTCTTAGGGAACCCGTAATTGACTGTTCGGTTTATTTCAAACTTCCAAGAGGAGACGGCAGCGGAGAGAGTTAGTGAATAATTCACAAAAATCGACAAGGGATCAACACCACCAACTGGACGATCAAACACCTTATGAGGAACCCTAATGGTATAAATTGCTGGACGAACAGAAGTTACCTATACTTAACATAATAGCGTCATCATAAATTAACAGTACCGACAGTCATGACAACCTCTTTTACATTTCAACAATGCAAGCTCGTACATAAGGGCACACCGATGCTCCGTCCTCACGTTAATCACGGCCGCTCAGGACCGGTTCCATTCAATTCAACGTCCTGTCAACTATTAAAACTGATGTGGCTAACTGGGCTATTCCCAAGTGGCTACTGAGGTCACGTACACCTGCAACCTGCAAGACTTTCGCCCAGTCCAGTAGCGGCATTATAGCGTTTAAACCCAATTACGTAAGACCACCGTCCTGTTGAAGAGTTATCGCAATCGTCATGGATGTCTAGCGCAGTTAATCTGCTAATAACTGGAATTTAAAATTTTGAACCTAGACAATTTTTATCTGTTCTTGTCAGTTTTCATCAGAATCATCAGGCAACAGCGTCGAGAACTAAAACGGAGAGATCGCAATCGGCCCTGTACAGGATTATTTCTGTTTTTGATTTTGTCACCAGATTAGGTCAAAAGCCGAATCCGAACTGTACACAAAAAAGTAAAAATTATTGACAGATCAAGGTACCTACGCAGGGTTGAATACAGAACGTTGGGCAGCAATTTACTCAGGAAATCAACTGATATCAAAAGTATCAGTATGGTTGTCCGTTCAAACTAAGATTACTGCCGAAACATTTTCAGAGTACCATGAATCTAATGTGTCACAACTGATTTATTTGACGGTTTTTGCGACAGTGGGGGTTACCAATTCAATAGTTCAGTCCTAAGCTCCCTGAGAATCCCAAGAACAAGGAAAAGAGGAGTGGAAAGGTGCCGAGCGAGGTATGAAATTGCCGGTAGGAAGTTGAGTGACCGAAAGGCTCACGACTGGGAAGCCAAAGCCTCAGAGGCTCACGTGGGGGTGGGCGGAATAGCGGCCCAGGAGCAGATTAAAGCGCGGATTAACTCCGGGCAGAGGCCAGTCACCAATCGTATCCAACCCACAACCTGATTGGATTGCGAATCAATGTCCTAGTTAGCAAGTAGGAACAACCGACAAACACAGATGAAAAGCTCATCCACAAAACAGTCAGATATTACTGGAGAACATTAACAACAAAAAAACTCTGCAAATTATTCCACAACGGTTATTCCACGAGACAAAATAATGTAAAGTGTCCTGGACTCATTTCAATCGATTCAGCTCCCAAAATTTAGAGAAGAATAATACCCCACACGCCTAGATTGCATAAATCTCGAAAGTCTTTTAGTTAGTACTAGTACATTAGTAATTTTAGTGGTTCATTGTTAAGTGAAGCTCTTTAGAGAAAGCAAAATTATTAACAAAATAATTTCCAATGTAAACAAATTATTAATATTTATGTGATTCTTGTGTCTTTTTTTTTAGACATAGTATGTACTTGCTGGACTCTTGTAAAGTGGCTGGAATGTTGTATAGGTCCAAGTTACATGAAACGACAATAAATGAATTCAATTAAAAATTAAAATTTTACATTTTCCGTACCAGAAGACGAAGAAGAAGAAGAAAAGAAGTTTATTCCAGTTAAATGCAATACATATATAAATCATAATAATCCTTGAAAAATAAACAATACGGCTTGGTATGAACCGTCAGCTGGAAGTACGGGCCTTAGTATTTGCAGAAAATTTAAAATAAGATCAAAATAATAATGATTTCTCTAATCATGTGAGCCCCATCTCTCACAGTACTTTCTCAGCTTGTTAATGTTACCCTGTGAAGTAGCTGGGTCAGAATCTAACATCACTAAATCGTCAGCGTACATAAGCACCCGAATGTCCACACCACCAACCCGAATTCCAAAGTCGAGCTCTTGTACCATGTCATCGATGAAAAGGGCAAAAAGAATGGGGCTTAGTGGGCAGCCCTGCTTCACTCTAGACCCGAACCCAAACTGCTCAAAGATACCTTCCTTGGTCCAAACGGCCACTGAGACTCCGCAGTAGAGTTGTTCAATGGCGTGGACGAACTTCCTCGAGACACCACAGCAGAAGAGCTTGTAGAATAGGAAGGACTTTTTGACTGTGTCGAACGCCGCCTTCAGATCCACAAGAAAGGCGTGTACTTTACTCCGGGGACGCCTAAATGGAGCTCCACTAATCCAGTCAGAGCGAATATGGAGTCAATGGCAGGCGCGGATTCAAGGGGGAGGGGGTGTCATAGGGCCATGACCCCCCCCCCCCCTTAAAATTTTTGAAATTTTGAGTAGAGTTTTGACATAAACAATCAAATTATGAATAAATATTGGATTGGAATAAAATGGACTTTATTGTTAAGAGATTGAAAAAGTGAGAAAATTTAGTTCATTTTGTTTGTTTGGTTATTTTTTTTTTTTTTTTTAGCTTTTGATTTTACCCTGTGACACCCCCCCCCCCCCCCCCCGAAAAAAAGTTCTAGATCCGCGACTGGTCAATGGTGGAGTACCCTTGGCGAAAGCCCGACTGAAACTCTGACAAGGCCTCCTCTGTCTGGACAAAGGCAGTCAGGTGATTTGACAAGAGGCACGCGAATAACTTTCCGATGCAGTTGATAAAGAAGAGCCCTCTGTAACAGCCTGCATCACCCTTCTTGAATAACGGGAATATCAGAGATTCCCGAAAGGAATCAGGTACCTCACCAGTCTCGTAGATTGAGTTGAAGAAGCCCAGCGTATACTCATGAAGTTCCGATGAGGCGAACTTGTAAAATTTAAACGGGACCCATCCTTTCCTGGCGCCTTGTTATTCTTTGTTATATCCATTACGTGCTGCAATTCAGCCGCTGTGAATGGCTCATCCAGGATTGGGGAACGAAAATCAGGTTCAGCATAAAGAATGGCTCCACGATGCTTCACAGGATTCAAGAGGGAGGCGAAGTGTGCAACCCAATCAGACGACGAGATAATGCGCGCGCGGGGTTGATCTTGTCTTCATGAAGGATCTAGCAAGCTCCCAAAACCCCTTACCATCCTTGACCATTCTGAATTTTGCATCCTTACTTTGAAAATATTCCTGTTTCTTTCTTGTTTTATTCTTCAACTGCGTTGAGTCAGTCTTCCGATACAGATTCAGCAGTTTCATAGATTTGGCTCTCGCCTGGACACAATCCCAGTCAAACCACAGGCACCTTCTCCAGATGATGGCTTTCGGGCTGTGCGACGCACACATTCTCATAACATCGACGATTCCTTGGGATGCGAGGTTCGGGGTAACCCTGCTATCAATCGCACTTGGTAGCATTACTTTGAGATTTTTATTGAATTTATCTTTTTGACTTGGTATTTTTCATACCACTGTTTTTATTTTTATTTTTATTTATTTTATTTTATTTTATTTTTTTAATGCGGCGGACAATGCTGTTATTTGTAATGTACACACTTTTCAACGTAAAAAGTGGAAGTTTGTGGAAAACTTTTTTTTTTTTTAATGTACGATTACAAAGGTGTCATGTTCCGTCAAGAGTAGAAATCCAAAAATGTCCAAAAACAATCCTGTCTTGCCTGAAGATGATGCAGGTCAAGGAAACTGAGACATTAAGCCATGAAAGGAGAGACGTGTGTGGGGAATAAAGTGAGGCGATCTAGTCGGCGAGAAGAAAGTACGATTCCCGATTCCATTAATAATAATAGGTTTAAATCAGATTGAGAACGTGCAGTTATGGTTGCACCCGGGTACGATAAGATCCTTAAGACATTTTGTTCCAGTAGCAGGCACCGTTGATAAATTTGTTATAGGTCTTAGTATTATTCCAATAATCGAAACCCAACAAACAACAACTCGCATGTTTTGTTTTGTAGACACATCGACAAACATTTGGATCCCTGAGGACGATTGAAAATACAATTGAACCTTTTTAAGCTCAAACAAAGGTAGACTACAAGTTTAGTTCAGATAGAGCTTGTTGCAGATCAATCTGCATCGTACAAATGTTATGTATGTTTGAAAAGATCAATGTTATTACTCCTTACGCAAATCGCCGAGCGCTAGCAAAGTTAGTTGTATAGAACTTTTGCTCCATCGATTATCGAGAGAATGGCGCAGAAAAACCTTAGGAGAAAGGGGAAGCAGTCTCAACTAAAGAGAGCACTCATTGGAAGAAGGAAAAGAATGGGCAATAATGGATCCAAAAGTTCTTGAAGTTCTCCCGGAGTTGAAAGGGAAATGCCAAAAGAAACAACTTGGCAAAAACGCTGAAAGTCTTATGCATGGGGTAGTGAATCCCTGTGAGTCATTTCCAAGAGATGGTTGAATTGCACAGTTCAAGCACAACCTGGTAGTAAACCAACATACTCTCGCGCTAGAACGGAGGTTCGCGGATGTGACGTCATTCGAAGGAGAAAGGAATGATAGATTTCCTAAGACTCCATCTTTATACATTTAAATGAAAATTCCTAATAATCAGTGGCTATCTATATGAAGTATACTTTTTTATTCGGAAAAATATAAAGTTATGTGGTCTATAAATACAAATTGTATGTTTGAATTTCCTGTGAATTAAAAAAAAAATTTAATACAATTCAATTTGAGTAGTCAGGATTCTATAGCACAATTAATAGGGCGAATTCTTATATAAAATACCTAGGAATTTATCGGTAAGTTGAAGGGTTAATTTTATTAAATAGTATTCTTCACCTTGCACCACCATCTGACGGTTGTTTATCTTGTTGGTAAGAAGAGAGGCCATTAGTTATAGTTGGCAAGAGAGGTCATTAGTGGTGATCTTCATGATCGTGGGAATCCGGGAATCATACTGTTTTCTGAGAAAATGTGCTATGCTTGAGGCATGTTTTCATGCCAAAAGCCAACCCCTCCGATTTGGCCCAACGTTTTTCCCGGGCGGTTCAAGATGTCTAGATCAAAATGAGCAAATGTCCGCCCGCCGGACGCCGATTTTGGTAGGTAGGCACCCGTTTCCGGCTCCAGTTGGTCCCCAAAACTTTTCAGCACGACCGGACCAAATTTGTGGAGGGGGATTTGTGTGTGGGGGGGGGGGGGTCAAAATGTGTATTTTGAAAAACAAATTTTCGAGGGCGACCTATGGGTGTTGGGTGAATAATTTTCGACTACATTTTGAACGCTGAATCCAATGAAATGGGTCTCGGAACGATTGGACCCCTTAGGAAGAGAGATGGAGAGAGGAAGAGAGAAAATGGATAGATAGATATCTACACATTTCGGATGTGTGATCTGGAGATTTCTGGTACCTGTCGTGTGAGGTATCATTTCCCACTAAATTTTGGACTCTGAATCGATTGGAATGAGCCTCCATGCTTCTAGACCGAGGAATAACCAACCCCTGTGATTGAATTTCTCATGGGAGTCCAAAAAGTTGTAGGCTGTTTAGGCATCAGATCGTCCTGAATACTTCATACTCCCATCATTATTTTCGATCTTGCCATCCTCGTATCTCTCGCTCATTGTACACGTAGTTACATCAACGATATAGAAAACATGAACCGCGGAATCCCCCCCCCCCTCCCGCATTGGAATAAGTATGGACTATGGAGACCATTATTCGTCAAAAATTGAAAATAACAACTAAGACATCATTAAACTATGTGCAACGTCAAATGCAGAAAAAGCGGAGGTTTAATTAACACAACACGCAGAAGTCAATCAATAAAGAGAATCGATCCATTTCATGCCCTCTCCAGAACCTGACTTGATCGAGGAAGTGTCGGGACCGGTGAGGTAGGTCCAAGGCCAATGGCAGGCTGCCCAGCCCAGGCTACCCGAGACCCACCCTTTAAAGCGGCATATTAATTACATACTTGTTGTTTAGCTATCAAAATCTATCAATTCTCACCTCTGCTCAAGTTTGAAATCCTCATTCAGGTCGCGCTGAAAATAACGACGACCTAATGCCGCAATAATCTTGGAGGAAATAATATTTAAACCTCTCGATAGCTAGGAAGTGCGTGATAGCACTCTCAAGTAGGTGATAAATTTCTTCTAAATCGTCCGATAAAGAGAAACCCAGTTGTCATAAATGGCTAAAGTACGCTCGGAATAATTTTTCTCCTTCGATATGCATTGATATTTTTGTGACTGACGACAGTTCGAACCACAGAAGCTAAATACCTTCAAAGAGGAGATAATTGAATTAGAACAGTTTATTTTTCATTGTTCATTGAAAACATCAAGTTTAAAAAACCCGTTGAAGTTGGAAAAAACTAGTTGCATAGCGGAGATGGGTGATATTCTGTCAACACGCCAACTTCTCGAGCTTGAACGAATTTGCATCGATTCTCTGCTTAAAGCCAAGATTTTCTCGGATACCGTGTCTAACACGTAATTCAGAAACGAAAAAACCAACAGGAGAAGCAATAATAAGAATAGGGAATATGCATGAGTTAGTACGGGCTTCAAGCTTTATCATTACACCTACGGTTTTGAAAAACTGAACATCGGCGCCTGGTAGAAACCGTTCGTTTATTACTCGTGAAATAACTGTAAAAAAAATATCTAAAATATCTGAACTAGAAATATCTGATGTATTTACTCAGGTGTTTGGTTTGACTATTGAGAAATCATAATTATAGCAAAAAAAAATTAATTGAGTAATAATCTCAACAAACTTAATCTGTTCCTGTCTAGGTGAATCTTCATACAAATCTTCGACAATTGCTTTCAGATCAGTAACTTCATCTGAGCTGACAGTTTAAACTTCTTTGTTCGACTTTGTAACGGGATAGGTAGGTACCTAGAAACCTACCAGAGGTTCTCGTCCCGGTGAGTTGCTTCTCTATTATATATCAAGAGCCGTCGCGGTCAGATAGTCATAACAGAAAAACGCTATCTACTATTATGTAGAATGGTCTTTCTTATATAATTCCCATCAAGCCTGATCGTCGACTCGCGATGATCCATGTAAGTACCTATACGTTCGCAAAATCGACCGTTGGAATTGCGTAAGAGAAGTCACACCTTCGAGTGGCCACCGCAATGACACAAGATATTTACCACAACTATTATTGTACTCCAAACTTCGAAGGGATAGCTCTTTACGACTCAATACTGATTCAAGCGACGGATGGAAATTTCGCTTCCGACTCTGGAAAGCAGCAGAATATGTCACGCCATTGTTTCCACATTTATAATTAGAGAATACAGAACACTTTCATAAGAATACTAATTTTCATTTGAATTTAACGGTTCAGAACTTATAAAGGAATTTTCGTGGCCGTCCGCATTTACTCAGGGGCGGGCTTGAAGGAGGCCTTAAATGACTGGCTAATTGAACGGATGATCATGACCGTGCGTAAATATCGATCCTTGGAGTTTTGAATTTTCAAAATACGACGTCTAGATAATCCATGAATTTTGGAATTAACGCCGAAGACCACCAGATATCAGCTCACTACACACATGCGCAAAAGACCAAAAATGTGTCAATGTTGCGTCATTCAATTTCTTTAAAATTTGCTAGTACTTAGGAGTTTAATTTTATGTACAAGCATTTTGCGTAAGTGAGACTGCATAGGTATGACATACTAAAAGGCCGCGAAGAGGATTCTGTAATAATTCTATGTAATGGCCTTGGTAATGAAGCTACTTGCATTGCTCCAACAGCGAACCTAATGGAAATTTCCAAAGGTGCTCTCGGTGCTCTTGTCTCGAGACACTCGATCAGCATGGTGTTACCGACAAATCTTTAGCAACAATTCCGGAATGTCCATCGTAGCCAGTTATTTTTTTGTTGGGCAGATGGTTTGCACTAATTAAGGCTTTCCGCCAAAATTTTACCTCCAGTAATTGTCTATCATTTTGGTATATGAATGATAAACGTATGTTTTCTGAAGTCAATCGCTTCAGATCTTTTGAATATCAAATTGTCATTATCGAAAAACCGAAACGTCCGTCCGCCGTCTACGCCGTTTTCGGCAAAAGAAAAATTTCTCAAATTCTAAAAATTTTGGTAAGCGGTTCCCTCTTGACTATAGTTGATTCATTCTCAACACTTTTCTGTCCCGATCGCTCAAAACGAAGACTGGGTATAGGTAAATATATATTTTTTGAAAATGGGTTTTCGAGCTTTCTGGGGATATAGGCGTTAGTGGATCATATTTAAGTAAATTTTTGACGCAATTTGGTTCAGATGGGGTCCAGAATAATAACTAGAAACGGATTCAGAGATAGGGTAAAAATATGGATAATCTTTTTGAAAAAAATTACTTCACTTTTTCATTCCTCTTAATAGGTAAATATTTACTCCAAAAAGCCAAAGACTGTAATTTCCACACGAGCGAGATCGTCCTAGAATAATAACCATTGTGGAATCATTTGCAGCGGTTTTTGGTTCTAGAAGGGCCAAGAGACATCAAAAACTGACTACCCGCTGCCTTTACCGAGAAACGAAAACAAATTTTTCCGTTACTGCTAAAATACATTTTCCTTGAGTTTGGTATTACTTTTACAGAAGTGTCCCTGGGAGGGCTTGAGAGGATTTCGTGACCACGACAAACTTTGTGGTTCACGAAGACGCCGGAGATGCGGGATGAAAGTGATCCCAGGGGCAGGAAAGACTAAATCATCTAGAGAGGCTAACAAGTCTCATCTTCCAGTTGGGAAAGGAAAGACGATGTGAACAAATTGTTTCATTAACAGAACGATCGTCTGACCAGAAGAGAAGGCGCAAGTTTATCAACATCTCCATGCAATTCAACGACCCACGTTCACACCACTTTACCGAGCGGTAGCCTAGTCGGTTCGACAGGCCGACAACAATGACTCGACCGGTACGGTGAGGTCGGGATCGTGTCCTTGTGATTTATTTTTATCGCCTGATGGTCAACATGTGGAACAACGTTATTCATCACTTCCTCTTATCCCGTCAGGCAGCGCATTTTCACTTTCTCCTGTAAAGGTGTAAGTTTTGGCGGAAGTACAGATCAAATTGCAGACGCTACAACCGAAATAAAAGCAAATTGACAGAAGTACATTTCTTCCACATTTCGAGACAATATTTGTGCTGAAACCTTACACAACTTGATGATCAAGATTAACTTATAAAACTTACTGGCCAATATCAAATCACAGAACTGAGCAAAGCCTGCACCAGGAAAAGACTGAGATAGCACATAGCGTTGAAAAAAATCTGCAAATTCTTACACACGGGTTGGTTATTCCTCGAATGGGGGAAACAGTGGGTGTGGCGGGTCCCGGACCCATTCCAATCGATTCAGGGTCCACAATTTAGTGGAATATGATACCCCACACGCCTAGGCACCAGAAATCTCGAAAACACACATTCAAAATGGGTGGAAACATACCCATTTTGACCCATAACTTCTTCCGGTGGGTGCCAATCGTTCTGGGACACACATCATTGAATTCAGCGTCCAAAATTTAGTGGAAAATGATACCCCACACGCCTAGGTAGCAGAAATCCCGAAAACACATAATCAAATTGGGTAATAAATACCCAATTTGACCCATTACTTCTTCCAGTGGGTGCCAATTGTTCTGGGACCCATTTTATTGGATTCAGCGTCCAAAATTTAGTGGAAAATGACACCCCACTCGCCTAAATCACCCAAAATCTCGAAAATCCATTTTTCAAAAAACCCCTACCCCCTCCAAATTTGGTCCGATCGGGCTGAAAAGTTTCCAGGACACATCTCGGCTGGGAACAGACCCCTGACCCAAATTTCAGATTTTTAGAAAATTTTCTACTACCAAAAACGGCGTGGACAATGGACGGCGGACGGCGGACGGCGTATGGCGGACGGACATTGACCTTTTTTGATCAGGACATCATGAAACGTCCAGAAAAAAAATTTGAGCCGAATCGGAGAGGTTGACCATTATCATGAAAACATAGGTTGATTATTCAAGGAATAACCAACCAAAACCAGCTTACCGTGGTGTAGGCCATCACACAGGGTGTATGTACTAAAGATTCACGATCGCTTGACGCCACTTGCTCACCAGCTTCTGTTATTTACGAGTCGGTATAATACCTCATTTACTGTAGCCTGGACGCTTTCGCAGTGTATTTCAATCGTGGTATTTTCATGATGAGTTCGTGGCTACTTCACCGTATAGAGCTCAATGTGCAGCCGGGGTTTGTTAGGCTTGTTGATTGTATTCGTATCGATCAATAGAAATGTCCACTCGTGAACATACGCTACCAACTTTACCGGTTAAATTGAAGGGCTACCGAAAAATCGACTCGATGACGACTGCGTACGGCAGCCTAACAAAGGGCCGACCAACACCTGCCAAATACATCAAGTACCTAACAGCTTTCTAGGCTCACAACTTCAGACTCTTACTTAGGAGTTGTACAAAAATACAAAATAGCGCGCGTTACTCGGGCGTTACTCAGACATTTCCCACTTGACATAAGATGAGTGAGGAAACAAAGGCGTTAATTCATCAAGTGCGGAAGTTTGTGTATTTATACGATCATTCACATGAACAATACAAGAATGTGTTGAAAAAGATGGAGGCTTGGAAAAAGATTGCAGGAATACTGAGCATTACAAGTAAGATAAATAAAAATAAGTACAAATATAAATAATATAAAAACAAATACAAATAATATAAATAAGTACAAAAACCTGTGTATTGTGTTATCTGTTTCGTTCTATGTGTTCTGTGTACCATGCATCAATGTGGGAGATGTGTGTAATGATGACCTACTGGCAAAGTAATCAGCAAACTTTTCTCGAACTTGAATCGCAGCATTCGTTGATCTTCGATTGGTGGGAGTTGTTGTAACCAGCGCTTGCATGGGCTCGGTGGCATCGCGGTCATTGGCAGAATATTCGAGATGAACATCACTCATCATTTTAATGTAGTTGTGTAAGCAGGTAGCTGCTTTCAGCAGTTGAGACACCTGTTTCTAAGGGTCTCAAAAATACACGTCATTTCATTGCCAATATACCAAAAGCATTTTCGACTACACGGCGGGCTAGACTGAGTTGTCCATTGAAACATTTCTTCTTTGGATCGCCCGATAACGCCCAATAATAACGCGGTGAGTGTGAAGTCGCTGTATCGCCGAACGTCGGGGGGAATGAGCGTTACCTGAACGCCGCGTTATAACGCGTCCTGTGTGATTGGGCCTTTAAGAAAAAAACGCTGCAAATTCTTACACAGGGGTTGGTTATTCGTCAGACCAGGCGCATGGAAACTTATTTAAAACATGGGGGAAATCGGGAAAATGGTGGGTGCGGCGGGTCCCAGACCCATTCCAATCGATTCAGTGTCCATGATTTAGTGGAAAATGATACCCCACACGCCCAGGTACCAGAAATCTCATAAACACATATTTAAAAATGGGGAAACAGTGGGTGCGGCGGGTCCCAGACCTATTCCAATCGATTCAGGATCCAGAATTTAGCGGAAAATGATACCCCACACGCCTAGGTTCCAGAAATCTCAAAAACACATTTATTCAAAATGGGTAATATATACCCAATTTGACCCATAACTTCTTCCAGAGGGTGCCGATCGTTTTGGGACACATTTCATTGGATTCAGCGTCCAAAATTTAGTGGAAAATGATACCCCACTCGCCTAAATCGCCCAAAATCTCGAAAATCCATTTTTCAAAAAACACATTTTGACCCCTACCCCGCCCAAATTTGGTCCGATCGGGCTGAAAAGCTTGGAGGACCGTCCTAGGCCGGGAACAGACCCCTGAGGTGAGATCAGGAATCCGCTCACAAGGACATGTCATAGTTGGGTAATGATGAGTAAAGTTACATTTGTTTCAGAGACCAAGGGTGTAGCACTTGATTATGCTTTACTTGCACATGAGGTTGAAAAATCGTGGCTGGATAACATTTCCCCCATTCCACGGGTGAGTATAAGGGAAGGGATAACATACGGATAAAGAATTCACGTTTGGTTGTCCAAGAAGCGACAAACACAGTTGGTTCGTATATTCTTCTTGTCGACAACGTTGGCCAACATACTCGCAAGTATCTGTAATATTCTCTAATCCATACGTTCCGACTAACATTCGTGTAATCGTAAGCGTTATTGAATTTGACCTTTATCTCGGTTGTATTGATTTCCGTTTCAATCTAAGTTGGCTGTTGGAATTTACCCTAAAGTGCCAAAGACTCACTGAAGAACGCAGTTGCCTCTGACGAGGCTTTGAGAGACGACTATTCGAACTGTGACGAATATTCTTCAATTCTACATACAATTCTACCACCTACCAGTATTCGACTCATCATATCAACACGCACGACTGAAAGCGGTACGTTTAGGAGTTTAGAGCGAGAGCCAATCATTGGCCAGACGTTATAAACGACTTGAGTCGAATTCATGATGAGTAGGATCGACAATAGTAGAACTTTTTGAGATTGGGAACAAACCATTCGCTTGTGATCACGGTATTCATGACACTGCCTCGTTCGACAGCTTCGTTAATGATCGTACTTGATGAGTCATTAGCAATCTATTACACGATTGTTTATCCAACTGTGTCCTCCCTAGTGAGATAATGACGTTTGCGTTTGACAACTAGCAGACGATGGATTACCTCTAACGAACTTGATCACATCTCTAACCAGAGAATCGATTATTTCAGGGCCGTGGCGGGGCTTTAAAATAGCAAACACGATTTCATGACGTCATTAACAAGTAGGAATCCATACGACACTATTCTTTATAATTTCCACCAAATATAATTCAAAAATTGAAAACAATTATTCCCTACACACACGGGTAAATTCAGGCTCAGGAGTCAGGCCCAGCAGATCAAGAGCGCTTTTGTAATTTCGAAGGTCCCCATTACTGCCACATAAGTGGTCTCACGAGATTTTTATGGACAATGACTCGTGAAATATTATTTAAATACAGCAAAAGGGGAGTGGGCAGGGAGATATAGGACGACGATAATACCGATAACGGAGAAATCCTTCCTATGGAACAGTAATGGAACAAACAAGCTCGAAGTTGCAATTAGCTGTAAACACAAAGCGGCTACTGTACAAAAGACTAAAAAGTTATGTTAAGCACATCCAATAAATAAATGAAAAACAACCGTGACATCTCAGTAACGATGTAAATTTGCTAGGCACGTTCGGGAAAAACAAAGAAGACCGTTCTTCAAAGTAAAAAAGCCGCTTTTTCAAAATTTTTTTTTTTACTTTTTTAACGCTACGTTACCATTTAGAACATGTCAACGAGCGTTCTTCAACAGGGTACAATTTTGAACACGTGGAAAATGAAAGCGGTTATATTATTTTGCCATTTATCGTCGGCTTCGCGTATAGGAAAAATGCATAATTTGGATGAATGAGGGAAAATCATACAAACTCAGTTGCGAACGTGAGAGTAGAAAAAAATTATCAAGTTATTGTAAAAGAAGAAGTTGTATTCTTAACTTGAAGGGGTATAACAATGTTCAAGTTCAAAATGTCAAGATTTGACTAAACTGAGTGACGTTAACTGAGCTTCTTTCGTTCACTACTTAACTTGAAGTATTGAAAGAAAAAAACTGGGCAAAGGCCAGACAACCTGACGATCCAAGGAGGATGTGGGGAGGGTAAGAGGCTAAATTTAAATCTCAGTGATGGAATCTTGGACTCGGAAATCATTCACGTTTCAAGACCCCCTTCGGGAGCAGCTTCATTTAAATGTCAAATGATTCATCCTTTGGGAAGGAACTCACGTGAGCCATATCGGTGGGCTCGACCGGGTATTTGCCCGGACCACTCATTTGATTATATAGGTACATGAGGCGAATAAACTTTTAGGTTTGAAGGCTGATATAAAGAAAATGCTGAAACATTCGTCGGTGGTACAAGCAAATTTAAAACTTATATTTGAGCGATTTAATAAAAGATACTTCAGATAACACAGAGCCATGAACATCAAATTGTATATGAAATAATGTGGCCAGTTGGAACGCTTCGTATTAGTTTCTAATCAATTTTAAAGCCTCTTTAGACGCATAGAAGTTGATGCAAGGTGGAGGGGAAAGTTCAGGTGATCGAGAAAGCGTGAATAAACGGAGGGTACCGCTTTTTAAGAGACAGGTCGGTGCGTTCTTCGAACCACCAGCACGTTGCAAGAAACGAATTCGAAACGATTCTTTCTTCTTTTCAGCGTGAAACGCGTTACAAGGCGAAAAGCTCGAAAAACCGTAACACCTGAGTTCCCGCCTAGTTCAACGCGAGCAGAGCCGGAACCGGTTCTTCGGGGTTATCCTGAGCCTAAATTGTGCATTCGACGGATATGGATGAGATCGACGTGTTGATTAGGGTCACGTCAATTTTCATTTCATTCTCCATCAAAACAGATTTGTCTAAATCTCTCATAAGTGTGAGGCACAAAATCTGCGTAGGCGACAAATGCCATTACCCACGAATTCAGATTTGAGAGTCAACACTTCAACTCTCCAGTTATAACACAACTTTCCAGCCTGATATGTTCGAACAAATACTAAGGCACATCCCTGTAATACTACTATTAGTATCTGTAATACTACTATTAGTATCCGAGACACCTACCTCCGTTAACTTAATTATATACGCTAAGTATATAATTACATGAAATTGAAGAACGAACACATTTATAAAAATTTCACTAAAATTCACACTTAGTGATAAAATTTTCAAAGGCCACAAAAAGATTTGTGTATGCAGCTCCAACATTTGCTACCGTTCTTACTGATATTCATAACACGCTAATCTATGTAGAGAATACAAAAAATCACTTTTTCCTCCAAGAAAAAGGTTTGTTAAAATTCAAAATTTGGTGTATTTTTGGGGATGCATTTCATTAGCATACTCCTATTGAAATTTCACTCATGAATGTATAAATGTCTGAAAAAGTCACGAACGAATGTCTATTCTTTTAAAAAGAGGAAGAAAATTTATTATTCTTTCACCGAAATGTCCGTCCGCCATCTGTCCGTTTTCGACAGTAGGAATTCTTATAAAATTTAAATTGACGGTCGAAGACTCCTTCTAGCCTCTGGTTGGATTGCCCAATCGCCCAAAACTGCGACAGAGCGATTTGAAACAACTGGTTATCTTGATATTAAGCACTAGATAAATTAGTGAATACCATTACTATGGTTTAGGGGCTCATCAGAAGGGAAATTTGACGCTCTTTCCAACGGTGTACCCAGATTTTAGTTACCTAATCCAGTAAGTTAAGGGAGTGATGGCCGTTCTAGTGACGCCAGGTCGAAAACGCGCAAAACAATCTTAAATCGTGAAGAATTCGAAAACAAAACCTCAAACAACAAAGTCCTGGAGGCACTTTTTGTACCAAATGAGTTGTAGAATCGACCCTTGAAACGTTAACTCCCTACTATCTACATCAGTTAGGTTTAAAGACAACTATTCCGGAGACCTCAGAAATACAGTTCCACGAGCAAAGTCCACCTTGAATAATTAATCCCAATGAAAAACTTTGCACTTTGAATCGATCGATAATACCAATTTATTTTCAAGAGCAAATCGATATGAATTGGTACCCACAAACATGCATGTAAAACCTTCACGGGGAAGTTCAAATTGAAAAATCGGCTAGTAAAATCTACTGAATCGAATTACACATCCGCGAAAAAGCAATGTGAATGTGATAACTTATATGTTCGTACCTAGCACGCGCGAATGAGCGGGATTATTTTTAGATCAAACCCCCTTACCACCGTTTTTCCTCTGACCCGAACTTGGCATTTTAACCCGATAACTCTCACGTTTTCACTCTCAAAATACCCAACAACCTACGCAATCGAAATGTAACCGTGCGTTCACTATCCAATGACCGGTCAGTTTTTGTGTAAACAGAATTTTACGGGAGAAATCAAACAATAGGTGCGCCTCGTTCTGAAATTATTCTGAAAGGGATCGCGTTAAATATTTGACCACTCGGGACAGCTCAAATTGCTCCCTGCACCAACTACCTAGCGGGAGAAGAATCAACTACTACCAGTCATATCCTTACTTCGTTGAGATATGATCTACCAGTCGTGATAGAAGAGAAACCTCAAGAAAATACAGAAGAAATATTACTCTCACAAAAACAACAAGCAATACTATTTTATAATGTCATATCAAGTCATATCAAAATAATGAAGTTCACCTCGCAGTTGTCAACACTGCGAGGCCTCCTTGATTTTCCTCGACTGACGCGTGGCGTCGTCTTTCTGGTTATGGCGGTCGTAGAGCTTGTTGAGAGTCAAGAATATAATTCGTTCAAGTGACTAAGTGTTGTTCAATTATCAAATCCAGTATAATTCATATTCATAGATCAATAGGTAAACAAGAAGTGGTTCATTTCATGTGTATGAAATTCAGCGAAGAAACACCGATAATTTGGCGGATCATTTATTTGAGGAGGAGTTCTTTGATTTACTCAACACCGATTCACGCAATTGTAGTTCTAATCGATATGAATATTAACCAGCCTATAACTGAGGCTAGTAAATAACAGACCCTGAATGAGGAAAAAGTCATCCTACGTCAATTGTCATTTGAAAATGTATCCCGCCTAGAAATGCCTCGAGACAAAACAACTAATTTTTACCAATTATATCGTAATCACGACATTTATGAGACTCGAGAAAAAACGCTGCAAATTCTTACACAGGGGTTGGTTATTCCTCGGACCAGGCGCATGGAGACTCATTTCTTCAACATGGGGGAAATGAGGAAACAGTGGGTGCGGCGGGTCCCAGACCTATTCCAATCGATTCAGAATCCAGAATTTAGTAGAAAATGATACCCCACACGCCCAGGTACCGGAAATCTCGAAAACACATATTCAAAATGGGTAATATATACCCAATTTGACCCATAACTTCTTCCAGAGGGTGCCAATCGTTCCGGGACCCACTTCATTGAAATTAGCGTCCAAGATTTAGCGGAAAATGATACCCCACACGCCTAGGTTCCAGAAATCTCAAAAACACATATTCAAAATGAGTAATATATACCCAATTTGACCCATAACTTCTTCCAGAGGGTGCCGATCGTTTTGGGACCCATTTCATTGGATTCAGCGTCCAAAATTTAGTGGAAAATGATACCCCACTCGTCTAAATCGCCCAAAATCTCGAAAATCCATTTTTCAAAAAACACATTTTGACCCCTACCCCGCCCAAATTTCGTCCGATCGGGCTGAAAAGCTTGGAGGACCGTCCTAGGCCGGGAACAGACCCCTGACCCAAATTTCAGATTTTTAGAAAATTTTCTACTACCAAAAACGGCGTGGACGGCGGACGGCGTACGGCGGACGGACATCGACCTTTTGGTTGGTTATTCCTTGAATAATCAACCTATGTTTTCATGCAAATGGTCAACCTCTCCGATTCGGCTCAAAATTTTTTTCTGGACGTTTCATGATGTCCTGATCAAAAAAGGTCAATGTCCGTCCGCCGTCCGCCGTACGCCGTCCACGCCGTTTTTGGTAGTAGAAAATTTTCTAAAAATCTGAAATTTGGGTCAGGGGTCTGTTCCCGGCCTAGGACGGTCCTCCAAGCTTTTCAGCCCGATCGGACCAAATTTGGGCGGGGTAGGGGTCAAAATGTGTTTTTTGAAAAATGGATTTTCGAGATTTTGGGCGATCTAGGCGAGTGGGGTATCATTTTCCACTAAATTTTGGACGCTGAATCCAATGAAATGGGTCCCAGAACGATCGGCACCCACTGGAAAAAGTTATGGGTCAAATTGGGTATATATTACCCATTTTGAATATGTGTTTTTGAGATTTCTGGAACCTAGGCGTGTGGGGTATCATTTTCCGCTAAATCTTGGACGCTAATTTCAATGAAGTGGGTCCCGGAACGATTGGCACCCTCTGGAAGAAGTTATGGGTCAAATTGGGTATATATTACCCATTTTGAATATGCGTTTTCGAGATTTCCGGTACCTGGGCGTGTGGGGTATCATTTTCTACTAAATTCTGGATGCTGAATCGATTGGAATGGGTCTGGGACCCGCCGCACCCACTGTTTCCCCATTTCCCCCATGTTGAAGAAATGAGTCTCCATGCGCCTGGTCCGAGGAATAACCAACCCCTGTGTAAGAATTTGCAGCGTTTTTTGATCAGGACATCATGAAACGTCCAGAAAAAAATTTTGAGCCGAATCGGAGAGGTTGACCATTTGCATGAAAACATAGGTCGATTATTCAAGGAATAACCAACCAAAATTAAGTTGCTTTAATGAAAGCAACGTGAAAGTCACGTGTCGTTCAGACCTGATAATAATGTAACAGTTTCAACCTGTTCTGCTTATGGTGACTACATCTAGCGAATGATCAAAGTTGCTTCGGAGCCTTGGAAAGAAAACAAGGCCCTACATCCACTTGTTGTTTTGGATAGAGGTTCCGTGTTAGTCTTTTACCCCACGAGGACGCATTGATTGATAGAGCCACCACGCCCACCTCCCCTTTTAGCTAAGTTCTTCCAAACGCTAAAGCTTCAAAAATCAGTTTTTCGCCTTTCAAGTATTATTGGTTGATGCCTCTAGCCTTTTAAACGGATTATCATTCTACCACTACCGCATTTAACTATAACTCACCCCGCTGATGGGGCCTCGTCAAAAGTGATACCTTTCCTTATTGTGATTATTTCCAAAGTGATAGAAAGCGCATTGATTCATAAACTATACTTCAGGGTGGAACACAACTAAAAATAAACAATAATTAATCAATTAATGTGAAACATGTGTACACATGCAGAATAACTTGACAGGTGCCTATCAGAACAAGTCACAACAAAAGGAGAACTGAACCCTTCTCAAACAGTTGATAAAATAATACTCTACGCAAATAAATCTATTTATTAATTTAAAAAACACAACACTCTTCATTTATGGCAATTGGTCTGAAACAAATCTGAATCGATTCAGGGTCCAAAATTTAGTTCCAAGTTTCCAAAAATCTCTGCCAACCGTTCGTGGCAATCACCCCAGAACCCTTCCAACCAGTTGATAAAATGATACTCCACTCACCTAGATTTAACAAAAACCATTTTCGAAGTACCAATTCTGCCTCCATTAGTGGCAATCGATCCTAAACAAGTCCAAAGTTTACTTCTAGATTCCGTTTCCTTCAGAAACTCCATCGACCATTTGATGATACTGATACAAAATGATTCTCACAAAGAACATTATTTTCGAAATACTATACACCCAACACCCATATTCTGTCTCCGTTCGGACAATTGGGCTGCAAGTACTGAGGACGAACTGAAGTCTGAAAGGAATTATTGCCAAAATTGCATAGATTTTTGTGAATATTACCGCCAACAACGGCGTGGACGGCAAATAGTACCTAACTTAAAATGCTTACTGAACGGACGACTACATATCTGATAAAGCTTAGGCCGAAATCATATAACGAAGTTGTTTACAGACAATGTTGAAACCAACAGATTATGAAGTACTGGGGTTGGCAAGCAATTAATCGTTGTCGGCAGAGTTATGACAGCAGCCGAAGTGGGTAGAAGGTAAGTTTCCAGTAACTCCATCAAAAGCTATTTTCTGGCCATCTTTTGAACTGTCTTCAGAGGAAAATAAAATTGCTTTCGATGACATATCCCTGGGGCTACGTAATACATTATATTGATTTGTAAACTCCTTTTAATTTTTGCACGATGAACAAATTGGCTAAGTTTTACGGCAGAATTAATCTCAGAGAACTTTTCCAGGAGGAAATCGGGTTTTGAAGAGTTTAGATCTTCTTCTATACAGTTTTCTGTACTTCAATTCTTTCGGAATCGCAAATGTAGCCAGGTACTTGTCCCTCTTGAAAATGACCTGATCGCTTCTTTTGTTGGCTTCTATGGAACGCCAGAAAACATATTATTATTAAATGTTCGAGCAATCTAGGAAAAAATGTAAACTTCATAAATATTGTGGTGGTAAGTACAGTGGTAAAATAGGACGTTGAGAGGGTATTTCTACGCGTTAAATATATGCTCTTCAATTGTAACTTGGGTATCGTTCTATATCATTTATATTATTTACCAAAAACCGAAGTAAGCTTAGATGGATTCAACCATTCAAAAACAATAGTACGTCCCTAATCATTCGAACAATCTCAAATACCTCTCGTTTATCACGAAAACTTAATTTTTACAAACACCTTTCAAATGGGCTAGTTGATTTAATAACAAGACTCAACAAAAATTGAGGGATTATGTCTTATTCGGAGTAAATTGTTCTCGATATGAATCAGCGGCATATTACGCAGGCACGAGGGGTGAGATCACCAGAAACGTAGGGGGTGACCCGTCCAGGTCCCGCTCCATCCAGCTGCCACGCCCCCGTTGAAGTGACTATGATAAAGGGACTACCGCAGCATGCAGCATTGGACAAAGTAGACCGTGTACGAGGAGGGTACCTTCATACCGAATGAGAATTATTGTCAATCTTCTCTTCCAGTTCTGATCGTTAGAGCTGGGAGACAAGTAATTGGTTAATTGGAAGAAGAAAAAACGCCGTGTAGATCACAGATGAGGTCTAAACCTCGCAATTCATTCTTAATTAAATGTATCAAAGCCCCTAATAAATTGTTGAGTAGAAGGCAGCGTGATGGAACACGGTAGGTAGGATACCAACCTAACTACGCCAGTTTTTACTTGACTGCGATAAAATGCTCCTCTTTAGAGTTTTGATAGTAAGAGTAAGTACTAGGAAGATGTATAAGGCAGCAGCTCCACGTGACTGCAGAAAAGCGTTGTAATCCCCACGGGAGTACAATAAAATTAATAAAAAAGAAACCGAGTTAAGTACGGTCTTAGGAGATGAAAGTAATGTTATGAACTATAATAAAAAGGCCTGACAGGGCAGGTATAACAGGAGCTTCAATACCTACTCAATTGTTACCTAGGTCTACGTGCACTAGAGCAAGAAAAAAAATGTACAGCCTACCTGTGTGAGTGCGAAGATGCGCCTTCAAGTGAGAACTCTTCCCGTAGACTTTATTGCATCCAGGATGCAAACACTTGTGCACTTTTCGGAAAACAGCTCGCTCGCTGCCTTTTCGAATTTTTTTCGCGTAAGAAGTATTTTCAATATCAACGGTGATCACGTCTAACGAATCGTCGTCGACATCATCTTCGCGTATCTCACCATCGTCAGGCCACTCCTTCTGGTCGACTTCTTCCTGTTTGATTTGATTCAAGTCTGTAAGTATCCTCGCTACCATGTACAACGGTTGATTTCTCTCGTCTTCGTCCTCGTCTTTTTCGCTGCCGTCGTCTTCTGTCCCTTCAAATTTGACGATTCCTCCACGAACTGGTTCAACGATTACCGCCTTATATCGCTCGTTCCCTTGGTCGAATTTGGCATGAGACATCTCTAACAGGCATTGTGCCGCTAGTTTTATATCGTGATCCATCGGAGGATTATCGCTACGAATCACACCACGGGAAAAAGCAATCAAAACAAACAAACCGGGCCGGAACAGCCACTCGAAATTGACCACAAAACACCTTATGACACGAATTAAGTACGATCCGTGTTAGATGGGATGACACTATTATTCACAATTTTCGAGCTGAAGATCCAGAAGTACCAAAACTAACGCGAGTGTTCCGGAACCAAAAAGGAAAAAAAGAAACCCGCGACGCACCGACTTACCCCACAGAGTGAAGGGAGCGACTGAGGGAACAAGGGGCGCGAACCCTAGGATAACGCTAACCATGTGTTCGCCGAGGGGGCGAGGTGGGGAGGCCGTTGGGTGAGGGGGTTGCAGCGACGACGAGGGGGGTAGCGCGCCTGCACGGCAACCCCCCGCTTCGGCGCCACAACCGAGGGCACGCCCACTTTGTCGCACCCGGCTCGAAGAGGGCGCTTCGGCAGTCGTGACTCGTAGCGGCGGATTGGAGAGCTATCGCTGCGGGCTAGAGTCACGTCCTGTTTAAACCTGACGCTCTGAATTAAACCTGGCGTCCTCCCTTGAGATCATTAGGAACAATCGAAAAGTATTGGGACAAATTGTGCTCTTTTCAGCCAAATGCTAATATTTATACCATTTTAAAATAAGATGAAGGGAGATTACAATCTTGATGTTATACGATTTCAGATGCATCACGGTGATTAACAAAAAAAAAAATCATGCAGGTTTTTGACACTTTCCATAAAATCCCTTTGAAATGATTCTCAACCCCTTCCGAGAGTGAGAATGCTATCTCCTCCATTCAAGGAGGAATACAGGACGGCAATGGTGGAAAGCCGAGTAAAATTAGGATGCCGTGGGAAAATTTGTTTCGTTGTAATTCAGTAATCACAGTCTTTGAAACTTAAGATCAACCAGGAGCAGTAAAAAACAGTATTCTTAGTAACATCGGTAAAGTACTGAGTATTTCAGTCCTTGAAAATATCCAAAAATTAGATAGGCACCATCTGCTAAATCAAAAAGAACTTTAGAGAGTGGCTGAAACTCGTCCAATGTCTCGGCATGGTTCACGATCACTAGCATCACAGTTTTGATAGTTTCAATTTTACACTAAAGCCGTGAGTGTAAAAAAATCTTTTCTGTTTCCAGTAATGGAGAACCAACCATAATAATTATAGTCAGCGATGTTTAAAAAATAATTCTTCTAATTGGCCATGAAACATGGACCCCTTGAAAGAATTCAACCGATTCTATTGAATGTTCTAATATTTGGGTGCGTAACACCTTTTTTGAAAAGATTTTTAAAAAACTGAATCTTTACTAGCATGCTTAATTAAGTCGTCTACGCAAGACACACGATAGCCCAATCTACCAGTTAAAGCAGAAACAAACTGGTCTTGACAAATTTCAACAACCCTCCAAAGAAGTGAACTCAAACGCCAAATAAATATTCGAATAAGCAGGCGACGATATTGTTTGAATGGCAGTAATCTATATTAAGAAAGTTGAGAAAGAGGCTGTTGTGTAGTGTTCGTAGTTTATTACAGTTTTAAAACAATACATTTTTTCATATTACGATTCTAAAAGATCATAAACCCTGGAATGCCAGTGATTTCGACCATACAAGACTGTCACAAGCGAGAACGTACTTTGATGATTATCCAACTGTTTACCCCAGTTCATAACGCAACGGCAGCAAAGTGGTTTCACAACAACAGCAAAGTGATAACGATAACACCATTTCTAGTGATAACCTTATCTGTAGTCCGAATCCAAACCAAGTAGCTGATGCAAATCAAATGCCTTTTTCTCAACTCATATAATTTTGAAATCATAGAAGCAGTTAATCCATTTTGATGCCGCAGATTCAAATTTTCCTCAAGTCGCTTTGGAAAAATAGATTTCTCAAATTTGGCCTTCCGTTCATTGTCCTGATGGTTGGAGGATCGTTCGGGCTAAAAGAATTTTCCCAACTACGGTAATTGAATAAATTTTCATTCGAAAGCGTAGATGAGTGGCATGGTTGGGCGATTTTTCTCGCGTTGAACCTTACGTGGGGTCTCCACTTACGTACTTGTCATCACTGTTCAGTAATGAAATCTTCGAATCCCCAGTTGTTGATTTTTCTTTTTGTGGATTTTCTTTCATTCTACAAGTTAATAATACATAAATCACAACAATTACCGAAGCCAAATATTGTACCGCGTGGTTCAATTCGCAATTGACTCGTTGCTTTCTATCTTTTACGGTGGTGTCCTGATTTGTCTCACAGAGCAACTATTATGAAACGCGATTTGTCGCCAAGCTATTTATGTTCCTGATCCTTAAGGCGTTATTCTTGGTCGGTTTTCTGGACATTCCGAACCGTATTGGACGTTTTAGATAGAAATGTGTCGATCGTGTTGTCAATTAGATTAATGATGGCAAGCTACGCGATTGGGAAACCTCCCGAAATGATTTCGGGAGGTTTCCCGAAATGTAATGTAATCAGTTGTTTTTGGTTGGTTATTCCTTGAATAATCAACCTATGTTTTCATGCAAATGGTCAACCTCTCCGATTCGGCTCAAAATTTTTTTCTGGACGTTTCATGGTGTCTAGATCAAAAACGCTGCAAATTCTTACACAGGGGTTGGTTATTCCTCGGACCAGGCGCATGAAGACTCATTTCTTCAACATGGGGGAAATGGGGAAACAGTGGGTGCGGCGGGTCCCAGACCCATTCCAATCGATTCAGGATCCAAAATTTAGTGGAAAATGTTACCCCACACGCCTAGGTACCAGAAATCTCAAAAACACATATTCAAAATGTGTAATATATACCCAATTTGACCCATAACTTCTTCCAGTGGGTGCCAATCGTTCTGGGACCCACTTCATTGGATTCAGCGTCCAAAATTTAGTGGAAAAAGAGACCCCACTCGCCTGGATCACCCAAAGTCTCGAAAATCCATTTTTCAAAAAACACATTTTGACCCCTACCCCACCCAAATTTGGTCCGATCTGGCCGAAAAGTTTCGAGGACCATCCTAGGCCGGTAACAGACCCCTGACCCAAATTTCAGGTTTTTAGAAAACTTTCTACTACCAAAAAGGGCGCGGACGATGGACGGCGTACGGCGTACGGCGGACGGACATCGACCTTTTTTGATCAGGACATCATGAAACGTCCAGAAAAAAATTTTGAGCCAAATCGGAGAGGTTGACCATTATCATGAAAACATAGGTTGATTATTCGAGGAATAACCAACCAAAAGGTCAATGTCCGTCCGCCGTCCACGCCGTTTTTGGTAGTAGAAAATTTTCTAAAAATCTGAAATTTGGGTCAGGGGTCTGTTCCCGGTCTAGGACGGTCCTCCAAGCTTTTCAGCCTAATCGGACCAAATTTGGGCGGGGTAGGGGTCAAAATGTGTTTTTTGAAACTCGGCCCTCTGGGCCTCGCCAGGGGGCAAGCCCCCTGGACCCCCGTCTGCTTTCCGCTTAGAGCCTACGGCTAAAATCCGATAAACATGGACCCATGTTTTAGCCGTCTGCAATCGGAATGTCTATTACGAATGTCTATACGAGGTGACTGATGACTCACTACTACCTTACAAGGAAGTAGGTACGGTATTTTCTGATGACTCACTACTACCTTACAAGGAAGTAGGTACGGTATTTTCTTCTTGTCTTATAAAACCCCGTGTGACACTCCCGCGTCACCCTTCCGGCGTTCCCTTCCCGCGTCACCCTCTCGGCGAACGGTTTTTGGTAGTTAGGTCATGGCTAAAACATGAGTCCATGTTAAAATGGATTTTCGAGATTTTGGGCGATCTTGGCGAGTGGGGTATCATTTTCCACTAAATTTTGGACGCTGAATCCAATGAAATGGGTCCCAGAACGATCAGCACTCACTGGAAGAAGACATGGGTCAAATTGGGTATATATTACCCATTTTGAATATGTTTTCGAGATTTCTGGAACCTGGGCGTGTGGGGTATCATTTTCCACTAAATTTTGGACGCTGAATTCAATGAAGTGGGTCCCAAAACGATTGGCACCCACTGGAAGAAGTTATGGGTCCAATTGGGTGTATATTACCCATTTTGAATATGTGTTTTCGAGATTTCTGGAACCTGGGCGTGTGGGGTATCATTTTCCACTAAATTTTGGATCCTGAATCGATTGGAATGGGTCTTGGACCCGCCGCACCCACTGTTTCCCCATTTCCCCCATGTTGAAGAAATGAGTCTCCATGCGCCTGGTCCAAGGAATAACCAACCCCTGTGTAAGAATTTGCAGCGTTTTTTCTTAAACTATCGGGGAATCAGTACAATATGCAGGAGGCGCACTTGCGTCACGAACGCACTTACCACGGTTCACCTCATTTTCCGAGATGACAGGAATCGAATGAAATTTCGTTGCCACAATCACATGATAAATTACGTAGGCGTTGTCTCATCATTTAAGTGAGAGTGTTCTGTTACAGCTATCAATTCTCCAAAAATGTTCTAATCAGTCCGGAAGAGGCGGAAAAACATGGAATACAGTTGAAAAAACCAGGAGAAGTTACTTTGGAGTCAGAGTATGAGAAAATCAAGAAGGTGAGTGGACGCCTTAAGGTTTACTTTTAGGCAAACTATGATGGTTATATCTATCGCAGCTCACCTCTGTCGTATATTATGTATACACCATAAAACAATACGATTTTATTTTCAGTTGGATATTGATAACTGGGAGAACAAACGAGGACCGAGGCCGTGGGAAGAATCAGAGAAGCCCTCTAACAAATGAAAGAATCCTGTGTGCAAATGTAGTCCATTTACGACAAATGTCGGAGGGCGAACTATGTTATAAAGTTTGAATATTAAAGACTGTTGTTTAGCTTACGTATTATGAATTAGTTCAATGTTAATTTCCTTTCCATTGTAGATAGTTGATAGGAAAACTGGATGAAAACAGATGGAGACTTGAGGTTGAAATTGGTCTTCGATACCTTTACTTGCCAGCTTTGAAGCAATAATAGGAATGACCCATAAGTGCAAAGCGATACTGATAATTCGTGATCTGCCAAAAAAAACTCCACAATTCTTGGTAGGCAGATATGAAAATCAACATCCTGCTGAGAAGGCGCAAGAGTTATAAAATGCGTGTTCTATACGATTTATTGGTTTTAATAACACTATTGCAAAATAACAGAATGGTAAAAATATCAGTGAGGACTATAATTCCTGTTAATCTAGTCTGTACCTTTACAAACACTAGGTACCGTGGTACGCCCCAAAATGGACAAAACTGCAAAAGATTAGTAGCTACAGAAATAGCAGTCTACTAGGCATAACGTAAAATTATTCTTCAGGATTTGAGCGGGTGCTTATAGCGAGCGGGTCTTGTCAAAATCATTGCTCTAGGTAAATAATCCCTGCAACAGCTTTTCTCATCATCTAGCCAGCGTTATTGCGCAAGGATTTTCAAACATAAATAAGGCCATCTCACCGTCTATTGTCATAACTGGATAAAGAATAACTATGTCTCAAGGACTGGTTGGATACTAACGGCAGAGCTATCTATCCAGCACCCCCCAGCGATTACTCGAAGTCGTGAGGCCAACTCAGAACCGGCAGTAAGTATCCGAATACGGTTGTCCGGGGCTTAACACACACGCGTGTCTGCCTTTGTAGGGACTTGCAAAAACAGACCAACTTTCACCTTTGGGCGAGAGGATGTCGGATGGGCCTGAGCAGCCCCTGCAGGAGTCCTCTGGTCTGAGGGTAAGGAGGTCGGAAAGGGCTCTCAGAAGCCCATCCGACTTCCCTTCTGAAAGCACGGGCACAATAGACCCTAGAGGTCGCAGTGCCGTAGGGGCAGCAACTGCCTCACACCCTTCAGTTGGAGGCCAAAGGACAAAAAAAGTCAGCTTTTTGCCATTTGAGCACACAAGTTTTCATGGTTCGCTGTGAGTAGCATTGCACCATGTTCCACCATCCTCATCCCTAGTGTATGGGTCCACTGACTTCCATCAAGTACTGGTGATGATTTACATGGGAAGAATCGTCACTAGCCTCGTTTTCTCTAGTTCCTTGGGCGCTTTTGGACCAACCAATCACAAAACGACAACTCTGAGTATCTTAAGGCGTCAGCAGTATGCTTGAACCTGTCATTAATTGTCGAGTGGAGTTCGTAATCTGTGGACATACATTGTTTTGGGCATTCAAAATTTTATTAGGTAGCTTTCATCACAAAGAATGTAAGAAATAAACGCGTTTTCTCCTCATTTTCCCCGTATTATATTTCCAGTGCCTCTGCTAAATAGATTATCATTACCCTGGAACAAATGATAACCTCATCCCTAGTGGTTGAATGTTCATAAACCCTTGAAAAGTATTCTTGTTCACAATTATGGCCTCATTTTTTTCTAGGTACATACCTATTGTAACACAATATCTCAAATATTTGTTAGGATTGGGCGATTCACACGTAGATGATAACCAATGGTTAGTACCTGAGTCATCAACTCAGTGAAATGACAATTATTGACAGCTCATGAACTGGTCATGAGCCCGACAATGTCTCAATGACACAAACCATTCTAGAATAGCCTTCAGCGGCCACGCACGTGTAGAAAAATATTTACATTTTGCGATAAAGTATATGAAATAATATACACGTAATATATACAATGTCTCAAACTCAAAGCGCAACTTACAGCAAAGCCTAAAAATACTAAGGAGGACGAGACAATTAAGCAGCAAGTAAGGCTGCAAGGGCTATAGAGGTTGATCCACACTGAATAACTGAGAAGAATCCGTCTCGGACGGCACGGAAACTCAGAGTTCTACTGTGACTCTGCTAGGTCCTGTTTGGGATCCATCATCACTGTCACTGTCGTCTATCTCCACAGTTTCGTCAGCGTCATTTTCCTCTTCATTGTCGAAACCCCAATCCCTTACGAGGGAGTCAGCCTTAGCCACTTGTTGAGCATGTATTTTGACTTCTTCGACATTTTGATCAGAACTGACCTGTTGGACTTTTGAAGCGACCTTGCTGGTTCCAGCAATAACTATACTGTTAGCGCAAAGGTCGTCCACTGTTTGAGATGGGATTTTCGGAGATAGAGGTGAGCATTGTTCTTGAATGACGCTAGAGGAAATTGACCCATAATGGCTCGTTTCTGAAACATCTTGCCCTTCAGCGACGTCTGAGTGTCTTAGGACAGTCGGATGTTGAGGAGTGATCGCCTCAGGGAGGTCCATTGGCACAGATCCTTCAATCATAGGCGACCTCTGTACTTCCATGGCGACGACATCCATTAATTCCTTGTTGATGGTCATGTGGTGTCTTTGCGGTTGCGGCTCAGGCTCTTCCACAAAAATATCAACTTGGTCACTTGTAACTTGACTTTGCTGACCAAGATCATCAGTTGATGTGCCTTCGTGGACAATGATTGATTCAATATCACTCGCACTAACATGATGTTGCATTTGCAAATTCTCAATTTCATTTGCATCAACGTGATCCTGAACTGTCACTACCGTATTCCCTGAGTCTTCAGGTTTGTCCACGGGCTGAGCATGTGATGAACTTTGCATAGGAACAACTGGGCAAGCTATCATATTACCGGAAGTGGTGGCCACTGAGTAAGGCAAGGCATGTGTTGAGTAAATTTGTTGCATGCTCTCATCTAGAACTTCAGGAACGATATACTCATCTGCGTTATTCATCCTCGTGACTACAACCTGATCATTGCCTTGAATAAAGAACTCTGAATTTGCATCCAACAATATAACGTGTTGATCTTGGGGCAAAGCAACTGTTAAGCCAATTGGTCCAGTCATACTGTTACTAGCATTCAATTCTTCCCCTTCGGAAGTAGGTAGCAAAGCCATGTTGGAGGCGTCGGTCAAGATGAGACCGCTAGGAAGCTGAACATAGGTGTGTTCGCCTTTCCCTCGTAGAGTGTTAGCGTTCATAATGGGCACTTCTATCATCTCTACTGCATGCTCTGGCTGCGGACCGGTGTTCTCGTAAATATGGGTAGCAAGATCATCTGGATGACTGCTGTCCTTAGTTGTAGCCACACTGTTTGCCGTCCCACAAACTTTGATGTGGGAATTTAAAATGAATGTTGATTCGAAAGATTGATTACAGAAGGGGCAGACGTGACACTCTTTCTCATTTTTACTGCAATTTTGAAGGTGGGCTTGAAGGCTGGAGTAACTTCTGAAGGTTATTTCGCAACGAGGGCAGGGCCAATCTTTAACAGCAGCTTTATGTGTTGCTGCATGTTTCTGAAGCAGCCCTTCACTTAATGCCACGTAACCACACTCATCACATTTTGGAAAAATTATGCTCTTGGGCGGAGTTACATTATGTTTAGTGAACAAGTGGTATAAATACAGGTTTCTCTTAGAAGTCTTATACCCACAAAATTCACACGTCCGTAAATCAACTTTCTCGTTGTGTACGTCTTGAACGTGTTTACGGTAGTCGAGATAGCTGAGAAACTCAACGGGAACTCCATCTTTTCCGCAAGGAGTACAATGCCAAGGACCGTTGAGGGTGGTTTGTTGGGGTGAATTACTAGAAACGACAGTCTTGGGGGTTGCGGCAGAAGGTGCTGGAGTGTCCAGCTTTGATGGCAAAGATGTCTCAGTTTTTACAGAGGACTTTACAACGACGTAAGCCTTTCCAGCGGATTTCTTAGTGTCCAAGGTAAGTGTGTTGGTGATGTTTGACGACCCAGGGGCTGAAATTTTCAATCTAATATTCTTGTTATTTTTGACCAAGTCGGGGTATTTCTTCAAAACCTCAGCGATGATTTTCGCATGATTAGCACTATCAGCAGGAGAAATTCCCCTCTTTTCGCTTTTAGAAGATGACGACTTCGAATATGTTTGAACTGTTGTTGGTTTAGGAGTTGGAGTAACAGCAGAAGTCATTTGAAGAGGTAAAACTGGGGTTGGGGAAGTGTGAACTGCCTCAGGAGAGGTTGTGTTAGATGGTAAACTGGGAAGTGTTGATTGCGCTTCGTATACCACTTCAGGCGAAGAAGGAACGTTCAATGAACCCTTTGAAGATTGCTTAGACACTTCTAAAGGATTCAGATCTTCCTCAGCGATGGAGAATCTAACCTTCTTTGTGGGAGTTTGGGTACTGTGAGGATCAGTTGCTTTAAGAATAGGTTTGGGCGCTTGAGAAGGAATGATGGAAGTCTGGACAGCTGGGGTGGACTCAGCAATTGGATCAAAGGTAAGAGGATCTGCAGCTTTGGAGCTTTGCGGGGTAGTTGTGACCGGCTGATGCACAGGCTGCTGGGATTTGAAAATAGGCCTGTAAGTTTGTATCGTTGGCTCTGGAGCGATAGATTGGAGCACTGGACACGACGAAGCAGAAGCCGGTTTTTTGATCGATTGAGAAGATTCCCCCCTCTCAACCGGTTGTTCTTGATCGTCATCACTATCCCCGTAAGTATGGATCGTTTCAAAATGACCATCATCGTCGTCGCTAAAATCACCACCACCACCACCCTCAAGCGTACTTTCTTTCTTAATTTCATCCGAACTGTCTCTCGAGTCCTCTTTGAATAACTTTTCGGGTAACGTATGAAGAGCTGGACCACGGCGTTTCAGTGGAGTGTGTCTATGTTGCAGGCTCGAGTCGTCCTCGAGAGTGTTATTGAAGACTGGAGGATTAACTGGAGTAAAGACTGGCTCCGACTCGTAAGACAACGGTGTGAAAGAGGGTGAGGTCAAGAGAACACTATCAGCCGGCTCTCTCCCTTCTGGCCATTCAAACCTCATTGGTTTTGGTTCTTCATCTTTGACCCTGAAACGAGTTTTGCCATGAAATCAATGAATCGTTTATTGCTCAACAGTAACGTGAATGACCTCTAGAGAAAGTAAATCTCTTACACTCGGTTGTTAGGTCTGTAGAGAGGGAACGTCCGCTGCCTCCATATAGGTAGTCTAGAATGAAAACAAAAACGGGATTACGAATAAGAAACAAGGAAAGAAATGAAGCAACGTCGTCGGCTCGGTTTCAACGTCACATATTCTTGGAGACACTCACTTTCTACCGCCAAGACCACCACTAGGTGCAGGTCCGATACGAGTAGCCAAAAATGTTCTCTGAGGTTTCTTTGAATCGGTCGGCTTCACAAATGCGGCACCCAAACCGTTCTCGTTTTTCTACACAATATTAAGTATAATGATAATAATTATATACTATTAGAACGACAAAATGCATCGGTCCTAGCCAAAAATTAACTGAAAGGTTTGCGTAATTCGTACGCCAACTAACCACACTTAGCTTAACAGTATTTGTTTACCTGAGTCACCAAAAGCTTTGCCAGTATTGTGATGTTCAGATTCTTCGATATGGCCAGCAACTGGGAGTGCAATTCTGATTTGAATTCTAATTTCCCCGAGTATAAGAAGCTATAACAAAATTGAAAACATGTGTAACACTCAGTAACCATTCGCATTTTTATCAACTTTCAATACTACCTATTTACTTCTAAAAAAATAAATTATTTCATTCATTAAAAAGATGATATTTAAGGCATATAAATTCGCATCAACCTGAATAAGGGAAAGTACTTAGAATTTTCTTTAGACGAGATGAAATATTATATTATTATTAACTACCTAAGTGCTAAACTTATTCATTTATAAGTAATAAACATACAATAATAATATAATATTCATTTTACGTAAGATATATTCATGAACTAGCCACAAATAAATAAATAAAATTATTATATTATACTCGTGGATGGGTATTAATCGAAAATATTCCAAGTTCAAATTATACCTATACTGAAATGAACAAATGAACAGAAATGAACAAAGGGATTTGGATTACTTTATGATTGGTTGAACAACGCTGTATGGAAGAGATTCAGGCATCGTAATCACGTTTCCATCTTTTACCATGTTCTCAAAAAAAGGGGTGCAGGTTATGAGGACCAAACGATGAACCTGTAGAAAAATAAGCATACTATAACGGTTACTTCCCATTCTATCGTCTCGTACCTATTGACGTGGGCACGATTATTCATTTTGGTATATTTTCGATAATAATCGCGATTACAATGAGATGAGTAATTTGAAATTATTTACCTTCAATTCTTGTCCTGTGTGAAATTTAAGAGTCAAGTCGCAGCAGTCACCTTTGGCGAACATCAATTGAAGTCTTTGGAGGAAGAACACGGCCCAATTGTCAACCCTCAAGGTTTTCATATTCTGCTTCGAATCGGCGGCCATTTCCGGTGTTGTCGTACAATGCGATGGAACTGAAGGGGATTTCCTGAACACCTATGGGATAATGAAAGTCTCTAAAAATGTTGAAAAATCCGGAATATTTCTTGTGAAAAATACTTGCTATAAGTATCAGGGCACACGATTGGAAATCGCGCAAATAGAGAGGGATATTTGCATTGCAAGTACCCTAATCAGACGATTTACTACAATCCGCCTCCAGAATGTACTCGCGAAAAGACCAATAGACTGACGTTTGATATGGGATCTAGGTGGACCGTTTTGCACTCCATCTTTGGACGGTTCTTATCTAAAACTACTATTTAAAAGAGAATTTCAACTAATGGCCAATTTGTATTTTAGCTGAGCTTTACTTAGCATTCTAGGCTACATTGCAGGCCCAGGCGCAACGCTTTTTTTAAACAATAAAACGCCCAAAAAAGGTATCAAGCGCGATTAGGGATTGCTCGAAGCAGAAAGTGAGACACACAGTAGCACCAGGGGGCTCCCAAAACGAAAAACTTTTGAACTGACTCGACCAACACTTCAATATTATAGAGATTACAACAAATACGATTAAATTAATCAGCAGAGTTGGAAGATTCGTTGAAAACCCCTCATTTGTTCATTTGTGCGAACATAAAACCATCCCATCTAACAGGGTGAACTCACGAAATAGTTGAAAACTTATGTTAGTAATCTACCATAATCACCGTAGTAGTCTACCGCAGTCACAAAAATTGGCGCACACCATTCGTACCTATCTGGAGTACCTGTTCGATTTCTCCTCTTTATCGAGCATTGCCTCAGCCGTAGCAAACCTTGGTTTGGCTGTTTCAAGACAGTCCAATGACCCTTATTTCCATAATTATCGGTGCGCATGATATTAAATAACTTAAAACAATATGCTGAAAGGAAACCAATTTTTGAACAATCGCTTTTTGCGATTTGCTGCGCAATGGTTTCCTCCTGATCGACAGCGACGGGATTACCGAACCATCGCAACCACTTGCTCACATTGTAAGAAAACCGTTCGGCCTCCAACAACCAGAACTGTCTAAATTGAGTAAAAGGAAGCCTTCATTAAGTAATCGCTCCATTGTAAAGTTCTAATCAATACAAAAATTAGAATTGAAATCAGAATGCAGAGGAAATATTGTTAATCGAGGAAACTAATGGAATAATGTCAACCACTAGTGTCATAACTGGCTCAAATCAAACATTATGATCGGAAAACAGGGACGGGTGTACAGAAGAAGAGCTGCTGCGGTTTTTCTATAACCAGAGATTACTAAGTACATGGCCATCGCAGAATGACTCTTTAAATGCAGTGCACACTCCTTGAAGGATTTTAGGGAGTCTCCCGTTTTCACATAGGTTTATTTAGAGCTGCAGCAAATCCAAGTCAAATCAAAACGTTTGACCTCATTTTTGGAAATTCAATTTCATTACAGGTATACTTTTAAATAAAATACTAATAATGCGAGGCATTAACTAATATAGTTGTGTCATGCTTTGAACTTGAGGTGGGTACCCATGGAATAAGGAATTAATTACGTACGTTCTGTAGGTCGGGCAGGAATGGGAGGTCTTCAATTTTTGGGCAGGGTTACAAATAAACATCGTAAACTTCATTGAGGCTCTAACGTAATAACATTCATCGACCTATCATCCATACTTACCAAGGTACTTGCTCGGTCGATATTGAACAAGGTACCCACCGACCCTCCTACGGTGACAATTCGGACGAATGGAAACGGCTATCGTACTGGTATTCGATTACAAAGGGGCACTACATTCATACGTCGCAGGAGAATAAAATCTAGAACGCTTCTATAGAACACCATTCAGGAGAGGAGAACTACAGTAAGCGGGTATGAAAAGTATGTCGCCTGTGAGTACGCTTCCGAAATGGCTTCAAGGATCGCACCCAACTCAAGTTCAATAACAGATAGAAAGCTCGCAAAAGCTACAGGTAAACTCGAAACGTTATTATTCAATCGACTCACTTCAATTACAGATCATATACGAGTTCATGGTTTTCACAAAACGACAGTGGTAAACAATATTTCTAACGAGGTAGCTCCATCTCTGAGAAACGAAATCCAAGTTATTGAACAGTTTGTTGTCAAATGCTTCCGACAGATGGAGACACGGAGACACCTACGTTTTACGAGAATGAAGGCCTTGAGCAACGCGTGACAGTTATGTCCTTACTCTAAAAAAAAAAAAAAAAAAAAAAAAAATAGGGTCGCCACAAAAGTACTTGGGGAAACTTCACTAAGTACAAAATATATTTAATTGAGTGAGCCTTGAAAGTTTTAACAAAATTAGGATTAGGACTTAGCATTAATTTAATCATCACCCTGTTCCAAGCAGGAAAAGGTGTCCATGAAAGAAGCTAAAGATATCGCAAAAATCAGAGACATGGCGACTTTCAAAAGAGGGTTTCTGTTTAAATTTCAAAAATACATTAAATTATTTTTTTAAAGCTTTGTCTGCCAATCCCTAGTTTCTGTTTTCAAAAATGGTGGCCGCTTGAACATGTCTTAATGATCGAGAAAATAACTCATTTCAGGATGCGCGAAAATTCAATAGACAAATCTTTACTCAGAATGATGTCCATTTCTACTTGTCTGCCATTTCTGAATAGCCTATCTTTCTTGGCAGACTCGTTCTCAAAAATGGCAACATTGGCGGTAAATTTTCTCATCTCTAGGAAGTGTAAAATTCAGTACAATGAAAGCTCACGGTATGTAAAAAAAAGGCTGCAAATTCTTTCACACGAGTTGGTTATTCCTCGGACCAGGTCCATGAAGACTCATTTCTTCAACATGGGGAAAATGGGGGAAACAGTGGGTGCGGCGGGTCCCGGACCCATTCCAATCGATTCAGCGTCCCACATTTGTTGGAAAATGTCACCCCAAACGCCTATGTACCAGAAATATCGAAAAAAAACACATTCGAAATGGGTAAATAGGTACCCATTTTGACCCATAACTTCATCTTCGCCAATCGTTCTGGGGCCCATTCTATTGGATTCAGCGTCCAAAATTTAGTGGAAAATTATACCTCCATAAAATCCATAAAACACATATTCAAAATGGGTACCCAAATATGGGTACATGGGGGGATCCCTTAAAAAAAAAAAAAAAAAAAAAAAAAACGCTGCAAATTCTTACACAGGGGTTGGTTATTCCTTGGACCAGGCGCATGAAGACTAATTTCTTCAACATGGGGAAAATGGGGAAAAAAGTGGGTGCGGCGGGTCCCAGACCCATTCCAATCGATTCAGGATCCAAAATTTAGTGGAAAATGATACCCCACACGCCCAGGTTCCAGAAATCTCGAAAACACATATTTAAAATGAGTAATATATGACCAATTTGACCCATAACTTCTTCCAGTGGGCGCCGATCGTTCTGGGACCCATTTCATTTGATTCAGCGTCCAAAATTTAGTGGAAAATGATATTCCACTCGCCTAGATCGCCCAAAATCTCGAAAATCCATTTTTCAAAAAACACATTTTGACCCCTACCCCGCCCAAATTTGGTCCGATTGGGCTGAAAAGCTTGGAGGACCGTCCTAGACCGGGAACAGACCCCTGACCCAAATTTCAGATTTTTAGAAAATTTTCTACTACCAAAAACGGCGTGGACGGCGGACGGCGTACGGCGGACGGACATTGACCTTTTTGGTTGGTTATTCCTTGAATAATCAACCTATGTTTTCATGCAAATGGTCAACCTCTCCGATTCGGCTCAAAATTTTTTTCTGGACGTTTCATGGTGTCTAGATCAAAAAAGGTCAAAGGTTTTTGGTAGTAGAAAATTTTCTAAAAATCTGAAATTTGGGTCAGGGGTCTGTAACCGGCCTGGGACGGTCCTCCAAGCTTTTCAGCCCGATCGGACCAAATTTGGGTGGGGTAGGGGTCAAAATGTGTTTTTTGAAAAATGGATTTTCGAGATTTCGGGCGATCTAGGCGAGTGGGGTATCATTTTCCACTAAATTTTGGACGCTGAATCAAATGAAATGGGTCTCAGGACGATTGGCACCCACTGGAAGAAGTTATGGGTCAAATTGGGTATATATTACCCATTTTGAATATGTGTTTTTGAGATTTCTGGAACCTGGGCGTGTGGGGTATCATTTTCCACTAAATCATGGACACTGAATCCATTGGAATGGGTCTGGGACCCGCCGCACCCACCATTTTCCCCATTTCCCCCATGTTTTTAAATAAGTTTCCATGCGCCTGGTCTGACGAATAACCAACCCCTGTGTATTTGATCTAGACACCATGAAACGTCCAGAAAAAAAATTTGAACCGAATCGGAGAGGTTGACCATTTGCATGAAAACATAGGTTGATTATTCAAGGAATAACCAACCAAAACGAATAGTCCCATAACCACCTAACATTGGTGAAAAACCTAGCTAAAATCATCAAACCAGAAACTAAGGCCTCAGCATGAACAATCGTAAGGTAATCAAATGTGAACAAATGTGAACAAGAACCATTGACATTTTAATATTTAAAAAACTATGATTATAGAAGGATATAAATAAAAATTTTATCGAACATGATTTTAGAAATAAAATAGACTCTTTATTTTTCATTTTATTTTATTTGTTTTATTATTATTTTTATTTTATTGTTTTTTTATTTTTTGGACGTTCGAACGATCGTTGAACGTTGTTAAACGGTCCATCATGAACCTGAGTCAACTCTGTGTTTTTCACAACAACAACAACAACAGAATACCTGTTGATTGCTGTTGATTACTTCCACCTTGGCCTGTGGGCAGTGGTCTGGTTACTGTGTGCGGTCTACTGGTTTGACGAGTTTCAAAACGTTTTTCGTGTACGCTCGTATTTTTGCCTATTCTTGTGAAAAATAGGATCAAGTGATGTTGTTGGTTTCAGCTTCATATTGTTCTCTTTATGGTTTATCTCAAATAGGTATTTTCATTCATTACTTTTTGGGAGGTTGATATTTTTTCGTCGATGGTTTTCTGAAAAAAACTTCCCATTCAGGAATACTGTCAAGTAAGCACCGTTATATCTGAATTTTCGTTTGCACTCTCAGCAGTTCTGTAAGCTGTATTTTAATACTTGATGTGCGAAACAGCAAACCAACTTTAGGACTTCCCCATGTTACTTACGTATGTTTTTTTCCTCTCCAGGAAAGTGATTGGGGAAAAATGTATACTTTTGAACTAACAATGGAAAGTAATCATCGGCTATGAGTTGATTTTCCCTCTTCGCCCGGAAAAGACTGTGGAAAAAAATCAGTCAGATGTATCTCTAGTGCATTTTGGAAACTATGGTGGAAACTACGGGCCTAATAACATCCCTCATCTCTCTAGGCTTCTTCATCGTACATTCGCTGGAAACATCTGACATCCCGAAATGTCCGAGGGATGGGCAATATGTGAGTTCTATTATTTTTCTTTTGAATTGAGGGTTTTGCGACATGTGGTTATCGTTATGCTTACGTAACTGATAGATAAGCGGTAGGTACCTCGTACGACCGACCCAATAGCCTGCCATACACGAGCGATTTCTTCCAACAGGTCAGACCCGCGGGTTTTGACAGGGTTTCTGAACTGCACCCGTAGTTTTAATCCACACGTTTAGCTGGGCGTAAACCCGCGATTTCGTGATCTGTCGACGCCTACTCACGTGTGGTTCTCGCCTGCTGGAAAACTGTTTAAAACTGTACATGAGTAGGGAAATCCGCGGTTTTTGGTACCCGAAACCCACGGCTGCAGGACTGTTTAACATATTTGATGAGTCTGAGGCCAAAGCAACAATTTTTGTGGTTCTACTGAAGGTTTGACTGCAGTTGAACCCGCAGTTCTCAAAATTGTACGTAGGTGGATACCGGTGGTTTCCTTAGCTCTTCGGAACCTTCGGGTATACCACCAACGTACAGGCCAGACCCGCAGGTTTCCAAAAAATCAACAAAACCCGTCGTGTATGGCAGGCTATTAGGCACTGCCAGCAGTAATAGTTGATAAACATGAGAGACCGTGATCACCAAAAAAGTTATTGTCTCGAATAATTTAACACTGAATCTTCAATCGTTGTAGAAAGTGAGCAGATACATAAGATTCCTAAGATTCGATAGCGAATTCATACGTCCACCTCCCTCACCTAAAATTAATATAATAGGTATACAATAAATGCATGATTCAAAACCACGTTCAATTTTTGGTTGGTTATTCCATGAAAATCAACCTATATAATCATACATGAGAGGACAACCTCTATGATTTGCGCTGATCATGATGTCTAGATCAAAATTGCAAATTCTTCCACAAGGGTTGGTTATTCATAAGAGCAGTATAAGTATAGAGCAATACATAGAGTATGGGGAAAACAGTGAGAGCGGAAAGTCTCAGACTCATCCTAATCGTTCCAGAGTTTAGTGCAAAATTGTACGTACACCACACATCGAGGTACCCAAAAATCGCGAAACCTTACTTTCGAAATATGTAGACAGGTACATACCCATTTTGCGCGCCCATCCATAGAAATTGGACCCGGACCGATTTGAGCCACCGGAGGTGGGTATGGGTCATAATGGGTAAATACTATATTTACCTACCTATCTCGAGTGTGGATTATCGAGATTTGGGTTCCTAGGCATGTCGCTTATCATTTTTCATGTTGGACGCTGAATCGATTAGAATGAGCCCCGGACAATCTTTGCTCCTGCTACAAGGAATCACCAACCATTGAGGAAGAATTCCCAGCGTTTCCTGTACTAAAGAGACTGCTACTTACATTTCTAGTTTTCTCTAGTCTACTATTGTCAAATTTATATCGTTGTTCATCAATTAGGGACACGCTTTTCATATCCTGAGATCATCGACTGGAAGATTTTTACTTTCCTGCGAATGGATGATTGTTGAACTTTGCTAAATCTGGATGGCGTTTAAGCAAACAGATAGTATTTGGTTTAATTTATTGTCTCACCACCTTGTTTTATCTTTTTAGTGCATTTCAAGTTGTGAAGATCGCAACGTGACTGATTCCCCAAATCGTGAGTAGACTCTAAGTTTACGTTCTAATACTGGATATCTCTTGATTCCATTTGTTCATTTTGATACTGTCCTCCAAAATCTCGAATTTATCGCTGTAGCGTTTCTTACAGAAGTGAACACAATACAATATCGATATAATCTCATCTAAACTTCAATAATCTTATTTTGACACATCGTTCATAATAATTCCCAGCTTAACTACATAAATACCTACCCATATTTGATACTTGGATTAACTGTGTGGTCTAACAACATCGCAACATCTCGAGCCTATCTCCCTACTATTAGCATCTTGTTAACAATCTGAAAATTAAAAATGTTTAAAAAAGTCGATTTTTGAATATTTACATAGAATAGCTCGAGTATCCGCTTTAGTAATAACGAAAGTTGTCAGCATTAATCCTAATCATCATCAGATGATAATTTCTTTTCAGATACGAATGTTTAGAATTGTGCACATGCTGCAATTGAACGCAAATTTGCAGAATAAACAAAAGGACAATTGAAATAATTGTTTTCAAACGTCGAGGTCGTTTACCTCAAGCGTACACTTGTGATTTAATTAATTATTTAATTTTTATCGGTCAATTATTTTTCTCAGATCGGAGCTTACTCGCACATTGAAAGTTTACCCGCAAAAATTACTAATACACGAAACATGCAATGATTATGAAACAAAATTTATTTTCAAGTGTCTTATACCTTTGTAATTTTCAGCAAACTATAACATTTGCGCGTCTACATTGAGACATCGGATTATCAATCCCACAAATGGAGTGGTTGCCTTCTCAGTACTCATCCCTTATGAAAGTGTGGAGGAAAAGAATGACATATCATTCCGGCTAATGGCACGCAAAGAAGGACCTGAAGTTGGTGATGGGTTGTGTTCGTACGAAGAAGAAAAATTTGAGCTGCATTCCTGGTTCATGATGTCGACCAGTCACCAGAACCCGTCGATAGATTGTAGCCCAAATCAACTCGTGGTGACTTATTTTTCTTCCCTTCAACGTGCACATTTACTCTTTAATACTTTATCGTTTTTATACTTTTAGAATGTGCACCCTTCATGTTGAATTGCAACCCAAAATCTACTCGTGAAATGCATGGGCATAACCTAGATTTTCTCGTGTTCCAGAAAGTCGAATGGCAGTTCAATTATTTGTTCACTGGATGTTATTTTGTGGAGGTCGTTTTGAACCCGGCTTGCAACAGAGCGTTCAAAGTTGAGAGTAATTTTAAGAAAGATTTGCTTGCGGATAAAGAAATCAAGATGCAGCCAAAAGTTGTTGGGTGAGTATACGTCAATAATAATGGTTCCATCGGTTAATTGGTTGTGCTTCTCTGCTGGAAAGAAGGCCAAGTCTTGCACTGAGGGAATAAGCTCGATCTGCATTTTATTATCTTCAGCCGTCACGTTTCACTTCACATGTACATTCCAATTGTCACTCTTGCGTTTGACAATACAAAACGAAAAAAAAAATCAAATTTAAATTTCCTGATTGAGCAGTTTTTATCCACCTAAAAGAAATACGAAACACGAGACCGCTTGGAAGTAAGGTTCTAAACTACCTTCCTGTGGTTGTAGCAGCATCTGTTCAGAATATTTTGCCACTTGTTCATTACTTTCGATACTGCGCGGCAGCGGAAACAAACAATAACAAATTCTGAAAAACTGAAAGATGCGCGCTCTTTTGTGTGACACACTTTTAGTACTAAAATGAGGGTCTACACTATCCTAATGACTCTAAACTTCATGTTAAGAAATTAGAGATACACCAAAATGGATACATCAGTCTATCTTGGATCCCCTATTACATAATCAACCTCCTCAAAACGAGCGTCCGGTATAAGACGGATTTGTTCTTGTACCTACTAATAATTATGAGCGAAACCTATATCTGCACAAGTTTACCAGTATTGACCAAGCTTACCATGAGATTGTTTTAGCTGAGTTATATCATCATCGAGCCTCTCATAGTTTGTGACAACCGCGGCACACAATTGATTTTTCTTCTCCAAGATGGCTTTTTAACCTGGTTGAGGGGTGACTGTTCACACAGCCATCATTCGAGCACTGCTGCAGTTTTTATTCCTCCATATGGTATGGTATATGGTTGGATAAAGTGCCTTGAGGCAACGGAGCTGTCTAGAAGAGAACTAATTTCCTTAAAATGTGCTGGTTCATTTCTTAATTTTCTATCAGTTTCATCTGTTTATCCATATAGGTTTTGTGTTTTGGTTCATATTTTTGTATTTTTACCCTCAAATACCAGCTAAGATGTATTTTTTTGTATCATGCATGCGTTTTATCTTAAACGGAATGAACCTAGTTCTTTATAAATGGTTTCATGAGTGGAAGAATAGTTTCGTTGTAGGTTTTAGGTACTCGTATTTCAGGTTTCTTGGTAGACAAATGCACGGTGGGTGTGATGGTGGGTGATAAGGACATTATTTATCTATCACATGTACATAGTAGGTGAGCAAGTTTTATTTTCGTGTAAAGCTACATGATTTAAAGTATTATTGCAGTACAGCTTTCTATAAGTGCTAGGTTCTGAAGGTGAAATTCAATTTCCGCCTAACAGCGTTTTTTTTTTCTTGACATGTGTTGAAACAGCGCAGGGGAATGGTACCTATTATAAAACTTATTCATTAATTTCTTACACGTTCATTTTCCCTGGTGGATGTAAATGACGTCCCAAGATGCGGAACGTGTCGGTAACCATGAATTAGAGTTACTAATAATTGTATTTAATTTATCGAAAATCTTTTAGTTCAGTGCTACAACCGACGTCACTCCAATCTTTATGACTATGGATCCGAGACAATAACCGACTAGGGGCTACAACATGGGGTAACAACTCTTTGGGTCTATTCGTCGGTAGTCAAACTAAAACTCCATAAAAATAAATACTTTTCAAGCAAAAAAAAAAAACAAAAACAACTTATATTGAATTTTGCATCTAATGGTAGCCCAGCCTATCTACCCTTCTCTGCTATTGGCCTCGAAGCGGCCATGATAATCAATTTCCAATAGATTTGACAACCACACACTTTTGTTCTTGCCATGCATGCCAAAAATATCTTCATATTTTTGAATGTCCGCACAGTATAATGTAAAATAAAATCAATTATCTGGAATCAGCCTCAGAAATCTACAGCTGTTAGGATTTATCTGCGGGTTTGACTACATGTTTGTGGTTGACCTCAGGTATAGGTGCTCCCAGTTGGGTGTTGTATCAGATTCTTATTTGCAAAGGCTCAAGTGACGTTGCTTGTGGTGCTTAACCGAAGTGTTAATCGATTGATAGGAAATTACTGGTAAATCCTAATTAAGGTTATCCACACGTTTCCTCACATAGGCCGTCATATTATAATCGTTATTCCTATTTTGAACCTACGACCTAATTACAAAGGTTGATTATTCAAGTAATAAACAACCGAATGGCTTATAGCGTATGCTCTGGAGACGGACCTGGAAATCTCCATGAAAATCCATTATGATTAGGTACTTCAAATTCATTCTAAGATCAAACAGTGATAACAATTTCTGCTTGCATTATTCATTATTAGACTTATGTTTGCCAAGATTAGAAGGTGCTAGTTCTTGATTGCACTCTACACATTTGAACACGTATCATTGAGTACATACATCCGTAACATATTGAATATTTGTTTTATAAACGATCCTTGACCATCTTGTACTTCACACTTCTTTTCACCGCTACTTTCTTTCAGCAACACTATAAACATCCTTGCACTCAGTAATAATGGGTTATTTGTAAATGACTGTAACAATCCTATGGGTCCATCCCAGTGTGTTGAACTTCATGTGTCCCGAGGTGCGGAAGAATTGTGGATTTATCGGGTGTACGACTATGGGACAGCCGATTTGGTCATTCCCAATTCTAACAGCGTAAGCAATCAAAACTTTTATCGTGTGACCCTGATTTATTTTTGGCGGATTGCTAATATTGCGCACTACTTATCAGTCGCATGGTAGAATCCATCCATTAAATTCCTTCGATATTGTGTCGTCTCTGCTTGAGGACAGTGTTGCCCACCAAAGTTGGCTCACAAGCAGCATGAGTATTCGTGCGGAGTATGTATTACGTAGCTGTTTCAATCTTTGCGCCTGAACAGCGTCAATCCGTTTCCCTAAAGTACCTCTGAACGTAACTACGTATTCTTTGTGCTACGATTCTTGCATGACACCGTATATTTGTTTTGAGGAAAAAGAAAGGAATTTGTAACGTATACCGATTACAACCACGCCCATTACGTAGGTATGGTACGTAACGTGAGGTGTTGTAATGACAAATTTTGGAGCTAAAAAACAATCGTATTCCAAATTCATGTTCTCAGAAATTACTAAATTGCGGAGCGCGCAATGCACAATCCACTCAACTTTTATTTCAGCTTTTGCTAAATGCTCCTTTTAATAAAGAAATGTCTTTGAGGGTTAGCAAAGGGTAAAACGCGCCATGCGTATCATGCTTATGGACTATCAACTTTTTATTGTTGCTTATCTTTCGGTGCAAAAAACAAAAATTTGGAGACACCAAAAATGATTAATATATTTGCTTAGTTTCTCAACGCTGATTTGTCAGAACTGATGACCAACATGTACACACATTAACCTTCAAGGTTAGCAACCTTCATGAGGTCGATTCTACAACTAATTGGCAACAAAAAAAAAATCTTCGCAATCAATCATCCAGCCTAATGTTAGGAAATGGATGAAAACGCGAAACCTTGTCAACTTTCAGCTGGGTAAAGAGAACTTTTTCTCCAGAAACATTCACGCATTCAAACGTGGAAAACTCCCCGAAAATATCAGGATATTTAAAGTTATTTTTGTGATATAATTCAAGTGTGACGTTTGAAGTTGAAACAGTGAGAAAATTTTACCAAAAAGTGGTTTGCGTTTTCGTTCATTTCCTAAAATTAGGCTGGACCAGTGAATACCAGAACCCAACTATGGAGAAGTTGATGGGCCCATAAAAGTTATGGCCTTTTTAGTGACTTCAGGTCGAAAACACGAAAAAAAAAAAAACATTCTTGAATCGTTAATATCATGGAATTGAGGCCTCCAAAAAATGTCCTATCATCTTCTTTTTTTGCAAATGAGTTTTAGAATTTACCTTTTGAAGGCTGTCAACCTTAAACTACAGCAGTAGCTGTCGTAACCTTATAATCTCTGTATCTAAATTTAGAAGTAGGATAGGATCATTCTGAACCACGTGGGATGGGATGCCATCTTATTAGCTTCTTTCTTTGAAATCATAATTCTTACAGTGTTAGGAATTCGACTATGCAAATGTTAATAACATCTTTTGCCTTTGACTCGGCATTGCTAAATAATGTCTCGGCAAAAGCCAGTTAACGAGTAAGCTAATTTTTGTGTACAAAACTGTATATTGGCTTGGATCATTGCTGCTGGGTGTATAGCATTCTCACGTCAAATTGGAGGTTTTACACTAAACAGAATATTGGCATTACACTATGGTTTGTGCATGATTTTTGTCGGTGATTTGCTTATCAGCATGTTGCATGACATAACACATTTATGTACATAACAATATTGTTTGGAGTTGTTTCTAGTCAATCTTCTACAGATCATGAGCGCTTTTGGGAATGCCAGCAGTTGGTTGTCATGACATTTCTGTATTTGTATCGCTAGAATAATGCCCCATCAACTAGGTTCATTGTTCAATATCAATGGTGAATGGTACACTAATCATACCATTTTTATAGTAACGTTTTTGTTCTGTTCTTACCCAAAATGATATCAAGTAACTTCAGTGACTCGTTTCAGCGTTTTCATAACGGACTAAACATTTATACAAGAAATGCAATGCAAAGCAACTTTCAGCAATGTCTAATCCGATTCCCCTTCTTTGCTGTTTTCCTGTTGTACAAACCTCTATCAGATAACACCCTTTGAATCTTACGTTTTCAATCAGTCAAATTTCGCTTTAACGACCAAATCGATGAAAGAAGATGCACTCAGGAACTGTGCTGATTGATACCTACTATCCTGTGCCCTTGTCTATCATTGTGACTCCCTGTTAATTGCTTTGGATACTACGAATCTGCCAGAAGGCGAAAAAAAGAAAGGAAACCCTCCAATTTCTTCGATATGATATTATACTTTGTTCACTTGACGATCCATTCATATTTTTATGCATTTCATCACTTCAATCGGCTTGCTCTCTTTTTTATTTGCCTTCTAACGCTTGATGTTTCGTGTTATTAATTTATTCTTCTTCACGTGTTCATTTTCAGCCAAACTATAACTGCTAACTATAAGTTTGGTATTAATTTGCAACATAATTACCCTCAATCCATTATCGTCAATCTCTGGTCGAATAATACGTATCCTGGAACGCGCATTGCATGCTGTTCAACGGTAAGAATGAGCCAATGCATTTTGATTGCTAACATAGTTTTTATTCTAGAAGGTAGTCCATTTGATGACCCTTACCCCTTGTCCATAAAGAATGATTTTTGTTCCAAGTAGCGCGTGTATATTGGTTTGTTAGGCCTCTTTCACATATGAGGGTTTGCATATTTCAGACAGCAGACAAGTCTACTACAGAATCGACTAGGAAACTGTCTCAAGTACCTAGCCCCTATGCAATCGTGTTGAGCCAACTGATGGGGAGGAGAACATGAGTGGGCATGAATGGGTGGAAGAGTTTTGAACAGTTCTCCATCACAAGTACACTGTTCACATCTGTAGCACCTACCCGGTCAACTGGATGTATTATGTATTAACTCATATGAAAGAGGCCATGAGGTTGAAAGGTGACATGACATACCAGGGTTTACTGGTCGGAAGGGGGGGGGGGGGGTGATCTTGGTAGCCTGTTTTAACGTTGCACTTGTTGAATTATCGTTTTTATTAGTTTCATTCAACCATCTAGCCATTATCCCACAAATAACTTCTCTGACCAATGCATTTCACTTAGTCAGTACATGTGAGGTCCAGTTGGAGCTTCAGATGCTCTGAAATTGTACACTGACAGCCCAGTTAAACCTTAAAAAGCTTTTTGAGAAGTCAGCATCATATTAGTGCTTACTCTCCAGTGATGGGGATGCAGACAGCTCTTGCTTCAACATTAACCGGGCAGTTAGATTGAGCCTCACATTGTAATGTACAAACTCGGTCTTAGTGCTGCTTAAATGTTGGCAAGGAGGGCACTTTTATGGCAGTGACTGTAGGAAAAGTTTGATTTTAATGGTTATGAAGCGTGCACTGTGATTTTGTCATGTAGATAAATTCTTAAAAATTGCCCAGAGACATCAGAGAATATACTGACTAAATCCCAGGGGTTTTATAGGGTCATCTGATGGACTCCTTTGTAAGTAACGTCACTAAGTTAAGCGTACTACATACATTGCTGTATTTATTGACTCTCAAAAATAAGCTTGAGCTTGCATTACTTTTGTTCATGCATCCGCCATTTCTCAAGTAGCATTGTTTTATTGATTCTCATTACATTCATGATAACCGCAGATATGGTGGGCACAGGTGGCAACGCTATGAGTCAGCTGTGGGATGTGAGATGGCTGCAAATGTCAGTGCTTGCGCCTGTTCGCACACATGGTAGATCAACCTCAGCACTCATAACCCCCACGGCACCACCACTCATCATATTCCCCTTTGGCCAACATCCCCTGCAAAGGTCTCTCTTGTTATGTGGTTGAAAGGAGTCTAAGTGGTGCTAGGAAGCTCTAGAGCAGGAAATGAAACATTGTATTTTATGTGTCACTGCCCTCTGCTGTAATTGCTTATTAAAAACGCTGCAAATTCTTACACAGGGGTTGGTTATTCCTCGGACCAGGCGCATGGAAACTGATTTAAAAACATGGGGGAAATGGGGAAAACGGTGGGTGCGGCGGGTCTCAGACCCATTCCAATCGATTCAGTGTCCATGATTAGTGGAAAATGATACCCCACACGCCCAGGTACCAGAAATCTTATAAACACATATTCAAAATGAGTAATATATACCCTATTTGACCTATAACTTCTTCCAGTTGGTGCCAATCGTCCTGAGACCCACTTCATTGGATTCAGCTTCCAAGATTTAGTGGAAAACGATACCCCACACGCCTAGGTTCCAGAAATCTCAAAAACACATATTCAAAATGGGTAATATATACTCAATTTGACCCATAACTTTTTCCAGTGGGTGCCGATCGTTCTGGGACCCATTTCATTTCATTCAGCGTCCAAAATTTAGTGGAAAATGATACCCCACTCGCCTAAATCGCCCAAAATCTCGAAAATCCATTTTTCAAAAAACACATTTTGACCCCTACCCCGCCCAAATTTGGTCCGATCGGGCTGAAAAGCTTGGAGGACCGTCCTAGGCCGGGAACAGACCCCTGACCCAAATTTCAGATTTTTAGAAAATTTTCTACTACCGAAAACGGCGTACGGCGGACGGACATTGACCTTTTTTGATCTAGACATCATGAAACGTCCAGAAAAAAATTTTGAGCCGAATCGGAGAGGTTGACCATTTGCATGAAAACATAGGTTGATTATTCAAGGAATAACCAACCAAAATGCAAAATCAGAATACAATATCTCACAACCTACAGCTGTTGCCTGTCCTGTGCCTCCCATGTGTGCCTCAGTCACAATTAGTCTTTATTATTACATATGGAAGGAAATGTTCAAGGGATGTTCAAAATGTTTTATCAAAATTCATCTAAGTCCCAAGCTAGCTAGAGCTCCCAAGAGCTATTCAATTAATTTTTTTCAAGCATTTGACACACCCTTGTGGGAGTTTTGCAAACTAATTTATCTAACTGAATCTAACTAGATTCAGCCTTGTCAGGGGCATCTATCTCTTCCTGCAAAGGAATTTATTCGCTGTGGATTTTTCAGGAGCCACGATTCCTACATTCCAGACTTTGTCTTTACTACAAAGACAGTGCGGTAAGTAGTCACAGTGGTGGTACTGGGCTCGTGACACTTGTGCAGGATCTGATCTAAAATGAGTCTCCGCATTTATCTCTTGTGTCAGAAAAAAAAATTTTCATTCGCATTTTCTATTTCTTCCATGTTAGAACCGACTGCTGGTAGGTACACTCATACAATATCGAATATTTTTAAATCCTATTTGTGGATTCATTTTCCTCAAATTTTCAGCATCCCACGTGTTTCAGATCTCAAATAATTAGAAAGATTGAAATTGCAGCATATTTTGTAGATTCAAGTCTTAAATTAGTTTAGTTTAATCAATTTTATTCATTGAGAGTTCCGATTAATTTTGATATTCTCTAGTCAGCAGAATGCACTTGCGAGTGGAATGAAGCCAGACTAGAGTGCGAGTTTCGTGACATTCCCCCAGGGAACTACTCCATTGACTTGGAAGTTTTAGATACAAGATGCAACAGAGGCACGTTATGGACTATTGGGCCAGATCCTTGCATTTGGAGACATGTTGGCAGTAAGTTTGTTTGACAATCATCATGGAAATTTTGGCCATTTTTTCCTGGGTGCCATCTTGAGCTGAGAAATGTATAGGTAACACTGATAGTGCTTTCATTGTTTAAAAGACATCACAAGTTGATCATTAAAGCCATATTACGAGAACATTTTGTGTCATTTACTCAGCCAATCAGAGAATAGAGAAAGTCTGCAAACAGCTCCATTATTCCTCAAAGGAATCTGTTTGCAGTTGTACCATACAGATCCATTTACCTGTGACATATCTCCCAAAAACGCCTTTGGAATACTCGCATGATTTTTCTAAAACCAGGCGATTTAGGGAAGCGTCAGCCACATCCCATTTAGCGCAGGGGACTCGGAGCTTGAGTAGGGCTGAAGTCATAGATGTGGGCAGCATTTACTACTTCTCCCAAGACTACTTTGATAGGTTCAATGCCATATGCACAATTAAAAGAGAAGCCACACATGACTTGTATCATGATGCATGCCTTACTTTGAAACAGGACTAATACCATACATGTATGTAATGGATCAGATTTGGCTCTCTCTAATTAGCTGGTCGTATTGAAATGAACTTATACTTCTCACCGTTGTGTAGCACTAGCCAATTCCTATAGGACACCGCATTGCGTTACCCTGTTCAATAAAACAAATGAAAATGCTATAGGACGCGGGACTTTTCTGAATCTGATAAGCTGCCAATCTGGCTAGCTGTACCCTGCCAATGAACATACTTGGAAATTATTGCTCTGAGATTCTGCTAGGTATAATATGCTGAGCATATATTAGTTCTCCTCAATTCAATGTTTGTTTTTGCCGTGTTTAGCCATTGTTTCAGACTCCTGTAATGTATTTTTTTAATTTTTCTTTCTTCTTAAATGACTACTATTATTGTAATAATTTCAGTCATTGTGAAGAATATCACTGAGCTCTCCGATCCAGAGGTGGCATGGAAAAAATCTTCTTTTTCGGAGTACTGGCTAATCCTGCTGCCTGTGATGGTTTTGGGAGCAGTATGCCTTTCCATCTGCGTTGTTTGGAACAAAAGAAAGACATCCTCATCCCTCCACCCTCAGATGAGCTTGAAATTTCTGCCACTGATCAGTCGCTGCTTCCTCCCAAAGTGTTTTTCCTGTATCCTAGGGACTGTAAGGAGTTCATGGACGTCATGGCGGAGCTTCGCACTCTGCTGAAGATTTCAGTGAAGGCTGAGGTACGTGTCTTCTGAGCATACTATTAATGTCAATATAGGTAACTACTACGAGTATGATTACTTTAACAATACATGATTTTTGTATAACAAATGGTCAGTTGTTTTAAACTGAAAAAGCTTTCTGATTCTACCTCGAAAAATTATTATGTCCAAGGTACACGACATCTGGGACGATAAAGTACGCGACGCAGTCGATGAACGCGGTGAGATTTGGGGCCTGGAACATCTTTTGTCTTCCGACGAAGTACTAGTCCTGATTGTAGCTACACCTGTGTCTCGACTAATCGAAAAAGCCATTTTGGAGGGCTGTGAAGTTACCTATTCTGAACCCGACAGCCGAGATGAAATCTTTGTTTCAGCGTACATTACTGCTATTAGAAAATACGAGCTTCTTCGTGAGCCATGCAGGAAATTCGTTGTTACGAGGTAAGTTACCAAATCTGGTAGCTAGAGCTGATACCTCTAAAAAAAAAAAAAAAAAAAGTTCAATTTAAATGTTGAGGTTGGCTGGTCTGAAACATCTTGTTTGTTGTACCTACAGAATTGATTCGCCGGGTTGTGCGGAAAATATCTTGAAGACCTTTGAATCTCCTCTTAACACTATTTACACATTGCCAGGTCATCTGGATCTCCTTTTATCACACCTAACAGAGTAAGCCAAAACTGAAGATTATCTTTATCTTCGTACTGACAAATTTTGTGAGCTACTTGTATTTGTAAGAAAATGTTCGCCTGGTAATCAACTTATTTCCAGCTGCCGAAGATTGGATCAAAAGTTCAAAGTTTACAATGTGGAACGGCTAAGAAAGAGTATCAACAGCTACGCAGAAGCCATTTCGAGAAATTCCCATAATCTGGATCTGATCGTCGAAGCCAAATGAGAGATGTACTCGCTGCCTTCTTTAAGGAAATGTTACTTTTTACTTACCATTATATTTGAGTAAGCTAACTGCCAATCCTGTGACTCCTTTGGTCAATTGATTCATGAGTGCTCTTGATTGTCTTGGCTATCTTGCCAAGCAAGTTGCAACCAAACAGATCTTTGCCTGTGAGGAGGAATCTCTAGATGTACGTCTATAAAAAAAAAAAAATATGTAGGCCTTGTGTAGGATCTTGTAGATGTATTCTTACCAAAAATGAAAAAGTAATGAAAAATGTAGGATTTTGTGACAATCAACTTAGTGCCTTAGTAGGTAAATATACTCTGGTACTAATAGTCAGCGATGTTAGGCGTTCACCGTAGCAAATTTATTGAGGGCAGTCAAGTGTTGATGTGCTTATAGTTAAGAAGGTTGCTACATTAGACTTGGTATAGAGTATCAGATCTCACGTTTTGTGAATATATATATATATATTTTATAAATATATTTCTGTACATATAACAAAAATACTAGGTATCTTGTGAAGAAATATTATCACGTCCTTCCTTGTTTTTTGTTTCTTTAATAGATTCCCTTGCCTTAACGTGAGAGCACTGTAGAGAATTTATCAGGTTTGAGGTACTTTTCATTGAAGGCAGATGATACGTTATGTACATACGCCTATGGAAGCAGGCGACTAAAGAAACTTCTTTCATGAACCTTACCTCCAAGTACCTCTCTGCCATGATTAGTTGATTGAGTTTTGAGGTGGGAGATTGAGAGAGGGCTCATACTCTAATAATAAATTTTCATAGTAATGCCATATCCATTTAAGAAACTAGATGAACTAAAAATTGTAGTACTCACTAGTAAAAAACCATGGTATTTTGGACCTTGTCTCTGTCAATCTTAACTGACGGGGAAATCGACCTGAAATCCCGAAAATACGCGTTCGCTAATAGGGTTTAGAACAATACCTTCCTTCCAAGTCAGACCTACGGGGAGATTACAATGATTTGGTCGGGAGAACCTTGGTGATAGTAAAACGACATGCAGCCACCTTGGCGCTGAAAGGTGGGTCCTCTCAGAGTTGGCCGTTGAAGTGAGGCTGTATCAAGGTTTTGCAGGACAAAGCTTGGATGAATTTATGAATAAATCGGTGTGTGTGTGTGCTTCGTAAGTCAGTAGGCATGATAACGCACATTGATTTTGAACGAAACTTGAGAAATTTTTAATTAGATGTTCATCCGGGAATAATATGTGTTTATGAGATTTCTGGTACCTGGGAGTGTGGGGTATCATTTTCCACTAAATCATGGACACTGAATCGATTGGAATGGGTCTGGGACCCGCCGCACCCACCGTTTCTTCCATGTTTTTATGCGTAAGTTTCCATGCGCCTGGTCTGACGAATAACCAACCCCTGTGTAAGAATTCGTAGCGTTTTTGATCTAGACACCTTGAAACGTCCAGAAAAAAATTTTGAGCCGAATCGGAGAGGTTGACCTTTTGCATGAAAACATAGGTAGATTATTCAAGGAATAACCAACCAAAACGCTACATACTATTGCTTCAATTCGCAGATGACTGGTTATTCAACATTAATTTACTAATTTGGCCCACACACCTCATTCTTTCGGGTTTGGGATAGCCCCAAACATTTCTAGGTGTGTGAGAATCTTTTTCCCTTTTCTCTCCATTTTTCCAATTTTTAAATTTTAAATTTTTTAAATTAAAAAAAAATTAAATTCATACAATTTAATTTGATAATTTATCTGGGCTTTAAAAGTAAAAGTTGAAAGTTAATGTTTGAGTTATTGAATCAATTTTTCCAGCGCAGACCTGATAAAACCAACAGGTGCTTATAATTTACATCTCAGCATAGAATAGGTACCTACTATCACAACTAGTACAACGTTACAACGGCGATCCCATCCTTGTCGCCAAAATGTAGTGTATTCGTAGGTAGCTAGTTCATGAGACGATCCAGAATGTTGTAAAAATACTGTATTACAAAACAATAGCACAATACAGTCCTCTTGGTAAAGTTACTCGTAAGAGAATTAATTAGATTATATGAAGTGCAATCATATGATACAACAGTACATTAATCCACATAAGACTGAACTTTGGATGGTTATTCTTTGAATATTCAAACAAAATTTTAGGGCGTTTCAAATCAAATCAAATCAAAACGGTGGTAGTTGAACTTGTCAGAAACTACTTGTCAGTGGTGAACTTGTCTGGGACGGAAACTCCACGTCCCATCAATGGAGTATGCCAGGCGCATTTCCGGGTTATTGGAATAGAGAGAGCTGTTAACAGTGAGGTGGACGAAGTCCTTTCCTTTTAAAGAATTATATAATTTGCAGCAGTCCGAGTGGCAGTTTCCGGCAAAATGGTGAACTCAATCACATTCAATAGAGTAATCAGCTTCATCGAGATTATCATGATCATCAGGATCAGTCATGAAAAAATTAGTTGCCAGCAGTAACCCATCATAACGCCATGATCAAACGCTTGTGAGTCGTAACCAACCAACAACGAAGGGTTTTATACACCAGCGATTGTGAGGTGAAGTCACTGCTCCAGCTAGCGAGCCTGGTAATGGAAGGCAGCGACAGGAAGCAAATTGTTGCTGCAAATTATTACACAAGGGTTGGTAATTCCTCGAATGGGGGAAACAGTGGGTGTCCGCGGTCCCGGACCCATTCCAATCGTACAGGGTCCAAAATTTAGTGGAAAATGATACCCCACACGCCTAGGCACCAGAAATCTTGATACATACAAAATACATACCCAATTTGACCTTGGACCTTTTGATATTGGATTCAGCGTCCAAAATTTAGTGGAAAATGATACCAACATGCCTAAATCGCCCAAAATATCGAAAAAATCCATTTTTCAAAAACACATTTTGACCCCTTCCCCGCCCAAATTTGGTCCGATCGGGCTGAAAAATTTCGAGGACCGTTTTAGGCCGGGACAGACCCCTAACCCGAATTTCAGATTTTTAGAAAATTTTCTTCTACTTACCGAAAACGGCCTTTTGGTTGGTTATTCCTGAATAATAACCTGTTTTCATGCAAATGATCAACCTCTCCTTCGGTTCAAAATTTTTTTGCTGAACGTTTCATAGTGTCTAGATTAAAAAATTTGTAATTCTACACACGGGTTGGTTATTCCTTGAATGGGGTAAACAGTGGGTGTGGCGGGTCCCAAACCCAATACAATCGATTCAGGGTCCAAAATTTAGTGGAAAATGATACCCCACACGCCTAGGTAGCAGAAATCCCGAAAACACATATTCAAAATGGGTAATAATATACCATTTGACCCATTACTTCTTCCAGTGGGTGCCAATCGTTCTGGGACCCACTTCATTGGATTCAGCGTCCAAAATTTAGTGGAAAATGATACCCCACTCGCCTAGATCGCCCAAAATCTCGAAAATCCATTTTTCAAAAACGCTGCAAATTCTTACACAGGGGTTGGTTATTCGTCAGACCAGGCGTATGGAAACTTATTTAAAAACATGGCCGGAAATGGGGAAAATGGTGGGGTGCGGCGGGTCCCAGAACCCATTCCAATCGATTCAGTGTCCATGATTTAGTGGAAAATGATACCCACACGCCCAGGTACCAGAAATCTAAACACATATTTAAAAGGGTGATGTATACCCAATTTGACCCATAACTTCTTCCAGTGGGTGCCAATCGTCCTGAGACCCACTTCATTGGATTTAGCGGAAAATGATACCCCACACGCCTAGGTTCCAGAAATCTCAAAAACACATATTCAAAATGGGTAATATACCCAATTTGACCCATAACTTCTTCCAGTGGGTGCCAATCGTCCTGAGACCCATTTCATTTGATTCAGCGTCCAAAATTTAGTGGAAAATGTACCCCACTCGCCTAGATGCCCAAAATCTCGAAAATCCATTTTTCAAAAAACACATTTGACCCCTACCCCACCCAAATTTGGTCCGAACGGGTTGAAAAGCTTGGAGGACCGTCCCAGGCCGGTTACAGACCCCTGACCCAAATTTCAGATTTCTTAGAAAATTGTCTATACCAAAAACAGCGTGGACGGCGGACGGCGGACGGCGTACGGACATTGACCTTTTTGGTTGGTTATTCCTTGAATAATCAACCTATGTTTTCATGCAAATGGTCAACCTCTCCGATTCGCGCAAAATTTTTTTCTGGACGTTTCATGATGTCGATCAAAAAGGTCAATGTCCGTCCGCCGTACGCCGTACGCCGTACGCGTCCGCCGTCCGCCGTCCACGCCCGTTTTTGGTAGTAGAAAATTTTCTGAAATTTGGGTCAGGGGTCTGTTCCCGGCTAGGACGGTCCTCCAAGGTTTTTCAGCCCGATCGGACCAAATTTGGGCGGGGTAGGGGTCAAAATGTGTTTTTTGAAAATGGAATTTTTCAGATTTGTAGGCTGGAGTGGGGTATCATTTTCCGCTAAATCTTGGACGCTAATTTCAATGAAGTGGGTCCCGGAACGATTGGCACCTCTGGAAGAAGTTATGGGTCAAATTGGGTATATATTACCCATTTTGAATATGCGTTTTCGAGATTTCCGGTACCTGGGGTGGGTGTGGGGTATCATTTTCTACTAAATTCTGGATCCAGAATCGATTGGAATAGGTCTGGGACCCGCCGCACCCACTGTTTCCCATTTCCCCATGTTGAAGAAATGAGTCAGTCCCATGCGCCGGTCCGATGAATAACCAACCCCTGTTTTGATCTACACATCATGAAACGTCCAGAAAAAAATTTTGAGCCGAATCGGAGAGGTTGACGGGGACCCTACCTACCCCGGAGGGGTCTACCTATAGACTCTGGTTGATTAAATCAAATTATTCATATTGAATAATTTATTTAAAAGACATTATATAATCATATTGTTCCATTGACCATTTGCATGAAAACATAGGTTGATTATTCAAGGAATAACCAACAAATGAAATGGGTCCCAGAACGTTTGGCACCCACTGAAAGAAGTTATGGGTCAAATTGGGTATATATTACCCATGTTGAATATGTGTTATTGAGATTTCTGGAACCTAGGCGTGTGGGGTATCATTTTTCACTAAATCATGGACACTGAATCAATTGGAATAGGTCTGAGACCCGCCGCACCCACCGTTATCCCCATTTCCCCCATGTTGAAGAAATTAGTCTACTTGCGCCTGGTCTGACAAATAACCAACCCCTGTGTATTTTATCTAGACACCATGAAACGTCCAGAAAAAAATGTTGAGCCGAATCGGAGAGGTTGACCTTTTGCATGAAAACATAGGTTGATTATTCAAGGAATAACCAACAAGAACGCTGCAAATTCGTAGACACGGGTTGGTTATTACTCGGACCAGGCGCAAGGAGAATCATTTCTTCAACATGGGGAAAACAGTGGGTGTGGCGGGTCCCGGACCCAATAAAATCGATTCAGGGTCCAAAATTTAGTGGAAAATGATACCCACACGCCTAGGTACCAGAAATCTCGAAAACACATTGAAAATGGGTAATAGATAGCCATTTTGACCATAACCTCTTCCAGTGGGTGCCAATCGTTCTGGGACCATTTTCATTGGATTCAGCGCCCAGAATTTAGTGGAAAATGATACCTCACACACCTAGATTGCAAAAATCTCGAAAATCCATTTTTCGACGTACACAATTTGACCCCTACCCCACCCAAATTTGGCCCGATCGGATTGAAAAGTTTCGAGAACCAACTAGAGCCGGGAACGGGTCCCTGACCAAAATTTCAGAAAAATTTCTACTTCCAGAGTCGGCGGGGACGGCGGACGGTCCGAAGTAAAAATTTATTCGGAAATGTCACTTTCGTGATTATGTGTTTGTAATTGAAACACTTTTCATCGCATTATTAGGAAATCAGTATGTAAAAAGATGTTTGCTTCATCAATCTACGATTCGTAAGGTAACTGCACAAATTCCCTTTTAATTCTGACCCTCTCTTTTTCCTCTTGTTTTATCATCTCCTCTTGATCTTTCTCGGGATTTTTTTCTTTCTTAAGAATATCAGGGTGATTATAATCTTTTTGCTACCACCGTCTTCGAAGCTATTTGAGAACTTAACTCACATCATAACAGCAAAAATGACCGAACATTACCTAGTCCATCAATTTGGCTTGCCACTCTACAATGCACCGAAGGACATAAATAATTGCACGAGCACCAGAGCTCAAAAAAGCAGGTAAAACTCGAGGTGTCACCATGTCTCTGGATCGGCTAAAACCAGCCTATGTAGCAATCGACTCAGAGGAACTCCAACGATCCCAATCATCATCGGCTGTGACGAACCTGTCTAACGACTGCAGATCTTCCAGTCGTCCATACTCACAGAATCCAGACGATCAATCTTTGCTAAAGACTGAAAACTCGCCTTGTACAAGTACATTTTAAAATGGGTGATGTATACCCAATTTGACCCATAACTTCTTCCAGTGGGTGCCAATCGTCCTGAGACCCACTTCATTGGATTCAGCTTCAAGATTTAGCGGAAAATGATACCCCACACGCCTAGGTTCCAGAAATCTCAAAAACACATATTCAAAATGGGTAATATATAACCAATTTGACCCATAACTTCTTCCAGTGGTGGCCAATCGTCCTGAGACCCATTTCATTTGATTCAGCGTCCAAAATTTAGTGGAAAATGATACCCCACTCGCCTAGATCGCCCAAAATCTCGAAAATCCATTTTTCAAAAAACACATTTTGACCCCTACCCTACCCAAATTTGGTCCGATCGGGCTAAAAAGCTTGGAGGACCGTCCCAGGCCGGTTACAGACCCCTGACCCAATTTAGATTTTTAGAAAATTTTCTACTACCAAAACGGCGTGGACGGCGGACGGCGTACGGCGGACGGCGTACGGTGGACGGCGGACGGACATTGACCTTTTTGGTTGGTTATTCCTTGAATAATCAACCTATGTTTTCATGCAAATGGTCAACCTCTCCGATTCGGCTCAAATTTTTTTTCTGGACGTTTCATGGTGTCTAGATCAAAAATCTGCAAATTCTTACACACGGGTTGGTTATTCCTCGAATGGGGGAAACAGTGGGTGTGGCGGGTCTCAGACCCATTCCAATCGATTCAGGGTCCAAAATTTAGTGGAATATGATACCCCACACGGCCTAGGTAGCAGAAATCCCGAAAACACATATTCAAGATGGGTGTATCATGGGGCACTACGACACTAATTTACTAATATAATATTGAGAAAACGTAGGTAATTTAGAAGGCTATAATAATTGTATTAAATTGAATTGAATGGTACGAATAAAAAGCTCGGACAGTAAAAAGAATTGTAGGCAACTGCTCAAAATTGGTTGCTAAGTTTAACAGCTGGTTATAAACAACAGGATATGACGATGTGTTTGTTTGTCTATTCGGCCGAAGTCACCCACATGGGTAATTATCAGAATTTAAATTCTTGAATTATGAATATTGGGTTTGCTTGCTTCACTTCCCTGGTCATCCACTGCACTACTACCTAGTGTTAACCCCATGACCAAGGAGTTCAGCTGACAGCCCGTCAGTAGTCGCCGGGGATTCGAGTTGGAGCTACCTACAGCGACTGCCGTATCGAGAAGTCTTCCTATTGAAGAGGATATCATCCGATACGACCCAATAGAGGAGGCGCACGGTACACACCGGGAAATTGGAGGAAGAGTGTACCTACGAGCACACCACCACAAATACCCAAGGTATTTATGCCGACATTTTAATACGGCGCCGTGGGCGTCTAGCGCACGCTTTACAATGACGAGAATATAACCCCACGTTGTAGTGCCTAGTTTACGGAGCGGAGATGTTCAAGCTTTGAGTGTGCAGTTGGTTGAAAACATCACGCTAAAGGATAAATAGTTCCTTGCTAAAGAAATTTTTGAATCAAGCGGGGTTGCCGATTTAGGATTTGAAATATTCATCCTAAAAAATATTTGCGAGCAGCGTGAACCAACGATGTAATGAACGCGTCGCCATTAAAGATGGTTGCATCTCCTAATTCGACTCAAACTGGAGACCCATACTTACTGACGATGCAATTAGAATATGAGCCAAAATAAATACTGTGATCGTTATTTTGTGTCACTCGTCGAGATAATATCCGGAAATAATTCGCCTCATAAAAATGGTTTCGATGACCACGCACTAACGCGTTAGTTCGTTTTTAGAAAGGGAGGATTTTGTTTTGTTCGAAGTGAATATGGGAAATTCGTGAATAGGGAAATAAAATATTCCGAAAATGTACACATGTGTACGCAAGTAGTTGAAAATTTGACAATTTATTCGCGAAAAAAATACACTGTGTACACGCGTCCTTTGAATTGTCCCATGCTCAGTATCCCACACGAGTCGGAGTTTGAATTTATTGCCGTTCTCGGTTGCCGAGTCCAAGTTGCGCATTCAACCAGAGAACAGCGAAGTTTGTAGAATGTCCAAAATGGTATACCGCCGGAGTTGATGATGGACATAGTTCTAAACATAAATCGAGTTTCCAGATAATCTCGAAAACCCTGGGCTAGAAGCAAAATTAGATGATACATAAATAATTAAATACTCGAGTATCGAAGGAGGTTCGTTTTTCTCTCTTTCTTACCTCACCATTGATGTATATTCTTGCCCAGGATGGTACCTATAGATGTATAAGGTAACTACCCAAGATGTCGAGTTATCTTGGGTGTAGAAGTTAGATGTAAAAATCTGTGAAGCCACCAAGCGTTTGAATAAGCCTGGCATAAATTAGCTGCACAGTGGGACCTTTAAGGAAAGCAGCAAGCACAACGTCGATAGAAGCTGACCTGTGACCAGGTTGGATGTAGTTAACCAGGGACTCATTCACTCCCTGTTTTGCAGTTTATGAGCATTTCCGCCCCGAGCCTGCGTAGAAGGCTAGCGAGAGGAGATACCAGTGGCAGGTTGCGACCCCTGGTATATCCAGCCAGCCAATTCGATGTTTGATGAGAGCATCTATAATGCTCCTTGCCACGAAAAATTGAGTACCTAGATGTTAAAATTGAATCTCGCATTTGAGATACCCGTGTACCGTGCTCCCTATTTTGTTTATGATTGGCGTTCATGAAATTAAAACAGTATGATATTCGAATTCAAACGTTTAGATGTGTTTGAGATGTGCAAAAACTAAGTACCCCATTCAGTAGAAGGATATAATAATGGAGTAACTTAAAATCATTATTCTGGTCAATTGATGGACCCAGTGAGAAAAATGGGGTGGGGGATTCTTGATTTCCCAAAGCTGATTATTTACTATATAGCGTAAATATCCCCTCCTAAATGTGGCAAGTGTGGGAATAGGGGTTTTTCGATGCTCCCCCGTACCCGAAGAGTAAGAGAGTCGATGGTGTGTCAATTAGCAGTTTATTGTCTGGCCAGACCACATAGAGAGAGAAAAAGCTGCTGCTAGTCACACATGAATAGTAATTCGATGTTTTTGAGAAATTGAAAATGCACATAAAATAATCATACAAATTGAATGAAATTGTTTTCGACAATTGAGAAAAGTCTCTAAAGCCAATCGAATGACACATATAATTTGAATATGATGTTGAGTAGTACTGATGACAATTGATAATATTCCTGTGTATGTATAATCTTTGTGATTTCATTACAGAGTATAAGCATGAGCCACTGCCGATGTCAAATAATTATTTATTATCGGCCTTTCCCTCTCTCCTCGGCCCTGCTTCCTTTGTGATGTGCTCTTTAGTTGCACCCTACCTTCCCTCTTTCGTTTTGTGTACGCGCTTCGCTCCCTTCCGCAGCTTTCCTGTTTTTTTGCACGTGTTCTCACTTTCTGCCGACCTAGTGCCTCACTCTCCCACGGACATTTCCCTTGGCGTAGATCCTGCGCTCAAGTTCTCCAGTATCTCACTCATGCCCCCTTATAGCTCTTGGGTATTTCACCGCATTACCTTTCTTCTATCTCCCCAACCCCCGCGCTCACTCTTGCACCCCCTTTGTCCTTCATGACTACTCCGCACGCGTCCGCCACTTTCCCTCTAAGCCTTATCAAACTCTAGTCTTTCTTATTCTCTCCCCCTACTTTCTTACCTTGCCTCCAGTATTCCTCCCGAACCCCCCGTTTCCGTTTTCATGTACGCCTGTACCTGCTTCCGTTGTTACTAACGCCCCTTCTCTCCAATGTCCTCTATCTTTTCCTCGTATCACCTCCTCTCTCCTGACCCATTGTACCTCTTGATCCGCCACGTCACCCTCTCCCCCTTTTCTTCCCCCTCACCCTTTACCCACCCCCTTCTTCTTCCCCCCATTCCCCTCTCTGTAACACTATCCTCCTATCCTCCACTTTCCCCTTTTCCACTTATATCCCACCTTGCGTTTTCTCTCTTTTTCTACAATTATTTCGCTTTTCCGTCTCGTTTACTCGCCCACGCCATCTCTGTCCTTCGCCCACTCATCACCCCAATCCTTATTATTCCCTCTCCCTCCTTTGCGCTATGCTCCGAGCCCCCGACTCCGCTCCTTCAACTTCTCCTCCCACGCACCTCCCCGTCCCCTTTTCCCTGATCTTCTCTTTCCCTACTAACGTATCCCCAATCCCTCTACACCTCACAGTCTAGTTGTGTATTGTCGACTTCATATGATCTCTACGCACTGCTCAACTACCCATTCTCCACCCTTTTCCGGCCCTTTTTCCCTCCCTTGTCGCCATTTTAAGACTCCCTGCAACCCGCCCTTTCCCCCAGTCCTCTTATACCTCCCTTGGGTTTTCCCTACCTCTCCGCATCCCTTCCCTTCACCCCCGTGTATTCAACACACCTCTCTTGTCCTACCATTCTATTCCACCCTCACTTCCCCCCCCCTAGCCTACCTAACTCTCAGCTCTCTCCTCAGTCTTCTCTTCACTCCCCTTCCTCCTCAACCCTGATAATTTTCTCCACTTCCTTTCCTTTCTCCTCTTCCCGTCTCATCCTCCGTTTACCATCCACTACCCGTCTCCACCATCGCCCCCTTCACTCTATCCCCTTCAACTCCCGCTATCCCGCCCTTTACCTTACTCCTTTCCCTTCTTCCTTCCGCTTCTTCCCACTCTTTACCCGTTCTTCCCCCCCCCCCCCCTCGCGACTTCACTTCCACTCCCCTAAGTGTAACCTATCTCCTCCTTCACCCACCCTTCTCTTGTATACGTCCGCTCCCTGGCATCCCCCCCCCTCATTCTCTCACACCCCTTTTCTCCATTGTCTTTTATACTCGCTAAAGGTGAACTTTTTCCCCCCCCCCCCCAATTCGATGTTGCTTTAAAATATGCAGGAGATAGTTGGGAGTACTATCGGTGAAACAATAATCCCCATGTGTGTCTGCAGACAAGGAGAGAACATCAACAACAGTAGATATGGAGGTGATGACGAGATGGAGGAGCTCTGTTGAAAAATGAGAGCCAGACCTGAGGGATAGTCGAGTCAAGTCCATTGGGGAAATAATTTTTGAGCTCAAGAGAGGCTGAGCGAAGGGAGAAGACGAGGCGGCGATGAAAAATCCTTGGCATGATTTGCAGCTGCAATGGGTAAAATACCCAGTCGACGTGGGACCCTAAAAATCCACACAAATCGCCAAAAGTATATCCTGGCAACAAGGGTCAGATTTACGAAAATTGATTACCAGCTGAATATCAGTCATCCTTGAGAGCTGGAAATCGGTTGATGACTGAATTGAAAAGCCATGGTTGTGGATTCACAGTTGAGGAGAATCCAGCCATACCCCCTGAGTTTTTCAGAGGGCAGCCGCGGCGATGCTCAAAAGAAAGTATTGGCCCTAATTGACAGAGCATCGACGACGAGATGCATAGCCTGGTCCGTTCGAAAAGGAGCCATTTAAATGCTCAGGGAAATTGGAAGGCGACCTTGCCGCCTAAAAGTCGTCACTCAAATAGGAATATTGAATAAGTTGAATTCAATGAAATTTGATCCAAAGGCTGAAACGCCAACCGCATGGTGCCAGGTTTGAAAGCTTGGAAAGTCAAGTGTCCAGATATGAGGAAGTTCCAAACGAGGACAGGGTGTACAATTCCGGTTTGCCACAAAACAAGCGTGCCAGAGTGTTCACAGCTGAAATAGATCGCCTGAACTGCGACGATTCAAGCGTGTAGGAGCGATTTATGGAAATGAACGACGTCAGGAGGAGGAAATTCGGGGGGGGGGACGTGGCTTCCTTTGGCAATGCTCTCTGACTGGGCAACAACGGAATGGCAACAAAACTCGGAACACCAACTGGTCAATACCGAAGAAAAGTTGGCAAGCAACATCATCAAAGAAATTTGACACAACACCAAAATACGTGAAAAGGGTCACCAGTAGACGTGGCTTCAAGTGCAATCGTAGGTCACAAAACGTCCATGTGTAGGACGTCTGGATGGTTCTGTTACAACTTGCAGGGAGTAAACAACCATCGAAGCAGAAATTGCCATGAAGAAGGGCAGCACTGAGTCCAGACAGCCAGATCAACAGAGATGTTGTCGTCGAGAAAGGGTAAGCCTAGGTCGAGTTCTAGGGAACCTGGACAACCTTTCTGAGCAAAATGCCTTTGTCTGCAGCCCCAAACAATTGTTGGCTACTAAGGGGAGACGCCGCCCTCCAGAAGTGGGCGACGACGATGGACTATGATGATCCCCTAGAAAAGTCTGGGTATTGCACATTCTATGACAACAACCAGTCCTCATTCTGCCGGAGGACCTCCATCAGCTCTATCGGCAAGGACTGATGGTATGCACACAGGGCTTCTGCCATGATTCTGGACACTGGTGCTACAGACCACTTAATAAATCAGAGAAGTCCACTTTCGAACATTCGTAGACTACCAGTTCCTAAAAGAATTTCATGTGCAAATGGGATTACTGGAGCTGAGTTAATTGTTGAGTAATGGAGAGGTGGTTATTGAGAATAATGGTTTATTTGGATGCCTAAAAGACGTCCTGTACCCACTCTGCTATGTGTACTAACTTGTTGACTTCGAGTGTCATGACAGAACATGTTCAGGCAACATTCTCCAAGAAGAGTCTGCA
>CM033998.1:9673629-9877826 GCA_019603395.1 Cyrtorhinus lividipennis
TAGAGTTCAAAACATTCCTGTGGGCAACAGTAATTTGAAATCTTATGCGCAGGTTCTAAAAAACATGCAGGAACTCCAGCAAAAGCCAGTTCTGGTACAAAGCCAAGAGGATCCCCTTAGGACGATCCTTAGCAAACTAGATCAAATTGATAAAAGATTCCACGAAATCAATAAAAGAATTGGAGTGCTTGAGAGCAAAATACTTCAAGGCAAATCTAAAAAATAATCATGAAGTGGCTCAAGATAATGGCCTGGAACGCCAATGGGCTCATCCATAGAAAAAATGAGCTCCAAGTTGCTCTTGAGTTAAATAACATAGATATTTGTCTGGTGTCAGAGACACACTTTACAAAGGAATCATATTGCAGAATAGCTGGTTATAAATGCTACTACGCACTTCACCCGAGCAATTGCGCACGTGGAGGCAGTGCTGTAATTATCAAGGAGAACCTTTCCCATCATGAATACACCAAAATAGAAACAGAAATGTTCCAGATTTGCGCCATAGAAGTAAAAATGGCCTCTTACTCAACCACAGTCGCAAGTGTATACATACCACCGAGACATGCTGTTAAGGAAGATTCTTTCAGAGAGGCTTTTGGGCAGTTAGGAAACCGATTCATAATTGGAGGAGACTTCAATGCTAAGCATACATGCTGGGGTTCACGAATTACCTCTGACCGAGGGCGAGAACTCCATCGGTACATGCTCACGCACAATTGCGATTCGCACTCATCAGGAACGCCAACATATTGGCCTTCAGACCCGAGAAAACTTCCCGACCTGATTGACTTCTTTATCACAAAGAACCTGTCAGCAAACTATCTTGTTGTGGAAGAGTGCCAGGATCTAAGCTCAGACCACTCACCCATTATACTCATACTAAGTGATTGCGTTATCCAAAGACCACTCAACCCGGCCCTATCCAATAAGCAAACTAAATGGGACAACTTCAAGGTTGAAACAAACCAAGCAGTCGACCTCAATGACAATCTGGACAGTCGAGAAGACATTGACCGGGAATTATTGAAATTAGTCTGCAACATTCAGAGAGTAGCGAGCCAAAATACGCCACCCCTCAAAATGAGGCTGAAAGGGTTAAACTACCCTCAGGAAGTAATTGATGCCATCAAAGAAAAGCGCAAAGCAAGGAAAAAGTGGCAAAGAACACGAACTCCAGCTCACCGAGCTGCTTGGAACAAAGTAGCGAATGAGCTCGGCTAATGATCAAGGAGATCAATGATGCTACCAACGAGGATTTTGTCACCTCTCTCACGAATCATCAGGACACAGATTACTCACTGTGGAAAGCAACCAAGCACCTAAAAAGGCCCACAATTCAAGCTCCACCCATTAGAAATGGGACAAATGGCAAGTGGGTGAGAAGCAATCAAGAAAAAGCTGATGTATTTGCTAATTACCTAGCAAGCATATTTAAACCAAACCCTGGAGCTCCGGATGAAAATCCTCTGGAAGAAGTCCAATCACACGATTCTCTGGTTGACATCCCGTTGGCATCAGTCAAAGAGGTGCAAAGAATAATCCAAATGGATATCAATCCCAAAAAAGCGCCAGGATATGACCTGATCACAGGTCAAATTCTGAAACACCTACCGCGCAAAACAATCATTAAAATAACGAAAATTATAAATGCCTGCATCAAACTTCGCCACGTCCCCCAACTGTGGAAAATAGCAGAGGTAATTATGATCCTGAAGCCTGGCAAACCAGCGAATGAGCTAACATCATATCGGCCAATATCACTCCTACCAGTTTTCTCAAAACTGTTCGAAAAAATTATAAGCAAAAGACTACTATTAGAAATTGAAAAACGTAAATTGATTCCAAATCACCAATTTGGTTTCAGAAAAGAACACTCGACAATTGATCAAGTCCACAGAATTACCAGCATCATAGAAAGAGCGATAGAGGAAAAGCAGGTTTGCTCTGCCGTCTTTCTAGACGTCACGCAAGCGTTTGACAAAGTCTGGCACGAAGGCTTGATACATAAAATACGTAAATTACTCCCAGCATGTTATGCAGATCTCATGGAATCATACTTAACCGATCGTTACTTCAGAATTAAACAGGAGGATGCTTTCTCTGTAACACAAGGATCGAGGCTGGTGTGCCACAAGGCAGTGTACTGGGCCCACTACTGTACCTGCTCTACACTTGCAATCTGCCAGAAACTGAAGAGAACACCACTGCTACGTTTGCAGATGACACAGCCATCCTGGCCGTTGGTAAGCTCAATAGGTCCCTTAACCTTCTTCACAAATGGACAAGTAAATGGAGAATTAGACTGAATGAGGCAAATCAGTACATGTTGATTTCACGAATAAAAGGATCAACTACCTACCGACATACCTCAATAATAAGGCAATCCCACACGCCAACGAAGCAAAATATCTTGGAATGACGCTGGACGCCAAACTAAGATGGAAGTCCCACGTCAAAAATAAAAAAGCTGAGCTTGTGATTAAGTTTCGAAAAATGTACTGGCTTATGGGGAGGCAGTCCAAAATGTCAATCCATAACAAGCTCATTCTGTACAAACAAGTCCTCAAACCCGTCTGGACTTATGGTGCTCAACTGTGGGGATGCACCGCCCGAAGCAATCGCAACATTATTCAAAGGTTTCAGAATAATGTCTTGCGCTGCTGCGTTGACGCATACAGATATTTCCGGAATGACAGATTGCATTACGAGCTACAGATCGAATCTGTCGATGAAGTAATACGAAATCAAGCCACCAATCACCTTATGAGGCTCCAAAGTCATGTAAACGAAGATGTTGTCCGCCTTCTTGACACCAATGACCTACTCAGAAGACTGAAAAGAACAAAACCGCATGAACTGGTTCAGTTAGTGTGAGTGCCCCAAGCAATTCAACAGACTTGTTAAGAATAAAGTTAAGTATCTTATTCTGAAAGCAGTTGTTAGTATTAGTCTATTACAGAAATGTTGCTTATAAGTTATCTACTTGGTGCAATAAAACATGTCAAAAAAAAAAAAAAAAAAAAAATTTCAGACCCATTGGCACACCTCACTGGCTGAATTTTGATGAACGAGATGATTTGAGATAAAATGATCTAGTCATTTTTTGTTCAGATAAGTTTGAGCAACACCAATATTTAACCAGAGCTTATGTTAAATTGCTGGCTGCTATGAGGGATTCTTATCCTTTTCTTTTCCTGAGCCTCTTTTCTAGCCCGCTGCTTCGTATGATGTTCTCTGACCAGGGAGGATAACATCATGGGATCATAATTGTGCTATCAATTATGGTTACTACTCGCCCGAGTTTGAATTCCTCGTTCACGAAAAATGTACATCTACGAATCTACCATCACGCCATTATTGCTGGTGGCCTCGTTTTACCGATGTAACTTTTTCATGAGCCTCTCGAGGAAAATGGACACGAACAATGTCGTTTTGAAACTGGATTTGTGAAAACCACCTATAACGTGCATGCCCAACAGTTTTTTTTTTTTTTTTTTTTTTTTTTTTTGCTTTTTTTCAGTTCTATTTGTTTTCTGTTACGGAGTTGTCTGTAACTAATGTCCAAGTCTTGTTCAAATATCGAGGAGAATTTCCCATCTCCTAGCCATAATTTTTATGCTTGCTAAATTCGTTTTTCCATCGCCCCAATAAATTTCTTGGTCTAAAGGAGTCAGACCTGATCCCAACTTGTCCTAGACGGACAAAAGATCAATAGCTTACCGTAAAAACTTTCCATGGATACTCAAAAATTTCAGGGTTTGGAAAATGTAAGGATGTTTATGCGTTCACTCCCCTTTTCACAGATATAAATGTTGAGCAAGAAGAGCTTTTACACAGACCACAGGCAGGCCTCGTGCACTCGTTCGTCGTTTGTTTGTGACAGAACTCATGACAGGATTTGGTGAATAGGTACTTTGTTTTCGTTGAAATGAAAGTAAATTTAAATGTAGGCATTTCAGTTTTAACCCCACTTACCTTTTCATAATCTTTACAAAACACCTCCAGAGTGTCCCCGGTCAAATCGCCATCTTCTACAATTATATCTTTAAATATCACGCTTCCTACTTCAGTATCTTCTTTGACTAGAGCTTCGTAAGGAGTCTGGAACAAGAAAATCCAATGATTGGCATTGCAGTAATATGCGGGAATAAAACTAAAATATAAATAAAACAAGGTAATAAAACTATATAAATAAGTGCACACGAAGAATGTTCAAGTTACATTTTTAAAAACTGGTGGGTTGTCGTTGACATCAGTCACGATAATTGTAACGGGAATCGTCACGAGGTTATTGAAATCGTCTTCGATTGTGACGAAAAATCGAAGAGTATCGTTGATCTGAAATTTTTCAGAAAGTGCGGTGAGAAAATGTTTAATCTTTTGTGCGGTGAAATACACGGATATTCGACAAGAAAAAGACAGTGACGTAATAAACAATTTTACCTCGTGGTCGAGGGGTTTGACGAGCGTCACTTGTCCCGTTACTGGGTCCACTTTGAACCTGTCGGTCCCGGAGATGCCGAACCTGACTGGAGAGCCTTCAGGGTCCGAGCCCAGGAGGGTGTCCACGACCGTCCCCACGGGCTCGCCTTCCGACAATACCGCTCCATCCATGTCGTGGAAAAATGAAGGAGGATGGTTCACGACCTCCCCTGCAAAATTCGATTCAGTGAGTCGTGAGAAATGGGTATAATTGAACCGTCTCGGCAAAAATGTATTAATCGTCCCTCTACACCCGGGGGGCTAGCTTAGAACATTATTCACATTTGAGGAGACACCAGACTATTTTCGAGTTTAAAATTTTGCAGTCAGCAACACGATAGCTATTTACGTTAATGCCCTTCACATGAGGTGTTTCCACAAAGATCGTCGTTATAGAAATGCCACACTAGACCAAACATGCTGAAAATTGGCGAAAGATCACGGGGAAAATAGTGAGTGTATAGTGTCCCGGGTGGCCCATTTTGACCCATACTCACCAAATAATAGTTGCAAGTCAATCCGGGACACATCTCAATGGATCATGTTTCCGAAATTTAGTGATAAAAGACACCACGCACATGCCTGGTTCGCATAAAATCCCAAAACTCAGTTTTCAAAACGAGTTTCAAAAAACACATTTTTCACATGTACCCTCCCCAAGTTCGGGATGAAAAGTTTATAGAAATTTCAAATTCCTCATTCCGGCTCCAGTTGGTCCTCGAACATTTTCAGCCCGCTAAGAATGCGAGGTATCATTTTCCACTAAATTTTGGAAACAGAATCCATTGAGGCGTGACCACCATTTTAAAACCCTTTTTTCCCGCTTTTGGACCACATTTTCGGATTCTGGGTTAAATTTTCGGTAAGCAAAGTGTCCGGGCCCTAAAAACTACCATTATCCCACGACGGTTTATCATGGCTGGATCTCGCTTGACTGGGAAACATTCTTTCAAGGTCTATAGAGCATCAACCTTCAGTAGACCCCCCCCCCCTTCCCCCAAATTAGGTAACTATTCAAAATGCACATTGTCGGCCCCCTGGAGTCGTTGACCGAAATTCCGAATTTCAGAAATACTGTTGTCGATTGAAATACGAAATATCAAATTTTTGAGCTTCAAGCATAAAAACATTAGTTTAGTATCTTGAGAAAATGATGATAATAAAAAAATACAAGACAAAGAAATGGCATTTTCATAGCAATGATAACATTATTAAAAATTATGTTTCTGAAACAACCTGCACGCTTGACTCTTTCTTTCCAAGTTGCGATTCAACTGTTGTTGTTGCCAATTTCCTTATCATTATCAATTTTATTAAAAAATTTGAATTTAGACTGAAAAAATGAGAATAAAAAATAAAATTATGAAAAAATAGGCCTTTTTGTATACAAAAATCCGGCGTGACTTGTCTAACACTTAATCAGTGAGTAGTGTAGTCGTCGAGATTAAGGTAAAACACCGCTAATACAAATGAGTAACAATTATAATAATTTTTTTTTTAATAAAAAACTCAGGTATATTTTAAGAACGATGAAAGAGAGTTGCTCATCCTGTACTTATAGGTGCGTATAAATCCTCCTTTCATGAAAAGCCCATATTATATCTATATCACCTTTAAAATTTGGTTATATTTGACTAGTAAGAAGACTGACACGACGATTTGGTGGTCACGATAAAATAATTTATAATAAATTCACTCATAATATTTTTGAATGATCGCTGGAAAACTATGTTCAGACTAAAACATCGTTTTTCTACGACGGCCCTTCACCGAAGTTCACATTAATCTATTTCCTCAATCATCTATTCCAACTGACTCAAGTGTTTACAGTAATGAAGCTTCACCGACATCTTCACTCTCGGGAAGCCAATACCAACGACACAGTTGCAGTATTTACGTACTAAAAAGAAGTAGAATACTCGTGCAAAGCTTACCTCCAACTAGGACCGCTATGAATAGGCATTGTATTATGGATGTTGAAAACGCCTTTTCCATACTGCATCTCCTGAAACATAACAAGTTCCCTGTAAATGCAATGTCATAAGTTAAGAGAGGTAAACTTGCGCGCAATATTGTATTTTGTGCTTACATGGCACTACAAAAATACAGTAACTAACATAAAAACGACGACTATGTTAACAGGGCAGATTCTAAAAGTAGTTTTGTAGGTGAACCTGGGAGTATTAGCATTCCGTTTCGGATTCTTGGTTGATTTGATTCGAGGTTGGAAAGCAGCGAAAGTTCGATAGAATGCGTCGTGGAAAAGTAAGCCTGTAATTTTGACAGTCAGGTGCGGAAGTTGTCCATAACGGATGCAAGGTCGACTAACCGGCCTCAAGCTGCCTTTATAATTTGTTTCAATTACAGTCGGCTTAGCAGAGCTTCTTCACCTCAAGTGGGTATCTTGGTCCAACCACACAGCTTTAATTAGCTCGTTGTGAAATCATCAGTGGACGGTACGTATTTCGTGGTACATATATCCGAGCACGAAGGGGACGACGAGTCATTGTTCAATGAAGTAAAATTTAGAAGAATTAAACCCGATAATAAGAACCAGTCAAATCGATTCAAAGAGCGTGATCAACCGAAACCCATACCTGCTTATTCATACCTGCCATCACCAAATTATTAACCCCCCCCCTCCGTGATAAAACAAAGGCAATTTCTCATTTGCATGAGAGAGGGGAAGCAATTCATTCCCAACCAACTGAGAACCAGAGGAGAAAGGAAGCAAAAATGCTGGAAATGCATTCAAAAGAGCATGGGAGACAGTGAGTGTGGAGAGTCCTTGACCCGTCCAAAACTTAGTCGAAAATGATACCCCACACGCCTAGATCGCCGAAAATCTCGAAAAGCCATTTTTGAAAAACACGTTTTGACCTTTACTCTCCCCTCCCAAATTTGGTCTAATTAGGCTAAAAAGTTACGAGGGTCAACTAGAGCCTACAACTGGTCCCTGACCAAAATTTTGAGATTTTCGGAAAATTGTCTACTACCAAAAAAAAAAAACGACCAGGCGGACACACTCGTAATTGATCATGACACCTTGAAAGGCCCAGAAATTTTTTTTGGAGCAAACCGGAGAGATTTGCAAGACTTTTTGACAGACATCTTGCATGAAAATATTATTCTAGAAATAACCAACCAAAATGGCCCTCGCGTTTGGTTTATTATTCTTCGAATAATATATTCAATGCTCCTCGAATAGTTTCAGTCCGATCGGTCCGTAGTTGGGGAGAAAATGGGTCAAAATGTGCTTTTTAAAATTCGATATTCGGGGATCATTTCCCTAAAAATTTTGAACCCTGAATCGATTGAAATGGGTCCTGGACTCTCCACAGTTACTGTTTTCCCCATAACCTCGCTCCATGCAATAGTCATCGTTTAGTGGATTAATTTGCTGCAATTTTATACGCAATCTTTAATTGAGTTTTCCTTTCCCAGACTACCTAAATGTCCGAGTTTCGGAACTTCGCGCAGCTGGAATCACTAAAAATAATTCTACCATTTTACCATAGTCTATGTTAAGGCAGATACAAATAAACGTTCGAGTTATAGAAAACTGAGTCCTCGTTTCCTTCCACCAGTGTAGTAGGATGAAGGCCTTCAACTCGAGGGGATTGCGTCTATTTGGAACAGAAGAGGTTTCCAGAACCAGCTGCTAACACGTGGGCGATGGATGCGGGTTGTGGGTGTCCGATTTGTTTCATGTTGTTCGTTTTCTCAATAAGACATCTCGGGCGTTTCCTATGAGTACTTCGGCCTCGCGTTTCAATAATTTATGAACAATTCAAAACCGATCGTTGAGTTTGAGAGAGTAGTTATTTGCATTATTCATAAGACCGAATCAAACTAGCATATTAAATCGTCATCCAAGTATTACTTTTTTCTAGAAACAAAAAATGATTAATATTTCAAAAGATGTGTCAATAGTGTGCACACTGATAGTCACTCCAACTTAGCCGATCGTGTTAATTATTATTGTTCTTACATAAAAGCTCTTAGCTCTTAGCTTGAATGTCAATGCAATAAGAACTAATTTATCCGTCAAATTACAATTTACATGGTTACAAATAATAGTACATCCATAAATTGTGAGCAATATTATGCGTGGAAAAATTTCCATTCAAATTCTGGAAAGTCGATGGTGCCCACTTTCCTTCATTTCATCGGTATTGTATTAACCTCAGTTTCTAAAAAAACTACGCAACCTTTCAGGTTTCGTGTGAAAAGTCTCACTGATTTCATGTGGAGAGTTCTTCACACGAGAAGACGCGGCCATGTCTTCATTCCCAGGGCACAAACCAAGGCCTAGGCCGATTTCAGATCTGTAGAAACTCAATCCTACCTTCGAACAAGTTGGGATATTTCGTAGCTGTCGGATATAAGGTCGACGATGCTGTTCACTTCCACGGATTGCCACGAACTATAAGGAGAATCGTATTGGATAGGGCGTGGTAGTGAATATAAGCGCTGGATTGGATCGGCTTTCTTCACGTTGCTCCCATCTGGTTGTTTTTCTTTCAAAACGTATACAGATCTCCTCGCTTCATGACCCCCTGTTTCCTATCGGTAGGATTTGTTTTTATAATGATGTCTGCTGCTCCTAGGTTGCCTGCTTCTCATATTTTGATTCATAACTCTCTAAATTATAACTCCATGTTTTCATGCCTGCGGTCAAACTCCTCGATTTGCCCAAAACTGTAGCATTCTATGCTTAGATTCCTACGCAGCTTTTGACAAAAAAAAAAAAAAAAAAGTTGGCAAGTGCTTTAGGTTTTAGTAGTCTAGTTAGTCTCTAAGCCCTAAAAAGGGACAGAGTATGAATAAAAATGGGTATTTTGAAAGTGTCCACTGAGTCCAGAATGAGTTCTTGACATTTTCAGAGGCCCAGAAGCGTGGGGAATCATTACCCACAAAATTTCGGACGATGAACCGTTTGCCACAAATGGAAGCAGGGTATTATTGAATATAATTAGTTTGATTTGGAGGTAATTTTTTCAACAATAATCGTCAACTAGTTTTTTTGTTATCTCAATGATTCGCTCTCCCACTCAAGCTAGATTCATCATGTTTTTTTTTAAAGTAAGAGTTTGGTTTATTGTAACCCAAAATAGAATACTTGAAGGGATTCGGCAAAGAAAGTCCAGATTTAGCCAACGTTTCTGACAATTTATTCGTGGTTTATTCAACAGTTTATAGTTGTATTTATGTATTAGTGTAATTTTACTTTTTTCTTTCTCTCCTTCTCCTCGCATTAAATGTTACACCCTGTTACATGTATTTGGAGGCCCTGACGATGGACAAATAAATTGTCAGAAACGTTGGCTAAACTAGGACTTTCTTGACCGAATCTCAACACCCCCCATCAATTAATTATAAGCGTACTACTTTATTTTGTGCGACGCCTGATTTAAATGAGATTAAAGAAACGAATGGCGCGAAAGAAGACTGGATATTTTCATGGATGGTCGTCATGAATCCACCGAACCACGGCACTATTGAAGATAACCCCAATAAAGAGATTTCTGTGCCTGTTTAACTTGTCTTGAAGAAATTTTACTCTGCTTTAACACTTTATTAAAAAAAAAAAGTATTACATAAATTAAGGTTTTGAGTGCTTTTATTTGGGGACGATTCTTGCGAACCTAAACACGTTAAAACCTAATGAAAATACGTTGATGGGCATTCCAACGTGATAGTAAATGTTGACCTCGAGGATTTAAAAACGTCAGGAGGTCTCACTAATTATTTCTATTTACAGGAAAACAAAGAAAAAATAATCATTCTCTCATTAGCCAGCACTATTTAGCAACGATTTGTTGCCGACAGATCATGGCGGATGGGAGGAAATTCGTCGGGATAGCATCTTTTCAAATCCCGAAAATTATTGACTGACAGTCACACGAGGTGTTAAATTGGAACTTATCAAGGAGTCTCTCATCTTCCTCTTATGACGATTATCAGAGTCTTGTTCCTGTAACTTCTAGCTTGGTCTCCCCTATACATCTGGAGCAACGTGGTTGCCTCGATGAGAGCGGCTAGTTAAATAGGATACGATTATTCTAACTGAGGTTAACCTCTGCTAATTGAACGAGGTAGTACGCACGCAGGTAGGCACTCCCGGCTCGACCTACTTCTATTATACCGGAGTTTCAACTTCACTTCGCAATCCAAGGTCCTAATACAATCAGTTAATGTTCAATCTCCCAAATAACTGTAACGTAATGATAATAGTACACGGTACATGGTATTTTTCGATCAAAAAGATTTGGATTTTCATCTCATTACATCAATGTAAATTTTACATATACGTATTGTAGCGAAACATTTCCTGAAAACAGTAGTCCTCGTGACACGAGTGCTCATCTCAGCAGGAAGTGGAACATTCAATCTTCTCTGCTGACCGGGACACGGCACAGGAACGGGTGGGCGAGAGGCCGATAGGTCGAGAGCGGGTGCGACTTCATACGGTATGCGTTACGTCATGGAACCGGTTCCCGCGATCCTTCCGCAACCATAGCGCTTCACCTCAGCAGCGACCCCATCTTAACGGAAAAACGATGCAAACTGTTTCACAATGGTTCATTATCAATTTCTTGGTGGCTTTTGTTCGAGGTGGATAAACCGGGTTCGAAATAACCACAGTTCTTCCTTCGATTTTGCTTTTTAATGAACCAAAGGTGATCGGACTGATGAGAATCACCAAATTCGTCTGCGAGCCAAATCGTCAGATTAGTATTTACAAAAGGAATAATTCGTAAATTATTTACGAACTTCACGATATTTTCAATATAAAGGGTATAGGTTAAAAAATGTTTTTTTGAAACTCGAATTTAGGGATTTTTTGGGAACTAGGTATGTGAGGTATTATTTCCCACTAAACGTTGGTTTACTGAATTCATTGAGATGGGTCTCTGACCGATTGGTGTCCACCGTAAGTCGGAACGGGTCAGAATGGGTACCTATCTATGTGAGGTATCATTTTCTAGTAAATGAAGGACACAGAATCGGTTGGAGTGAGTTCTGTACACTCCAGACTCACTGCTTCACTAGTACTTCCTTTTGCTATGAGGAATAATAAAATATAGTGAGAGAATTTGCAGCGTTTAGTGTTATTTCTATGCGCAAGGAATACATTTTTTAATGAATCGATCAAATGCCCAACATTTACATTCATAGGAAAATGTATAATGTTTGGTGTAAAGGCGGGTCACACGGGGATGATTGTCGGAAGAAATTATGCAACCCCCCACCCCCGCATCTCCTAAACCGTCCACTCTACCTCAATAATGTATAGGACCATTTTTGTTCCAAAATTAATGCACATTAATTTCCTACAGGGTAACGTTTGCTGCAAACCTCATAGTTTCAGAGTTACTTGCAAAAACTGAGAAAAGGGGTATTTTGCCCCCTTACAAGGTACAGATTTATCTACCGCCTGCTCATTGCTAAGTAGGTTGAACTGTACGAGTTTGAATCTTTTTAATTTGGATAAGAATATGTAAGGGACGCTACGATGGTGCCGAGTCAAGTGAACAGATATTTTTGCTATGAGCTGCAGCGCAGACTGAACTACGCGTTCTTCCTGAGGTTGGATGAATCCGTCATGTCCACAATGAGTACATCGGCAAAAAAAAGGGAATCGTGAATAAGGATTTGCTTGAAGTTATGAATGGAACGAATGTAGATCAAGTTGTTGACAGAGTAGCCATGTGGTATGAATTGAGACGGGCGCTAAGAGAGACGGAAATTATAATCGTAGTAGAAATCACCAAATGAACGAGGTTCTTTCCGAGTGTAGCCAAGTTCATCTTTCAACTCCTTTTTCATCTACTTCCTCTATTTTTCTTCCATCACATTTTACACGAAAAATAAAAGAGGAGGAGTATTTTTCTCCAGAAAACTAAGAAGCATCGAACGATGCAGTTCAGGTTCAGCGCTCCATCGGGAAAACGCCGATAAGGTACCTGGATATTTTCTTGACAAACCTAAACTAGACGCTCCGTGGAAGGTCGATTTCACGGTTGAAACGTTAACAATGACAGTCAACCTAGCTCCAGTTCAGAAGAAAGTGTCTTTTCCTGTCTTCTCGTTCACATCTTCAAGCCCATACTACTCGTTTAGAAGGGAGTGTCTTTTCGCGGGCGAATTGACTGCCGAATAAAATACATTCATCGTCGAGGAAATATTGAAGGCATTAAGCACAGAGACTTGATGGGGAGCTAGAAGAAGTTTTTAGAACTGTAAGTTGAGAATGAAGAAAATTGTTCGATGTGTTGCGTCGGGCTTGCGTGGGATCCCCCCCCCCCCTTCAGGTTTCTAATACGAGTTTCAAATTGATCAAAACTCATTTTCATCCACTATTGAAATGAGAAGGAGGGTTTCGACACATATGGTGTTTGAACACTTGGCCGGCATCATATTCCCAAGGTGGGGGGCATTCATGGGCCATGCGGGCTTGGGGCCTGCAAACCTATGCTCTACCGAAATTCCCTGTAAGAACGCAGGCCCACAACCTTCTCATTCCGAGGTAGAATTATTTACTTGTTTTACTTCGATTTGAATGCCGTGTAAAAATGAAGTCTAAACGTCCTGAATTCTAAAATAGGAATGAAGTTCTAAAAAGTGGCGCCCGAAACCGTTGAAAATATTAACGTTGGAATTTCCTCAAGCGAAAAACTTACAAGTCGAAAACTCAGCTGGATCACAAAATCTGATCGATAATAATCTGGAATTGAACCGGTTCTTACTCAAAAACAATCCATTTATAGCTTGAACCTGTTTCTTCGCTCAAATGACTAATAGAGGGTAAGCTGGTAGCAACAGTCTTTCCACAAAGCACCTCTTTCGGATGATGAAGCACCGTATCGGCACTTTGATAGAAAAAATCGATTTTACTTATTCCCAAGTAACTCAAGATTTATTGTAATCAGAGGAGAGTACAGGACAAGTATACCTGCGATTACCAAGACGAGTAGGTACTTAGGATAGTTACAAGTTGGATAAACAATCGTATACGATTTCAAGTGAAAGAAGAGAAGAATAAATCACCATAAGTCTCACTCGATGAAAAACACAAAGGAAAAGTTTATCTATGGCTTCGAGTATACTTCATGTCTACAACTGGTCTTATAATACCGCGACAGCGACAAGTGGTGCAGTAAATATGACACGAGTGGGTGGAAAGTAGAAGGAAGTCGGTCTTTCACTGTCACCATTATCGCGTATTTTATCGGCACAGGAAATTATTATTCTGAAGCGACTCACGACTAACGTGCATAAGTTGGGTTTTCCACTTTGGAAAAGAGAATGTTATAATCAACAAAAACCATTGCATACACGATGAGGGAAAAAATTTACAATTTCACTCACTAAGAATTGCGGAAATATATATTATGCTAATGCTTCTTTTCCACCGGGTCAAATGCCCCCCTACCCCCCCCCCCCCCCCCACAATCAAGTGATTTATCTGTTTTTAGTCATTCTAATGCCAAAATACCCAATTAACTTGAATTTAATTCAATGCTAAATTGTTCCAAGGCTAGCGTTGTTGATGATCGGAGAATGTACGTTGGAACTGTTTATATTATTGTATATAAACTTACAACAAATAAATGTCAACATCAAATGCATTCAATTGCAAGTTTGGCTTATCAGGACATTGTCAGCCACACTTTTTGAGGAAAAATACTGGTATGATGAGCATCAATAATTCTGATTTTGTTGAAATTTAAGAACTCTACAGTTATTAACATTCGCATCCTTCCCCCATTGGTCCGAACACATAATATTATTAGATTCAGACGAGAGTCTAAGCTGTGGTTCTGTGTTAAATGTTTTCATCTACTGATATTTTTTGTGGTTCGCCGATCAAAATGAATTGATAACTTCGGTTATTATCACCGTCGGTTGAGGGTAATGCGTTGAAATAAAGAATTGTGAAATAACTTTTTAGACGGCATAGTCGGGGTTACCTAGGCTTGTGGGGTATCATTTTCCACTGAATGTTGGACGCTGAATCCAAAGAAGAATCCGATGACACCGGTCCCGGAATGATTAGCGCCCACCAGAAGAGGTTATGGGTCAAAATGGGTACCTATCTACCTATTTCAAAGTGAGATTTCTGGCACCTAGGCGTGTGGGGTATCATTTTCCATTTTGGACGCTGAATCGATTGGATTGGGTCCACACTCACTGTTTTCCCCAAACTTCTGCTCTAAGGAGTAATTAACCCTTGTAACCCTTGAATGAATTTGTAGCGTTCAAAAGAGATAATCGGACAGCAGCCGACTCAATAGCCGGGTATACGTAATTTCTTCATTGATTCGCTGATATTACCAACCCCCATAACAACATACCTTGGAGAAGAAATTGAAAATGAAAGTAAATTGTGAAGAACGTCAACAAAGCAACTCTCAACGAGTGTAATTATACAAGGTAAGTGACCATTCATAAGGAATAATAACGACTGTCCCCAATGGCAACTTCCAGAGGGAGATAAGGTAGGTCAACGAAACAGGTGCGGGTCATCCTCGCGACTCAGTTTTGCTACTGGGCAACAAAAGCGGAAACGATCGAAGATTGTACGTCCATTTTATTCCATAATGCGAATAACAGGCAATCATCGTGTTCGAGGAACCTAAATTGGCCCACGATAATGGGGGCTTTCACCTCAATACTTCCATTCCAGATCAACAAGACCCGGCGGAAACTGGCTCTATGTCGGGCAGCACGGTGGAAACAAGCTTGGAGTCGAAGACCCGAAAAATATTGAGGCTAATTTTTAGTTCACTTGTATGGACATTCGTGAGTCAATTGGGACGTCATGTAACCTGGACAGACTTACAACTTGAGAAGAAAAGAAACTGAGAGACGTAAGGATGAAAAAACGGTAACGTGCTCGTCCATCTAGTTTCTTCGAAAAGACATCCGGATGTGGCTTATTTATTACCACAAATTTTAGGGGACTTGAAACTAAGAAGGCATCTCAAGACTTTTGGTTCATTATTAACAAAATAATACAGCCTTAGAGTCATTAAAAATGTTTTTAAAAAATCCCCTCCCCTTAACTTTTGCTTTTTGCTTCATACACTCCGTATGATATAAAAACACTGGAAACTCTTTCACAAGGGTTTGTTATTCCTCGGACCAGGCGCATGGAGACTAATTTAAATCGATTCAGCGTCCATAACCTCTTCCAGTATGTTTCAATCGTTCCGGGACCCATTCCAATCCATTCAGCGTCCAAATTTTAGTGGAAAATGATACCCCACATGCCCAAATACCAGAAATTTTGAGAGTACACATTCGAAATGGGTACGTAGATACACATTGACCCCCCCCCCCCTCCTAATTTTGGTCCGATTGGGCTGAAACGTTTTGAGGACCAACTAGAGCCAGAAAGGGGTTCCTGACCAAAATTTCAGATTTTTAGAAATTTTTCTACTACCAAAACTGGCGTGGACCTAATCGGAGATTGACTTTTTGCATGAAAACATAGGTTGATTAGTCAAGGAATAACCAACCAAAATCCAAAATGCCAGCCATCTGAGCCAAAAATGCATTAAAATGCCCCAAAAGTACTTTTGTGCGCACAGAGGCTACGTACCTATTCTCAAAAGGTTGACCTTCCATATTTAGTGCGGTGTTGAAGTGTGATTTCATGGAGATCAAGCGTTTATTGATTCATTTTTCCCTCGTGACCTGAAGTTTCGCCATCACGAAGGTAGGTCTACTTCTGGGCATATTGTGATGACACTGGGTCTCCTTCACCCCTGTACCATAAAAGGCGGTTAAATTACTTTACGTCAAATCTGAATCACCAGCAAAAGAGCAAGGCCTAAGTACATAATTCAGTACTTTAAATATAAATTGTCATCGGGAAAAATAAAATGAAATTTAAAATGTGTGTACAAATATTTTCTTACGTAGAGTCACATTTTACTTATCTTTTATTGTCATCCAGTGTTATCACACTCATCATCAGCTTCTATTATTTTGACTGAGGCGATCAATATGTTATCTGTCCTTTGATCAAGAAAAATGGGTTGATAGCTATGGTTATTTATTTTATTTGAATGATGATAAGAGGGAAGAACCTCGCGGAGGTCGCCAATCACCCACATATTGGAGCTAAATACGAGCTATGTGGGCGGTAGATGGTATCAAGTTGAAAGATGAGGGTTTCAATAGAGTAGTTACACTCTCTGAAAAAGGGAAAGGAACCCGAAGGAAGTGGGGAAAATCAAGAGATGGACGAAGATACGGGCGAAGAGAAGAGGCTGAGCACAGCGGTGTCTTCGACCTTTGCAAGAACCGGCAACGTCGGATGGTCGCAACTGCGGATAGTCAGGGTGAAGTCCTGCAATGGTTCCTTTGCTATAGTGAACCTACCCATTGGCCGGTACCTTAGTCACCGTGTCTCCGATTGTTGGATAGAGTGCCATCTACACTGGCAAAATGAAAATTAGCGAGCTACGATCAACCTCGGATTACAAAGCCTAGTTCAAAGGCGAAAAATCGTGAACATGAAACCACCGAAGATTACGGACACTAATATTATTTATATTATTGAGACGATGATAATAGGTTTTCAGAGTAATTCTTCCCAAAACAGCTCGTGCAGAGGATCCACTTTAATGACAACAGTAAACCTGAAGGACTATTCACGTTTGGATAGTCTAGGTACATAAGATCTCATCGGGTATCCCAACTAGTGGTTATAAACTAAATTAAACAAATCAAGCGCACCTGCCAGGTTGGGATTTCGTCTCAGTAAATGACCAACGACTCAACAAATGAAATCTGTTCACTTAGAGCCCGACACCCAGCCTGCAGCAGAGCGTGGAAAAAGTCAGGTTTTCCTCTTCGGGAAGGCATCAGATTAGTCGAATGAAGAGAGTGCTGAGCTCATCACCATATCTCAATTACACTCAACGAAATGTTCTCATTGAACCTTTTCGGTAGCCTCAGCATATAAGATAATTCCTACTAAAATTAGCATAGTTTCTTCTGCAATACATAAGCTGCACAAGAAATCGTAACGATCAGATCCTGCAAGTGGCTCGACGGATGTGACCTCGCAGGGTGTGAGCCAAGGATCGAGGGAGCAGGGTCACGCGGTACATTTGAGGCTTGCCGCCTGAGCAACAGAACGGTGAAGAATGAAAGGAGGCACAAAAGAAGGAAAAACCGAAAGAAAGGTGGGTAAAAGGGACTGTAATGTTATCGCTGTAGACTTGAGGAGAATGAATTTGGCGGGAAAGCCATCCAGGAAAAATCCTATGATTATTATTGGAACCATGGCAAAAACAGATTGCAACAAGATTTTTTTTTTTTTTTTTCAGAAAATTTAGGAAACGAGAAAACCTCATTATTGTTGGATGATTAGCCGCAATCGTGTTACAGATTAAATGAGTTGCGCAAAATATAACTATATCAGCAATCGAATTATTGCCACCTGAAAATGCAAGAGGGGGTGGTACTGTTTACTTTAGGTACCATGCCCGTTAGGTACCAAACATTAACTAGATACCTACCTCACAAATTTTCATTAGCCGGCAATAATGAGGAAAAAGTTTTTGTTGAAATTTTGAAGAAATTAGAAACAAATTTTCTTAATTTTCTACAACGATGATAATGATAGCATACTCTTTTGACAAAATCTCAAAAATTCATACGTTATTACTGTAATTTTCTAGAAAATAGACAAATTACTTTTGGACAAAATCATTTAAAAAAAAAAGTATAATTTGATCCTCAATTGCTATTAAACAATATCGCATTCGACAAAATGAACATAAATGATCAATTAAAATTGCAGATCATCTCACAATGTCTTTTCGTGTCAATGTTTTTTCAAATATTACGACTTCTCAATATAAGTAAATGTTGCACTTTCTCGTTGCCGAACATCGAAGAAATTGTCATTTGGCAATACCATTGAAAGAGCAAGTCGTGAAGACCCTACTTGGAAAATTTTGAGAGAGGATATATATGTCAAGGAAAAATTAGGGTGCAGAGCAAGCCAATGATGAAAGGGCTATCAGGTTCTTCGTGATCGACAGAATACAACTATATCCTACGTGCATATGTATTTCATCTACTTCGACAATTTTCTGATCGATTGAATCTACACGCAACTCCCAACTAGATTTACCACGAGTAGCGAATTGGTTCCAGAGCAACAAAAATTATCGATTCCAACGTCTCCAAGATTCATTATTGCATAGAGCGAGAACCAGATTTCACGCTCGCGCGAAACCTTGCACAAGGAGATTGTGAACAGAAACCGTTCACTAGTATTTTTATTCAGGAAAAATCGAAAGTGGGCAATAACGATCTTACGGCGTGATGTCATTTTTGCAGGACGAAACCTTGATCGAGATTGCAGGAATCCAAGGTTCTTACCTGAAAAAAGGAGAAAAAAACTCAATTAGATCTGGGCTTCATATTAAAGTGGAAATACACACGGGTTGGTTATTCCTCGAATGGGGGAAACAGTGGGTGTGGCTGGTCCCAGACCCATTCCAATCGATTCAGGGTCCAAAATTTAGTGGAATATGATACCCCACACGCCTAGGCACCAGAAATCCTGGCACATACAAAATGGGTGGATACATACCCATTTTGACCCATAACTTCTTCCGGTGGGTGCCAATCGTTCTGGGACACACATCATTGAATTCAGCGTCCAAAATTTAGTGGAAAATGATACCCCACACGCCTAGGTACAAGAAATCCCGAAAACACATATTCAAAATGGGTAATATATACCCAATTTGACCCATAACTTCTTCCAGTGGGTGCCAATCGTTCTGGGACCCGTTTCATTGGATTCAGCGTCCAAAATTTAGTGGAAAATGACACCCTACTTGCCTAGATCGCCCAAAATCTCGAAAATCCATTTTTCAAAAAACTCTCCCCCAAATTTGGTCCGATCGGGCTGAAAAGTTAGGAGGACCCGTCTCGGCCGGGAACAGACTCTTGACCCAAATTTCAGATTTTTAGAAAACTTTCTACTACCAAAAACGACGTGGACAATGGACGGCGTACGGACATTGACCTTTTTGGTTGGTTATTCCTTGAATAATCGACCTATGTTTTCATGATAATGGTCAACCTCTCCGATTCGGCTCAAAATTTTTTTCTGGATGTTTCATGGTGTCTAGATCAAAAAAGGTCAATGTCCGTCCGCCGTCCATGTTCCGCGCCGTTTTTGGTAGTAGAAAATTTTCCAAACATCTGAAATTTGGGTCAGAGGTCTGTTCCCGGCCGAGACGGGTCCTCAAAACTTTTCAGCCCGATCGGACCAAATTTGGGGGGGGGGGGGGGGGGTAGGGGTCAAAATGTGTTCTTTGAAAAATGGATTTTCGAGATTTTGGGCGATCTAGGCGAGTAGGGTGTCATTTTCCACTAAATTTTGGACGCTGAATCCAATAAAATGGGTCCCAGAACGATTGGCACCCACTGGAAGAAGTTATAGGTCAAATTGGGTGTATATTATCCATTTTGAATATGTGTTTTCGGGATTTCTGCTACCTAGGCGTGTGGGGTATCATTTTCCACTAAATTTTGGACGCTGAATTCAATGATGTGTGTCCCAGAACGATTGGCACCCACTGGAAGAAGTTATAGGTCAAATTGGGTGTATATTACCATTTTGAATATGTGTTTTCGGGATTTCTGGTACCTAGGCGTGTGGGGTATCATTTTCCACTAAATTTTGGACGCTGAATTCAATGATGTGTGTCCCAGACCGATAGGCACCCACCGGAAGAAGTTATGGGTCAAAATGGGTATGTATCCACCCATTTTGTATGTGTCAGGATTTCTGGTGCCTAGGCGTGTGGGGTATCATATTCCACTAAATTTTGGACCCTGAATCGATTGGAATGGGTCCGGGACCCGCCACATCCACTGTTTCCCCCATTCGAGGAATAACCAACCCGTGTGTAATAATTTGCAGATTTTTTGATCAGGACATCATGAAACGTAATAAGTCATGCCTAATTACTCCATTTAGAAATCCTTCTCTTGGTGTTGAGTCAAATTACAACAAACTTTTGAAAAAACGCTGCAAATTCTTACATAGGGGTTGGTTATTCCTCGGACCAGGAGCATGGAGACTCATTTCTTCAACATGGGGGAAATGGGGAATCAGTGGGTGCGGCGGGTCCCAGGACCATTCCAATCAATTCAGGATCCAAAATTTAGTGGAAAATGATACCAGAAATCTCGAAAACACATATTCAAAATGTGTAATATATACTGAGTTCATATAATGTAATGTGGTACTAATTGCAATCATGAGCGCTCTACTACCCCAGAGTGCTTAAACACAGAATACAATAGAATATGGTGAGAAAAATTTATCAGCGTGGCAGATATATTATTAACAGTTGATTTTTCGGTGAGATAAACGAGTATACTTTTTCTGTTAAGGTTTTGTAATTCGCTCTTCACGATTGTCGCTTCAGGGAATAATCTTATCAAAACCGATAATGAAGGCGGTTCGGTTACCCCCTTCACTGGTCCGCGGATCCTCGATCATTTTTCTCAAGTGACGGTTGTGACAGGATGCAACTGATCAAACAGAACACGGTCTTTTTTAAGTAAGAGCAAAAACTCCTCGGAGGAAACAAGGCAGTTTATTGTACCATCCTGTCAACTGTGGAGACTTCCTCGTTCGGGACGAGTGCAAATCAATGGAATCATTCCCCATCAAGGAGTGGTTAGTAAGGGTGATCATCTGAAGCGTTACAGTTGTCACGATTTTAATGAATTCACACTTGGGCGCAGTGGTTTTGCAACCAACCCCATTACATGGCCAGCCGATGGTAAATCCATAGCAATTTAAGGAAATTTGTTATCATAAGATTATTTACGTGACACCAGTCGCATGCTCGAACGTTCTACGGATATTGTATACTCCCCAGAGAAACCCCAGGGCGAGGCAAACCAATGATTTGAGAGGGAGAGAAAGTTAACAATAATGTTGACTAAAATTAATTAGACAATGACAAGTAAAAAACGCTGCAAATTCTTTCACAGGGGTTGATCATTTCTCGGACCAAGTGCATGGAGAAAATAAGGGAAAACCGTGATAGTCGAGTGTCCCGGACTCATTCTAATCGATTCAGCGTCAACAATTTAGTCGAAAATAATACCCCTCAGGCCTAAAATGCCAAAAATCTCGAAAATCCATTTTTCGAAAAATACATTTTTACTTTTTGCATGAAAACGTGGGTTTATTATTCCAATTCCAGGAATATCCAACCAAAACAATGCGTATCATTCCTGGTAGTTCTCGATATTCGTGGAATTTAGAAATAGGAAGGAAATAATTTGCTATTTATGATTTTTCCCGAAACTTTTAGTTTTCAATATGTCTCAAAACCATTTCTGGTGTAAAGAAATCACTTCGGGAAATGAATCAATTCCGCAGCCAATAATCAGTGGAAATGGGTACTACAAACGCCTAACCCCTCAAAAATGTCGAAACGCAATTTCCAAAATACGTCCATCCATACACTGCCTACGTTTGCGGCGATGGGACCAAAAACTTACCTCAATAATTGGTCAGAGACCAAAATTCGTTCAAATGGGACACCCCACACGCCGGCCCCTAAAAACCTCGAAATACTCATTTCCACACGTACTATACCTTCTTTTTTGAAACAAGTCGTAGGTGCAACTAGGATTCGAGTGGAGTCTACGTGCAAACATTTTTGAGTACCTAAAATGCTTTCTTTGGAGAGGACAACGGACGGGAATTTTTCATTCAAGTCCCGAGTAAATTGTTCCCACAAGAGAGAATTAAATAGTAGATTGCATCTTAGGCCCACTTGATACTATTGAGACGTCCTGTCAGCTACATAATTATCATTACAGAACAGGCACGACGCGGAAGGAAGAGATCAGAATTTCTCGTGGAAGAATGTCACCTGTCGTGGACTCGGATAGGAAGGTAGGCGAAGTCAGAGGCCTTGCTTTAATGGGGTCTACAACCGTGATGTAATTAAAGCTCCCCACCGATGATCTCGCTCTCCCTCTCAATCATAAACTGGTAGTCGCTTCCAGCCGATTGAAATGGCTAGGATAGTATTTGGTACATGGTATGTTCTCCATCGGTACGTCGGAAAGGAAACGCTATTTTTCTCGGTCTAGTGAACCTTCACAGTTAACATGACAACGATAAAAAGAGCGGTGGTTGACCAGCCATAGCCACATATCCTTTTTCTTATACCAACATTCCCGGGTCTTCTGGGGTCCCTAACTCAGATATTTTCACATGGTTAAACCCCACCTAGATGAAGGATCCAAATATCCAGAGGTCCAAACTACCGCGCAAGACAAATTCCAAGATCAACATGGAATGAATTATTTTTAGAGGTTTAAGACGTTCAAGACATGCATTGACATGCACAATTAATTAGTGAATTTTCAATTTAAATCAGAGGGAATCTTTGGATTAAGTCCCTATATTGTAGGCATTTTTTACCCAAAACAGAGGCAAAGTAATGACGCCAGGAAAAATTAATGTTAGCGAAGAGAATGAAGAGCAGCAGAAGAGGCCTTCCCGAAGATTGTATGACACAGCCCTATTCAAGATGCTAGAGATTATAAAATCAGCGTTCGTCTGAAACACTTTGTTTAATATAGAAGAGAATAATTAGGGATTTGACCTGAGAAACTGGTTGAAACTTAACGGTTGATACCAAAAACAGAGATGCGGCAACTAGATTTAGGCCATAATCAACAGGTTCTTAAAATTTTAGCTGCTATAATTGATAGAGTAGGCGTCAAATCGTCTTGCCAGTCAACTGAGGTAAGCAGGGGAAGAATGGGGTGATAAGGGGGGAGAGGAATTTTAGATCTCTTTCACAAGCTTGGAATCATGGAATGGTCTAATGTTTCATCAGACCTTGAAGTTGCTATATTATCATATCAATGCCTTTGACATGATCCATCATACAAGTGGTTCCTAGAGTTAGAATGAAATGAAAAGGAGAACATACGAAAGAAATAGTTACAGCAGGGATAACCATGGTGTCTTTGTTGTGATATCCCTCAAACTTCGTTTGCTTTCTAAAAGTACGATGAATCTCGAAAAGTGAAACTCGCGTGGCATGACGAGTCCTTGATGCTGAATACTGCAACAATGGTCTCCTTGGTCTACCCTCCGTCGGCGTGTTCCAATCACTTTTCCCTTTGTATTGTCTGTCAGTTGTATTTTATTCGTCCGCGACACAATGAAGCTATTGCTGCTCCTTGGGTGGCGTCCGTGTGCGGAATCTTCCCAGTTGGTCCAGCTCATTCTGCCGCAATCAACGTCATCAACTCTCCTTTAATCCAAGGTTCCCTACGTATCCCACGTGGTTATACCTATCTATACCATGGCAAACACGCTTTGAGACCAATGAACAAGGATTAAGATCAGGGCAGTTGGTTTTACCGCGGTCATTCCGAGCAAAAAGCGAACTGCGTAAAATCTCAACTCCATGGCTGAATCGCATTGGTCGCGCCAGATTTTAGGGTTAGGCGATTCGGACGACAGGGAAATTCAGTCAGTACGCACTTAAAATGAGGAGGATCATATTGTGCTATTGAGCTTGAATCCATCGGCTTTTGGAAGCCCTTTTACACTTACTTTACTTTATGTTGACTCCGACGATATTTTTTTACTTTGAAATGAAGACTCCCGAAGATGCTGCAGGAGGTTGCAACAGGAGCAGCCATCAAGTTTTCCGTCATCACTTGTCAAGTACCCAGTTGTGTTCGGTTTCCAACCATAATTTCAGTTGGTTTTTTTTTTTTTTTTTTTTAATTGTCGCACTTTTGTCATCTACCTTTTCTGGATTGTCATTATTAGGGTTCATTAACGGAACCGGTTCTCCAAAACCACATTTCCTCGGACACTAACGCCACAAATGACGGGGATGAGTGTCGAATCCATATCTTTGTAAACTTTTGGCAACGATTTATTCTGCTCCGGACATCTTTTCGAACTTCGCAAGTTCCTTGATTAGATCAAAAATTTGCGGAACATCAGCTCATCTGGCTTCCAACAACCTCCACTGGAGAACTGTTCCCAAGCGGCCATTTTAACAATGGATATCATGCGCCAGGTAACACGAGCAATGTCCAAGGACTCCCGAAGCAATCCAAATCGATGCCAGCATTTTCGAGACACATGGATTCGACATAATCCCCCGTCGTTTTCGGCGTTTGCAACCGAGAAAATATGACTATGGAGACCCGTTTGCCTTATGGAGCTCTGATGATGCCAGGCCAGGACCTGGCGAAACGTAGGATTAAAAAACGCGAAACACGAAAAAGCGACCTCTTTTAAAAAATAATCCCACCCACCAACATTCTCAGTTAGGCTTAGGGTTGTATTACCATACATTCCCTCAGTAGGCCACCAAACTAAATAAGTCTTAATCAAGTGCACTGAGATCCTCGAAACTTTTCAGACTGAACACCCGAACGTAAGAGAGGGTATGGGTGAAAATGGGTTTTTTTCAAATGAAGGTATTAAAAAAAAATCTGCGAATTCTTACACACGGGTTGGTTATTCCGCAAATGGGGGAAACAGTGGGTGTGACGGGTCCCAGACCCATTCCAATCGATTCAGGGTCCTAAATTTAAACGAATATGATACCCCACACGCCTAGGCACCAGAAATCTTGGCAAATACAAAATGGGTGGATACATACCCATTTTGACCCATAACTTCTTCCGGTGGTTGCCAATCGTTCTGGGACACACATCATTGAATTCAGCGTCCAAAATTTAGTGGAAAACTATACCCCACACGCCTAGGTAGCAGAAATCCCGGAAACACATATTCAAAATGGATAATAAATACCCAATTTGACCCATTACTTCTTCCAGTGGGTGCCAATCGTTCTGGGACCCGTTTCATTGGATTCAGCGTCCAAAATTTAGTGGAAAATGACACCCTACTCGCCTAGGTAGCAGAAATCCCGAAACACATATTCAAAATGGGTAATAAATACCCAATTTGACCCATTACTTCTTCCAGTGGGTGCCAATCGTTCTGGGACCCGTTTCATTGGATTCAGCGTCCAAAATTTAGTGGAAAACTATACCCAACACGCCTAGGTAGCAGAAATCCCGAAAACACATATTCAAAATGGGTAATAAATACCCAATTTGACCCATTACTTCTTCCAGTGGGTGCCAATCGTTCTGGGACCCGTTTCATTGGATTCAGCGTCCAAAATTTAGTGGAAAATGACACCCTACTCGCCTAGATCGCCCCAAAAACTCGAAAATCCATTTTTCAAAAAACACATTTTGACCCCCCCCCCTCCCCACCCCTCCAAATTTGGTCCGATCGGGCTGAAAAGTTTCGAGGACCCGTCTCGACCGGGAACAGACCCCTGACCCAAATTTCAGATTTTTAGAAAATTTTCTACTACCAACAACGGCGCGGACGGCGGACGGACATCGACCTTTTTTGATCAGGACATCATGAAACGTCCAGAAAAAAATTTTGAGCCGAATCGGAGAGGTTGACCATTATCATGAAAACATAGGTTGATTATTCGAGGAATAACCAACCAAAATTTAGGGACTTCTTAGATTCTACAATAATTTTTCTTACGAGGGAGATGCATATAGAAATTTTGAACCACTGTTGAATATTAATTTGCGGCGTTCAAATTAAGGTCGCTTAGAGCAATTCTCACTACGAGGACTGGGAACGGAACAATGGTGTAATTTAATTCGTCATTCCAATAATTATTTTTTCGTAAGGCGTAAGTTTGAATAGAAGGAAAATTTCTTATGGTTTATTCAAAAAGAAATAATTGAAAAATAGATGCATTTGATTTTAAATCTGTGACCTACTGACGGCCCAACTCCACACATCAGCGTCTCACCGAGATGAAAAAGAAGATTGATACACCCAAGAAGAGCTTTCCCTCTCAAGGCCTTCGCATAATTCACAAACGACTGCACACTTGTTTCATACGCACGTGATATAAACGGTAGGTGGCCGCAGGGGTCCGAGTTGCATCCCTTCCTATAATCTTTTATCCCGTCTCTCTTTCTTTTTAAACTTAATGGGAGGTTAACAACTCTCTTGTGTAACCAGCAGACCAGAGTACCTAATAGCGCAGTAACAACGATTAGGGAGGTTATCATATTTGTTATGCAAGATGACGTTGAGCCAACTGTGATATAAGTCGGCTTTAATAAAAATATCGGTCAAGTGTTGCGCCTTAATGAGACCATCAAGGTAGATCTTCTTCGTAGTACAGATCGTTGCCATTATAAGAGGTACCAAACCACTATTAACCTAATCCCGCTAACGCCGCTTACGCAAGTGGAGAAAAAAAGCATGCCTACGGTCGCGTAAATATAACAGTTAATGTAATAACGAAAAAAAAAACCCTGCAACAGAGGTTGGTTATTCCTCGGACCAGGAGCATGGGGACTAATTCCAATCGATAGATATATTCCCTTTTTGACCCACAACCCCTTCCGATGGGCGCCAATCGTTCTGGGACCCATTTCATTGGATTCATTGCACAAAATTTAGTAGAAAATGATACTCCACACGCCTAGATCGCCAAAAATATCAAAAATCCATTTTTCGAAATACACATTTTGACCCCCATCCCCCTACCAAATTCGGTCCAATCGGGCTAAAGAGTTTGAAGGATTAAGAGCCGGAATTTAACATTTTTGAAAATTTTTCTACTACCAAATACGGCGTGGGCGGCGGACGGATATTTTGGTCAAGACACCTTGAAACCAACCAAAAGAGATACAATTTGAATTGCGACCCTCCTCTATAAAACTCGCGATTATGGGAGGAGATGTAGAGAATATGCATGAAAATGAAATTATTTAACACTCAAGTAGAGCATACTCCAAATACATTGCTGCAAATCATCTTTAGGAGAAAATTCTGGGGGAAACTGGATTACTGGAGAAGTGAAAATCTCAAATTATAAAAAGTCATATCATATCATATATATCTTATTATAGAATGCTCAGCCTAAAAGAATCCTATTCGTGTGTTTTTCACGTTAATTTCTCTCAATTCGAAAGGTAAAACGCTCCTTCATATTGGAAATATGTCAACTCGCAGCTTTACGTTTAAAATGTGAACATCTTCAGCCAAAGTAGTGAAGCTCTTCAAGTCTTAATGCGCTTATGTGGCGTACGGGAGGTGAAAGTTCTCCTCAGAAGGCGAAAAGTCAAATACTAAATAGCCCAAACCTAGTTCGAGAGTGACGTACCGGAGCAATGAGTTAGAAAAACGCCCGTGAGTCGCAAGACAAGAAACCGGCTAACGGTCTGTGACGGGATATTCTCAACATTCTCTCCCTTCCAACAGACCTCAGGCGCAGGCCGTTCATCGGCAAAGACATCCGGATGGTTCCTTCCTCCACGATTCAACAGGTTACCGTTGCCCAACCTTATAAATGCTCACCATATGGAGTCGTCGGCGATGTTCACGACTTGCATACCTAGTAGAATTTTCCTTACACGGTATACAATACCTAACTCTGACTCCAATAACGGGTTCGATCTACCATGGGCATCAACCCCACATCCTTCCTTCTGATCTTCCCTCCGTCCGTATTACAATATTACAATATTACTAGCGTACTTCAACAAAACTAACCAGTCTCCGCCTTTTTCCAATTGATCAGAAGCGAGCTCATCTGAACCGGATGACCAGAAATTCAGAAGTGAAAAAAATAAATAAATAAATAAATAAAAATAAAAAATTACCAAAAGTAAATTTGTCTTCGTGTCGGAGTTACGATCACGAGAAAGGAACTTGCCTATGGAACTAATGCTACCAAATATTTCTGGCGACAAAAAAGGTGCGACTTCAGAGAAATCATAGTTGCACTAAACGCGAAAAAGATACAGAGTGAAAGAGGGCTTCATCCCTCATATTAAGTTGCAGGAAAAGAGAATCTTGGTGTTTAAAGGTACGATAATGCGCCATGCACTATACTTGATCGGGGTAACGGTTTAAGCCTTAAATGTACCGAAATTCTGACCACCGACCCCTTATCCGATTATGACATCGTTAACAGTTATAATTTAAAACATTCTACCCTGTATTCAGTACCCAGTCATCTCAGAAGTTCTCATTTCTACCCAAGCAGCATGACTGAAATATTTGAGCTACCATTCTCTGGAAAATGGACAATAAGAAACTCGGCGCATCATCACCATATTGAATTAATGATAAGTATAACAATAACTCAAATTTGGCCTCGAATGGAGTTCCGTTCCCTTCGACGTTCACAATTAATTCTCCAGTCTCCGAAATCTACATATTCGTCAGTAAACAATAGTCGTCAATATAGAACTAAGAGTTGACTACCTACATACAAACCTACTATATTAGGAACAGCGACCCAGTTAAATAATTTCGTCAGAATGAAAAACTCACTGCGCGCTATCTTTCTTCGGTCACTACCGGCAGATGACCTGGTCAAAGCTATTTATCTTCAATGTAACGTCGTAACGGGGCCTTCTTCGTCGAGCCATTAAACGAGGAAAACAATGCCGGCGGCTTTCTAATTAACTTCACAGAAAAGATCCGCTGCTCGGTAGAGTTTTTCCCACGACATGCAATCGCGAGTAGTTTCCAATTGGATCATTCTCAGCACCCGGGGCATACATTCCAGCGGGGCATTTCAAGGTACAACGGATTTCCACACGGGCAGGTTGTACTCATGTACCGATTTCCCGAACTTTATAAGGTCCAGTGATCATCACACATGTTGGCCTGTAGGCCGCAGAGAGGTAGAACCAGGAGTAGAATCGACACTAAGGAGAAATGGTAATTACTAACCACTAGGATGAATGCATTGCTCAATCATGCTGGCAAAGTCTGACAAAAACTGAGATTTGAGATCCGAGATATTGAAAACCTACTCTATGACAGTGAGAAAATTCGGGATCATTCGACACTGACTCGTCTGAAGCTTTTTGGGTGTTTTCGTAGAGTTATGGGAGTTAATGTTTTGAATACGAGCAGCATGGGAAAATAGTCTAAAATGTGGGTGTTATGATATCTCTGGATCAGAGTCCAACATTCAGTGAAAAATGCTACCTCAGCACGCATAGGTACCCAAAATTTTGGGGAGAGTATGACAAAAAATTTATTTTTCAGTTGATTGACCCACCAGTCGTAGGTGTTCTTCTCCGTAAATTTGTCAGCAATATTGCGGCGCCATGATGGCCGCCCTCGTCAGGCACACAAAGTCACAGATGGTGGCAAATCACATTGTAGTGAGCAGACTACATTTTGTACCACATCCTGACTGTGAAGTGAGTAGACAACATACTGTAGAGTAATCGGGTATCATCATTACATGATTACTAATGAGTAAAAAAAAAAAAAAAACCAGGGCAGTATTTTCTGCTAAATTGAATCTATCGAGACGAATCCCGGACCGATTGGTGAATAAGGGTAAAATGGGTAGGTACCTACCTATTTCGAAAGCGGGGTTTCGAGTTTTCGGGCACCTAGACGTACCTGGGACTGATTCCAATTGATCAGCAACATTTAGTCGAAAATGCAAAACCCCTCACACATACACATTCAAAATCTCGAAACCCGACCTTCAAATAGGTAGGTCCCTATTTAACCCTTATTCACTTCCGGTGGGCGCCAATTGGTCCAGGACCAATCTCAGTAGATCTAACGTCCAAAATTTAGCGCAAAATGATACTTCACATCCTTAATTTTAAAAAAATCCCGGAAATCGGGTATCAAAAACACATTTTTACGTATTACACATTTTTAGGGCCGATCGGGCTGAAAAGATTCGAGGAGAAACTACAGCCAGAAGGAGGTCCCTGACCAAAGAAAAGGAAAACAAATTATTTTTTTATTCTAATACCAAAAACAGTGGACGGCGTACATTTTATTATTTTTTAATCTAACACCTTGAAGCGTAAAAGGTCAAATTTTGGCACCAATCGGAGAGGTTTACCTCTATCGTGATTACATAGGTTGATTCAAGGAATCAGGAGCCCGTAAAGCGTGACAAATAAATACAGAAAATAGGGAAAATGTCTTTTTATTGCAGTGACAAATAATCGGATTTTATCCCATTTTCTTCCTCCATTTCTGACAGACCGGAGGATTTAACCCTCAGTATAACACGGTTGTTCTTTTTTGCGAGGGACAACACATACAAATCAGTAGTTTACTGAAATGCAATCAAATGTCACCGTCTTGTTGCACAACTTATTTGCGCCGACGAACATGGCACGTCAACACGTACCTGTAGGGCCACGAGAAAAGAAGGGAGGAATAAAGCCATCTCACAATGAATGCGACAATCTAACCTTTTGATTTTTCGGCTTCAGAAGTGAAAGGCAAGAGGTATGGGCGACAGCCAACCACTGAGTATGAACCAACTCAACTCGAAAGATCTGAGTAACAACCAAGTATCCGCGATAACAGTCACAGGGAAGACGTTGGGAAAGCACCAATGTGACATAGTTCGGAAAACTATTGTTGTCCAAACAGGGAGAGTAGACGGGTGAAAATTATGCGTACAGCGACCTTGATGCGCGTTGAATAATCAATTCAGAAATGGTTTTCAAGAGAAACTCTGCAAAAGAAGGAAACAACAAAACGTACACGTTCTCATGACAATGAACAGATCTCCGTTTTCACCACCATCTCCCCCGATACGAATAGGAATCCTGGGCAGAGAACGGTCAATAGATCAAGGACTTACGAAACGTGAACGAACAAGAGGACAAGAAGGTATTAGGTAAGGCATTACTCTATACTAGGAGACAGGCACAAAGGCTTTCCAAACCTAAATATCAAACAGCTGGATTTTCATATTAATTTATTTTATGGAAAGTATACTGTCAACATTTTATGTGAAGGGGGACAGAATTGTTAACGTATCAAAATCAAGTTCATCAAAATACAGTTTCGGAAACCTAGAGGCTGTAATAAGGGCAATTTTTTATATATCATGAAATTAACTCTTCCGCAGAAATTGAGTCCAAATAAACCCACCTACAAGGTAGAATAAAATGTAAATTCGGATAACGAACAATCGAAAGTAAAATGTGATGAACGCACGAAATACACATTACAATTTAGAAAATGATCACAGTAGGGACCAATCAAAATTTTCCTCATGGTGAAGAAATGAACGTACACCTAGGACTAGGAACCTGAAAGTACATTAGGTACTATAAAATGGTTTATTGGGATAGTACATCCTCACACTCATAAATAGCACCTTCACGTCAAATTGAAGGTTTTTCATTCCTAATTGGGGGTTGTACATCAATTTGAAAGATGATATAAATACATTATCCAATTCTGGGGGAGCAATAAGAACAAATTAGCGAGTGAAACGTAATATTCGTAAGAATGAACATATGAATGGGAAAGAACGAACAGGTCTAACCCGCTACACCTGTCAGCTGCTGCTGCAGGGAAAGATCTACAAAATGTGTTCGTTCTTTTTGTTCATTATGTTCATTCTTATTTGTAGTTATTGCTTTCCCAGAATTAGACCGTGTATCTCGGTCGTCCTCCAAATTGATGAGTAAAACCTCCAATTTGGCGTGAAAATACTTGATGCAGAAGAAAATCCTCTCCAAACTTCTACGCCTCAACGTGTGTAGATTAAAAATTGGAATCAACTAGATGTCGGTTGCCGAGGACAAGAAACGCTGCAAATTCTTTCACACGGGTTCGTTATTCCTCGGACCAGGAGCACGGAGAATCATTTCTTCAACATAGGGAAAATGGGGGAAACAGTGAGTGTGACGGATCCCGGACCCATTCTAATTGATTCAGGGTCAGAAATTTAGTGGAAAATGATACCCCACACGCCTAGGTACCAGAAATCTAGAAAGCACATATTCAAAATGGGTAGATGGATACCCATTTTGACCCCATTAGGAACTAGGGCCGGGAACAGACCCCTGAGCTAAATTTCAGATTTTTAGAAGATGTTCTACTAACAAAAAACGGCGCAAAGCCCTTTGAACTTCAGCAACTAAATACAAATTTATGGCAATATTATGAGAAGAAATGGTAGAGTTTTTCTCAACGGTGTGCAAAAGCCAAGCCGCCCTTTTCCTGACATATGTGAACAAGCAGGTAGGTTGTCACCTGTTTATGAATTGACGCATTCCCAACGCGTCCGCACATCTGAACGCCGACTTTAAACACTTGCAAAGGGGACAAAAGGTACGTGATTTGGCCCGGTCCTGAAAATGAGATTTCGGGGCAGGTAGACTAGACTAAAATGCCAAGTGGAGAAGCGACCGCAAAACGTGAAGGAATTACGAAAGCCTTTCACCCAAGCTTGATTCACCCAAACACCTATCTAACTGCACCAGTAATTTCATAAAGAATTTTGTTGAAAAGAGACTTCCTTCTCAACTAGGCTCCAATATGAATACGGCATCCTAGCTATGAGACAGACGACAAGGATTTCTGGATAAACCTTACTGCTCAGTTCCAAGGCTAGGCAGTTCTTGCACTATAATACTACGACTTGTTGACATTGTCCCTTATACCTGCCTCGTTTTCATTATAATTTCATTCTTACCTACACCGGTCGCCAACCTATTAGAAAGAGTACGTATCTTACGTGAAGATTCGGAAATAGGCGCACACGTAAACCAGTTGTTGGAAAAAAATCCGGGTTGAATCCGACCAGGAGAATGTCGATGTAGGCGGACCGCCCGTACCCGCTGCAATTCGACTACCTGAAGTTGTAATAGGTAGTATGTCTATTGGTTGGTTATTTTTAAATATTAGGCAACCATTCAATCACGCACTATGGCAGTTGCCAAAAATATCACAAACCATATAAAAGTCAGCGGTAATTTATAATTTTTTTTTCAGGCAGGATTATGTCAATTAAACCCTAATGAGCCTTTCAGCAAATTGATGGTTGAAGGGAATAAGGTCTAACAAATATTACGAATAATAACACAGAATTACGACTAGACTGAGAGGAAACATACAAATTACATGGAAGCTTATTTTGTATTCGATGATAGCTTTCCATGAAAAAATCATGTACATTGTAGTTCAACAGGTTCCGTCAAGTCTACATGGAACCAGTAGGCAGGTACATACCTTTTTCCCAAAATCGCATGCGGCAACTTCTGCGTTCTTCGGAACCTCACGAACTAAACATCATCCAACACATGACCGAAACGAAGCGTCAGAGAAGCGTCATACGATTAACACAAATTCAAATAAAATTCGGAATCTGGTACGAGCAGAAAGTAAGGAGATAAGGAGGTTAAGAACGGGACCAGGATGACGCCGAGCGCGGCACCCACCACACTGCACAGAACAGACCCGAGCGACGACCACGAAACAACTGTTGCTGCGGCGAGGTTTGAGGTGAGAGGAAGAAATTCCAGACCGTAGACAGAGACTGAAGAGCCATCTGGCGGAAGCAATACTAGCCGAACCGGCGAGCCGAAGTCAAACGATCCTTCGTTCATCCCTCGCTTCCCGATCCAAAGAGTACTTGTGGTTGGTTATTCCTTGAATAATCAACCTAAGTTTTCATGAAAAAATTCAATCTCTCCGATTCGGCCCAAAAAATGTTTTCTGGACGTTTCAAGGTGCCTAGATCAAAAACTCTGCAAATTCTTACACAGGGGTTGGTTATTCCTCGGACCAGGCGCATGGAGACTCATTTCTTCAACATGGGGGAAATGGGGAAACAGTGGGTGCGGCGGGTCCCAGACCTATTCCAATCGATTCAGGATCCAGAATTTAGTAGAAAATGATACCCCACACGCCCAGGTACCGGAAATCTCAAAAACACATATTCAAACGCTGCAAATTCTTACACAGGGGTTGGTTATTCCTCGGACCAGGCGCATGGAAACTGATTTAAAAACATGGGGGAAATGGGGAAACGGTGGGTGCGGCGGGTCTCAGACCCATTCCAATCGATTCAGTGTCCATGATTAGTGGAAAATGATACCCCACACGCCCAGGTACCAGAAATCTCATAAACACATATTCAAAATGAGTAATATATACCCTATTTGACCCATAACTTCTTCCAGTTGGTGCCAATCGTCCTGAGACCCACTTCATTGGATTCAGCTTCCAAGATTTAGTGGAAAATGATACCCCACACGCCTAGGTTCCAGAAATCTCAAAAACACATATTCAAAATGGGTAATATATACTCAATTTGACCCATAACTTTTTCCAGTGGGTGCCGATCGTTCTGGGACCCATTTCATTGGATTCAGCGTCCAAAATTTAGTGATAAATGATACCCCACTCGCCTAAATCGCCCAAAATCTCGAAAATCCATTTTTCAAAAAACACATTTTGACCCCTACCCCACCCAAATTTGGTCCGATCGGGCTGAAAAGCTTGGAGGACCGTCCTAGGCCGGGAACAGACCCCTGACCCAAATTTCAGATTTTTAGAAAATTTTCTACTACCAAAAACGGCGTGGACGGCGGACGGCGGACGGACATTGACCTTTTGGTTGGTTATTCCTTGAATAATCAACCTATGTTTTCATGATAATGGTCAACCTCTCCGATTCGGCTCAAAATTTTTTTCTGGACGTTTCATGATGTCCTGATCAAAAAAGGTCAATGTCCGTCCGCCGTCCGCCGTACGCCGTACGCCGTACGCCGTCCGCCGTCCGCCGTCCGCCGTACGCCGTCCATTGTCCACGCCGTTTTTGGTAGTAGAAAATGTTCTAAAAATCTGAAATTTGGGTCAGGGGTCTGTTCCCAGCCGAGATGGGTCCTCGAAACTTTTCAGTCCGATCGGACCAAATTTGGAGGGGGTAGGGGTCAAAATGTGTTTTTTGAAAAATGGATTTTCGAGATTTTGGGTGATTTAGGCGAGTGGGGTGTCATTTTCCACTAAATTTTGGACGCTGAATCCAATAAAATGGGTCCCAGAACAATTGGCACCCACTGGAAGAAGTAATGGGTCAAATTGGGTATTTATTACCCATGTGGGTGACTTCAGCCGAATAGACAAACAAAACACATCGTCATATCCTGTTGTTTATAACCAGCTGTTAAACTTAGCAACCAATTTTGAGCAGTTGCCTACAATTCTTTTTACTGTCCGAGCTTTTTATTCGTACCATTCAATTCAATTTAATACAATTATTATAGTCTTCTAAATTACCTACATTTTCTCAATATTATATTAGTAAATTAGTGTCGTAGTGCCCCATAGATACACCCATCTTGAATATGTGTTTTCGGGATTTCTGCTACCTAGGCGAGTAGGGTGTCATTTTCCACTAAATTTTGGACGCTGAATTCAATGATGTGTGTCCCAGAACGATTGGCAACCACCGGAAGAAGTTATGGGTCAAAATGGGTATGTATCCACCCATTTTGTATGTGTCGGATTTCTGGTGCCTAGGCGTGTGGGGTATCATATTCCACTAAATTTTGTACCCTGAATCGATTGGAATGGGTCTGGGACCCGCCACACCCACTGTTTCCCCCATTCGAGGAATAACCAACCCGTGTGTAAGAATTTGCAGCGTTTTTTGATCAGGACATCATGAAACGTCCAGAAAAAAATTTTGAGCCGAATCGGAGAGGTTGACCATTTGCATGAAAACATAGGTTGATTATTCAAGGAATAACCAACCAAAAGGCTGCAAATTCTTTCACACGGGTTGGTTATTCCTCATACCAGGCCCATGGATATTCATTTCTTCAACATGGGGGGAAATAAGGAAAACAGTGGGTGCGGCGGGACCCAGACCCAATCCAATCGATTCAGGATCCAAAATTTTGTGGAAAATGATACCCCACACGCCCAGGTACCAGAAATCCCGAAAACACACATTCAAAATGTGTAATATATACCCAATTTGACCCATAACTTCTTCCAGTCCCAAGTCTTCCAGTGCCAATCGTTCTGGGACCCTTTTCATTGGATTCAGCGTCCAAGATTTAGTGGAAAATGATGTACCCCACACGCCTAGATCACCAAAAATCTAGAAAATCCAATTTTCGAAATACACATTTAGACCCCTACCCCTCCCAAATTTGGTCCGATTGGGTTGAATAGCTTGGAGGACCGACCTAGGCCAGGAAAAGACCCCTCACCTAAATTTCAGATTTTTAGAAAATTGAATTGTCTATTACCAAAAACGGCGCGGACGGTGGACGGGCATTTGACTTTTTTGATCTTGACACCTTGAAACGTCCAGAAAATTTGTTTGAGCCGAATTGGAGAGGTTGACCTTTTGCATGAAAACAGGTTGTTTATTCAAGGAATAACCAATCAAAACACATTTTGATTTCAACACCTCCCCTCACCCCCTAATTTGGTCTGATTGGGCTTAAAAGTGTAGAAAATCAACCTGAGCCAAAAACGGCTCTGGCTCCCTGACCGAAATTTCAGATTTTTGGAATTTTTCTACCGTTTATGTCGGACAAAAATAGTACCTTTTGGTACAATGGTTTGTGGGTGATGGTCGAGTAGCGAGCTATGTGCTTAATCAGGTATCCAGTGAATCTTTTCTGGCTCACTTGGTCCTCGAAACCTGATCGCCCAAAAGGGGGCAGGTATGGGTGAAATTGATCAATTTAGAATGGGTTTTTTGCATCACATTTATGGAAGAAGAAAAGTTTTAGGTAATATTGATGGGTATGATAGTAACTGATTTAAATAATACTGTTCATTTATTCCACTAAAGTATCAATAATTATTACCAAGAAGAAACTCCTCTCTACACTAACGACATCCAATTAGAATATATCAACAATCGTGGGATAATTTGCTGGGCATATCGAACAGGGTATAAAATGGACACAATGCTGACTCAACCTCAATGGATATACAGACCATTAGGGGTGGGGCCCTTGCCCTCTCATCATAAGGGAAGAAAAGGCTCGCGGAAAGAAGTAACGCCGAAACTAATTTTACAAGATCTCCTGGGAAAATAGAAAACAAAAACAAGAGTAAAAATTGGACAATTTTTCAAATGTACTTTTTCAAGAATCAGTACTTGAAAGATCCAAAAAAATCGTACAACCATAATCTGCACTCATCTCATTTGCCATCACCGTCTTTAGTTGAGCATGACGCACTATTCGCCCCATAAAATTCGATACCATTCCCATTCCACCTAGGTAAGTGACGATGGGGCCGGGAACTGGTCAAGCTATCATGAACCGAAGGGCCTGGTGAAAATTTTAAATGACCATACCCACTCGTAGGAGGAACAAAACTATCAACTGATTGCAGTACTATAATGGTACAGTATTTTAATAACGCACCTAATCACATCTTGGGAAAATATTCCATTGGATATTGTAAGGAGAAAAAAAAAACAAAATTACATGATACCTTTTGTATAAAAAATTATTTTATTGAATTTTGCAAATCTTCAAAAATTTGCCAAGAAAAATTACATACATTACCATAACAATGAATTTACATGATGCGCTATAAAATTCAAATCAGTTCAACTTAGAAGACTGGAAAAATGAGTTGCAAGCCACTTATAAAATCTAAATTTGCAATGTGAGACCAAAATAAATGTAAAAGAACGAAACTGACGATACGCCGCTTCTACTGTTACTTAAATATTTCACTTAAAGACCACTATTAAACGCACTGAATGAACCATCAATTTGACTCATTAAGCAGCCACGTCGCAAAAATGCAGTTGAAAGGTAAGTAGCCCGTTTTTTTATATTAGAAGTATTTCAGTACTTCTTCAGTTTAAATAGTCAGGAGAGGTAGAGTAAGCGGATAAAGTGAAAAGTGATTGGCTGGGAACTCATAACCTAATCCTGGCAATAAGGTAACCAGAAAAAATACCTAATGCTGTTATTTTGCTGTGATCCCAAAACTTGGAATTGTAAATTAACGATTCATTACTACGTACAAACGAAAGACAGAAAAGAAAAACTCTTACACTTAGTGAAGGTTTAAGAGTGGGTTTGTAATTCGAAATTTTACATAACAACTTTTCAGGCTGGTGACCACAGGTGCATAGGAGCCATTTCGTAGAAGAAACACTGAATGAGTAAAAGATGTTAACATCCAGCTCAAGATGAACAAAAGTCTTTCTATCGAAAAACTGACGAAATCCCACTTGAGAGTTCTTTACACTCATGCTCCGTTTGTTCTTACTCCGTAGTAGTGTCCAATTATACCGGTTTCTGCGATCCTTTCTTGCCAATGAGGGATTTGTGGATGTGAGGAATGACACCTGTAAGAGAGAAAAGGTTTTTAGATTAATTTAGGCTCAAAGGTTGAAAGCTAGCGATAGAACTCAACAGAACGCGAGTTAATGACCGGCAGAAGAATTTCTAGTTACCAGTGGAAAAAAAATCAACGTAATTAAATCCAACCACTTACCACCACCAGCGATAGTAGCTTTAATCAAGCTGTCCAATTCCTCGTCACCTCTGATGGCAAGCTGCAAGTGACGAGGGGTGATACGTTTTACTTTCAAATCTTTGGACGCATTTCCAGCCAACTCGAGAACCTGAAACGGCAGAGACGGCGTAATCAATCAATAGACAGTAGAAATCGTATAGTGACTGCTATCGCTGACCATAAAAAAAATAAAAATTATCACATGATTGCATTTAATTGTGAAAAAATTAGAAGTAATGATTACAAAACACTATTGTAATCAATTTAAAGAAAGAATGCAAGCGCCAAGTAAGAGTAAATTCCGCAGATTTAATATTAAATTTAGATTTAGGAGGAGATTTAGGTTTTGGCAATGATAATTATGATATAATGTTCCACGTAGCGGACATAAAGTCAGAATTCCTTCACGTCAAGTATTCCGGCATTGTTGATTAATTAACAAGTTTCGAAAGGTTAATGCACATTTCTCTACCTACCAAACGTATTTGCAAATAAAGCAATGTTACAAGAGTTTGCTTTTGCCAACTGAATTGGATTCTTTATCTCTAATCGATCAGACTGTCTCTAGTGATATGAGTGGAACATTATAAAACAGCATACGCTCAAAGTTTTCCTGTCTATTTCAATGAAGTGGCACATCTACTCGTACATATTACATTATGGGAATAACAGGGAAACGAAGGTGATCTAAAGACCATAAGAAGTCGTCAGAAGGATACGGGTAGTTGGGAACGAGTTGCAAGAAACTGATGTAATCGCGTTATTCCTTTGAAAAGTATTGCGTCAGCGCGCCCAAGTTAAATTACCAGTGTCATCAAGATACAACCAGCAATCGGTCTACATAAGAGAATGTAGAGCAAAAATAAATGGGTCAAGTTATAGGGAAATAAGGAAGATATTTTTTGCTTCCTTGTGAGCTTACAGCGGAAAATTAGGCAGGCACATTAATACATCATTTAAGGGGATTATTCAAGGAATAATCAACCTATGTAATCATGCCAGCGGTTGAACTCTACGATTGCCGCAACCATTCGGAAGAATACGTTCCATGATGTTTTTGGTAGTAGGACAATTTCTAAAAATCCGAAATTTTTAAAGATTTCTTCTCACTCTAGTTGGCCCCATAGAAATATATCGATGTATTTGTTCTCAAAATGACGTTATGTATGAGTTGAAATTGGGTAATCTAAACTGATGCCGAGGCCGAACTGAGGCTGATGCCGACTTCAACCGGTTTTTGTAACTTTTCAGTCCGGTCGATACAAATTTGGGGAGGGTATGGGTAAAAATGTATTTTTTGAAACAACATTTTTGGAACTTTTTGGAAATTATGCGTGTGTAGTATCATTTTCTACTAAATTGTTGACACTTGACATGTTTCGGACCATCTGGCGTCCACCCGTCAATATTTCTGGGTACCTAGGTCTGTGGGCTAGTTGTTGAACGATGGATCGATTAGTCACTTCACACTCACTGCCTTCCCCATATTCTTGCTCCTAGGAATAATCAACCATTGCAAAAGAATTTGCAACTTTTTTGGGTACTTGTCAATTAGAACCCCTCCCGAGGGTGACCTGTTTACTAGCACCGTAACCTTCCCGTTGGACAGCGATATATCGCACAGCGATATATACGATATATCGCAACGTAGCCTGCACCGACTTTAACATATTTCAGAATTATTTATTTATTTCAACGGTAATAACCATTTATGAAGAGGATATAAAAATTTTCAGTTCAGAACGAGGTTACCAATTTTTATACCCTATAAACACACATCAGCGTGGCAGCATAAACTAAAATTAACCGCTAACGTGGAGGTTATATATAGATCGATATATAGAAAATCGATTCATCACGCCATGTTTGGGATAGTTGGTTACCCTCGGGAGGGGGTCTAATTGACAAGTACCCTTTTTTGTTTTCATAATCGTGACCCGACGATGTAAGCTTCAGGCTGACGTTTTGAGAATAATTAGGAACTTCTCACAAATAGTGCATAGGCAGCAATGATACGCAGGATTTACTGTAAGTGTAACATATTAAGACACCCCTACATAAAATGGGAACATCTCTACCAAGTGCACGCATTAAAACTTGAAAAACCGTTGAGCGCCAACCACGGTGATAAAGCGGTACAAGGACTACACAATAGGGTTCAAGTAAAGTAGGCTGAATGGTGGAAAGCGGTTCACTCAGTCGTCAGTGTTTGTGAGAATACGTGAGTAGTGTTACCATTAGCGGAAAAATGAACCATCAGCCAAAAAGAAATGACGCTACAGTTTTCTTCGGAGAACTTCATAGTGAGGTGTTGGCGAATAATAGAAGAGGAAAGAAGCGTAAAATTGTGAGTGGAAGGTAGAATGTTAAGATGAGGGGAAAACGCGGGCGCGGGAACACCAACGAAAACAATCTACCAATCCCAACACTCATTCAACCAACACACAAAAGGCGGGGACTGGGGGAGGCGCGATTTGAAATCTTCCACAAGTTAACTGTTTCAACATGAAACACACCGTCAAGGATGTCTTTGTTCGAAATGAAAAAACTGGACACGATCGAACACACACCGGTAATGAACACATATATCATCGACCGATAACGTAACAACACAAGAACGAAGTTAGAAGGGCTAGTAAACAAAAGATCGTATGGCGGCAAACGTAGGCGTCAGACGCGGAGCGCATAAAACTAGGTAAAAACTAACCTCAGCGGTCAAATATTCCAAAATAGCTGCGCTGTAAACAGCCGCTGTGGCACCAACTCTTCCGTGACTCGTTGTTCTGTTTTTCAAATGTCTATGAATACGGCCGACAGGAAACTGAAAAAAAGAAATTCCATCAATAACGAGGTTAGAGAATCTAATTTCCCGTATTAGGATTACATGCGGGTGGGTTAAAACACGGGATCACGCGTTCAGCAGTGAAATTGGGAAAAAATACGAGAAAAAACGTAACCGCATCGCAAATACGAGGGTGAAAATGACAAGAAGCGTGTTCAATAAAATAAAATACCTGTAATCCAGCGCGAGCCGAACGGGAGACTGCTTTGGCCTTCGCCTTGCCGCTGTCTTTACCAGCCTTTCCTCCAGCCTAGAAAAACCGTCGAAAAGTGGGTTAAAAATGGAGATAGAAAGCTCAAATTTCGTCAGTACAAAGATAAAACAAAGCTGCATCTAATGAAACAAAAATTGATACGAATATATCAAAATGTACCAGAAAAACTTGTCAGAGACTCACCATGTTAGTGTGAGAACGATCAGAACAGAGAACACGGGATAGCAAATGGCGGATGGTCGGACGGTGGAAAGCTGAACCCGCCAAACGTGGATGCGTTGGCTGGAGAAGATCACGTGACCACGACGAGCCAATCGGAGGGCCTCATTTCAAAACCAGTTGGCAAGTATCGATCCCAGGATGCGCTTCATCATCCCCACCACTTCCCCCTACTTGCTTATTTAAAAAATCTAAATCCAACTTTGAAACTTTAGATTTAGGTTCAGAAGCTTCAAAAATAATTGAAGATTTTATTGAAAACAAAAGTTACGTAAAATATTCACTAAACGATGAGAATCTGTTGAGTAGAAGAGGCAACTCATTTGCTTAGCGACCCTAACAATGACCGAGTTATGTTGGGCGCCCAATTTGAATAAACGTTGGTATACTGAGGTAGGCATTTTGCTACACCTTACGGTTTAATTTCGCTATTTTTAAATTACAACTACCTTTTCTCATAATCCATAATTATTTATTTTATTATCTTCAACGTAACCACTAGATGCACACTCAATTACCCCGGCTCAGGAAACTATGCATTGTCAAGTTTTTTCTGTTTTATTTTCCATTTTAATGTCTTCCCATCTCTTTCAACATTTTCTTGAGTAGATCAAAATGCCTCACTTATAAATTGTATATGATAAAAAATAAATACAAATAAAACACTAGGAGGAGCCAAATACCTCCAATAAGTCCTGGAATGACCGAATACCACCTGTGCTGCTCACCCAGTTTGTAATAATTCCTCGTCCATGGTCTTAAGAACACCGTCATTGATGAATTTACGAAATGAATCGTTTTCCATAGCACCGTCGAAAAAGTTGACTTTGCATAATCGTCCGCACTGGATAAATTCCTAAAATGGGGACACAGTGTCTACTTATGAATTTATTTATTACTCTCATTATGTGAGTGCTCCGTCGAAACATAGTTCCGATTTTTCTCTCATTTTAATAGAAAAAGAAATGAATATTAAATGCGCGTGAATTTAATGTGAGTAAATTTGAAGTCTTTGAGAATTCTGCTGCTCCGAGAAGGAGTACTGAGGCAAAACGTTGAAAAAATTATATAAATGGAGATAATATTTTTTGTATCACAAAAAATCGAATTAAAAAAAAAAAATTACAAGAAATGTAAATCTTGTCTTTAAAAAGGCTAACTGATGTTAAAATAACATGGAGTCCGATGAGAAAAAATGTTACCAAAATTGAAGAAGTTTGTGTTGCATTCAGGTAAACTAATGCAAACAATTTGCTACAAATGTGTATTTTTCACACATTTCTTACAAATAATAGCCAATATCAGTGAAGTTCTAGCAGAAATGTGATAACAGCTCATTGGTATTTGTATTTGCACTCATTTTTTTATGAACTTCATTTGCATTCATATTTTCTGATTAATGAATTTCATTCGTATTTTTGTTACGAATATGAGCTCACCCGTTTCTGGCGCATCATGTATCGAAGAGGGAAATGAATGAATTATAACGACCAAATAACTTAGTAAGTATTTATTGATCTTTCATGTATGAAAATACGATCAGCGAATTTTTCAAATATTAGGAAAGATTACTAGCTATGCTTCCTTCCCTGAGCACCGATAAGAACAAAAATCAGTCGCTGAGCCCTCTCGAGATCACTATGAAACCAATGAATCCTTGAAACTACATACACTATTATGATTCAATTTCAACTCAATTTACATTAATATTCTCAAATGACACTTGACATTGAACTTTAAAAACAATTGAGCGATACGTTTTTGCAACTGTCTTGTTCTTATATAAAAATTGTGAAGTAATTGAAACTGGGATTCAGTACAAAAGCTAGGACTAAAGGCTATGACAAAGTATAATCTAACTAGTATAATTCCCTATGGTACAAATAAGAGGTATGAGGTAAAATAGTAGTGGCATTCATATAAGAATTCGACAAATTGATAACAATGAATTTTCCTTGGTTGGTATCCTTTATAGCAGGTACTAAAAATTACCAATATCAGAAAGTATGGAGGTACTGCAGAGCACATCACTTGAAGCTGATTATCAATTTAATTTTTCTTCTCATCTTCCTCGTCAGAAGTATGGACAGAGCCTTCAGACGACTGAGAATTGGATCGGTGAGCGGATCGGCGGCGATTGATGGTATTGTAAATGCGGGATCCAACTTTGTAGGACAAGGCGCCAACGGTGTGAGCGGCGTGAGCGACTTTGTCGTCACACTCGGAGCTGGGATGAGCTGCTGAACAGCAAAAGTCAGAATAAAGAGTTGTTTCTTAAACTTGATAGGCACGTAATTGGTGGGTTTTATCACAATAATAATTTCATGTAAACTATTGTAGAAATGCTGAAGTTACATCCTACCAAGGTTGTAACATGACTCTGACAAGTACGCTGAGATTTTCGCCGGTTTCTTTTAAAGGATTTCGAACTTACGATGTAAATTCTCTTCGCCATCGTTCGCTGGTAAGACGTAATCGATAACCAGATCAGCGTAGGTGGAAGTTGCATCCAATCCGGTGAGAGTCATGTTGCCGACAGTAGTGGTGGTCAGAACCTCGTTTGCCTTATCCCAACCGGCGTTTGTGATGTTTTGTACTTTGGTGACACCCGTCGCGGCAGAAGAGCTGACGTATGTTTTTGCATTTTCTACGATCTGAAAATCCATTTATTAGTTATATTTCATGCGGCATATGGAGTTATGAATAGTACACCTATAAGTTCATTACTTATCCACTTGAATATTTAATCATAGCACCTGCTGAGTGGGCTGCTTCACAATGGGAACTTTATCTTGTAGCACATCGATTCCTTTGCACAGTGTCGAGTCGACGTATTTGATAGGGCCTTCGAATTTGTTGGCTACAGGAGCAACGGCGGTCATCGCCAGAGCGGCGGCCCCTTCCGCTGATCCCAAAGCACTGCCGATGAATGCGTGGTAACCTTTCATCTGTTATTCAAGAGGTAAAACGAAATATAAGCATTGACAGTTTATTCTACTACTGTTATATTTCTAGCTGATGCCAATGTTTTTTGTCGGCCCCTTTAATGGCTCAGACATGAAAAAGTTCCAAGCGTTTTTCTTACATCGCGTAAATGTTTTCACAAGTACGAGTATGTTCACAAGGGTTTGTCGGTGACTCCGATATTCTAGGTAATTTCTTAGATCGTGGAGGAATAATGTGTCCACATTTGATCATCGCTAATTTCCCAGGAATCTGTCTGAATCGACTCAGCATCAAAATTTTGAAGGGCGTAATTCGTTATCATAATCCTAGGTCGCGAAAAATTTTGGAAACTTAACTTCAAAATAAGGTACCCGGTTCTAACTCTTTTCGAAAAATGTTAAAAGGTATTTTGGCCCGTAAGGACCTTTAGGGTTTGGAATCCATACAAACTTTGAACTGTAAAACAATAAAATTCATAGTGCATTTTATAGTCAGTCTATTTGGTGAAAATAGACTGAAAATAATTACAGTCTGGCCAACAGTGCCCGTGACACACAGTGTGAGTAAAGTATTGTTGCGAGCTCACACCGGTCAAATGAGCTGCTGGCGTAGCAAGGTCAACGACCTGTGGAGGATTAAGGGTCTCGAACATTCGGGAACCTCCCCGTTCGCTCCAGACAACACGTCGAGTTCCCAGAACCAGGGAATGTTCTGGAAGGTACTCGACCGAGAGGCAGCAGGTATAAAACAGACCCACGAGCACCACCCAGTTCAGTTCAATTCGGAGTCCGGATATAGATGCTTTGGGTTATAAATTGTGCCGTGCCGCGTTATAAATAGTGCGACAACCGCGTTACAACCGTGTATTGTGATTCTGTCATTGTGTAAGTGCGCGAATGTGAACAGTGTATGTACTCAAGTGAACGATTGTTAATAAATTATTTACTAAGAACATAAATCGTTACAGTATTCTGCGTATTTCAATGAGGTTAGAAACTGGTGGGCACCTTCAACAATCCCACGATTCGGCATGGGCAGCCAATGTGTTAAGCAAAATAAAAGCGCTTGAGAAACCACTCTTATGCGAGCGTTTTCTGGGCGTTCCAACAAAATTTGCAAATGCCCATCCGCCGTCCACACCAATTTTGGAAGTAGAAAATATTCTAAAAATCTGAAATTTAGGTCTGGGGTTCGTTTCTGGCTCTAGTTGGTCCTCGAAACCTTTCAATCTGACCAAATTTGGATGGTAGAGGGGGGGGGGGGAGTCAAAATGTGTTTTTGGAAAAATGGATTTTCGAGATTTTACGCCGTTTAGGCGTGTGGGGTATAATTTTCAACTAAATTTTGGACGCTGAATCCAATGAGACGGGTCCCGGAACGGTTGGCACCCACCAGAGGAGGTTAAGAGTCAAAATGGTTATCTATCTACCCATTTTGAATAGTGTTTTCAGGATTTCTGGTATCTGGGCGTGTGGGGTATAATTTTCTACTAAAAAAATATTGGACATTGAATCGATTGGAATGGGGCTGATACCCGCCACACCAACTGTTTTCCCCATTTTCCCAATGTTCGACGACTTAAGCGTGTGGGGTATCGTTTTCCACTAATTTTTGGACGCTGAATCGATCAGAATGAGTCTCCATGCGCCTGTTTCGAGGAATAACCAACCCCCCCGCGTATGAATTTGCAGCGTTTTACCTTCTCGTAGGCGTCAACTGACGTGGAGCACGCGCTTTGCACCATGGGGATTTGACGGAGTTTGTCGATGACCTCAAGCTGAGGCACTGACTCAGTTTCAGAAGCCCTGAAAACAATTCAAAGACACGTTCTTCGTTTTAAAAAAATCGTTAGCGATTTTGTATTAATTTATTTGATGACATCATGGGTGTAGCTACTGGGCCAGTATTGAATAGAATGGCATAGGGATTTAACGAACGCTGATAGGAAATAATATAAATTCATAACGTCGTCATTGGAGGAGTTGCGCGGACAAACAAAGCAATTCGTAACTATCCCAATTCCAGTCTGCATCATTTCTAAAGAGGTGCTGTGAACCTGTGCTTTGTGTGGGTGAGCAGAACCTATTCCCATTGTCAAGTGTAACACAACCTTTATCTAACGTAACAAGGTTCCGTCCCACTTATATAAAATCACGATATAAAAAGATAGATAAAGGGAGTATTTACAGTTGAGATCAAATTTTATCATGGGAGGGTCGTGGATGCAATAACCAACAGCCACTCACGTTATTTGGAATGTCGACTCAAGTGTAGATGGTCTTAATTTACGAATAAAGAAAGAAAAAATAAATTTCTTTGCTTCTTTAAATATTCTTTAAAACCGGCAGTCTTGAACCTTCATTGGTCCGATTTATTCATTGATTACGAAGTACCAGTGTATTGATCAAGAGTAAGTAGGTATTGATCAAAAATCTTTGGCAGTTGACTATTTTCGAGCTAGCGCTGTCGTCTTAGATCATAATGTACCTGAGGAGAAAAGAAGAAGTCTTTAGGAATGCACTAGGGATTCAAAAAGTTTTGGTTGTTATTCAAAAATGATGAAGTATAATCAGAAACTTAAAGGTGACGCTTCCTCTCTCAACTCTGGCGAGTCATGTTTTTTTCACTTTCACTTTTCCTTGGTTATGCACGTGACGTAATAGAAGATATCTTTCAAGAGTTCAATAATTTTGTTGTCCATACTTTTTTGAGTAGCCAACAATCTGAATGGCAACATGAAACGTTCTGACTTGATGGAGTATTGATTAAACAATTTAGCGAGATATTAAAGATTTGACTGTTAGGTAGTTGATAATGTTATATGTACCGAACATCATAAATCTACCTTCTCTTTTGTTCATTAGGCCGTGAGAAATGTATCTATCTAACAAATCTTTAATCTGTAATGTCGCTCAGCGGCTCCTTAAATGCTGGTCACATAACTTTTCAGCCCTGCAGCCCAAGACGGCGACAGAGTTCGTGTGGAAATGAAAATGGGTAGTTTTTAAATAAGTATTCTATTATTTTTAAAAAATGCAATCTACTTTTTCAATTAGGCAGGTGACCTACTTTGGACACCTCGAAGATATGCTTTCAAAATTATTCATTCCTTATTTGGCAGTCTTATTCATTCGATTTTAACTGAGGGCAGTGATCTGTTACAATCTCGGGTATTCAAACTCGAGAACATTTGGACCCCTATGTCGAACGGATACGAGCAGTTGATTCGTCGACTGCCGCCAACGTACAATCGTCGTTTAGAGAACGTTTTGGTTGAGATTAGATTTATGATTTATACAAATCTTCTTCACGACCTCAATTGGTTCTTATCTCGTACCTTGTGCATTCGATTAAACAGGAAAAACGCTAATTTAAGATTGTGGGGACTATAATAGGTACCGACCAATTAACAGTGTCCAACAGAAGTCAGTCACTCAAGGAAGCGTTCGCAAAATAGAATTGCATCATCAGATCTCAGGAAATAAAAGTGTGAATAGGACGAGAAGAGATAAGTAACAGCCTTTAACTTGAACGCAACGAAAAAAACTCAGTAGACCATCCGATCATGGAGGTTTCCACTCAGTTTTGTGGAATCTTCGTAAAATTGAAAGACGTTCTCCTGTCAATTTCAATTATTTCATTTATTTTAGTTGTTTTCGACTAGCCTCGTTTTTTTAAACCTTTTATTACTATCCGAACGTTGTCATGCATGAATATTGCTCTCCTCTGCTGTAGAATTCCAATTACCAGCGGTTGTTTTTTGAAACCACTCTTTCATAGAAAAGGTTTCAAATTTGAGCAATAATGCCCAAACGAAACCAAGGTATGAACAAGTAAAAATACTTTTTTTCAGAGATTTTCGGGCATCTAACCGTCTAAGGTATCATTTTCCATCAAATTTTGGATGCTGAATTGATTCAAACGGATGCCGGACTGATCGCCATACACCGCAGGATGTTGCCTGTGAGTCAAGAAGGGTACCAAGATTAAATGTAGGTAGGTGGCGGACTTTTTTTCTAAAGAAAACTTTTTTTTCACGGTAGGTGCTTACGAGACTACGGAATAATGATGCGAATTCCCGCACGACTAACCTAAACTTAAAATAATAGACTATTGTAAAATAGTTTAAACTCTTTGGAAGAGTTTGCAATCTTTTCCCCTTAAATTCTTCTTTTTCTTAAGAGTCCACCGATTGAAGGGGTGAGCCACGTTGACGCCTCAAATCTATTGGTCAGCTGCAAAGCTGCAGATTTCGTGATTTTGACTATTTTCGAAGGAGACGGACTTACCAAAAGCGGTTATCACAGGCTGAGTTAGGTTTGTGGTAAATTTACGCGGATTTACCAAATTCCAATTTACTTTATTGCCTAGGTATCTTATCGTATTCAGCGTAATTATTTGGAGTTACCTTTCGTAACTGACATCGTGGGATTCTACAATTCCTTTAGGGAATTGAGGAATCCGTTTCATTGACTATAAGACAATACTTATAGTCTTTCGGACCTTTAGGTCCAGCAGAGCACCAACCTCCCCTTTTTATCTCTGCCCCAAATCCTCTCTGAATAGGAACCATACTATTTCATGGGTCAATCGCCCCAGCAACCATATTGTAGTCACCGAGGCTTTCCAATTCCCTTTATCAATCATGCAAATATGATTCGTTAATCTAAACAAGTACAATGACCAGCAAATTGTTAAGTCAGAATATTTCTTTCGGTACATACCTCAAACCTCTTCGTTTGGTTGCTTTCACGAAAAACTGACTAGCTAAGCCTCCACCATGTGGCGATTGAACCATGAAGTAGAATGGTTCCTATTCAGAGAGGATTTGGGGCAGAGATAAAAAGGGGAGGTTGGTGCTCTGCTGGACCTTAAGCTAGGTTCATACTCATCCGTAATGTTGCGTTGCGTGCGAGGAGATTTGCGCGCGTTGGCCCCGAAAATCATGGTGACCGTTCATACTACTGCGTGCGTGTCTGTGAGCTCAGCTTCTTCGACTTCGGGTTGGCCTTATTGGACTATATTCTGTGCTTGAGGTGTTGACGTGAAGTGATAAATAATTATTGTGCGAATACTTTGTTATATGTGGTGTTTTTTTCTTTTAATTCATTCGTTATGGTTTTTCGGGCAAACAAAGCAAGTGAGTACCAACCAACCTTCCAAGTCTTCATGTTATCAATGATTATTGCACCTCCACAATTTTCGAAGTTGTAATTCATGATTGATGCTGTGTAAACTATTTAGAAAAAATTTGTGTTGGAGAAACACTTCTAATGGTCACAATGTTATTAACTTTGTTTTCAGTCTTATTACCAATCGCTCCTAACTCCCTGTGAATGAATTACGATGAGGTGCACATCCACTTACTCAAAGCTCCAAAATTACTGGAAATTATTTGTGCTGTTGCAGGTGGAAGCAGTATCCAGTTTGACTGCGTAGAGTAAAACAACTCAGGGCTAGATGCAATAAATATTTACTAAGTAGTACTTGACAATCATTTAATTTCCGAGAGAAAAAAATATTTATTTACAAATTATTTGTAGGAAAATTATCTATGAACAAATTGTTATTTAAGAAAAAATATGATTTTGTAATATTTTAATGATGAAGAAAAATTATTTATGTACAACTGGTCTTCACTCTATTCTTCCCGTTGCAAGCGCAGTTAGTTAACTTGAAGGTACCTATCATGAAGTCCACACAAGTTTTTAAATTTAATTTTTTATTAACGACGGTTAGACGAAGCTCATCACATTGACGAAGGAATGTCTTGGCCTCATCACTGCTCTGGCGATACACTGCTCTTCATTTTCTCTCAGCTTCTCCTAGAATGTACAGATGTCGAATAAATATTTCTGTTGTTTCCTAATATAAACAGTGTAACCATTTCTATTCGTAAACTACATACTTTCATCGAGAGTGGCCTATTTCAGCCCACTTTTTCTTCTGTGGTCCAGCTCCTGTAGAGTTGGTGCCGCAAATCGACGACGCCGGATATCATCCGGCAAAACTTCTACACTACTATTTTATCACATATTGCAAATCACATAATACGAGTACTTAACACAAGTACACGACGTCAATATGGGAGAAAAAAGTTGTTATTCCATGACGACGTGAATTGGAACCGAAAATCTTTTGATAAAAACGCCCCTATCACTCTTCTCTGGGCTTCTTCTACTCCCTTAAGTCACCTTCTTCTTCGTCTTCGATGTTGTCATCCATTTGTGCGCACGTTTCTGCGTTCGAAAATCAAATCTTTTTGATCTCAAACGGAGGAAACCGTACGCGGCTCCGCCCACCGAATGGTCGATTCTGATTGGCTCTTCTCCCAACGCGTATACCTGCGTGCCCCCTTACGGATGAGTATGAACCCGGCTTAAAAGTCCGAAAGACAATACTTATAGTCTTTCGGACCTTTAGGTCCAGCAGAGCACCAACCTCCCCTTTTTATCTCTGCCCCAAATCCTCTCTGAATAGGAACCATACTACTTCATGGTTCAAGTTTGGTAAATCCGCGTAAATTTACCACATGGTGGAGATGCTGAATGAACCATGAAGTAGTATGGTTCCTATTCAGAGAGGATTTGGGGCAGAGATAAAAAGGGGAGGTTGGTGCTCTGCTGGACCTAAAGGTCCGAAAGACTATAAGTATTGTCTTATAGTCAATGAAACGGATTCCTCAATTCCCTAAAGGAATTGTAGAATCCCACGATGTCAGTTACGAAAGGTAACTCCAAATAATTACGCTGAATACGATAAGATACCTAGGCAATAAAGTAAATTGGAATTTGGTAAATCCGCGTAAATTTACCACAAGGTTTACCTACCGACATCGTAAATAGTACTTTAAAGGTGGCCATTCACGATCGCTCCAATCGTCCATTTGGCCTGGAGCGATGCGAAAATCGCCTCGTGAATGGAGAAATCTAACCAGATATTTTTGGCGCGGTCGGAGTGTCTGGATATCCAACTCGACGAAAATCCACAGCGCCGCGCCAAAGCTCCATCACTCCACCTTTCCGTGAATGGGGAAACCCGACGGGCCGTGGCGCCACTGTACCAGCTGGCGCGCCCATGAATGTCCACACCAGGGCGCCGAATGGCTCAGTCTGTCTTCAACTCCAGAGTACGCTGCTGTAGCTTCATCATCCCTGCTGTGCGACGAGAAAATCGTCTACAGTTGGCTATATTGCTATTGTATTTCAACAAATTTTCCCCACATTTCCTCTTCAGGCTCAAGAAATTATCATTTTGGTTGGTTATTCCTTGAATAGTCAACCTATGTTTTCATGCAAAAAGTCACTCTCTCCTTTTTCTGGGCATTTCAAGGTTTCCAGATCAAAATTAGCAAATGTCCGTCTGCCGTCCACGTCGTTTTGGTAGTGGACAATTTTATAAAAATCTGAAATTTTGGTCAGGGATCCGTTCCCGGCTCTACTTGGTCCTCAAAACTTTTCAGCCCGATCGGATCAAATTTGGGGGTGGAGGTAGGGTCAAAATCTGTATTTTGAAAAATGGATTTTGAAATTTTTTGACATTTTCGGTGATCTAGGCGTGTTAGGTATCATTTTCCACTAAATTTTGGAGGCTCAATCCAATGATACGGGTCCCGGAACGATTGGAGCCCACCGGAAGACGTTATGGGTCAAAAAGGTGTATCTCCCTACCTATTTTGATTGTGGGTTTTTGGTATTTCTGGTACCTAGGCGTGTGGGGTATCATTTTCCACTGAACTGTGGACTTTAAATCAACTGGCATGAGTCTCCTGTCTCATGTTGGTATCTTTCTTACGAATCATCGGTGCCACCAGTTCAAGTAGATCGTAATAAGTTGTTTCGTTCATCCGCAAATAATTTTTCCAATCACAGGGTTCTAACCGCAAATCTTTCATTAAATTTATGTGAGTGTGTTTATGACGGTTCAATAACCAACTTTTACACCACTTTTTCTTGGGTTTCTTCTTCTTCACGTACAAACAAACGGCTGTCGCCAGCAAGAAGAACTCATCATCCATTGTACTAATTACCCAAGTTTGAATATAGTAACAAGATCACAGAAATACCACAAAATTAAAAAGACCTCTTCCTCAAAAGTTCCTGCGATACTGGCGTGGAGCGATGGCGTGCTCATGAATGTCCCCCCTAAAAATGTCCAAGTCCAAAAGGAGCGACTCCGTTTGGCGCCGCTCCATTCGGAGCCCTCGTGAATGGCCACCTTAAAGAACGAAGATATCGGAGAGGTATCCCATTTTTTCAACAGAGGAACAAGTTACTTTATTGGAAGGATATTAAAATCCGATTGCTGCTGTTCAGGGTCATGAAAACATTGCAATCCGACTCTCCCTCCAACTTCGGGAAATATACGTAATACGCTACATCTCGCGGGAAGTAGTTTTGAAATCATGGATGATTACAACACTTTCCCTACGCCCTGCGTCCCCTGCTGAAAATGGTTTGTTGTATTCGTGATTAACATTCGTTTTATTTGTTTTACAGTATGTTCGTCATCGTCGATTTCCCACGTGGGTTTGTGGAATAGAGGGGGCCTTAAATGACGAGATGTTCGTACAGTTGAATCCTATAAAAGGGTTCAATTGATAGTGATGTTCATGATCGTTATCATGTATCAAAAAGGTGCTTCAAAATGAAAATAATTCTAAACCAATCAAGTGCGTTGAACGTTTCGAGATGGGAACGAGTCCTAATGACGCAGCGATTCACTTGAAGGATCTACGCAATATTATGCCACAGCGGATTTGTTGTGGTTTAATTTTACGTTATTATTCAAAACATTCACACGTTCTAACAAAATATAACAACCAATGTTTATACAAAAATACTTGCTCAAAGGAGGATTTTACTTACATGTTGTAGTGGATTGAAGCTTAGTTTTGTGGCGTAGTAAGGAATCGAATAACGCTCGGTAATCACATGAACTGAGCAGCGAGCGGCAAGGCAAGGTCTATAAGGAATGCTGTCCCCTCCAATCGAGTCACCCCACTTGTTCGAAATTGCTCTCTTACCTATCAAAATATCAGCACGCAGTTCCCTACTCACTGTGATAATTGCCTGACTCAACTCTTGGAGTTATTTATCATCGTAAGATATGACGTGTCCATTGATGAAGGCAGAGACCATTAATTGGGGATCAAGATGAGAAAAATTGTTCAAGTCATGCAGAAATCAGGTGGTCTACTCGGGGGTGTCGCTAGGGTGGACCTTGGATCTCCAAATCGTCGACGATTAGATCTTGACTTACAATCACAACGTATCCACCAAGGCACGTGGACGACGTGTGTCTTTATCATTTTATCGGACAATAAAAATGTCTTGAAAACACGAGGAAGATTACGATCAAGAATAAACAAGGTACTTCTTCGGAAATCACCACAATGTCCAGAGTTGTCATGGTATCTTCATAAAAACCCCATCACAAAATTTCTCTATTTTATTTAAGAAACTTTTTTACACTTAAAAGTAACTATTAAAAACAAAAAAGAATAAGAAAAAGAAAAAATTAAATAATAAAACGAAAAAAGTAAAAATATAGAAATAAAATAAAATAAAAAATTGATGGAATCTACCTAACTTGAAAAACAAATATAAATTTGTCTTCCTCTATACCGTCCAAACTGAAAGCCTTTTTATAGGGATTTTCAGTTTCTTTCATCGAAAGAAGTCCTGGAGGAAAGAGGTCCTGGGGATATTTAAATGTGTAACGAGTTATTTCGAGGTATCATCAGTCATAAAGGCACAAGTAGTTTCATCTTTTTACCATTAAAATTTTTAACTAATTTTCACATCGTACAACTTTATTTATTTACGTAAATTAAAAATTTACGATTGTGTTTTTTTTTTTAAATTGGGATACTAGCTTTTTGTATTTGGTTTAACAGAAAAAAAAAAAAGTTTTTGTGGCCCCAAATTTTCACTTTTAGATGATTTGATCGTGTGTAGATAAGAAAAAAATCCCAATTGTCTGTCAGTCGTCCTACGTCAGAGTCGATATGAAAACCTTTAAACGCTCTGAAAAATCAACAAAATTCCAGGTATTTCAGCTGAAGAAAAGACACGGATTTTCAAAACTAGAAGAAAACCTATTAGAATTGCCATTAAGTTGATCGGACCAAAAAAAAATGACAGTACGAAATTTCAGATTATTGTTAATCAAACAAGACCTTATGATCCAAAATCTGGATGGAAAAGGGACCCACCTAGACTTGGAATTCAAATGCCTTGATATAAAGGTAGAAAATTTTACAATTTCACGATATAATTTTAGACTGAGTATAAAATTCTTTTCAAACAATCGCTATTTCCTTGTTTTTGCCCAAAGAGGTTGAGTTCCGGTCACAAACCACCGCCGTATAAATTAACGAGCAATTCAGTCGATCGTTTGGAGCGAATGGAATTATAGAACATGGAATATGCACATATATTCATTGTACTCCAAAATCGTATTAATCCACTGAACTACGAGCGGCTAACTAGCGAGAATCTATGGGTAGCAGCGTACGGGTAAGTAGCGCTACTTATCTGCTATCTAGTGAGGCTAGAAGAAACTAGTTTGGTTTAGGAGTTTAGCAGTTCTTCCCTCACAAAACTCACCCTCGGGAACCTCACGGTGCAAATATTCTCAGTTTCCTCTTTTTCAACTTCATAAAGAATAAAATAGGTACTTTCATGAAATTCTGCTTACATCTTGGGAGCAAATAAATGAGAGAAGTCTGAGATCATAAAAAATAAAGCTATTTATTCGAATCGGTTCATACATATACTGTGGAATGATGACAAACTACATTTTCAATTGTCGCATCTACGCCGATTTTTAGCAATATTCTATCGGTCGCTATACTACTAACATTAAGCAGGGTATCCACTATTTTACAAACAAATATGCATGTATTTACATAAAAGCCTCACTTAGATCATAGATACTTATTAATATCAATAAATATGTAACGGTCACCTTCGTGCAACAGTAGGCATGTACTATACCCAATACTCTCTGAATTTGAACCTTGTCAGTAACCCCAAGCCGAAAGTCCCTCATTAATTAGGGGGACCCAACACCCCTTTCCTTAAAATGGAAATGTAGGTACCTAGATGCATTATAAGCTTTTGTAATTATCTTTTTTACAACAATAACATTGAATTTTCATTTTCGATTGCCAAAAGCAGCTCCAAATGCAAAAAGACTAACAATCAACCTCACTTAGGTTTATATACAGGTTACTTGGTACTACACGGCGTTCGGCAACTTGAACAGAACAGTGACGGTTTCATTAGGTAGATATCAGTGTGATATACAACTTATTCTTTCTACAGCCCCTTACTTTTCAAAGAGCTAAAAAAAAAAAAAATAAATAAATAAATAAATAAAAAAAATCTGGAGGCACCATTTGAATAACGTTTGTGTCAAAGGCAATATCGTGGCTGGAACCACAATTGTTAAAATAATGAAAGCCTTCTCCACAATTTGTGAACTGGTACAGTGGCTCAGACAGCTGTTGTTTGCTAATTTGGAATTAGCTTCAGTTCACAGGCAGAAGCATACTTTTTTATATTACTGAAGAAACTTAGTCGAGCAAATGCTAACGTGGGGCAAGCCTCGAATACCTAATTTTAATGTATTAAGATTAGACTAGAATAATATTAGGTTGGTATTTCCCATCTGTCTCTTTCTGAAATGCCGGAACAGTTAAGTGTAAGGGAGCTTCATAAGAAATTTATAATACGTTAAGAGAAGAGGGCGGACAGATTTTCAAAAAATCATGCCTTCTTGGTTAGGATGTTAAATTCGATTTGAGCGAAATGTGGAGTCCGTTTGCAATGCTTTCAAACAGTCAAATATAGATAGTCAGAGCAACATTTACAAGTTCTCAAATAACTGCCAGGTAGGCAGCAAATTACAGCCGCTGGGTTTCATACCTTCCCATTTCCATGAGGTAGGTATTATATGAAACCATAATGACGCTTTATATTTTTTTAGACAGCTGGAGACAACGTCAAAATGAAAACAACACATTGTGAGTTATTAAAGGTTCATGCTATTCTATAAAAGATGTTGCGAAATATGACTAGAGGGAGCAAAAGAACACTAATAGTCGGCAAACTGGCAGAACATCTACTGTCGGGAAAATATTGAGCCTTCTCCATCATCCAGTGGAAGGCTGGCATCAGGGTGGCTCCGCCTTTCTTTAATTCTGTGCCAACCTCTTCTCGTATCCTGCTGTTGTAGTCGTTTAGCCAACCAATCTGTAAGGAACCAGATTATTGACAATCAAATTCCACAAAGAAGCTGGTGTAAGGGGGGGGGGGGGAATGGCACTTTCTGAATACTTATTTTCGAATGGAAGTTGTATCTTAAAATTACCTGCTTCGGACTCAGTTGTTTGAGATCAATTAATTTCGGTTCAAACGGGACCAGAGTAGCTGATCGGAAGGTTAACATACGCGGATGAGTCTCGTTCTGCAATAATGAAAGAATTTTTATTGAACAATTATTGTTGAAAAAAGTGTGTGCTTCAGCATATTCCTGTGTGTATCGCAGAGAAAACTTGCTTTTCTTAACCCCAAAATATATCCGTTTACACTGCATATATATCAGTTACTTTGATTTTGACTTTCAGTTACCTTGGGATGAGAAACGACTTCCAGAACATTCTCAAGACGGATTCCGTATTGACCTTCTTCATAGAAGCCAGGGCCTGAAAGCAATCATTGTTATGACGAAAATATTATCGGATATTGATGACAGGTACAGTACACATCATATACACATTAAAAAATTTTTTTTTGCCAAATCAACATATAAAAACAGAATCATTTTATACATTGAAACCTACATTTTGGTTGGTTATTCCTTGAATAATCAATCTATGTTTTCATGCAAAAAGTCGATCTCTCCGATTCGCCCCAAAATATGTATCTGGACGTTTCAAGGTGTCTAGATCAAAATTAGCAAATGTCCGTCCGCCGTCCACGCCGACTTTGGTAGTAGACAATTATCTAAAAACTTGAAATTTTGGTCAGAGGTCCGTTCATGGCTTTAGTTGGTCCTCGAAACTTTTCAACCCGGACCAAATTTGGGTCGGGTAAGGGTCAAAATGTGTAATTCAAAAAATGAATTTTTGAGATTTTTGGTGATCTAGGCGTGTGGGTTATCATTTTCCACTAAATTTTGGACGCTTAATCCAATGAAATGGGTGCCGGAACGATTGGTGCCCTCTGGATGAGGTTATGGGTCAAAATGGGTACCTATATACCCATTTCGAATGTGTGTTATTGAGATTTCTGGTACCCAGGCGTGTAGCTTATTATTTCCCACTAACTTTTGGATGTTGAATCCAATAAGACGGGTCACAGAACGATTGATGCCATCTGGATGAGGCCATGGGTGAAAATGGGTACCTATGTATCTACCCATTTCGAATGTCTGTTTTCGTGATCTCTGGTACCTAGGCGTGTGGGGTATCACTGTCCACTAAATTTTGGACGCTGAATCGATTGGAATGGCTCCGGGACCGCCACACCCATGTTTTCCCCATTTTCCCCATGTTGAAGAAATGAGTCTCCATGCGCCTGGTCCGAGGTTTAAATTAGTCTCTATGCGCCTGGTTCGAGGAATAACCAACCCGTGTGTGGGAATTTGCAGTGTTTTAGGTTGTTTTAATTGAAAGTCGATATTTCTGATTTTGTTTCAAATGTAAGCTTTCTATAAATCGGATAAATTAACTTGATAACTTGCAAGGGAATGGGGCAGAGGACTGGCTAGATGGTTAGGCGGGAATGACCCCGGCAATGACGATGACGTCACAATAGTAGTAGCTACAAGTACAGCTTGAACCTATTCGATCGGTCACATCCTTCCCTTCTCGTAATTAACATTTCCTTGTTTTAATTTCTCGTTTCTCTGATCAATTTAATAAAAACTCAACTTAAACAACCTGAAACAAAATCCATTTGGTCACTAAATCGCTTTTTCAAAATTTTGTTGGGCTCTCAGGTTTGATTCTGAGGTGAGCTCTCTGAAGATGAGACCGTGTTTCAGCGATCGTCTCAGCGTAAATTCATTCGGGGAGTAACCAATATCATCATATTTTCTGAAGAAGAGCAGGAGTGTTTGCGGATTTGGTCTTGTCTTGTCATACTTGCGGAGGTTAGTTTTGATGATTTAATTTATAATTTGATGATTAACTCCGGCTATAGACAGAACGTGTTCCTGGTTAAAATTAGGGTTGCTAGTTGTTATTCTGATGTCGTGGGACGTCGAGTTTAATCGTCTACTTCCATAGGGATAGTTGTCGGAGGTGATCTCACCAGGAAATCCGATTCCGGCGAACACTGCTTGGCTAATTTCAATCATACCGCCAGTATATCGACTCAACTTTTCAGATTCAATTTTCTATGAGTTGAAATCGGTAGATCTTATGATCAGGGTACACATCCCAATAATCAGTATATCGCTACTTCCAATGCATCGAATCGTAATGACGCACGTATTTCCGATATATCGAACAGTAGTTATAACACAATGGGCATTACTAACAAGTCTACGACGATGTTGATTTTTTCCTTTCAAATTGTACATATTTAACGCCTTTTACCAATGATTTCCTTGAAAGGGGACATTATTTAATATAAATAAATGAAAAAGTAAACCAATAATACAAAAAAAAAAAGAAACTCGGCCCTGCGACCCCGATTTTGTTCGCTTAAAGCCTGCGGTTGAAATTCGAAAACATGGAACATCGATTACACAACGCTTCGGATGACTCACCACTACCTTAAATGGAAGTTTTATTTGTCTTATGATATATGTCTGCGTTCCCCTCTTCGCGTCACCCGTCGGCCGTAACCCTCCTGTGTTCCACTCCCGTGTTCCACTCGCGCGTCACCCGTCAGGCGTTCCACTCCCGTGTTCCCCTCCCGCGTTCCACTTTCGTGTAACGTTTTTTGGCAGTTAGGTGAAGGCGAAAACATGCTCCATGTTAAAACAAGGTGAACAAAACGGTGAAAACGTGACGAAAATGCCGGGCTGGTCGCATGTTGATATATCAACCGGTTGCATAGATATGCATAGTAGCGATACATCGATTGTCAGGGGAGCGTAGAGCGTACCCTAATCATCAGATTAGCCAATAATATAATTTTAATATATTAAAACTATAATTATAGTAATTATGTTTCAGCCATTCTGTCCTCGATGTAGTGAATACATGTAGTACGTGTATTCACTATATCTTTGGACAGGAGGCTTCACATAATCACGATTGAACTTCTGTAAGTGCCTTTAATCGTAGAATTAATTGCTACAGAGAACGGCTTGCCATTTAATTTAAGGCTGTTCATTCCTAATTTTGTCCTGGGGGGATGGCTCATTTCCTGCACGATTATCAGCTCTTTTGAACTGTAGGGGCCCAACGCGATGAAATTGGTGGCGTCTTTAGATATTTCCTGAATTATTTAGGCTTGATTTTTTTTTTTTTTTTTTTTTTAACAGTAGGCTTTTGATTTTGGCTAACTTTTTATTGGGCCCACTTAACTTCTTTCGGCCATTCCGATTTCACGAAAGCAAGTACCTCCTTTAGACAACTTTTCCTACCTTCATGAAATTTCACATAGAATCGGAATGTTCCCAGAAAATATTATAGAGACCACTTGTACACTACTTGGGGGGTGTTTTAACAAGTTGGAGACATCCGATGTACATTTTTGTTCGGGTATTTTTCGTTTTGGGAGCGGACACCCCTCTTGGAAACTGACCATCCGTAACGAAATTTCCTTCTTTAAATTTGTGTTTTGGGTGGTCATCTTGGCTGATCATCAATGGACCTGAAAAAGTAAACAAGTTTGCCATAATTTCAGATACAAAGCCGTAATTGTAATTCTGAGAGAAATCGCTCAATTTCAACTAAGCCGTCGTACTTACCTTCTTCGACCGAAAGATGACAACCAATACCATGGCCAGTTGCGTGCCCGTAGTCCATCCCTGCGTCCCAAAGAGGTCGCCTGGCTAGAACGTCGGCCTCTTGCAGAGTCATAGTTTCTGGGAAAGTTGCTGAAGCCAAGTCAATAAGGCCCATAAGTACTCGCGTGTATGCATTGATCTGCTCGTCTGAAGGTTTCCCCAAATGAAACGTACGCGTCAGGTCGGTCGTCCCATCTGAAAAATTACATCGAACCAGGTTGTTCAATCTTTGTGAAACTGTGGATATTACGGAGCTTCAAATCATTATAATAAAGATCGAATCGTAGCGGAAAGCTCTCATACCCATTCTCTTATGAAAACGTTATAATTATGTTCTTGTGAATTGCGCGAGGGATGCCAGATAATGCATAGCATAAAACTATTCAAAATCGTCGTGACCCGGACGCTGAGTAAGGCATTTGGAAGAAGGGAAACAAGAAATGACATGAAACACATCCGCAGGAGTAGATTGACATTGATTATATCGTATTAAACGGTAATGCTGGTTTTCGCATTTTACAAAGAAGCTCAACAGACTCGGTGGAATCAATTATGGGTTGCTAGAACAATTTACTCTAGCATAACGAAAGACTTAAAGCCGTTAACCCTTCAACAAATACCCACAAAAAATTATTTATTTTATGCGACCCTGATATATTATTACACATTAATGAATTTGGAACTTCTACGAACGCCGGCACACATTTGTCCCCAGATATATTTTCTTCACAAAAAATAATTCCACATTTTCCATGCCCTCTTTTCATAGTCATTATCCATATAAGTTGATTTATTTGAATGCTAAGAGATGTTCATTATTATGGAAATTTTCTGGCTAGGTAATAATAATAAATTTTGAGTATTTAATCTCATTACCTTCATATTGTCCGCCTGAGTCAATGAGAAGGATGCTGGAATCGTTGATTTTGAGACTTGTCTTGTTGTTAGTGTCGTAGTGTGGTAGAGCACTGTGAGCTCCAAACGCGACGATTGTCTTGAAACTGAGCCCTTTCGATTTTTCTTGGCGTCTCCGGGCGGCGTCAAGTTCCATCGCTGCCGTAAATTCGTCCCATTCTTCTCTATTTTGAATCATCTATGAAAGTGGAAATCAGAAACAAAGTTTTGCTGAGCGGGTACATGTCGAACTTGTAGTTGACTGGTGTTTCATACCCAATCATGACGGCGGTACATACTGGTCCAAGATCCAATGTACGTAGGCTGATTGTGATGATAAGTTTTCGATCACTCATTGATCATTTGAACGATGAAGGAATCATAAGATCCGAAATTTTAGCGAAAGGAGAGTTAACAATTGTTTGAAACTATTCCAGACCAACTTGTACAGTTTACATGTATTAAATCTATACCGAAACGGTGAGTACTGTCAGAAACGTCTTATCTCTTTCAGTTCCAGTGACAGTTAGCAAATTTGATGGAACACTTTTACTTACTTTTTTCTCGAGGTAAGACATGAAATCACAAAAAGCAATGGCGTCTCGGACGTGAGCGCTAATCATCCCTTCTCTCTCGTCAAGACTCTTTACTGATTTTAATGTGACAATGGGCGATACTTTGACGAACTTATCTGATGATGATGTGATCTGAAAAACGATTGAAAGAAAACGAGATCCAAGTATTTGTTAACGATTAAATTTTCATTCAGTAGAATTGACCGAAAACGTACGACGTCGTAAATTGCTCTGCTGCCTCCAGGAACAAAGGGCGCCTCGCCAGGAAACCAAACTTTCTTCCAAATTTGAGCGGACATCGTTTTTAGGTCACCCCATATATTTTCATACGCGATGCTCCTGAAAAATGAAGGTAGTATGGTATTTTCATATTAAACATAGCTGCATGAGATGGTAGGACGCCCAGGGGCCAACAAAAACACACCTCACGCAATTAGCATGAAAGCACTCCTGAATCCTGAGCGTTCCATTCGCGACACTCGTAAATTTACTTGCGTTAGTGTAAAGATAGACAATTTTATCCGTGATGACCAAGTAAGCTCTGATGACAGGAAGATACTCAGTTTCTTCTCCTCGTATGTTAAGGACCCAGCTAATCTCATCAAGGGCAGTGACGATGAGTGCGTCACAGTTTTCGTTTCTCATAGCTTCTCTGACTGCTTCGACTTTGGTTGGCCAGTGGCTACCTGCAAATATGAGGTGAAATGGAGTCAAATTGAAATAAGAACAAAAAAATAAAAAATAACCGAAATACATTTAAAACGTAAGCGTACGCACGTCCATCGGGAGGGGATAAAACTTGTACGTTGTAGTTGGGATAATAAGGTCTATTAGCCCAAATCAGGTCCACTATATTATTTCTTACGGCAACCAAATTTATTCGCTTCGTCAATACGTCCCAATAACCTTGAGAAATTAGAGTGGGATCGACTCCTATTCTGCTTCTTGCTCTCAAACTCATCTGAACCCATTGTGGGATGGATATCTGCAGAAATATGAAGCATGAGTAAGAAATCAGGAAGATTAATTAATAAAATGTATTAAGAAGACATAGCGCATCGCAATTTTATAAGGTTCATTAGGTCGACTGACGTCATTCTTTGAGTTTGTGTATATGGTCCAGTGGCACGACATCTCCTGGTCAGCTTGTTCTGCGTCGTATGGATCCACCCAAATGGCGGATTTGTCTTGCGTGATGATAGCCATTGCTCCTTTGCCGCTAAATCCGGAAATGAATTGAATCCGTTTGTCCCGATCAGCGAGTACCATACTCTGAAATGTAACGCCATCATCAATCGGAACAATTAGTAAATTTTTTTTTTTAAATCAACCTTTCAAAATTCTTTAAAGGTTCTTTAAGTGTAGGGAACGCAGGAACGAAGATCTTTATTAGTTTATTAGCCCATGATCTACACTTGCAAAACAATGCCATCAGAAACAGTGGTGCCTAGACAGCAATACTCGTGTCCTGAGATATATAGGTTTTCTCTGCTCGTGTTTATTCAAGCTACAAAACAAAATGTCGACATCCGAGCAACCAAAGGACAACTCCTGAACTCCAGGCCCAAAGGGCACAGTACATACCCGTACAAATACAAATAAAAACCCGAAAAAATTAAAAATCTCATGAACCCAAAATGCTTTTGACAAAAAGCTAGATGAATTTTCAGCTATGTTACCACAAAGGGTGAAAGGTATGAGTTAAAATTAGAATTTTACGAATGAGTTTTCGGGATTTTTGGTGCTTGTGGGGTATTATTTTCCTGGACTTCGGATGCTGAATCGATCGAGAAATGGTACCGGGCGGACAATGTCGATGCGTCAAATATGTTATTTGGAAGATGGGTCCTCTTTTTGTGGAAACTATAAGATGGTTCGCTGCGTTTTGCTTATTTTCTCAAATTGTTTCTTGTTTTGATCGATATTTATGGCAAGAAGGCAAGTGGATGGAGCGCATCAACCACTTAATCAAGCTCTGCAGCAGTTATTAGTTTATTTGGTCAGGTAACTTGCTTCTATGCTTGTGTAAGCCTCTCTCGAATTGAAATGTGTTTGAATTTACTATAATTTAATTCGGGTTTCTTCGGAGGTGTTGAACGGACCTAGCGAGAGGTTACACAATGTAAGTCCAAGACTTACGACTGAGCAATTAGGGATACCAAGGATGAACATAAAATACGTTGATACAAACTGAATTATAATTGAAAACAAGGACTCTTTGCAAAGGAGAATATGCCTCAACCTGGGCTAGAATTGATACAAGACTTTAATTTGACAAAGTAAAACAGACAACATGTGGAGCGTAAAATACAATTAATACAAGATACATGAAATTATGATATACATGAAATACAATTTAATGAGCAAGTGCAACAATACCGGCTGACGAAAACGGCGTCGACGTCGAAGGAAAAACAGGAGGGGGCACGCTGTCCCGCAGGTACACAGCAAGGCTTATTAACTTGAGTCCTTTATCATCTCATGGGGAACACAATATTACAGCTTTGGTCAACTTCAGCACGGTAGAAGAGTTCACTTCAGAGCGAGCACAGGACAAAGCCAGGATGGACTGAGTGAGATTCACTTGTTACAAAAATATATGACTCCAACATGTTGGGCGCCTTGGCCCCGAGGGGCGCTTCGATGACCGCCTGGTTGGACGCCTTCGCAATGAGTGAGCGCTGGGCCTCTCTCCAAAATGCGCACATCCTGGCGCATGCTCCCTCCCTTCTGGCCTTCTGGAGGCAGCAAGCCTGGGGGCTTACACTTGCTTTAAAGATAAGCAACATTGGGTAGGTAGTGTCTCAAGCCGAGCCCAAAGGGCTGTGTCTCAGGTTTCCAAGTCCTCCTTATTCAAGTAATGCCAACTTCCTATGAACTGATCTTTCGATATGGTCCCCTCCGTGCTGAAAATCAAGTTGTTCCTCCAAAACGGGTTTAACTACAGCCACCTGAAGTTGAAAAACTTTTTTCCAACAGCACGAACTCAGGTGTCGATCCTTAAAACCATTGGTTCCATGTTCATAATTTGTTCGTATAATTCTTAAATTGCTTACATTAACCAACCCACCTGGTGAGCATCCGTTCCTGGGATGAGATACGCGTCGAATTTTTCCGCTCGCGATCCGGACCGTGACATTTCTTGCCTGAACCGTGTCAGTACGTCGGTCGTGTCGACTCTCAGCTGCGGTTGGGGCGTCGATTCGGATGCAGGGCAGGCCGTACGTGGAAAACCCAACATTTTCGGTCCAGTCGGAGAGTTTTTCGCATGTGCAGCATATTCCATACACACTGCAACACGTAAACGGAATACATGAGTGTGAGCATACAATAATTGATCCGTGTAATCTCGCTTCTACCAATGATTTGCACAGGTATTCAACTAATCAATGCCAGTTTTGGTTACGAATAATAATTTTAAAAAATGAAGAAACCCCGGTAAATAGTGAGGAGGTCAGAAATAAGACCTGAATTCTCTACTTCGCCTATCAGTGCCTTCCCAGGTACAAAATGATGCTGTGGTGGCTAGCCCTTCCTGATTGGACGAAAAGTCTTGCAGACGAAGGGCAATTGCAAGTAATTATTTTCTGGCTAGCCACATAGTAGTAGTGTACTGAGATAGCTGGAGAGACTTCCTATGAAACCGTTAGTCGTGATAGGCCGTAAATAGAAGGACCTCCCATAAAACCTTTTGTCACGCGTTTTTCTGACCACGAATAAGTCAATGGTTCTCTTCTTTGCTGCTTTCGTTTCGGTCTACCATCTAGACCCAGCTGATGGAATAGAAAAGGACGGCAGGAAGATAGGTGCGAGCGGTTAAATATTGCAAAAGGGTGTGGTTCTTGGTTAGAGAGAGAATCATTTTGTTGGCCATTAGTAAGATTGCGGTTTTGTCGGGCCTAATCTTTCTGTTCAGACAGTTAATCTCAGCTCCACGTCATCATTAAGTATCACAATTCATTTCCCTTCGTCCTGCCCTTCCTGGTCCTCAAGATAGCGTGATCCCTATGCGAATGCTCTACGCTTTGCTGTGTCACCGGCCCCTAAGAAACGGGCCGGTGAACTTCTCGATAGGGTTGTTCGTCTTCGTTATTCAATCCAGGTCACGCCATTCCAGTTTTCATTTGATTTTTATCGATTTGAGTGAGTCTGACCATCAGGAATGCCCTTATTCGTTTTTTCTTTTAAAAAATTGTGTTGCCTCTGGAAATGAACTACGTATGCACAAGAAGTATGAGACCACAAATTTTCTTCTTTACTCATTCAATCTTCCCGCTAATGTGCATTTAATATAAAAATAATGTCTCCCATTTGGGGTGAAAACAGACTGAAAATTTAGTACCATCTGCACATTTCTATCTCAATCCATTCCAAAAATACGATTTTAATAGTTTTTCAGGTACTTGTCAATTAGACCCCCTCCCGAGGGTAACCAACTATCCCAAACATGGCGTGATGAATCGATTTTCTATATATCGATCTATATATAACCTCCACGTTGGCGGTTAATTTTAGTTTATGCTACCACGCTGTTGTCAGTTGTCAATTGTGTGAATCGCTTTTCATTTACTTCACTGTTTTTAATTTATTTCCATTTTCCTTTTATTTTTTCGATGTGGAATCTCAGGAAGTTGTTCATGACTGTTCATGATGAGAAGACTGCAGCTGAATTTCTACAAGAACGTGGCATCATTCCAAGAAATAAAGTCGGTGCAGGCTACGTTGCGATATATCGTATATATCGCTGTGCGATATATCGCTGTCCAACGGGAAGGTTACGGTGCTAGTAAACAGGTCACCCTCGGGAGGGGTTCTAATTGACAAGTACCGTTTTTCAGTACAATAAATATAAATTTCTTCACTTTGCAATACAATTTTGAATGTGTCACATTACTGGGAACGAGAAGATACGACTAAGGAATTAAAAAGAACCACGAATAGCACATAAGTAGTGTCAAAACATTCTTATTCTGAAGAAAGCGTTAGAAAATACAAATCACTTTCAACTGGTCCATATTGTAGTCGAGTTATTATTTACCGATATACATGCTATCAAAAAACATGAATTTTAATCAAATTGTCATTAAAAAGTATTTGGTACGTCTTTTAGGCACGTACCTAAGGGCTAAATCCCTTTTTAAGAAAGTCGGAAAGTTAGATTCATTAATTCCCTTGCCTCTAGTTTTTCTGAAACTCCACAGAATATTGAACTGCTGACAGTTCTGAAACCCTTTGAACAACTCAATATGTACCCATACTCAAATTCGGCGACCCATCGACATTGGTGCGAGTGATTTGAATTTCATGTGAGGCCGTAAGGATGTCGGAAGGCACAAATTGAATCTGTAAGTACCTAATCCTTGACTTGTATAGCAGCCAAGGCTGAAAAATGAACATGTCTTCTTGGTTCTAAATATAAACTATTTTATTGCTTTTGTAATAAATATTCAGTATTTTCAAAAATGAAGTAGGATAGATCAAATTAAAGTTTCAAAAGTGTTTCCCTTATACCTACCGCCCCTCGCAATTAACCACGATGCGTTTAACACTTAAGCCCTTTTCAGTTACGAGTATTATTCTCGGTAGATTCGTTGGAGGGACAAGTAGAAGGTATTGGCCGCGCTCTCGTGCTCCTACGAACATCCGTAAGTGAGATAAAGTCAAGAAAGGAAACCGATAAAACGGATTGGTGGCAAGAGTTTGAAGATTTATGTGTGTCCTTTACCCTCTTTGTGGTCGCTTATCGGATCGAGTTGAACTTCTGTAAATAGATGAAGCGTTTAATTAACACAAACCTCCTATTTCTGCATTCGTACCATTAATAGGACTTGAGAAGAATCGTTTAGTAAAGCACGGAGGAAATGTTCTAATTTTTTGACGAAACTATACGAAACCTATGTGAGGAGATTAATTGACCATATTCGAATTTGTCTTTCCGTATTATGAGAATATACTGAAAAGAGAAAACAAAAAAAATAATGATATTGGGTCTAAAAACTGATTTTGAATTTTGGTGAGTCGGACCAGAAGGAGTTTTAAGCATAAGCGCGCCAGGTTTTATACTGAACAACTTGTGGGAACCTTTTACATCCCTTCGAGCGCACGTGGGGATCATTTCTCTTTCTTTACAGATGTACTTCGTGTAGAAACATCTAACCCGGATCACGGTGGAACCTTGATGACGTTTGCGGCTTTAAAATAACGAGAGGGTACCAATCCTACCGTGACATTGGCATTGACACGCCTTCTCCCCCTTTTTGCCAAACATACACTTATATCACTTGCGTCGTCGGATTTATCAAGCGTTATTTGTCTAACCTCTACGTTCACATAAAACCTCAAAAAGAAATCCACCGATTGCGTGACCCTAAGAGCCAAGTAAACGTCAAGGTAAAGAAAAATGATGGATCTTAAGAACGACTTACAGCCATTCTTCGATTTCCCACACTTCATTCTCCCTTTGAGTTTTGTGTTTTCCGCAACCACGCCCATGGTTAATAGGCGGTAGCCGGCTATCTTGAGCGCAATATCCGCCCTGCAGCAATTAATCTAAGAAGATGACCCGCTACTCCGTTAGTAACCTTCAATTAACAGCAGGCGAACTCCCACTCGACCTTCGTTTACCTTTCTTATCATCCAACAATCAATTCCTGCCAATCCTGATTTTTAATTGAAAATGTCGTCTTTTTGTTTGACGGTCATCCATCAGCGAGTAGGGCGAAAATTTCCTCAATCGCCGGTCAAAGACTGTCCCAAGAAGAGAAATTTTTAAATTAATAATCATCATCAAAAATCATTTACCCAAGTAAGAAATATGTCCTCCATTGAGTGAGTCATATAATTCTGCTCAAGTTCATACCATTATAATTTCATATAAACTTTTGCAAGAAATAGGTAATAAGAAAAAAGGTAAGGTCATTTTGTAAGGAAATTTGGAGTATTCTATATCGAATGACTCCGTACAGGTAAACACCCGTTACGGCGGTATCCTCAAAAGGTATTTTGTTTGAAAAGTTCAACAATATTAATTAGTGACTCCTACCGTATGATTAAACAAACAAAATAACGCGGAAAGGGGGAAAAAATCAGCAGAGCAAGGGAGGATATTTATTTATTTATTTTCAGATGCTTTTTCCTATTTTAATGACACAATTTGAACCTTACACTTCAATTTATCCTCCCGAAAATATATAAAGATTCCGGACCGGAAAAGTCATAAAACACAAAATGCTGGAATGTCCTGAAACTTGTCACCGTTTGTGCTTTAGATAGCCCATTCCGTAGCAATCATGGTCATGAATACGTTACGGTAGTATCTGTATGGATTCAACTAAGGAACTTTAATTTCCAAGTAAAGTACCTTACAATATGATCCATTATAGTAATAAAATCCATTGACATAAATTTTCCCATTAAAATATTACCCTGACGCCATTGGATGCCTACGAATATAGATTCCGCCGAGAAATTTGCTCATATATACGTGAATTTCGCTCGACCCTGACTTTGCGAATGGTGTAGTCATGTGGAAAATATCCGGAACATGAGCATTATGGCCCACACAGCCCGAACTAATTCGCATGACAACCCCACAGGTATGTTTTAAGCGCAAGTTCTTCAAGAAATTGAAGGTCATTCGGAACCATGAAATGAACTGAGTCGAGGATGCGCTTCATGACCGCTAACCGGTAGTAAAATAAATTATTAAAATCAACTGCACCTCATGTCTTGTTCATATACTCTTACGTTTGGAAATAAACGGTGTTAAATTCCAAAGAGGATTGGTGGGTGTGGTGCTCCTCATTCAAAATCGTTCATTTCCTCCAAGACATTTTTGAAAATTGGTTGTTAAGCCTGCGAAACGTCTTGAGCCTGCGTTTTTGATTAGCATTTATAGGAGAATTCCGCCCTCACGGGATGGAGCGATAGTTTCCATTCAAGGTTTCGCGATGAAGATCTGCTTGTGTATATCCGATCGCTTTTGATAGTTGAGGGGCTTCCTCCTACTTGAACACCTACGCTGGAACCTGCCCATCTAATTATACCAATAAAGGTCTATCTGGACTGAACGTCAAGGTCTGTCAAGGCGTTTCTATCTTTACCATTAATATTTCGCGTGTATTCTCCGGGGCGCAAGTAAAGATGAGAATTTGGTTCGTTATGTACATACTTTCATTCCCATGTGGTGCAAAAACTCAAGTTCTTGGCAGTAATTGTGATATTATGCAATATTTTCCAATGGACATCGCTCGTGGGGAAATATAGTGCATTCATAGTTGTTTGAGTAAGTGGGAACTGGAATGAAATGTATGGCAAATAGCCCACACTCGCCGACATCTAAAATACTTTGTTCAAACCCCTACGTGTTTGTGGTTCCTAATCACCAAAATTCCCGAAAACCCCAAAGAGCGTTTGCTCAAAATGTTTACTTCGAAAAATGAATTTTCGAGGATTTCGGCGATTTAGTCGTCAAGGGTCGTCATTTTCGACTAAATTTTGGAGGCTGAATCCAATAAGGTGGGTCCCAGAACGATTAGTGCCCTCCGGAAGAGGTTGTGGGTGAAAATGGGTTCTAATTTTCTCTTCTTCTTGCCTTAAAATTGAAATAACTTGCAAAATGTATGTATGTAAGCTTTGAGAGTTTGAATGAGGTAAGGCCGAATGCACAAAGAAATCTGAATACGAATAAGTAAAATGACTCAAATATTAGGCCTTTAACCAAAGTTTCAACGAGTTACTGCATTCTGGCAATATGCAGTAAAATCGATGCCTATGACAATCGTAAACGCAAACACCCTTTATGACTTCTAGCACCGAGTTTTTTCATTATCTTCTTGTTCTTTGTTTCACTTCAGAGTTACTCGCAATTTTTCTAAACAAAATGCCAGTTCATAATCATCACTGCAATCTTTTCATCACGTTATCAGTGATAATAGGGCCCTGGGGATGCCATCAATCATAATCATGCCGAATCATTCTTAAAGGCGAAAGATTCACTCGTGGTTGGTGGTATGTGTTTGGCGCTTCAAAAGAATAATCTGATATAACACACAATGTCATCCGTCTGTCTGTCCTTAAATTTCCTTGCGAATAGGAATCAGGCTAGTCGCGATAATTAACGAGCTTGCAAATCTCGAGAGGAAGTTCAAGGATCCTAATCAACTTCAGAGTCAGTACTAATAAATTCTGCCTAAACTGGATGACGTATTGCTATTGTACTTTGCCTTCGTCTTCCAAATACGCACTTGGTAAACTTAATGTACCTTCTTGAACTACTATTGGTGGGCGGGGTGCTTTTGACGGACATATTTTCTTCAATATAAAACAACTTTTTGTACAATTGACATTTCCACCAGTAGGTAACTACAAAAACTGTTCAACATTAAGTAAATGCTACGAATTCTTTCACAGGGTTTGGTTATTTCTCGGACCAGAAGCGTGAAGACTCATTCCAATCGATTCAGCGTCTAAAATTTAGTGGAAAATGACACTTAGTACGCCTAAGTACCAGAAATCTCAAAAACCCACTTTCGAAATAGGTAGATGATATGCGTTTTGACCCATAATCTGTTCCGGTGGGCGCGAATAGTCCCGGGACCCGTCTCATGGGATTCAGCGTCCAAAATTTTGTCTAAAATGATACCGAAAATCCATTTTTCGAAATACACATTTTGACCCCTACCCTCACCAGATTTGGTTCGATCGGGCTGAAAAGTTACGAGGACCAACTAGAGCCGGAAACGGATCCCCGACCCAAGTGTCTCAATTAATTTTATTAATGAGACAGGTCGAAACTAGTATTGCTCTTTGCTCGTAGTATCGTATGCCAATCAGTCAAAGAATCAACATAAAACCGAAATAAGCTAGAAGTTATTCCATTTTGGATAGTTTTCCGCTTCCCGTCACTTATCAGCCAACTGTGCAAACCCAACGCATGTTCGCCCCCACGTTTTTCGGTATTCGGGGATTGTAGATCCCCAGCTTCCTTGAGAACTTCCCACCGATGTAAATGTGGAGCGAAAAACTAAAAATACACCGCGAATTTAAAAGAACGAGAGGTCGGCCTGTACAATGTCGCTAATTATAGCCGACGCTGGGCGAAAAAAGACTCACAGAAGGAGGGGAGCGTGGAGGGCGGAAGGAAACGCCTTAAAATCCAACTCCTGGGTGAAACACTCGTGCTTCAAACTCTTAAAAAGGACTGGGCAGATTCGGTATCGAGATGAAAGCCACTGGCTCTACAGAGCTCGTTTCGAGATGATTTGCATCCTCAAGTGTTTGACGAGTTACCTACTTCGGTGAACGGAAACGGCCCTGAGTCAGGCCTCACATAGATGATTCTATTTTCTGTACTGTAGGTAACTTGTGAAAGAGCTGACTCGTTCAACGGCAAACCAAAAGAAACCAAACCATTTCAAATGAAAGCCTCTTCTGCTACAACCCCTAAAATACTGAAATAACCCTAACGCTACTTAATTCGTGTTCTGATGCAAGCATGTACAGTGTATGGGATAAATGTGCAAGAGGGGTACGTAAATTAGGTTTACACTTTGTCCCTCCAAGCACGAGGGGTTCTTCCTATGGAAGAGTAACATTCGCCATGATTTTCGAAGTAATCTCTTTTGTGTGATTAATAAGAATGTGTTTTGGTTGGTTATTCCTTGAATAATCAACCTATGTATTCATGCAAATGGTCAACCTCTCCGATTCGGTTCAAAAAATTTTTCTGGACGTTTCATGGTGTCTAAATCGAAAAAGGTCAATGTCCGTCCGCCGTACGCCGTCCATTGTCCGCGCCGTTTTCGGTAGTAGACAATTTTCTAAAAATCTGAAATTTGGGTCAGGGGTCTGTTCCCGGCCTAGGACGGTCCTCGAAACTTTTCAGCCCGATCGGACCAAATTTGGGCGTAGTAAGGGTCAAAATGTGTTTTTTGAAAAATGTATTTTCGAGATTTTGGGCGATCTAGGCGAGTAGGGTGTCGGTTTCCACTTAATCTTGGACGCTGAATTCAATGAAGTGGGGCTCAGAACGATTGGCACCCACTGGAAGAAGTTATGGGTCAAAAAGGGTATTTTGTATGTGTCAAGATTTCTAGTGCCTAGGCGTGTCATCATTTTCCACTAAATTTTAACCCTGAATCGATTGGAATGGGTCCGGGACCCGCCACACGCACTGTTTCCCCCATTCGAGGAATGACCGACCCGTGTGTAATATTTTGCAGTAATTTTGATTTTGCGTGTAACTTTTGGTTGGTTATTCCTTGAATAATCAACCTATGTTTTCATGATAATGGTCAACCTCTCCGATTCGGCTCAACATTTTTTTCTGGACGTTTCATGATGTCCTGATCAAAAAAGGTCAATGTCCGTCCGCCGTACGCCGTACGCCGTCCATTGTCCACGCCGTTTTTGGTAGTAGAAAATCTTCTAAAAATCTGAAATTTGGGTCAGGGGTCTGTTCCCGGCCGAGACGGATCCTCGAAACTTTTCAGCCCGATCGGACCAAATTGGGGGGGGGGGGGGGGGGGGGTCAAAATGTGTTCTTTGAAAAATGGATTTTCGAGATTTTGGGCGATCTAGGCGAGTAGGGCGTCATTTTCCACTAAATTTTGGACGCTGAATCCAATAAAATGGGTCCCACAACGATTGGCACCCACTGGAAGAAGTTATAGGTCAAATTGGGTGTATATTACCCATTTTGAATATGTGTTTTCGGGATTTCTGGTACCTAGGCGTGTGGGGTATCATTTTCCACTAAATTTTGGACGCTGAATTCAATGATGTGTGTCCCAGAACGATTGGCACCCACCGGAAGAAGTTATGGGTCAAAATGGGTATGTATCCACCCATTTTGTATGTGTCAGGATTTCTGGTGCCTAGGCGTGTGGGGTATCATATTCCACTAAATTTTGGACCCTGAATCGATTGGAATGGGTCTGGGACCCGCCACACCCACTGTTTCCCCCATTCGAGGAGTAACCAACCCGTGTGTAAGAATTTGCAGCGTTCTTATACAATAAACGAACGAAATTTAAAAAATGAATAAATAAAAATAAATGTTGCGGTATTGTAACTTTTACAACAATTTAAAAATACGACTTCGTATGAGAATTTTATTTTGATGTAAAAATGTATTTTCTGTAAATCGATCGAAACATGAAAAGTTGCAACATTTTACAATGGTTTATTATTTTTAGTTATTTCTTTATATCGTCAATTCACGTGTGCATCAATTCATCAGGGGAGAATCACAATCGATACAGCGCCAAAAATTTAGTGGATCATCGCACGACAGTTTCTGTGGAAAAGAGTATTTTTGAAGTGTTCGAAGAATGTAACTTCCCATTTTCAACATACGCCTTTCTTGATCAATAAATACCCACTTTTAAAGAACGATATTCGGTTAGAGACCCCTCTGAATCTATGTAGAGTCCAATATCTAAAGGAAAAGATACCCCTCAAGTCTAGGTCCCCTAAAATCTCGGAAACCCTTTTTCGAAATACCGATTTTCACTCACACCGAGAGATCGGATTGAAAATGAGTGAGCCACTGATAGGGCCTACACTTTAGTTTCTTTGGAGCATTTTAATGAGCGTTTTCGGGTCAAATGGCAAACGGACGTTTCCTATTAGAATTACCTCGCTTGAAAATGGAGAGAAAAAAAGTTTGAGAGAGATTGTGATATTGTTTGGTCGTCACAAATATGTAAATAGCTATTCCAAGTAGACACACAAAATAAATTTCCTTCATCTACTCCACTGGTCACAATAAAACTGACATAGAAACAAATTGCTAAAAAACCAAGACTGAGCCAAGCAATTTAGTGGGCTCTTATATTTTCCAGACGCCAGTAATTTCCTCATCTTCTATCTACTCGTTTTTTGTTTTTTCTGATGATTTTACGGAAATTTCAATTTGTCACGGAAAGGAATCGCTGCTTTTTGAATTCATATTTATTCAGGAATGTTCAAATCCAACAAACTTTGGAGTCATGTTTTGTTATAAAAACTTGTCTTGCTGCTAATTGAAATTTTGACTTCTACGAGTTTATTTTACGTCAATGACAACTGAACACTAGTTTTCTAAAGTGTGTCATTTATTTGCTCCCCAGATTGATTACTGCTTATTATAAAATAGACTAAAACACCATTCCTTACAGCGTCGCTAAATCGGCTTTTTGTATTTTTCAAGACCATAATAATTATTGTTGAATTATTCAATTAAAAATAAATTATAAATTAAAATAAATATTAATTAGAATAAATTATTTTACTGGGAAAAAACTGAAAGGGAAATTGGAAGTAAAAATTTGGTTTGGACGGCAATCGCAAGGTGATCATCCTATCATCTACATCATGTCATTTTCTAAAATTCTTTGACGATATAAAAATGAAAAAAAAGAAACAAAAATATGGGTGATTAGACAGTATTTCGGTGCTACAGAAATAATGTATGTCTAAAATGTGATCCGTAGAAACTTTACTCTACATCAATCCCTTTGACTGACCTCGTTCGGCACAGACACTAATAACACTTTAACGAGAAACAGAAGACAAACTACACAGTTTCCCCTTACAACCGCAACTGTTTCTCCTACAAACGAACGTTCCCGCCCCGCGGATTCCACAAATTAATTGGCTCGACCCTCAATGAGGACGAATTATTACGTCCCAACAGCTTGAATGTTCCATTTCTGTGGTTTTCAATTGTTGTAGAAATAATTCTGTGACCGATTCGAGAGAATGCGGTGTAGTAGTAATTTTATTCTAAATACACCCTGAAAAGCAAAATGTCTGAAATTAACCAGAGGCGACAGATCCGCTTCAAAACAGGGTCATTATTTTGAAAACAATGAGCCAAAACCGAAATTTCCATCCGCCGTTTTTGGCTGATGACTTTGTCATACACTCTGAAATTCGCTCAGCCGCTTCCCTTAGATTTTTTTGAATCCAAGTGTAAGCCCCCAGGCTTGCTGCCTCCAGAAGGCCAGAAGGGAGAGAGCATGCGCCAAATGCGCGCGCAGCTCCTGCCTGGACGTCGCATTTAGAGAGGCCCAGCGCACACTCGTTCTGAAGGCGTCCAACCAGGTGGTCGTCCTCGAGGCGCCCCTCGGGGCCGAGGCGCCCAACATGTTGGAGTATATATTTTTGTAACCCTGTCGTGCAAGAGATTTCTCACTCAGTCCATCCTGGCTTCGTCCTGTGCTCGCTCTGATGTGAACTCTTCTACCGTGCTGAAGTCGACCGAAGCTGTAATATTGTGTTCCCCATGAGATAAAGGACTCAAGTTAATAAGCCTTGCTGTGTACCTGCGGGACAGCGAGCCCCCTCCTGTTTTTCCTTCGACGTCGACGCCGTTTTCGTCAGCCGGTATCGTTGCACTTGTTCATTAAATTGTATTTCATGTACATCATAATTTCATGTCACTTGTATTAATTGTATTTTATGCTCCACATGTTGTCTAATTTACTTTGTCAAATTACTTTGTCTTGTATCAATTCTAGCCCAGGTTGAGGCATATTTTCCTTTGCAACGAGTCCTTGTTTTTAATTATAATTCATTTTGTTTCAATGTATTTTATGTTCATCCTTGGTATCCCTAGTTGCTCAGTCGTAAGTCTTGGACTTACATCCCGTATCCTCTCGCTAGGTCGCTTCCAAATTCTCCGAAGAAACCCGAATTAAATCATATTAAAATTCATAACACATTTAATTCGAGAGAGGCTTACACAAGAAACAATTGAACCAAATGAAAAATAGTGGAAAATGGTGCCTCACACGCCTAGGTATCCGAAAACCTCGAAACCCCATTTTTGTTCCCCATTTTGACCCATACGTCCAAAATTTAGTGGAAAATGATATCCCACACGCCTAGTTTCCATGAAGTCCGGACAGTGAAGTTTCACCTAGGAATGTATTTTCTTTTAAATTTTGTGCGGTACCAAAATATATTGATAGAGATTTCGAACTACTGTATACAAGGAGGCAGGGTATGGGTGATAATTATAATAGTTTTTTAAAATACAGACGAACTGATTCATATCGCATCATACCCATTATATAGGCATGGTTTAATAATTTGTTTTTTAATGGTTTTAATAATTGAAAAAAAACGCTGCAAATTGATTCACAGGGGTTGGATAGTCCTTGGACCAGGAAATTGGAGACTCGTTCCAATCGATTCAGCCTCCATAAATTAGTGGGAAACGATACTCCACACGCCTAAATGCCAGAAATCTTGAAAACACGCATTCGAATATGTGGATAGACACCCGTTTTGGCCCTTAACCTCCTCCAGTGGGCTCTATTTGTTCTGGGACCCATTTTATTGGATTGAGGGTACCACACACGCCAAGATCGCCAAAAATCTCGATGATACATTTTTCGAAATAAAAATTTTAACCTCTACCCCCTTCAAATTTGGTCCGATCGGACTGAAAAGTTCCGAGGACCAACTAGAGCCAAAAATTGGTCCCTGACCTGAATTTTCTACTACCAAAATCGGTGGGGACATTGGGTGGCGTTATTTTTATCTAGACACCTTGAAACGCCCAGAAAAAAATTTTTGGGCCGAATCGGAGAGGATTATTCAAGGAATAACCAACCAAAATGAGGGAAAGAAACGATGAAACAGACACCACCTCTAGTTTGAAGTCGGTTGATTTCCCCCCGAAGTAGAAGCAGTTCGAAGGGAGAGACCTAAACTGTACCTGCTCTACACTTGCGATCTGCCAGAAACTGAAGAGAACACCACTGCTACATTTGCAGATGACACAGCCATCCTGGCCGTTGGAGAAACGAACAATGAGACTGTTGGTAAGCTCAATAGGTCCCTTAACCTTCTTCACAAATGGACAAGTAAATGGAGAATTAGACTGAATGAGGCAAAGTCAGTACATGTTGATTTCACGAATAAAAGGATCAACTACCTACCGACATACCTCAATAATAAGGCAATCCCACACGCCAACGAAGCAAAATATCTTGGAATGACGCTGGACGCCAAACTAAGATGGAAGTCCCACGTCAAAAATAAAAAAGCTGAGCTTGTGATTAAGTTTCGAAAAATGTACTGGCTTATGGGGAGGCAGTCCAAAATGTCAATCCATAACAAGCTCATTCTGTACAAACAAGTCCTCAAACCCGTCTGGACTTATGGTGCTCAACTGTGGGGATGCACCGCCCAAAGCAATCGCAACATTATTCAAAGGTTTCAGAATAATGTCTTGCGCTGCTGCGTTGACGCATACAGATATTTCCGGAATGACAGATTGCATTACGAGCTGCAGATCGAATCTGTCGATGAAGTAATACGAAATCAAGCCATCAATCACCTTATGAGGCTCCAAAGTCATGTAAACGAAGATGTTGTCCGCCTTCTTGACACCAATGACCTACTCAGACGACTGAAAAGAACAAAACCGCATGAACTGGTTCAGTCAGTGTGAGTGCCCCAAGCAATTCAACAGACTTGTTAAGAATAAAGTTAAGTATCTTATTCTGAAAGCAGTTGTTAGTATTAGTCTATTACAGAAATGTTGCTTATAAGTTATCTACTTGGTGCAATAAAACATGTAAATATAAAAAAAAAAAAAAAATTTTATCTAGACACCTTGAAACGCCCAGAAAAAAATTTTTGGGCCGAATCGGAGAGGATTATTCAAGGAATAACCAACCAAAATGAGGGAAAGAAACGATGAAACAGACACCACCTCTAGTTTGAAGTCGGTTGATTTCCCCCCGAAGTAGAAGCAGTTCGAAGGGAGAGAGAGCGCATAGAAGAAGGAAGTAGGTCTTCCCCAGACTCCCAATAGACTCGGTTGTTTGTTTGACAAGGCGAATGTTTGTTTTGATCTTCCGGACGGATATTTCCGCGAGCCAAGTTGCGTCAGGGTGGGGTCTGTCAATCTCCGTGACGTTGCCCATTAAGCTAACGTTTACTGGCCATCTTCCAGTTTTAGAGCGAATAAACCGAGCCAGATTAACGTTTTACGTTAACTCGCCGCTCGTAAACTGTACCTGATATTCATGGGAGGTCGACAGAACATTCGTTATTAAGGAGAAACTCAGCTGGCAAATTACGATAATGCATCCAAGCTGGGAAAAGCATCACTTTGTAATCTGGACTTTGTAGGGTTGAGCAATGATGAGCTGGGTTGCAATATCATGTTTTTGGAATGACGAGTTCAGAGTTAATCAAATGGATAGAATTTTTTCTCAGCGGAATCATGAGTTTTTTTTAATTTTTGTTGGTGAGTTCTAGGACTGAGCTACTTTAGGTAAAGCAACAAGGTTTTTCGAGTGTAAGGAGAGATGACATGCTGATGAACTGCCGTAAGCAGCAGAATCGTTATTTGCTGTGGGTTGGCCAGACAGCACTCTGGGTGGGTAGTAAATGAGCACAATGCGTTTTGGGAAGAGCATCATGGGGTAGCGACACGGGAGGTCTGATAAGTACCTTGAGCAAGAACTGATCTGAACAGGCAACAAATGAGGCTGATGGTTAAGAACAGGGCACGGACACCTCTGCAAGCTTCATCAGAGAATGAGGACTGTTATGGACCATCCAGCAGGTTGTAGACAAGAGACACACTTCCTTTTGGACCACATCTCGGGAAGGTATGCTGAAGGACGGTCCAATCAGAAGGTTCCAGGGCTTATTTATAAAACGAAGCTCATTTTCAGCATTGACTTCATTTTCGCACTCTCACTCCGTTCGCTGTGATCAGTCTAAAAATGTGTTAGGCCCAACTAATGCTCAAATGGAGTCCATCTGCAATATTATATGTAATGTGTGGGGTATCATTTTTGACTAAATTTCGGTCAATCGTCCTCCCGTTATTATCGCTCGCCTCTTGCCATTGGTGTCTCTGTCTAAGTCTCCGAGGTCGGGGTAAAGGTCCATTTCAATATCAATCGTGGGCGTCACCCTTTTCATGACCATTTATTTTTTTTGACAACGATGGTGCTTGGTAAAGTGATACATAAAACGTAAACATTTAAAACCCTTAAAAAAATAAAATACAGAATGTATTATTCCAATGAATTATGCCTATTATAAGACAGCTTTAGAAAAATGACTCATTCCTGAACTGAGTTACTGAGAGCTTACTACTCGTATACCGCCGTTATAACGAGCTAATCCAATCAAACTTGTTGTGAATTTATTCCTAATGATACCATTGGTTGATGGATGGATTGGATAGTAGCATAATTCCAATCAGGTGTTTTTTTACAATTTTCTTTTTTGATTCTCAGCTTTACCAGTCAGTAACCTCATATCTTCTGAGTGATGGACATTCCTATACAAATATACGTTGAAAAATAACCAACCAAAACCAGGAGCATGGGGAAAACACACAATTTTATGATGAGTTTGACAATGAGTTGAGGGTTTAAAACCAGATGATAACTCTCAAAAGTAAGAACATGACCCAACCTATCAATATTAGTCGGCTTAATGATATAACGAGCGATATTGGTCGTAGCGATCGGCTGAATGCTGAAAATGAAGGAAAGGAATTACTTGATGACTCATCACTCACCCATAGCGTGTGCGAGTCAATAATTTCTTAGCAGATATTTAAATAATCCGAAGATAATATGACGGCTTTCAAAGAAAAACCCACCCACAAGAAAACGACTTGCTTTACCAAGGCCGCTACTTGGATATGCAGGCGAGATTATTCAAATTGGGGTTGCTGCCGACTTTCCTCACGTGCCTTTTCAGTGGATTACATGGCAGGAGGGGTAATTCTCTGACAACACAACTCAAATACAGGTTGAATAAATTGCACGATGAGAATGACGGTACAATAATTTGATACCTACCTACTCGATGTACTCCCAGATTAACATGCATTTTTATGGCGCTTATAGTTAAATGGCCAGCTTTGAGTTGTTTTCAAGGTAGTCGTGAATTATAAAAGTCCACTGAGATGTCATGATTGTATTTTAGGGTGCATTATCAACCATACGTTTAATTTAAACAAATACGAAGAAATCGGCTCAGTGGGTTGTTTCGTAAATTGTATGCATCAGCTTAGAAATATATCATCCTCTTTCTCGTAGGTCAAGGTCAAGTTGACATTCTTCCACAATGAGCTTTCCTTTTTTCTCAGCATAAAAATACGATATTGGATCAATCCTGAATTTCTTTAGGTCCAATTATAGGGACCCTGACCAAGAATTGAAGTCGGCTTGGCACGCAAAGCCGCGAAACAAGCACAGGGCCGTGTGTTCCTCTGCGGTGGAGGAAACATTCATTAGACAAAGAAAATAATGTTTCTCCGAAAATAGAGTCGTAGTACTAAGTCTAGTACACATATCACATTGAATCTAATAAAGAACCGCATTACCGTCAACGTGGAGGTTCCAATAGCTCTGATCGAGGATTTCCGATCTCGTTTTCTCTTGCATTAGAGGAAAAGGGGCGGTTCGCAGTAAAGACTTTTAAATTTATTTAAAATTAACGCGGAAAAAGTTACAAAAGATCACGAATGAATGGCATCAGACGGCCGAGGTTCAGCGATCCCGTTGTTACGTCCAGTTTTTGTTATGCACGAAAAAGGAGTTGGCGGCCCCGAAGAAAACGGCGGTAACTCATTAGCGGAGCTGAGACGCGACGCGGGGGTGGGGGTAGCATTTTGGCTTTTCTCAAATGTCACCCACGTGGAAATGGAAAGGTCCCTCGGAATTATGGACTAGAAATGCCAACAGACTCCATCCACCTTTGTCACACTTGTAATCGGGTGGAAGGCCTCATTTTGAACGAACCACCTCGGTAATAGCCATTGCTACGTTAACATGCAGCCTACACATTAATTGATTTATATTTTAAGTTAACCTTCCAACGCTGGCAAGAAAAGAACACCTCATATATGAGCCAAATGTACAGGGAAATTGAGGAGGAATTCTCGTGGGATATTTCCTCAGAGTACGGGTACAGAATTAGGATATTTAAATCCTGGTTCTACTTAGGTACTTACTGACAAGCGGTGTTGCAAGTCCCCGTCGATTTGTCAACATAGCTTCAGTCCCTACCGTCGTTTTTTACCAGGAAACTATGATTTCGGATGATTCCAATTTTTTTCTACCAGCTATGCCAATTGGATTGTCATTAATCATTTACTGAAGCTGCTCCAGATCAGATTTTCCAAAACAAGGGGGTATGTTTTGAAGTTTACGTAAAATAAGCTGGCGCACAGGTAGTTCTCTTATTATTAGCTTGTGGTCGCTGTAGAGGGTGATCGTTTTGAGTTTTTCTCAATTATTTTTAAACACTAGCAGTTGTTACAATCTCTCATCTTAAAACTTGATCGCACCTCTCCCCACGTTGATTCCGGCCTACTCACAAACCGAATCTTGCGAGAAAAAAACTGAAGAAAGTTCAACCACAGGGAGGTAGATTCTGGTATTAAAAAATAATGTAATTTCGAAGCCAGTTCGGAAAAACCACGAGTATGTATTAACTTATTCATAAGAAAATGAGGCGACCTATGAAAGTGATGCGTGGAAGTTGGGCACAAATGGGGGTTGGGGTGCAATTTTGTTCTCGATTAATTGTTGAATGTACGAGACAACTCGTACATAGGCCATCACTTTTCCGACCTAATAGTGCACAATTCAAGAGAAAAAAGTTGGTATTATTATGCTGGTATTATTATACAGCTGTTTATTATGCCACTCTCCGATTGGCGCCAAAATTTGACAGCTTCAAGATGTCCCTATCCAAAAACTCCAAATTCTTCCACAATGGTTGGTTATTCCTTAGAGTAGGAGTATGGGGGGGGGGGGGGGCAGTGAGTATGAAGTGCCCCTGCCTCATTCCCATGGATTCAGTGTCAACAATTTAGTGGAAAATGATACTCCACTCGCCTAGGTACCTAAAAATCTCGAAAACCCATTTTTGAAATAGGTAGTTACCCAATTTAACCCATACTCACCTCCAGTAAACACTAGAACCCACCTCAATCGATTCAACGTTCAAACCTTAGTTGAAAATAACCCACACGCCAAGCTCCCGAAAATCCTGTAAATCGGGTTTCACAAATACGGTTTTACCCCTGCCCTCCCCAAATTTGGGGATTTTCGGGTACCTATAATCTAAATCGACTGGGAGGTCCTTACACATGCAACACCTTTTGTCAGTAAGCAAGTTGAACCAAGATCTAAATATCCATGCTGGAAAGCTAAGTATTATGTGGGAATGTCCCACGAGAATTCTTCTTCGATTTCTCAGTACATTTGACTCATATATGGCGTTTTTCTCTTGTTGGCGTTGATTTTTAGGTACCTAGGCGTGTGGGGTTTCATTTTCAACTAAATTTGTAATGTTGAATCGATTGAGATGGGGTTCTGAAGCCCAGTGGAGGTGAAAATGGGTGGAAATGGGTACCTACTTACCTATTTCGCTCGCTGAAACCAACCTGTTTCATGTCCCAACCACCGCTACGAATTATCTTCACAACAACCCTATTTTACGTGTACTCAGATCCTTAAATTCAGTTTTCTAAGCCCCTCATTTAGACATCCTCAATGATCCCTTCTGCAAAATTCATTTCATTCAGAGTTCATTTAATTAACTAGTTCCTATGATTGTTAAACATTATAGTTGAATATATATATACGTAAATATTAAGATTGTAAACGGAGTTTGTAACTATAGATATTTTACCCGTGTAAATAAATAAATATTTCAAAAGTGGATTCTCAAGATTTTTAGGTAACTAGGCGTGAGGGGTATAATTTTCTACTACATGTAGGACCCAGAATTGATTGGAATGAGTCCGGGACACTCCAAGCTCATTGTTTTCCTCACAATTTTGTTAGAGTGGGCCAACTAACCAACAAAAAGGTTAGCCACATTCCAACTCATCTCAACAACAAGGTGGTTCCATACGCCAATGAAGCTATGTACCTTGGTATAACGCTCAACGCGAGGCTCAGATGGAGAGCCCACGTGAAAAAGAAAAAGGATGAACTGACACTCAAATTCAGAAAAATGTACTGGATAATGGGGCAACAATCAAATTTGTCCGTCCCCAACAAGATGATCCTTTACAAGCAAGTCCTAAAGCCAGTCTGGACTTATGGAGCGCAGTTGTGGGGCTGCACCGCTCAAACCAATCGAGACATGATACAGAGATTTCAAAATACCGTACTTAGGTGCATTACGAACGCTCCGCGGTACTTCATAAACGACCGGTTACACCATGACCTACAAGTCGAGACAGTAAACAAAACCATCAGGCTTCAAGCAGCTGCCCATCGCCAAAGGCTACAAGATCATGTCAACGAAGAGGCTGTTCGACTTCTTGACGTCAATGATCTCGCCAGAAGGCTTAAACGCACGAAACCACATGAATTAGTTCGCTAATGCAATGACAATAAAATCAGTTGTTAGAATAATTAAAAGCTAAGCAATGTACCTTGGCTGAAGATGTAACCTAGTTAAATTAAGTCACAAAAATATTGCTGATAAGTTTATAACTTGGTGCAATTCTAATAAACAGAGGAAAAAAAAACTTTTGCTTTGAGACTCTAGAACTCTGTGCTGTGTATTACTGATGCACCATGGTACCTCTGAAACAGTGGAGGGCCACACGACCTATCTTGCAAAACTAAAATACCACGTAGACGACGAAGCTGTGATGCTTCTTGACGTACATGATGTAACTCGGCCACCAAAGCGCCGGAAACCACATGAACTAGTGTAGGTAATGAATGGGACAAAGTTCATAGGGACTAAGTTGTGTATCTTGTGTCTTAATGAATTAGTTGTAGTAATGTAGGTCCGCGCAATATTGACTCGGTGCAATAAAACTGTCAAGAAAAGTTATTCCTCGGACCAGACGCATGGAGACTCATTTCTTCAACATGGGAAAAATAGGGGAAATAGTGGGTGTGGCGGGTCCCGGACCCATTCCAATCGATTCAGGGTCCAAAATTTAGTGGCATATGACACCCCACACGCCTAGGTACCAAAAATCTCGAAAACACATATCCAAAATGGGTAAAAGATACCCATTTTGACCCATTACCTCTTCCAGTGGGTGCCAATAGTTCTGGGACCCTTTTCATTGGATTCAGCGTCCAGAATTTAGTGGAAAATGATACCCCACACACCTGGATTGCAAAAAATCTCCAAAATCCATTTTTCATAATACACATTTTGACCCCTTACCCACCCAAATTTGGTACAATTGGGTTGAACTAGAGCCATGAACGGACGCCTGACCGAAATTTCGGATTTTTAGAAAATTTTCTACTACTTAAGTCGGCGTGGACGGCGGACGGACATTGCTAATTTTGATCTAGACACTTTGAAACGTCCAGAAAAAAAATTTTTGGGGCGAATCGGAGAGATTGGCTTTTTGCATGAAAACATGAGTTGATTATTCATGGAATAACCAACCAAAAAATTCTTGTTTCAAGAAATAGTTTTGAAAACTGACCTAACATGTGACAAAAGGAAAATGTAACGCTCTATTTAAAGGCATCCAGAAATTGCATTTTTTGTAACTCAGAGGATTACGGAATTTGAGTGAGTTAAGGTGGTACTCACAATACTCTGAGAGGCTTCTTTTCCGTTGCAAATTATTTGTGATGTTTGACGGTATTCAGGAGTGAACATTCTGTGAACGCCCTGGCGTGTAAGCTGAACCGACCAAGCACGTGCACATGCACGTTCAACGTCACAAATTCAAAACGACCTTGATCTTGGCATTTTAACCCACCCAGGCGAACTCAAGCTCTACTTTCATAAACCCATTTGGCTTTTTTCCTGTCGAGGTATGAAATATTCAACGACCGTGAAAATTCTTGGTACCTAGCCTACGAGCTGTTTCGTGCCAGCTAGTAGTTAATAGAAGGTGGGCTGTATGAGAATTGAAATTAGACTGGCCTGCTCCTCTCGCTCTTTTTTATTTTTTCCAACCATTTGAACTCATTCAACAAGACAAAGAACGTTTCTATTCGCGCAATCGACTCCGCAGGGAAGCCCTAGTTTGAATGAAATGCATAAACTTCTCACATGGACGCCGTCAGCCTGATCGCGACGTATGTAAAGACATTAACATCATGCAATGGCTCGTGTCATTTTGTTGCCAATTGATCATAAACTACCAGTAAATCAACTATAGATTGATAAAAACTCACAACATGCTACCTTCTTAATTGAAAAGGTGAGATGTGGTGTCCTCCAGTTGCTAGTTCTCACTCCCCACCTCCCGCCACCAAACGCATGATTAAGGTATAAATCTAAACTCGTTGCATGATGCCAGTGATTAATAAAAGCGCTACAATTTCTGACACACGGGTTGGTTATTCCTCGGACTATGCGCATGGAGACTCATTTCTTCAACATGGGGAAAATAGGGGAGACAGGGGTGTGGCGGGTTCTGCACCAATTCCAATTGATTCAGGGTCCAAAATTTAGTGGTAAATGATACCCCTAGGTCCAGAAATCTCGAAAACACACATTTGAAGTGGGTAGATAGGCACCCACCATGACCCATAACCTCATGACGGCGTACGGCGGACGGACATTTGACTGTCTTGATCTAGACACCTTGAAACGCCCAGAAAAAAATTTCGAGCCGAATCGGAGAGGTTGAACTTTTTCATGAAAACATAGGTTGATTGTTCAAGGAATAACTAACCAAAACTCACTACGTTCTATCTTCTCAATTGAAAACATGAGATGTGGTGTCATCCAGTTACTAGTTCTCACCCCCCCCCCCTCCCCAGACGCATGATTAAGGTATGAATCTGAACTTGTTGCATCATGCCAGTCCTATTATAGTACTTGTGCGTAAGTACCTACCTAGTAAAAGGGTACAACCGAACCTAGGCTACCGGCCATCACCCTATTATCCATCGTTCTGTTCCTACCTCAATGTTATTGAATGGCCTCGGTTCCCTATCGCGACCATAATAGAATGAACTGTCCTCAACATTGTCTTTATTTTCGAAATGGAGCGAAACCGGTTTATTGTGAACATGTGAATGGTGTGGGGGTCGCGATCATACGCCACGCTCTATATTCTCAGGATCTTCGAAACTGGGAATATCATACCAATGCAATGAATGTACGTGTAATGTAATGGACAAATCATGACAGATTAAGGCGCAAAAAGCTAGTTCGCGACTTGAAAATTCATACACACCATACTGCTTGCGGTATTCCAATACTAGTATAGTAATTTTTTATTTAAAAAAGCGTTTACTCGTGTTTTCTTTTTTCTTTTATTGAAGTGATTTGAAAAAACCTGAAATCTGTCTGTCCGCCGGGTCATAAAACTTTCTAATTACTAGAAAATTTGTAATTGGCCTAATAGATTCCATCAAGGCTATAGTTACCTACGCCAAAAACATTTTCAATCGCCGCGAACAAAAGAAAGGTACTTATTACATTCCAACAGGTAGATGGTGGCAAAATATTCGCTAAATTCTCCCAAACGATCTTGGGTAATTGAAAGGAAGATTGCACCTCCTATACATTCTTAAATACACTTTCATACAAGCTAAAACACTCTTCCTACGAGCATATTATAAGCTCTCTCGAGGCTTGGAAAGTACGTTTCTTTTTAACTTGCAGAAAACTATAAACAACTGGGTATCGAGGTATTAATTGATGAATTGACGGGGATGGATTTTAAATCAAAATGTGTTCAAAATTAACTAAATACGAAATCGTAATAACAGTAACAAAAATATGGTATACGTAATGACAATATAATGTAAGTTTGGATTCGCACCTATAAATGAATGAATATTTTTGCAAATCTGATCGGAATCCCAATAAATTTCACGGATCGCAATCATGGACTTCGTCGCTGAGGCAAGGGGTTCGGACAGACTGGCAGACAGACCGACTCTTAACCAAATCTGTTCAGGTCACTCAGAAATATAAGAATAGAAGTGGAAGTGTGGATTTTGGAGGGAAAGCAAGCTTCTGATACAACTGATTTCACGTATTGAGACTGTTGAGAAGGACCTTCTACCTAAAAAGTACCTTGATTTTGGCCAAACTATCCGGTTTACTTGGTGCTTTACGTCTGCTTCTAGTAAAAAGGCTGCAAATTCTTTTACAGGGGTTGGTTATTCCTTGGACCCGAGCATGGAGACTCGTTCCAATCGATTCATCGTCCAAAATGTAGATAATAGTACCCCACACCCCTAGATCGCCATAAAACTTGAATACTTATCTAATTTTCAAAATAAACATGTTGACACCCCCTTCCCCCTCTCCTCATGGTGTTCGGTCGGGCTGAAAAGTTTTTAGAACCGACTCCAGTTGGGTCCCTGACAAAAATTAAAAATTTTTAGAAAATGTTCTACAACCGAACGGCATGGACGGCGGACGGCATACGGTGGACGGACATTTGCTCATAGATACCTTAAATTAAACAAAATTTGGGGAGAATCGAAGATGTTGACTTCCTGCATGAAAACATAGTTTTATTAATTCAAGTTACTGGGTCCGGCAGTCAAACCTGACGGTTTTTAAGTGGGGATAGGTGGTGGTGGGGGTGACTGGGCGGGTGGGGATGGGCGCCATCTTGTTCACCTTGAGTGGAAGTTCATTAGTTCAGTAACAATGGAGCGTTGGACCGCTGAACATCGTGCGTTTGTAGTCGAGACGTTTTTAGAAATAATGATTCTGTGATTCTAATGCAAAGGAGTTTCCGTATACGGTTTAACATTCCCCCTCGTGGTGCGATCCCGTCACGAAACACAATTCTTCTGTGGGTTCGGAACTTTCAGAACACTGCGTTTGGAACCACAAGAAGGAGAGGAGGATCACCTCGAACGGTAAGAACTCCTGCTAACGTTGAGGCTGTTCGACATGCTTTTGAACGGAGCCCTCGTCGCTCTGCCATTCGTCACGCCCAAGCTCTTCGGATCTCCGACCGGTCTGTGAGTACCGTTTCAATTTTTTTTAATACTAAATGTAATTTCCAATTCTCCTCTTTACAATAAAAAAAAATATATAAATATATCTCAACAGCTTTTTAATTTATCCAATATCAAAAACCGTCAGGTTTGACTGCCGGACCCAGTATAACAAACCAAAAGATGTTTGATCGAGTTTTTCATGTTATCAGTGAGTCCTCACCACAATGCAAGTAATGTGTTATCCCGCATGGAGTATTGCACCATAAACGCACTATTTGAAATATTAGCCTGCCTCAATATTAACCGAGAGCCCTGGAAAATAGGCAAAGACGAAGGAAAAGGTCAACAGATTCAGAGTTAAGAGTAGACTGGGTTTTTGCATTCCTCGGTAGTTTCACTCATTTACTGCACAAGAGTGTAATTTTGACCGAACAGAAAATTTAGCTGTGGAAATTGAAATTCTATAAGTAGTTGGGCGCAGAGCCATTAAAAAGAATGCATTCTAAGGAGTCAAGAACAATAAAAAAAGACCGGAGAAATTATAATGTATGGAGAACTCAAGTCAAGGCCGGAGAAAAACTTCGAGCATCGATTTCACGGCTTCCTTGCAACGTTATAGGCGCCTCACTGTTGAGGAGTCATTTGAGATTGAAATGGATATGTCTTTGATATTTGCACGCTCTAACGTTAAAAAGCTCATAACTGTCTTTAAAACTAGCTATAACCTGTGTCCTCCATTACATACCCTGAGGGAAGTGAGAGTTTTCTTCGGCTTTGTAGCACGGTTACAGTTTATCTGAATAATTTTTTTTTGTGCCTCCTGGCGATTCCTCCGGCCCTAAAATTTGACATTTTGTGTTTCGGGCGTCTAAATTCAAAACGTTGCGAATTATTCAACGAAGGTTTATTATTCTAAGCGGATCTCGCTCTTTAAGGTTTCCAAAAGCCATTTCAACCATTCAGATTAGGTACATCCAACATTTTGTACAAATGATACCTTGCACCCTTGTCTCAACACCGCCACCGTTTTGAGCGAATGAACTGAGTTGATTTGAAGATCAACATGACCTGGTAAGGAGCAATAATCAATATCTCACTCATTTTTTGAAAAGCCAAAATCTGATATTTTGATTGGTTAGGCACTTATTTCATGCTCTAGTTGGTCTTCGAAACCTTGCCTGATTGCCCCGGATGGAGTGTAAAAATGGGCATTTTCAAAATGGATGATGATTTTGGAGGAGAGGCCCCCCCCCAAATGTGGCATTTTGGTTGGTTATTCCTTGAATAATCAACCCATGTTTTCATGCAAAAGCTCAACCTCTTCGATTCGGCTCAAAAAAAATTTCTAGACGTTTCATAATGTCTAAATTTAACCCATAACATCTTTTGAAAAATGTATTTTCGAGATTTTGGGCGATCTGAACGAGCGGGGTATCATTTTCCACTAAACTTTGGACGCTGAATCCAATGAAATGGGTCTCAGAACGATCGGTACCCACTGGAAGAAGTTATGGGTCAAACTGGGTATATATGTATTACGCATTTCGAATATTTATTTTCGAGATCTCTGGTACCTAGGCATGTGGAGTATCATTTTCCACTAAATTTTGGAACCTGAATCGATTAAAATGGGTCCGGAACCTGCCTAACCCACTGTCTCCCCCATTTTCCCCATGTTGATGAGATGAACCTCCATGCGCTTGGTCCGAGGTTAAATTAGTCTCCATGCGCTTGGTTCGAGGAATAACCAACCCGTGAGTAAGAATTTGCAGATTTTTCTCATTTACGCAAGGCGTGGTGAGTAAAATCCATCTCATGGTAATATGGCCAACGTTGTAGAGTCTGAAACAAGCCATGTACAAGGATTTTGGCATCACGGGGGTCTAATGTGCAATTCGTCGATACTGTGGGCCAGCAAAAGGGATCTTCGGTTCGCCCAATGGTCGCAGATCTCTGCAACTATCATGAGGCGTTTCTTAGCCCCGCATGACTATGATGACTACAATGGAAGACAAAATGCCAAAATAACTTTGTGCTTATAGCGAAGGCAATCCATACAGCGTCCAAAGTTTAGTGGAAAATGATACCCCACACGCCTAGGTACCAGAAATCTCAAAACCCACTTTCAATATGTGTAAATAAGATACCCATTATCTCTTCCGGAGGCTGCCAATCGTTCCTGGAGCCGTCTCTGTGGAATCAGCGTCCAAAACTTTGTGGAAAATGATACCCCAAACGCCTAGCTACTAAAAATCTCGGAAATCCACTTTCGAAATAGGTGGATAGATACCCATATTGACCTGAAACCTTTTCTGGTGGCGTTAATCGTTCCGGGACCCGTTTATTGGATTCACCCTAAATATAGTCAAAAATGGTACCCCACACGGCTTGATCGCTCAAAACCTAAAGCTGCAAATTCTTACAAACGGGTTGGTTATTCCTCGGACAAAGAAACTCATTTCTTCACCATGGGGGAAACAGTGGGTGTGGCGGGCCCCGGACCAATTCCAATCGATTCAGGGTCCAAAATTTAATGGAAAATTATACTCCACACGCCTAGGTACCAGAGATCTCGAAACCAAATATTCAAAATGGTTAATAGATAGGTTAATTTGACCTATAACCTCTTCCAATGGGTGCCAATCGTTCTGGGACCCGTTTCGGGATGCAGCATCCACAATTTAGAGGAAAATTCGCCAGATCGCCAAATTCTCGAAAATCCATTTTTCGAAAAGCACATTTTGACCCCTACCCCTACTCCCACCTTCCTTTGTCCGATCGGGTTGATAAGTTTCGAGGACCAACTAAAGCCGGAAACGGTTCCCTTAACAAAATTTCAGATTTTTTGAAATTTGTCTACTACCAGAAACGGCGCGGATGGTGGACTGTTTTGATCTAGACACCATGAATTGCCCAGATAATAATTTTGGGTCGAATCAGAAAGGTTGACCTTTTTCATGAAAACATAGGTTGATTGTTCAAGAAATAACTAACGAAAATCCCTTTTTTGAAAAATCATTTTAACCCCCCCCCCTCTCCTTTTAAGCAGTTTGGTCCGATTTGGCTGAAAATTTTTGAGAACCTACTAGAGCCAGAAACGAGTCCCTGATCCAAATTTCAGATTTTTAGAAAATTGTCTACTACCAAAATGGGCGTGGAAATCTGTTTATTTTGTTCTAGACTCCTTGAAACGCCTAGAAAAAAAATGTTCGGCCGAATCGGAGAGATTGAATAATATTCAAAATGAATAATATTATTTGCATGAAAACAGGTAGGTTATTCAAGAAATAACCTAAAATTGCAGTTTTGGCTCGACCTCTTGAAGATGGGCACAATGTTCCAAAATATACTGGTTTAGGTACAATCTTTCATACAACGACCTGGATGGTCTCCCAATATTTCCAGACTCCTCTTTTCGCTTGGACACGTTTGAATGATGAAGCAGAATTGTCTACCGCTCCTTGAGAAGGCGTCATTATTCCAACAAAAATAAATCACCGTGAAGAAGTTAGTGAACCGTCTTATTTGTAACGTAACAGTAATGTCGCTGAATAAGACAGAAACGAGGAAGAAACGACCAAGGTATACCTGACGACGAGTTTTTAGAACGGAAATATCATTTAGACACCCTTTCGCCTCATCAAGCCGTTCAATTAAGCAGGAGGAAAGAAGATTGGCAAACACTTTCAGCGTTCTCCTTACGTCCCACCCGATCGTATTTGTTACCGAATAGTAGAGAATTTGAGCAGGTTGAATACAGTTCAATCAAGGCAAAAAGATGGCATATTGACGAGTGAATGTCCGGGAATGTATAGCTGCTCTCTTGTCTTACAGGTTTCACCAGCAACCCTTTGTTCCTGGTTTTTAAAAGATTAACGTCCTCTTCGTGATTCTTAAGTGAATAATGTTCTACAAACGGTGGATTTTTTCCCGATTTCTCTGTTCTTTTTTTGTAGAACTGAAACTCCTAAGCTCGTCACCGATTTACGACTAATAAATAAGCTCATTTTGCTTTCCGCAAAGTTCTAGTTCTCAGAAAGATGAAGTGTCAACAACCCGTTTTCAACGCATACGATACAGATGTATACAAACATCACCAGTATGTTTAGAAGCAGGCTGGAGCAGATCTCATGCAGTCAATTCACCAATGGATTCTTCTCCTGCACTTTTCAACAAATTGAAAATTTTGAATGAATAGGGAAGATTTAACTGGAGAAACTGGGCTATTGGACATATTGGGACATTGACCTTTTTTGATCTAGACACCATGAAACGTCCAGAAAAAATTTTTGAGCCGAATCGGAGAGTCTTTTGCATAAAAACTAAGGTTGATTATTCAAGGAATAACCAACCAAAATGGAATGTAAAAATACCTATACCCAGCCTGTCATTGACTCAATGATCTCAATCAACTCAAAGTGCATGATTTAATAGACTCCCTCCCCCCACACTCACGCATCCAAGTCCCCGTTAATCTTGAAAAGCCAAAATACTCATTTTGGTTGGTTATTCCTCGAATAATCAACCTATGTTTTCATGATAATGGTCAACCTCTCCGATTTGGCTCAACATTTTTTTCTGGACGTTTCATGATGTCCTGATCAAAAACGCTGCAAATTCTTACACAGGGGTTGGTTATTCGTCAGACCAGGTGCATGGAAACTAATTTAAAACATGGGGGAATTGGGGAACACGGTGGGTGCGGCGGGTCCCAGACCCATTCCAATTGATTTAGGATCCAAAATTTAGTGGAAAATGATACCCCACACGCCCAGGTACCGGAAATCTCGAAAACGCATATTCAAAATGGGTAATATTTACCCAATTTGACCCATAACTTCTTCCAGTGGGTGCCGATCGTTCTGGGACCCATTTCATTGGATTCAGCGTCCAAAATTTAGTGGAAAATGATACCCCACTCGCCTAGATCGCCCAAAATCTCAAAATTCATTTTTCAAAAAACACATTTTGACCCCTACCCCGCCCAAATTTGGTCCGATCGGGCTGAAAAGCTTGGAGGATCGTTCTAGGCCGGGAACAGACCCCTGACCCAAATTTCAGATTTTTAGAAAATTTTCTACTACCAAAAACGGCGTGGACGGCGTACGGCGGACGGACATTGACCTTTTTTGATCTAGACACCATGAAACGTCCAGAAAAAAATTTTGAGCCGAATCGGAGAGGTTGACCATTTGCATGAAAACATAGGTTGATTATTCAAGGGATAACCAACCAAAAGGTCGATGTCCGTCCGCCGTACGCCGTCCGCCGTCCACGCCGTTTTTGGTAGTAGAAAATTTTCTAAAAATCTGAAATTTGGGTCAGGGGTCTGTTCCCTGCCGAGACGGGTCCTCGAAACTTTTCAGCCCGATCGGACCAAATTTGGGGGGAGTAGTGGTCAAAATATGTTTTTTGAAAAATGGATTTTCGAGATTTTGGGCGATCTAGGCGAGTAGGGTGTTATTTTCCACTAAATTTTGGACGCTGAATTCAATGAAACGGGTGTCAGAACGATTGGCACCCACTGGAGGAAGTAATGGGTCAAATTGGGTATTTATTACCTATTTTGAATATGTGTTTTCGGGATTTCTGCTACCTAGGCGTGTGGGGTATAGTTTTCCACTAAATTTTGGACGCTGAATTCAATGATGTGTGTCCCAGAACGATTGGCAACCACCGGAAGAAGTTATGGGTCAAAATGGGTATGTATCCACCCATTTTGTATGTGTCAGGATTGTCACTCTGGTGCCTAGGCGTGTGGGGTATCATATTCCACTAAATTTTGGACCCTGAATCGATTGGAATGGGTCTGGGACCCGCCACACCCACTCTTTCCCCCATTCGAGGAATAACCAACCCGTGTGTAAGAATTTGCATATTTTTTGCCATTTGAGGCGATCTAGAGTTGAATAATTCCTCCGCACGAGTCCGACTTTTCTGGTGAAGACGTCCGCTGACGAGATGAAAATGAAGACTCCCTACGCAACTTTCAGGTGTATTTTGCTACATCAACACTCAATTTTGGGCTTATACTCAATATAGGTTCTTGTACTACAGACCAAGTAGACTTGGCGGTTCAACAACTGCTGACCAATAATCAACCCCTGATTATCTCATAAAATACGCAGAAAAGTCTTCAAATGCCTTTATTATCTCTCACAGCAAGAATATGAGGAAAACAATGAGTGTAGAGTGCCCAGGTAGATAGGTAACCATTTGGATCGGTCCAAGACCCTACTCAATGGATTTAGCGTCCGAAATTTAATGGAAAACGCTACCCCGAATCCCTAGTTCTCAAGAAATCTTTAGAATCGAATTTCAAAAAACCTATTTTTACCCATACCATCTCCAAAATTTGGTCCTATCGAGCCCCAGCTAGAGTCGGAAAGAGGTCCGTAACCATATTCAAGATTTTTAGATAATTTTGTACTACCAACAATGATGGACTGACATTCCGGTTTTTCCAAAACTTGTTATCTAAAGATTCTAAATTGTTAATGTGAAATCCTATTTTACTGTTAGTTGAACTGTTTGATACGTCGCAGGTGGGTAATTGTACGTTCAATTACAAAATGAACTAATAACTTTGAGTAATTTATAATGATATTTTTGTCCTATAGTCATTGAAATTAATTACGGGAATCAGGTTTTGATTGAAATAAACAATTAAATGAAACTAACAGCTCGTAGAAAGCCCCGTCGACTGTTTGTAGATTTTGTCATGCAAGGATTTAAGTTTACTGTTGCTGGATAGGAGACCGAGCTGGGCTTGCGTTATGAAAACAGTAGGTAATGCAACCTTGATGTTTTCGTGGGCCTATATGGTCAATCTCCGTTTCTAAAGACATACTGAACAGTGAAAAGTAACAAACGAAGAGTTTAACAGCTAAACCTTTAGAAGAAGAGCATTCGAAAATACGTTTGAATCTGATCTAGCTCTCAAAAAGGAAGACAATTGTGCAATATCTGCAGTGCAGTCCACCCGAAAGCACATTCAGACGACTCGAAGGACAACTAAATTATGTTTTAAAGTAGAGGGCCACTAAAAAATAAGATTTTGAATTAACCAGCCTTAACAACTGCGCCCTCCTCAGCAACTTTAACTGCTGAGGTCAGTAAGGCTCGCATTATGTTTGGCTGGGTAAAAAGAAATCCCGAAGTGTTACGCTCTTTTGCCTGACACATTACAGGCGATAGAGAAGGGGATGGGCCTCGCGAGATATTTTTCTAGGTCTTTTCAAAATACCTCATTGACACCGCGAAAAACGACGAAGATTTCCGCAGTGATAGTAGGTGGAAATCACCAAAAAGTGTCAGCATTGCCCAATTAGAGGCTTCTGCGTTCTCTCTGCTTGGAAACTAGATTTTATACGATCAAGCTTCATTCGAATTCAATTTCGCTCAGTAGGTAACTACATCGAGCAACCTAAATCTAATTGACAAGTATCGTTTGCCATTATTAGGAAGTTACTTGGAGTCGTGTGGTAATACATACTGGTAACCTCTTATTTTGTAATAAATTCCTTCCTACAAAAAGGAAGAGGGTTAATGTCATTCATCGTGAAGTTTCAAATGAAAGCCGAAAGTAACAGTATACGTACAGAAACTTCTAACCATCGGCATGATGATGATGATCATCAATCTATATTAGGTGTTTTATAATGATGGCAAGGTATGTGACTCCTGAAGTATTCTTTCAAAAGGTGTCAGGAAAAGTATTTTTTTCGTGCTCCATATTAATAAGAGAAACTTACGGAATACACAAATGATCCGAAACGAGGCCATTTTCAAATGTACATCAAATTAAAAAATTTTACGATGAAATTTGTTTTCAGAAGAGAGCCATAAGAAGGCTGAGACCAACCGCGGTGTGATTTGAAACTGACAGAAGATTGAGCGGGCGGGCGCGCAAAGGCGGGTGTTCCCCTCCCCAGAGCCTCAAACCTGACCTAGAGCACCCTATCGAACTGGAAGCCAACTATTCCAACTAGCTGGCACTCCTTGACCATTAATTTAATCAAACTCATTATAATAAATTGAATATTTCATCGACACTACAAGCAGGTAGCCTACACAGTTGAGGACTCGAGCACAAATACATCCTTAGATTGTGCTCTCATGTAAAAAGTAGGTGCGACGCGCAGTGGTACGAAATAAAATCACATGGGTTGGTTATTAGACCAGGACCACGGAGAAAATAGGGGGAAACTATCAGTTAGTAGACTCATTCCAATCGATTCAGTGTCCAACATTTAGTGAAAAATGATACCCCACACGCCTGGATACCAAAAATCTCGAATACCCTCATTCAAAATAGGTAGGTAGATAACTATTTGACCCCTACCCACTTCCCGGTGGGCGCCAATCGATCTAGGGCCCACCTCAATGGATTCAAAGTCCAAAATTTTGTGGAAAATGATACATTAGATCGCCAATAATTCATTTTTGGACAAACAAAATACATTTTTTGAAATAGTTTTGAGGGCCAACTAGAGCCGGAAGAGGTTTCCTGACCAAAATTTCAAATGTTTAGAAAATGTTCTACTACCAAAAACGGGGTTGGCGGCAGACGTGGTACCTTTTTTGTTCTAGGCATCATAAAACGTCCAGAAAAACATTTTGGGGCCAATCGGAAATGGCCGACCCCCCTATGATCTTGGGCGTGAAATGATAGGTTGATCATTCAAGAATTAACCAACCAAAACCCAGTAAATTATTGCTCATTTTCGCAGAAAAGCGTATCATTGAGGCCCTGATAGTAAACAACTAATCGAAAAAATAATACCTAACAATAGTGTTTGAATACAACAGAAGTGCTCGTTCTCAAAATAGTTACTACTTTTCACCCATTTATTAGCCGTAAGCAGTCCAAAACCCGTCTCAACCATTCTGCGTCCAAAATTTAGTGAAAATTGATTAACTCACAGCTTAGGTCCCCAAGAGCCCTAAAATCCATTATCGCCCGATTTGGTGGAAAAGAAGTTAGGACCAAACAAGGCAAAAATTAAGTCGACACAAAAGAATCAGATTTTACGAAACCTTCTCGTTGGTATTTCTTTGACGGCGGATTGTCCATTGAAACGTAACAGTCGTTTAAGGAGAAAATTTTGTTTTTGTCTTTACAAATACATGGTGGGGAGAACTTAGCAAATTGAATAAAAAGGCTTTCAAACCAAAGTACAAATTGAACTGAATTGAATCTGAAGTCAAATTACAAAAAAAATGCGCGCATAAATTTTCATTGTTTTTTTTTTTTTCAATTTTACTGGAAGTTGGCATAATGAAATTAAAGAGGATATCACAATTAATTTCCCTGAATAAATTTTACTTTCTTTCAAGTACCTATAATAGCAACCAACAACAAATGGCCAGCAATAGGCTCACTTGCTAGAAAGGCTGAGATCTCTCCATTTCCACATGAAAATGAATGATACCATCATCTCTCATACACTACAAATATCTCAGCTTCATTCGGATGTTGAACAAACTACCCTCTGTGCCTCCCATATACCTCAGAGACCTTAGTCACCACACACCCTAGGTAAGTAATAAGGCTACTCCACACAGTTTCATTAGAACTTAGTTGTGTCCTGCCCTAAAATTGAACTACAGAAGTATATATTATGAAGCGCAAGAATCTAGTTTTGGAAGATTTTTACTATAAATTATAGGCAGCAGAATACTAATGTGAATTTTATTGATAATAGCAGATAATGAGAGCACTTGCTCTATAATTATCAGAGGTGTTGTAGTTGATACGGGTGGCAGTAATTTCTGAGTTTCAAAATTTGACCCTTTAGCGACACCTAGAACACCCTGGACCTCATTGTACGTAAAATCAGGTTATCATTAAAAAAATATTGATTTTTTTTTTTTTTTTTTTGTGCCATTTACTTAGATTAGAAAAATTTATTGAATATCAAGGAGATACCATTTTTTCCATTAATAATAATAATAATGCAGGGGGTAATGTGGGAATATGTCAGAATGTAATATTATTATAAAGTACCTTAAGAATGATAACAAATGAATATCTCCAAAAAGGGTCTATTTGTTAGAAGTTATACGTAATGTCAGTCCCTAAAGGTGGACACCCATTTCACCCTGCATAGTAGTTTCCTACCTCGATGAACCATAATGAAATCCTTCTTCGAATAATAATTGAATCATAGCGGAAGAGTTGGGAAGAAGTGGGAATTTTGATCTTCTATTGAAGAAGTTTACTTCTTGAGTTACGATCAGACCACTCTAATAGTTGGCAGTAACATGATTCCAACTTTGCGAGTTCAATTTACCTGTTTGGACCAATAGTTTCAATTCAATTTAAAATCGACCGGTTCAAGAGGAGATGAGGACAGATATTCAGAAATCCACTAGAATTTCCACCGTCTTAAAGTGAAAATACCCATGTTTCAATAAACAAATTTTGACCACTTTCCCCCACACCCCTCTAACAGGTCCGATCGGGCTGAAAAGCTTGGAGGGCGGCGGACGGACATTTGCTTATTTTGATCTAGACACCTTGAGAGGCCCAAAAAAAAGTTTGGACCGAATCGGATTATTCAAGGAATAACCAACCAAAAATGAAAAAGATATCCGATTCATTTTTACCGATTCGCTTTTCTTCTGTGTTAGAAGAATCACGTAACCTATTTACAGGAAAAGAAAAAGTTTACTTCTTTGAAGCTGCCAAATTACAACAATACGAATTATGGAACTATTAGAGGGTAGTTAAATGACCACCCTTTCGATATCAAGGGGGAAATTAATTAAACGACGCTCAATTTCCATTAGTTATATTTCACTTCCCAATGTATTTCCTCTTCACAAAACTTATAAGAAATCATTAAACAAAACCAAAATTAAACCGCAGATCATCTAACACACAAATCGCAACGCAAACAAATTAGGTACAATAATATCACCCCAGTAACGAAAAGGTCCGACGAAAGGTCCCAATTTTGGCCAGGTCTCGGTAAAACCCAACGCGGGTATCGTCGACAACACTGAACTAACTACAACAAAACTTTCAACGGCTCATCTGAATATCAGATAATTTTAGAGCTTCGCATCCATTCCATAACGTAATAATTCCATTGAAACGAAAAAAAAATCCTATTGAAGCAGTTTTAACAAACGAGGGAAAATTGAATTAGAGCCGAATTCAGTTTCGACACAGTCTTTGTTAGATTTTTGTCAGTATTACAACTACCTATGTAGAGTATGAGTGAAATAACCTAATTTTTATTTTCATTGTAATTGAATGGTGACTTTTATTAAATTCTACAAGACACAAAAGTCCCAAAAAACGAATAAATTGTGGCGATTTCTCATCAAAAATTCTCAATTTCTCATTAAAAAAAAAAAAAAAATCATTAAGAATGAATTGTAAGGGCAGTCTTTCAATATATATTATAACAAACTCGGAGAAAGCGATCTAACTCTGGAGAACCTGTCTATCACAATAAAAATCATCCATGCGCTTTTAACGATGAGTAACAATGAATTTAGGAACATTATCTAAGGGTGGAAAAAATCAAGTGTGGGAGAACGAAAATTAACGTGGAAGGTTGATGCTTTATAGTAAGATTAGCGAAATTTGCATTGTTGGTGCGCTCTAGTGTCTCCAGATGTATCATCCGGTCGCCTGATCCAAATGTGCGTCTATCAATAACATATAATTTCCTACTTAAATTTAAATAAAGAAGAGGGATTAGGTGATTGAAGTTGCAGTACACCGTCGCTCGAAACTGCAAGCCGTTTGACCGGTTAAAAATCGAGGTAATACCGAAACTGGTAATATTGAACATGCGAACCTAGAATGGCGTTCCTGAAGGTAAGGAAGCAACAGGTGTTTTCTTCAGACTGGTGAGGAGCACCCCCGAGTTTTATCTAATCACTTTTCAACTGAGAGGCTCGAAGCAATATCAGCCAGTATAAAAATATTTGTACATTTTCACTCCGTAGGGCCGAGGAGATGAGGTTGCTGTTGATTGGAGTAACAAGACATGGGCATTTGACTTGGAAAAACACATGTTCGAACGTAAGAAGTGGTCCCACGTGCACGTACGTCGTTGTTTAGAACGACGGTTTTGGCACAAGACGAGGGACGTATCAATTAAACGAACAAAAATATTCATCAACATGGAAAATTAAGCTGCACATAATAAAATCGTTCTTCTCATCACACTTGAACGGACTTTTTGTGGTTCATTTACCTAATTGAACTATCTACATGGTACGATAAAACCAATCTCAAGTACATAACTACAGTACTCACAGTTTCATTCATTAGATAATAATATTTATTTTACACAAGTGTGAGTCTCGTTTTAGGTTTATCTTAGAAAATTAGTATGATACAGTTTTATACAAGTCGAAATAAATTATCAATGTACAACTTTGGATTCAAATTGTCCGATGAAGAATTACGAATACAGAGGAAAATGTAACAAACTGAAGTGGAGAGGGAATATGTGTTTTTCTATACATTCCAGTTTTGGCGAAACTGAAATTAAAAAATGCGGGAGCTTCCATTTGGAATGTTAGGCGGAGATAGACCTGGAACATGTGTGTTGGAATCTACCTACTCAGTTCGATCATCAAAGTAGGCTAACGACTGGAATTTGAGTTATTAAGAATGTATGATTTTTAGATGCCGATTTTCTTTTCTCAATCCTTTTAGTCACACTCCTGAATAAACAATTATGAGGGTGGACTTCTATTTGTGAATACGGGATATTGACCACTGTCAAATTCACGGGGAACGGTTTGCGAGAGCTGAGAAAGGCCATCAATTAGAGATATTTACACCTCACGTTATACCAAATATTATATTAGAGGGATGAGCGAACGAAAAATCATATCAGAGATGACAGCATGCTGTAAGTAGTTATTCGTAGTATCCTTTTGTGCAAAATCTTATTCAAAAGGGGTAAAAGTGGAGAAATGAATCAGAAACATAATCGACAATGAGGTATATAAGCGTAAATTTAAATTTCTTGAAAGCTGGTTGACAACTGCTGGTTGGTGAAACCTCAAAAATTGTCCTACTGTTAGAAATGGAGGTCAAATAGAATCAGGATTCCGGTCGACAAACAACGTCATCAGCCATTAAGAACGAACTGACCGAAGTCATCTGTAGGAGCTACCGCAGAAAGCAGCGTGTCATCTGTGGCCTCTGACAAGCGGCAATAGGCGAATTTAGCAGGCAAGCGACTTTTTCTGATTGGAAAGTCCACCAAATTCTTCCAAAACCAAAAAAAGAATACTTGCCGAGTGTTTAAACGCCAACTTCTTCAGAATTACATTCATCATTTCAATACCGGATGGAAATGAGTTCCGATCAGTTTAAAATCATATAACACGCTTATGGAAATGGGTAAGGGGTGTGTCAGATCTCTTCAACAGAAGGGTAGAATAGATCTTAGGGACCAACGGAAAATTACAGCACCCGAATTTTTTCCACAAAGACCGTTGTAAAGCGCGCCTTGTAGGCGATTGTTCCGCACCAATGTTCTGCTCCAGATCCTTCTCTTTTATCAGATAGAATATGTCTAAACACTGCCCCCTAATTGATGCGGATCAAGCGATTTTGGCAGAACTTGTTGTCACGACCAACATATTAATAATTGTCTCAAATAATTCGAGTTCCAGTAAGATAATGTTGCTTCAATAGGACTTCCCTATCCAATATGCCGAAGCCGTAAAGCCCTACAGAGATATCTACTTCCTCACGTTATATGACAGTCATATCGGAAAATAACCTAGCATTTGGATAACGGACATTAACCGAAAACGAATGAAAATGCCACGGACTTAGCGTTACTTGCAATAAAATCTAGCATCCCTTGTGCGCACAGCTAATGGGCAACCTTGGGCCCACCTGATTAGCAGATGATACGTCCCGAAACGCATGGCCATATTGCAACACACTTCTCACTGGAACTCCCTAATATTGTTGTTCACAATAAATTAATAAATGATTCGGCGTAACTGAGGAATTAACTATGGGTCGAACACAATGATGAAATATCGACATGTGATGGAAAAACGGTGTTGGCGGACGAAACTTTTACTCCCACACCCACTTATAATATCCACTTAAAAACTTGAATGTTTCAATTTCATCAATATTCAAAGTACAGATCTTACCAGAGATTCCAACAAATTTCGATACGTAGATAACTCCCTTAAAATCACACTAGCTTCTGCTTGGATCGCTTGGTTCGCAACAATTGGAAAGCCGTATTTGACCCTCGCATAAATATTTTCGTCGCATCCCTTTCATAAACTATATAACAGCTCGATTAAACGTTATCAAAACTCGTAAATCAACGTTGCATACGTAAACTTCATTCAAACCTGACGCCAACGCATTTTCAAAAAGATTATACTAACCATTCCACGGAATGTATTTTTTTATTTACATTGTACAAATCGAAAGAATTAACAGAAAACAATACGACTATGTACATTATCTTCATAACTGAGCATCATTCTTTACAATTGTACTAACCGTGTGTTGTTTATTTCGCAAGAACGCGAGTAGGTTTAGCGGTCTAGAATTGATTTCCACACTTTTTCAACTGATGACAACTTAAAAAAATTCGAATCCTATCGGAGGGCTCAAAATGAGAAAGTACGCCAAAAATGTAAGGGTATCGTTCTCAAAACCAATCGAATGGCTACGTAAAACGTTACTCTTCAGCTAGATATTTGATCCTATGATCGTGTTTTTGAAATTTTTGAACGGGAAATCGCGTTTCACTACAATATTTTTTATGTAATGATTTGGTGTGGAAGGGGTGAGGCGACGAAGGAGCCTGTGAGTAATCTCCATCCTTGTCGAAACATACACGATTGGGTAAACGAGTCATTCTAAGCGGTAATGTACGGCTGTGGTAGAATAAAAATAAATAGCGGGTTCAGCAACTAGAATGCCAGTTCAACATGTATGTACCCTTCGCTGGAGGGTAATTTGGCAAGTTTTCCGTAGTCAATGGTGTTTCAAGTTACACAACGAATACACTGGGAGCTCAATTTATTCAATTTGTCAACGTCGGTAGTGTCAACCTGGCTGATACGATGATTACTAGAAACCAAAGGTAGTTCGACAACCAATTTTAAATTAATTTCGCTTCAACAAGGATCAGACTGACGTGGCCTCGTCATCCACACGCTACGTAGAGCAACTCTTCGACACACGAGTGGGAACTTCAATTTTTCAAACTAAAACGCCGATGTCGCGCAATCTGTCGTTAGTAGGTTATGGTTGGTGCTCTCTGTAGTACGGGTTGACGCCTTTGATGGGCAACGGGTGTCCTTCGGTGTTGAAAACCCATTCGTCCAGGGATATCAGACTGTCATCGCTGAAGAGAAGGTACAAATACTGGGGAAACAAAATGAAACGTCGTTTAGAACGATGATACACCATCGGTGGGCAGAAAACATATTACTAAAGCATGCTGACAAAAGAAAAATACGAACCACCACTAGAGATGTTTCAAACCACATTTCCTAGGCTAACACTAGTATAAACCATGGAACTCAAGTGTTCTCTCTCGGTAAAGTTTTACTGCCAAAGGCTAATTAGCCAATTTAGCGGACATTCCAGCGGCATTGCAGGCTTCAAATTAATTGGTCAGATAGTGATAATTAAGTACAATTTCCTATTTCCTTTTCTCCCATGTTCCTAATGGAGTAACTGTTTAAATTGTATGTCTAAAGTAATAATGAAACTCTATTTTGCTATAGCTTGTCGGAAATTGTCCCCGCTTTTTGTTTCGCTTCTTCTCCGCCAGGCAGCGACTCCTACCTATTCTTTTCATTACGGACAAGCTAAAGAAAACCCAATTTTCGGGATTGATCTTATGTCTAGAGATCGGTGCGTCACGCTGGCGCTACCTCAGTCCTCCTACTTGAACTTTTCTCTCCTCCTCCACTCCCTTATCTGCAAATCTCTCACTATTTTCTAGCAGTTAACCATTTTTCTTATTTGAGTGCAAGTAGGCACCTACTAGGTGATTTCTCGGTATTTTTGAAAACACAAACACAGGACGTACCTACTTAGCAGAATTGATATGATATTGACAGGCTCCCACAATCCTATTAAACCACACTCCTCTTTTCCATGCCCAGTAGGAGCAGTGACCCCCCCGGAGTACCCAGTAGTGATCTCCGTTTCTTCATACTACCGTTTATCGTTTAGCCGTAAACATTTTCGACGAAGGAATAATAAACCTAAAACCTACTCCCAAACAATTAACCGACAATTGCTCACCTGGTGGATGTTGGCTAAATTATTGCCTCGATAACTGATTCTCGATATAATTTTCCCAGTAATCCGGTGATAAACTTTTAAAATGTACACAGGAAGAAGGTACAACTTTTTCTGAATTCATGCTAAATGAAAATATTTATATATGCTATATTAACCATAAAAATCTATTAAGCATCTATTGTTGGTATTTAATAAATGTTTGTTCCGTTATTTTAGTTGTGTTTTCCACTGGTTCATCGTACCATTGAAGAAGCCGCACTTGGACCTGACCTGTCTATCAGCTCATTCCGAAACACACCTCACGAATTTCTACCAAAGTACCGAAAATACAAGATCGTTCGAGCATGAATCAAAGAGAAAGGCAACTCCCATCCACCGAATCCTGAAATCCACAATTCACAGTTGATTTACTCAAATAAGTTTACAACTACTGGAAACGACAGAAGCAAGTCACAATAGCGTCTGCAGTGTCGACAACTTCGATTTTGAATGCATGGATGTTTGGTATTGACCAACGTTGAATATATGTATAGTATAGGTGGGTCTTGAAAAAGTATTAGACTTCACAAATATAATTACTTATAAATATATCAATTGTTCTTATAGTCAATCTATCTCTAAGCTGGGAGCTTGATAAAACTTAACTATGTACCGTGAATTTCTCCAAAGTTAATAAAAGTACTCATTTTTCCATTTCCAGGCACATATATGGTCCTGAATAGAATTTGAATTAATTCTCATTCGACTCACATTCTGATTCCGGGCAATATCATCATTTTAATTTGATGAGTTTTTTAGTTTTCAATTTATAAGCCAAAAACGTAAGAAGTTGCCCGAATTAGTTCTGCATTTTGAACCTCACAGGATTTACTTTCAAGATTACGAGGTAAAAAACTTGGATTCCCGAAATTCCTCACAGTGTACACAAGATAAACCAGTGGAATTGCATATCTACCTAACTTAACGCACCTCATTAACTCATATGATGACACCTTCCTTAGACTAAAATGTTGTAACGCCTGACAAGTTAAAATTACGGACATGTCATTTAACGTGAGCCCGAGAAGAGATTTTCCAAAACTAAGCCAAACATCTTTATTGACACGATCGATAAACAAAGGATGCTGATTGTAGTAGGAACAGAGCGGGATGTCATAGTGTTCTGAGAATTAACACTACGCGAACAGCGACATCACGGAGAACGCCTGGATTCCACAAATATGCCTCACTTCTTTCAAAAGGTCGTCTTACATGAATATTGAACCCTCAGACATATGATTTACGATATAGCTGATTATCAAACTTACAACTCCTGAATTTTCAAGGTATAAGTCGTGCGTTTCAGGGAATGAAGGACTAACCCAGTTGTACCTTAGTGTACTAATTTGTTTGAGAAATTACTCAACAAGTACCAGTCAACTAGGCGAAGTGCAAAATAATAATAACTCTCTAGAAGCGTTTTGCAGGCTCTCAGGATTGAATTTTTAGACGAAAATCATTCGATGCAGGAAGTAACCAGCATAATACCTCCACTCAAACTTCTTCACAGAGGCAAATTTCTATTTTTAGAGCCTCACCTTGAGAGTTTCAGCAATGAAGAAACTTTGTTGAGCATCGTCCTTCGTTGGGTCATCTTGATAAACATTCTTTAGGCCAGCGTAGCCCGAAGGCGTCCGGCAGTGCTTTTCGAGTGCCTGTCAAAAGGAGGATTCCCATCATACGGAACAAAATTACCTCACAATTCTACTTGTATAGCGAAAAATAAATGAATTATAATTTGTACGAAGGAGCATGAACAGAATAATTAAAACTATTTTCGCTTTAAAAAAACAAAAACTTACCTGAACGGCTTCCCATCCCCAATCGCGATACTTCTGATTTTTAGTGAGTCTCCACAAGTAAAAGTAGGTTTCGATTACTTCTGGACGGAGGATGTAGTATTTTTCACTAGTTCTCAGCGCCTTTGCTTCGACTGCTTCCGTGAACCTAAAAAACCAACGAAGGTAAATTGAATGCCAATATATTATTTGGATTTACTTATTCGCCTTGTTCACAGTTAGGGACCTGTAACTGGAAACAAGGGTTTGATTTTGAGGGACAAATAGGAGAAAATCGAGATTGGACAGGATGGACCGGCAGAAACCCCTTCAGACATATCAATCTTGTTGTAATTATTTATCTGAGTATTCGTATTGGCAAAAATTTTGTTTTTCCCCCACAAAAGTCGACAATTTATCTCGTTTGTGTCTTAGTTTTGGCCATTTTCAAACCTATTGCCCCAAACGAAGGAATGGTAAAGATGAAAGAAGATAGGTTTTCGAGCTTTTTGGTTCTCAGGCGCGTGAGGTTAGGACTGAATTTGGACGCTGAATCGACTGTCGCACACAAGCTAGGGGAACCTGTAGGCCAAGAAATGTATTGAATACATTTCTTTTAAATAATAATAATAATAACAATAATTCCATTAGTACGACCACTTCTTTTTCCTCACTTCTAACCAGCCCTCTAGTTTTTAACACAAAGCAGATTCACCCAGAATGATAATCTGGGTGGAATAATTAGCATTTTTGGATTATTACACTTATTACTCTCCTTTCATCACGACTATAAGCTTCTTCATATCTACAGCGAGCGTAGAACTTACACACAAGAACCTTCATAATAATCAGGCTAACCAAGCTTTAATACAACCATGTTGAAAAAAATTCGATCATAATAGATAGAAAATGAACATATTGCACACACCGGAAATGTTCGGGTCCCAATTTAACGTTAGCCCTGTTATACGATTCATGGCAGGTGTGTGCGATCCCTTCAGCAATCTCCATGTATTTCGTGGACACAGTATTTCTCAATGTTTGCGCCCCTAAAGCCAATAATCCACCTGAAATTCAAACAAAATAACATGAGCTCTCACCAATTCTTGCAAAAGTATATCACGGAATTCAGAGTGCCATCCTATTTCACGCTTTCACCTGAAAAACACGCCAAATGGTCCATCTTGTGTTCCGTCCGGTCATACTTGAGCTCAGCGAAATAAGTGAGCCCTCCGTTGGATTTTTGAAGCATGTGCATGACAACCGCGTCCATGGCCGAGTCGTACATCTCTCTCGCCTCGTGGTCTTGTTTCGCCGACTGGATCCAGGCTTTGAGGAGATACTCGTAGAAACTGTCGCCCAACGCTCCCATGGACATGTGTTCTGAAGAAATGGTAAGCGTAAAATGTAATACTGATTATAAGGAAACAGACAGAGGATCATTAGGTAACGATTTAATAATCATAAAGTAATTATTTAGCGACTGATGGCGCGTACTGCAACAAATCAACAAATTTGTACGAAAATTGTTCCACAATTTATGGTAGTATTTTCTAAAAATCATAATTCTAAAAAAAAATTCTTATAAAAAAAAAAAAAAAAAAGGCACTTGGTAGCGAAGAGAAACGAATCAGCTAAGGTCTTTTATATTTCCAAGTTATTTTTCCTCAAATTATTCTTATATTTACTTAGGATTTTTAGGTATATTCATGATTAGAATTATAACTTTATTCCAGTTTCTTATAAAATCCATAATTACTTACATTTAATACATTTAAATTATTAAATAAATATTAATTTAACATTTAAAAGCCCAAATTTTGGGTTTCATTGGTTCATCGTTGATAATATTTGCTTATGGTTTATGTTCGTCTGGAAAAATTTATTTATGACTGCATATCGCATAATACGGTTTTGAGCCAGGATCGGGCTTAGTTCAGAATGGTACTGTACCGTCGAATACTTAAGCTAGAATACGTTCGTAGTATTTTTTATGTTGAAAAATAAAACGAAGTAAATTTTTATTGTCCTGAGCCAAAGTGTTCTGGTTTACAATAGGAAATGTTGAAATTTACGATTGGGGTCTAGAAGCGTAACCTCGTACTGAAGAATAGAGACATAGAGCAGTGCGGAAAATCCATCATGATAGAGAAAAACTATTATCAGAGAGCGGAGATATACAAACGAGATAAGTAATTTTCTTGATTGCGGGTGGCTGCATATTTACAATAAAACAAATATGAGTTGTATAGGGATAACAGGAAAGTGGATCGTGTAAATCCAAATGAAGTTTGCGGGAAGTCAAGAAGAAATTGCATCTGTTTGTACAGATCCAACCACCTATTTATCATACGTAATACGCGAGGTATCCAGACACGAGATTGGGTATAAAACTCACGTTGTCCCCATTTCCCAGTTTTGGGGTTCAGGTAGTTCGGATAGAGGCCTTTGGGCTTCTCGATGTTCTGCAAGACGTTGCGGATCGTGTCCACCTTCTCGCGGAACACGGGATTTCCCGTCACGTCCGACAGATAAGCGAATTCCAGGTGAAGAGTCCCGAACTCCGACAGGATGCTCGTGCCCCCGCTCGCCCAGCCGTAGTTCTTGCTCGCCTGGGCGAAACACAACGGTTACTTTTGCGACAAAAAGTGTGATAAACCGTACAAAATTGAGTTCGTAACATTTACTTGTTATTTACGGGCCCTAAGAAAATTCCAGATGCTCTCGCTCAGACAAGAGTGAGTAGAACACCCCTAGCCTGAACCTAATTTAGCAGGCTAAAGGGCATAACAATCTGACTGTTTTAGGTTAGTCTCTCAATATTAACGCAACTCTGAGCTGAATGAATTACGATATTCAATTCTCAGCTACAATGAAAAGTTATCTTCAAATAAATATTCAATAAAATAATATTGCATTATCAAAATTGTAAAATGTCAAGAACATTCGATTAATTGTTGAAATAATGCTAAACGTTAATAGTATTCTGGGAGATGATGGAGCGTTTTTATGATTTTCATACAAAATTATTCTCGAAGATGGACTAAGAACAACGTACCTATATGAGACTAGAACTCCCTAAAAGTCTCACTAGAGTTCAATTTTGAGGGGGAAGAGCAAAGGACAAGTGCGAAGTATGCGCGAATAAGTGACGCAGCCACTTGAATGAGAAGCAAAATCTTCTTCACCAACTTCTCAAAATAACGTGATATTTGAGGATCACAATTTTTGTATGGTTATTTTTACTGCTAAATACTTGCGCTCATACTCGAAAGAGTAAGAACGTTATCCTTCGTTGATACGGATGATCCTAATCTAGAGAAAAAGCAATAGAAATGTGGTGTCACCTTCTCTTGTATTGCTCTCGTCCTAACATAAAGAATTTGTTGGTAAATGAAGTAAAACGAGGTCGTTTTTCACACACACCTCCAATATTTGTGGACCAATGCTTCAAGACAGGGGGCGTGTACTACGGAGGCGGGTTTGAGAAGTAAAAGTTGGTTCTTGAAATCCGGAGTGCCAAAAAAGTGAAACAAGGGGTAGCAGCCACCTTCCTTATGGTAGTTAAATTACCTCCTATAAGATCAACAGGCTAGAGAGTGAGTAAAGCCTCTTTCACTTGAGGCAACTAGATGATTCATCTAGTTGACCAGGCGGGTGCTGTAGGTGCTTGTGATGTGAACGAAGTAGTAACGATACGGACCAGCCTGGAACCCTTTCACGCTCAGTCCTATGCCAATGCCTATGCGGATGCAAGCCACATTCACCACCCCACCAGATGACAACTTGTTGACTCAACCAGGCCCAAATAATGATGTTGATTCAGCTGATGAGGAGATGAATACGGCTTGCATCCGCATAGGCATTGGCATAGGGCTGTGTGTGAAAGGGTTCCAGGCAGTTCCCCATCATTTCCAATACCTGCCCAGTAATCTACATGCATCTAGTAGCTTCAAGTAAAAGAGGCCTTTTTATTTGGGCCATTGAGAGTTTAAAGTTAATTCTACAAGTTGATTCGTGTGGATGAGAACTGGAAAAGCAGTTAACTAGTTGCCATTCAACTCAAAAGGTCAAACATTCCTCGAATCATGCTTGTTTGTTCACGTGTTAATAAAATCCACAACTAATCCCATCCACCCAGATAAGTCTCCTCAATTTATAAACTCCAATCACGTCAATGGGGTTGGAAACCGCAGCAAGTAATTTGAGAACGATAGTTCTGATGTTGAGGCTGCCAGAAGAACAAAAATATTAAGGCAAATTGGAATACTCTGAGCAAAGTTGACTACATCAATAAGAAACTGGGGAGTGATGAAGAAACTAATACAATTGACTGTATATAAGTTAAGAGGATGTCAATAAAGAGAGGAAAGTACGACCTTTCGTATCAAGAAGTCTACTACCATAATTTAAAAAACCCTGCAAATTACACACGGGTTGGTTATTCCTCGAATGGGGGAAACAGTGGATGTGGCGGGTCCCAGACCCATTCCAATCGATTCAGGGTCCAAAATTTAGTGGAAAATGATACCCCACACGCCATTCATTCTAGCCTAGATCAAACCGTGGCGCAAGTAGCTAGCGCGTTCGGCAGAAATCGAAAGGTTGTCAGTTCGAGCCCAAGTGGTGGTAGCGAATAATTTTGTTTTCTGACTTGGTTTTTTTTAACCCATAAATTGGACAATAAATTGACCAATTACTTCTTCCAGTGGGTGCCAATCGTTCTGGGACCAATTTCATTGGATTCAGCGTCCAAAATTTAGTGGAAAATGATACCCTACTCGCCTAGATCGCCCAAAATCTCGAAAAATCCATTTTTCAAAAAACAAATTTTGACCCCTACCCCGCCCAAATTTGGTCCGATCGGGCTGAAAAGTTTCGAGGACCCGTCTCGACCGGGAACAGACCCCTGACCCAAATTTCAGATGTTTAGAAAATTTTCTACTACCAAAAACGGCGCGGACAATGGGCGGCGGACGGCGGACGGACATTGACCTTTTTTGATCTAGACACCATAAAACGTCCAGAAAAAAATTTTGAGCCGAATCGGAGAGGTTGACCTTTTGCATGAAAATGTAGGTTGATTATTCAAGGAATAACCAACCAAAAAGGAAGTTCTTCGTAACGTAGTCTCATAATATCATGTACTCGCAGGGACAAGAATATCCACAGAGCATCAGAACTAAAATATATAGATATTATCCTCGGCATACCAGACAATAAATCATAATTCTTCACTTAAAGCATGTCAGAATTCCTAACAAAGTCCTCACGACGATGGAGATATTTTAGACGGCATCTGTTCGAACAATAAAAATATATATCATGTTATCCGATGATTCACAATCACTTTTAAGTTGCCAAAATCATGATTGAAGGCTCAGAAAACGACAAGAACGGTGCTCGGTTTAAACACTCGTGAATGAAGGACTGAAGGATAGAAAGCACTCGAATTTTGATTCAACCACGGGGAACCTGTAGAACGTGGTATACAACTTGTATACAAGTTGTAATGTTTACCTTACACTCAAGAGCGTTACATAACCAAACCAATTCAACTTGAAGGAGACAACCGAAAGAACAATTATAATTTATTGAGGATCGAAGATAAATTAAGCGGTATTCTTCTGGATAGACTAGACAGTTTCCCCTCTCCAGAAAACCCGTTCACAATCAGACCAACAATTATCGAGTCCACTCATTCATTTGCAATCTGTTGCATGGAAAGAATAATAAACGAGCTGAGCAAGCTGTGATAACTAAAACATAGAAATTTATCCGATGAAGGGAGAAACTCATTTAATAAGAGTCATGGAATCTAAATTTTCATACGAATTACCTCGAACGAAGCCTTCGCAATTGAATAGAATTGGTGAGATAAATCCTGTCATGTTGCAAATGTTTGTTCGAATTCATAGAACATTAAAAAGTACTTTCAACAGGCGCGTCAGTTTAAGAGGCGTGTAGGGTTGGGTATATCTCAACGAATGACAAAGAAACAAAACAACATGAATTATTTTAAAAAGATTAAGCACGTCAATAAATTATAATAATAGCTCAGCGTAATGGAAGGAGAAGGAGACTTACCCCGGTTTTGAAGTTGACCAAAGCGTTAGGAATTCCAGTAGGAGTGTGGAAGGCAGGGAGGAGCTTCTTGGCTATGTATTCTGCTTTATCCCTAAACATGACGTCACCCGTGAGGGAAAAACACGTCAAGAGGCCTCCAACGTACCTGATGTTCGTCTCAAACACCGAAAAGTCGCCGTTCTGAGAAATTTAAACAAGATTATTCTAGTAAAGCGCAAAAAAAAAAAATATATATATATATATATATATATATATTTACGATTACATTATAAGTGGGTTTATAATTAAGAATAATTAATCATCATTAGTCAGACCGATGCTAATAAAAGGCAGCTCATCGCCTTAATAGAAAAATTAAGCAGAAAAGCAGTCCAAATACCGAACACTAGGAACATACGATACTTGCGAAGTATCGATACCAGTACTCATGTATGTACTTGATTAGTGTATTCGACACTATTGAAGTAGCAAATGAAAAGTATCGATACTTTAGAGTACTAACAAGAATAAAAAAAAAACTCGAGAAAATCAGGTTAAGGTAGTGTGGGAGTAAGATTTCGGAAATATAATAAAAAGGTTTTGGCTAACTTTTCTTCACTTCAAAAGGCTGTTTATTCAAGAAAGTACATACTTCAAAATGTTAAAATCTCCATTCTTCCATACCCACTTAAAGCCCCCCATACACGACGGAGCCAACAGGCCAAACAGCCCCGCGCCGAGCCAAACTCGCCCGAACGTGATAACGCTCCGCCGTAACGCCCGAAATTTTCAACGTTCAACCCCGAAACTTCTCTGACTTCCAAGTCAAAGTTATTTCATTGTCAGCGCAATCGCATCTCACGAGAGGAGTTCCGGATCAAAATAGGTGTTTCGGTAGGTTATTTCTTGAATAATCAACAATGTTTTCAAGCAACAAGTCAATCTCTCCGATTCGGCCCAAAATTATTTTCTGAACGTTTCATGGTGTCTAGATCAAAAAAGGTCAATGTCCGTCCGCCGTTCGCGCCGTTTTTGGTAGTAGACAATTTCCTAAATATCTGAAATTTGGGTCAGGGGCAGTTCCCGGCCTAGGACGGTCCTCGAAACTTTTCAGCCCGATCGGAGCAAATTTGGGCGGAGTAGGGGGACAAAAAAAAATTTTTTTTTTTTTAATGGATTTTTTAGTTTTTGACGATCTAGGCAAGTGGGGTATCATTTTCCACTAAATTTTGGACGCTGAATCCAATGAAATGGGTCCCAGAACGATTGGCACCCACTGGGTGATGTTATGGGTCAAATTGGGTATATATTACCCATTGACCCATAACCTCTTCCAGATTTTAGTGGAAAATGATACCTCACACACCTTGATTGCAAAGAATCTCAAAAATCCATTTTTCGAAATACACATTTTGACTCTACCCCACCCAAATTTGGTCCGATCGGGTTGAAATGTTTCGAGGATCAACTAGATCCATGAACGGGCCGCCGACCGAAATTTCAGATTTTTAGAAAATTTTCTCCTACTAAAGACGGCGGACGACGTACCCCTTCGAAATGCCTGTACGTTCGGTGATGCCCAGTAATGGCGAGTATGTGCTGCCACCACCACATTAAGCAATAAGTCCCAACAGCTCCACAGTCACTCCCACCCAGGGTGGGGTGCCTGATATACGGGGAAGCCATAGAGCAGGGCTCCTAGATGATGTAGCGCGATAAACAAAACGAGGATAGACTTTAATGGACCACATGGCCTCAGGAACTGTCTAGCGCAGGTACATCGGGACGGACGGCGTACGGCGGACGGACATTTGCTAATTTTGATCTAGACACCTTGAAACGCCCAGAAAAAAAATTTGAGGTGAATCGGAGAGATTTAATTTTTGCATGAAAACATAGGTTGATTATTCAAGGAATAACCAACCAAAAACCCTAAAAATTTTGGGTGATGTTCACTACAGGCTGGTCAACGACCATGGAAATTGCTCGAAGAGCAGTTGTGTCGAACCAATATCAATGAGGCCCAGGGGCTCTACCCCACTGTTAAGTATGCACCCCAGTTCAGTTCTTCTAATGACATCTCCTATCATTAATGTAACGAAATACTTTCAACGATGGCCTTGTCTAGTTCCAATTCCTCCCGCTGCCTCAGCAGAAGCCACTTCGACAGCCAGCTTTTGAATAGAAGTTACCTTAGTGGACGGTTAAATTATTACACAAACCCAAAACAGCATTCCTCCCAAAATATTTTGTTTTTTCAACAAGAAATTCATTTTATCGTAGAAGTGGTATATCCCGATGTTGGGAAATGAGGAGCTCCACGTAAATTCACGTTATAGCGAACGGTATGACTAAAAACGGCCTTTTACGTCTATAGCCTTCACTCACGATATCTTCGAGGTTGTTGAGGTTATCGGCGATCCATTCTCTCCCTTGTTTGAACTCCTCGTGGAGGCCCATGATATACAAAGTGTCGAGCCCGTCAACGATGGTGAGACCCATAGGAGCTGCTCCGAAAATGCTACCAGTGTGCGCACGTTTTGACGTAGGCCGCAACTCGTTCTTGCCCCAAGCGTACCGCACATAGTTGTCCCACGCATGTTTGGTCATCTGGAAACAAAACGGAGCGTTTGGTGAGATTATAATTTTGAAGGGTAGGAAATTAGAAAGAAGCAGGAGTCGGCCGATTCAAAAGAGAACTGCAGTTATCATTACAGTACAATTGAAAGAATCAATAAAAGGTTTTTATAATTGTAAAAAAATCATGTGTATTTTGAAAAAATGAATTTTCGAGGTTTTAAGCAATGTAGGCGTGAGGAGAATCATTTTCGATTAAATGTTAGACGCTTAATCCAATAAGATGGGTCCCGAAACGATTGGCGCCCACCGGACGAGGTTATGGGTCAAAATGGGTACCTATTTACTTATTTCGAAAGTGGGTTTACAAGATTTCTGGTACCTAGGCGGGTGTGGTATCATTTTCCACAAAATTGTGGACGCAGAATGAATCTCCATGCCGTGAAAGAATTTGGAGCGTTCTATTGTTCAATTTCCTTCGAATTCGGTCGTTTCGTTTTTGTTAAAGTACCTAGCCATTAATTTATCGTGTAAGTAGATCAGGGTAATTTTACTGGTGTGACTCCTTTGTGTGGATTTTTGATCGATTGAGTTAGTCAATTTGCCAAGAATTATTTTACATTTTATTTTCGTTCTGCTGCAGGTTCATTTCTCAAACAGGAGAATAAATACTCAACCAGCTCAACTCCTATCCTATGTAAACCAACGCTGGAATAAGAATGACAATAATTATTTTGTACGTAATTATCATATTATGATGGAGGAGTCATAAAATCTAAGATAAATATCTACATAAAGAACGGCAACTTGAAGAAGCGGTACATATTTGACGCTCCATACCGTATGACACTCGTACAAACTCAATCGTTTTCCCGAGCGATGTGAAGAGAAAGAAGGGCAGGAAAATGGATCCTTGGCGAACGGTACGACGAAGCTTAAAATGAAACCGTGGAAAATCACGGGTTCCGCCCCGATGAAACAGAATCATCTTTTGAGAGGAAAAAGGAGGGTACAAAGGGTCCAATCAAGGGCCCGGAAAGCAGGCCTTTTGAGTATTACGCGTTATTTGGTAATTTCTGTGTGCGCTGTGCCATACAACTCTAGTACTCGTAATAATAGAAGTAATCATTACACTGGAATAAGTTGTGTAATCACGTATTCCGACCAAGGCCTATAGATCCCCAAGGTAATTTTCTCTCTGAACTCGGCCGAACATCTCCACTCTAAGGCTGAGGCCGCACTGCAGGATGCTAGATGGTCGCAAGGAGGTTGGATGGTAAAGGTGGATGGTGGAGGGTAGATGCATCTTGGACGCAGTAAAATGAAGCCAGTATCCAACTGACTGCCGTGTAGAAGTCATGTCTCTCTCAAAAGTTGCGAAACAAATGTTGCTAAGTTCATCTTCGGGAATTTTGCTGAGATCAACTTTGGGAAATATTGGGGCAACTACTGTGATAAAAAAAACCGTGGGTGCATGCTTACAATTTGAGGCGGCAACAGGACGGGGAATTCGTGAGAGTGTACAAAAAATTAAGACAACACCCGGACAAATTCTATTCGTATTTAAGGATGTCAGTTGAGGCGTTTGACTTACTTCTGAAATTGACTGAATGCAAACTGCAAAGAGTTATGGGTCAAATTGGGTAATTATTACCCAAGGGTGCTGACGGGCTTTGGCTGGCCCTATTACGAGCGGTCACCAATCCAACTAGTCAAAACGACCACATTAAATACTCTCCAAACAAAATCTTTAATCAATGCACCAATCTTCTGGGTAACCAAAACACTCAGAACACTGCTGTGCCAAATGGAGAACGAGAAAATCCTCTTCCCTTCAATCACGATCAAAATTGGACTTTAAAAGGGTACAATGTGCTGAGTCACTGCTAGAGCCGTTTCCGGCCTTTCTAGGCCGGTGTCCTGTAAATCGCGCCTAATGAAAATCGCGCCCAGTATAGTCTCTACCTGGGGTATACAAGGGTCTATAACTGTCCCATGAGTCACACCTCCGCACCAGCTGAGTCAAAGTTCAAGAGAGACAGTCAAACTTCATTAATGCAGTAACTTTACTACAGTTCGGTTCATGTGCTTCAGCTAACATGGAACTTTTGACGACCTTGTGGTCACTACAAAGGATACTCGAATATCATGAAAAGATCACTTCTAGATGGAACTGTTGTCTGGCGATGTTCAAAACAACGATCCAAGCAGCGTCGAGGAATGCTGAAGACGAGAGACACCAACGTACTCACTTCAAACGATCATAATTGTGGACCTCCGGATGACGCTCGCCTAGAAGAGCAGAACGCTGTAACCAAGGCGAAGGAGAGAGCACGAGAGGAAGATACTCCGATTAGTAATGTATATTCAGACGAATTGGGTGACCTACATAATCTAAGATATAATTTAGTCACGGAGATGCCGGAACAGCAAGTAACAAAGAGAACGTTATACAACCAACGGGCAAAATCGCGAGGAAACCAGAAGGAACCAAAATTATCACATGAAATTTCTCTTCAAGCAGATTCCATTCTAGCCAGAAATATATAGGTATATCTCGAGGGGTAGTCAATTTTTAGACCGGGCGCGATATACACACATTCCTCAGAGAGCGCGATTTTCGTTCAATCTCCAAAACAAGTGAGTTTCATCCTTGGTGAAATGCAACCCCATGAACCGCTTACAAGTCTCAGGTACGATATTTTCATTCCGACGTCATGATCTCTGTGAAAACTGATTAGAAAAGGTTCTTTCACTGGAACACCGGCTCCCTTTCAAGGGTATATGAGTATGGTAATGAAGAGAGGCTATCCGAAACCTCAAGAGACCATTTCAGTAGCTTCAGGACGTTTCTTGCGGGCACATGAAAAGGATTATTAAAACTTTGACGTCTCTGGTTCTCCGCTTATTAAACGAGCTGCCTTTGAGCTCAGGATGCGAGAAACAAAATTTTCCAACCCTTTCTTAGTAATATGACCACGTAGTATATGTATTTCCATACGATGAATGGCATTTGACAGATTTCTCCGCCTAAGAGACGTTGATTATGACCGCAATCAGACTGCTGTAATCATCAGGCACGCGGAAGTGCCTCATAATTTTACTTGAGCACAGCTCACCAGAGTGATCAGGGTACTCTTCCCTACTCATGCGTATCTAACCATGAAGTCAGAGCTTTTTGTAGTAAGACCAAAGACATGTTTAACTAATGTGTCCCCTTATTACCCCTTTTCCCCCCATTTTGGAGTACAAGATATTGATGGGCTTGGAGTGGTTGTAAAGAACCGTGGCGTTTTAACTCCTGTATAGGCGCACTCGTAGTATGATCGGCGCGGTAGACGTAAAGACCCTGAGCAGCAACCTGTCGAGCATCTTTGCTAAATACTCTCAGCCACATTTTCTACGACTCTTGATGATCCTCGGTTTAAAATGATTTTTAATTTGGGCGCCACCAAACGTAATTAGTGAAATTAATCGAATAAACGCTACAAATACTTTCGCAAGGGTTGGTTATTCCCTGGACCAGGCGCACGGAGATTCATTTCTTCAACATGGAAAAATGGGGAAAAAAGTGGGTGGCGGGTCTTGGACCCATTCCAATCGATTCAGCGTCCAAAATTTAGTGAAAAATGTTACCCCACACTCCTAGGTACCAGAAATCTCGAAAACATACAATCAAAATGGGTAAATAGGTACACATCTTGACCTAACTCACCCAGATAACCTCATCCAGAGCCGCCAATCGTTCCGGGACCCATTTCATTGGATTCAACGTCCAAAATTTCCCTACCCCACACGCTCAAGTACCAGAAATATTAAAAACATACATACAAAATGGGTATATAGATACCCATTTTCACCCATAACATCTTCTAGTGGGTGCCAATCGTTCCCGGACCCATTTCACTGGATTCAGCGTCCAAAAATTAGTGGAAAATGGTACCCCACACGCCTAGATTGCCAAAAATCTCGAAAATCCATTTTTTGAAATACACATTTTGACCCCTACCCTCCCCGAATTTGGTCCGATCGGGCTAAAAAGTTTCGAGAACCGACATAGGCCGGGAACAGACTCCTGACCCAAATTTCAGATTTTTAGAAATTTTTCTACTACTGAAAAAAGCCCGGACGGCGGACGGACATTTGACTTTTTTGAACTTGACACCTTGCAACGTCCAGGAAAAAAATTTGGGCCGAATCGGAGAGGTTGACCTTTTGCATGAATACATAGGTTAATTATTCAAGGAATAACCAACCAAAATACTTGGGATATACCGGGTCAACTTGGATGATTTTGGGTTATCACAGGAAATCGAAGAAGGGAGAAACACACAAAACCGGTGTTTTATCTATTGTTAGATGAATTTAATTCATAATTTTAATCTGAGGGGCCTTTTTCTCATCTTCCTGGCATCGGCATGTTTTTAACAGATTTGAGCATTTGCATAAGGCCAAAATCAAAAGTTATCCTCCTCCATAAACCTCTCGCCACGGCACTAGGCTTCTTCCTCTCTCAGTATTTTGGTTGGGAGCACACTCCATCATCAGGAACAAACTCACTGTAGGTCCCGTCACCACTGGCAAGACTCACATTGAGTATATATTACCATATCACACTCCTCACCAAAACCATATCCATATTTCTGCGCATTTGACCTGGTATCTTAACAGATTATCCGAGGTATGAGGGGAGGTTCTCAGTCATCATTTTCCAACTGATGCACCAGGGACCGTGTTCGCATGCCACAATACAACCACAGAACCGATATCGGGAAATAATTCTTGCGAGTGAGATAATCATCATATCCCACTCGGAATTTCAGATTCTAACAAAATTGAGTACGCTAAGGACATGGTTTTCGTATGAAAAATTACGGTTTGGTACTGGAGAGGAACAGGCAAGGGAAAAACTGGATTCGGACGCTAGTTATCGAACTCATTTATAATTTGAGTTCTTGCTTGCGAGTCCGGTGCATTATCCGACTGAAAGCAACGTTGATCTAATAGAGATCTCGCTCTCTACTCTCTATTTTCTCTCTGATAGATGCATCAGCCAGCGGCCATGTCACGGCCTATTTCGGCGCAAAAACGGTCTGACTTCATACGGGCTATCGTCTCATTCAAGTAAAGGATGAAGTGTGCACGAATGGTGGGTGTGTTCCACGGAGATGATTTCGCTTTGCTCAGTCCCATCCGGAGATGTACAGTATTGCGTCAGCTCGTCTCGCTCAGCCTCCACTAAGTAGTTCTGATTACTAATTAACCGTAAAATTAACGCTGTAATTCCACTCCGAGAGTGATTTATGGGACAAGTTTGACGGTCGACCGTCGACGAAAGACGAATGATATTGCAGAACAAGACCGCGCTGAGGATATGACTGGAGACAACTGAGAACTCAATTCAACACAAAGGGAGCAGGCACTGAGTTCACGTCTCTCGTCCCACGACAACTTCCAGCGTTGCAAACATGATCAAGATTAACACGATGTTGGGCTCTCCATGGACTTATCGAATGTCTGAAGGCAGGCAGAAGCACGAAAGCCGTAAGCGATTGGAAACAGACGGCTGTGGATGCTCTAATTAGGCTAGCAGATTACATCCACGATCAACGCAATCCATACGAGCTTGCTTGAGTAGACAGAGAGGACTACGTTATGAAAACGCTGCACTATGTCCACATTGGTTTATTACTCTAGGTGAGTCTCAATCGTTAGAGAAAACGTACTATCTTAAAACTCTTAGAAGCAAATACCTGAATAGAAAAAATAATGATAATTTAGTGCGAACAATTCTGTAACAGTGACTATTTTCAAAATATTAATTCACCCGCATCCGTTTGCGGCCATCTATCAAAACCTCCTTCGAACTAGATACTCGGAACATCCTTCGAACCAGAACTTTCCCTTAGAAAGAATACAACACAACATGATTTTAAGAAGGATTGGTATAAGCTGCCAACAAGCGGGTCCCGATTGGAGGGAAGCAATTCAAAAGAGAAATCGAATCGTTTGCCAGCGGTTTCTGATCTGCGTGAGCGCATGTCAGTACTGTCGCATCGCGCATAGTATGTTACAAACGAATATTATCGTTTATACTATTCGAGCGCGCTAAAAATCTTGTATAATTGGTTCTACTTTTTGCTTCTCCCAAGAATTTCATTTCTCCCAAATAAGCGGGTCGCGGTGGATGTATTACAATGTATAGTGAAACTTCAAACCCTTTCTAATGGATTTGAAAAAAAGTTCCTTATCTGCATTTTGTTGCTGCTTTCTTAGCAGTTTTTGATTGATTTTCGTTGATTTGTTTTTAGTTTCCACTATTATACAATTTAGGTGGTTATGTATAAAGATCTCAAACAATCACAAAAAAATAAGGGAATATTTCAAATCCAAAATGTCCGTCAGTCGTTCGACACGTAACGTCCGAAATTTTCAACGTTCAACCCCGAAACTTCTCTGACTTCCGAGTCAAAGTTATTTCATTGTCAGCGCAATCGCATCTCACGAGAGGAGTTCCGGATCAAAATAGGTGTTTCGGTAGGTTATTTCTTGAATAATCAACAATGTTTTCATGCAAAAAGTCAATCTCTCCGATTCGGCCCAAAATTATTTTCTGAACGTTTCATGGTGTCTAGATCAAGAAAGGTCAATGTCCGTCCGCCGTACGCTGTACGTCGTACGCCGTCCGCCGTTCGCGCCGTTTTTGGTAGTAGAAAATTTCCTAAATTATCTGAAATTTGGGTCAGGGGCAGTTCCCGGCCTAGGACGGTCCTCGAAACTTTTCAGCCCGATCGGATCCAAATTAGGGCGGGTTAGGAGTCAATGTTTTTTTGAAAAATGGATTTTCGAGATTTTGGGCGATCTAGGCGAGTGGGGGGCAATCATGTTCATTCAATCCATGCGATTTCGGACAGCTTACATACATTGCTTTCTCTAATTCTGGTGAACTCGATGATGAGAGTAAATTTCCTCCGGAATCAATATATTTATGAACCTTTACGGAAGAATTTGTGACGGTGGAATCAAGAGTGTCGTCACATTTTGAGGTTGTATTCATGAGAAGTGAATCGAATGGAGGCACTCTCTAGTTCTCTAAGCTTGCCAATCGCAGTTAGTTGGGAGGCAGGGATGCTGACAGTAAAAACAACTGAACGAATGGAGGTCGCCGGCATTTCTGAGCTTTCCGACTAAAACGAAGACAATAAAATTAGAAGAACCGTAAGACTACTGCCAGTGGACCTCCACTATGTACCCAGTGTTGCTTTCTTATCCGCACCCACACTTTCCCATTGTTCGTTCCACTTTACCCCAGTATTCTCGTTGCGCTTTCCATATTTCTCGCTAAATTAAAAAAATAACGCACATACATAAAACCGAGTACGCAGGTATTCTTGGTATACATGGACGAACTGGAACGAGTTGAATGGCCAAAAACGTGCGCTCGATGCGAATGATTCACCACAAGGCTTAACTATGCATAATTCTTTAGTGAGTAATCGGGGTTAGCTGTGTAGGTATCAATTTTCTTCTTGAGCTTCCTATAGCCAGCACAACAAAAGTATTATGCTGAGCAACATTAATTAACATGCATACGATAAATAAATAATGTGCCTAAAGTTTTATAATATCTATTGAATAACCTAACAGGGCTTGGCCTGAACTACAATATAAATGTTTAAAAAACCTTTCAATAAGGGACAACTCAATTACGGAATCATGATTATTGGTACTACGTCGACACTGTTTATGTCAAAGCTCCAACATCACAGAGTCTAATCGGATTATTTTTTAAAGAACCGCCTTCTTTCATAAGAGGCGTGGTTTTGTTGTTTCTTTTCCAACTCGTTACCAAAGTATAAATTTTAAGGTGAAGCTGTTTTCTGTCAGTATCTTAAAATGGCCGGATCACGAGAGCAATGCCCGTCTTTATTCCGAAGAGTCGGACATATATTTTGTGACTAGCCATAAAACACAAGTCTCAGCCCATAAAGTATCTCTACTCCCGGTACGGAGTACGAAAAATTCTGAAGGGGCCATGTCATAAAAATTATGTTGTACGAGATAAAGTATGTTTTTAAAAGGCGGTCGGAGGGAAGAGAGTGGTGACGGGCCCTCGATACATGAATTACGACTTAATACTGAGGGACCTCGCGGGACCGATCATTTCCTTAAGTGATGATGATAGTTTATTGACCAATTATCGTTCTCTGGAGTTCCTGGGCCTCCTGTTTCACTTCAAGTGGATCGTACTTTACGAAGCGATACCTTCGAGACATTGAACTCTTTCGGATCTCCAATTTCGACGACCTTACCGGTTAACTGGGAACAGGAAAGAAAAAAGTATCTGTAACAAATTTCGAGGAATTAAGGGAATTTCGTTGTCTTTCTGAGTGAATTCAAAACCAAAAATTATAATTTTTTATTATCGCTGGAAAAACTAAACACAATAGGTTAGCTACAGTGAAGACGTTTTGAAGTGATCGCTTATATTTTCAAGTACACGTTATCAGTAAAATACCAGATTATCAGTATAATCTGTAGTAGTAGCACTAAACAGTGGATTATCAGTATAATCTATGAAAGGAAGAAGTGAATCCAGCTGCCGAGGACTCAATCGAGGAAATCCTCCCACAACATTCTTCAGCATATTTCCACTTATTAATAAGCTATGTTCTCAATTTCAGATTTTTCCAGCTAATATTTATATTTTTATTGAGTATATTACAATATATACATGAATATAACAAGGATTAAGGTACGTATGTTTTCCGTAAAGACAAAACCAAGCTTTTCACCAAATTTTTCCTTATGGTTGGTTATTCGTTGAATAACAAACCTATGTTTTCATGCAAAAATTAAATCTCCCCTGATTCGGCCCAAAATGTTTCTCTGGGCGTTTCCAAATTGTCTAGATCAAAAAAGTCAAATGTCCGTTCGCCGTCCACGTCGAGTATGGTAGTAGAAAATTTTCTAAAAATCTGAAATTTGTGTCAGGGGTCCGTGCCTGGCTCTAGTAGGTCCTCGAAACTTTTCAGCCCGATCGGACCAAATTTGGATGGGGTAGGGGTCAAAATGTGTATTTCGAAAAATGAATTTTCCAGATTTTTGGCGATCTAATTGTGTGGGGTATCATTTTCCAGTAAATTTTGGACCCTGAATCGATTGGAATGGGCCTGGGACCCACCACACCCACTGTTTCTCCTATTTTTTCATGATGAAGAAATATGTCTCCATGCGCCTGGTCCGAGGAATAAGCCCTGTGAAGGAATTTGCAGCATTTTTATATTTTAAAAAGTGTCCGCCCGCAGTCCGGGCCTACAAGAGCATTTGAAACTGCCCGGAAAATCTTTAATTCATCGCAAAAACAAGGGCTCCGCATAAGAGTCAGCAACATAGCAGCGTCGTCCTGTTTTTGTGTTTGATACCCTGCATACCATATTCCTTAGGTACGAGCCGTTCTGAGTTAATATGCAGTCCAAATTTGAGGTTTTCGGGTCATTCTGAGAGCTTTTTTTTTTGCCAAAAGTTATCTACCCGAAAGCAGGAAAGTACATAGCAAGAAAGAAACACGCGAACGACGTGGTATGATGAACATCCTGAAAAATGTGACAAATAATGGACGCTAGATTGACTAAGGACTGATAACCCGCACTCTTATGGCTTTCAACCACATAGTAGACCTCGAAAATAAAATTTCCACAATTAGTGAGTTGTTCTCAATTTAGTAGGTAGGGCGTATGACTATACGCAAATTAGTTCGCGGCCCATCTAAGCCGACCAATCTAATATGTTCTTAGAATAACCGTTGTTGATGGAATGATGGAAACATCAGGTTTTTCTGTAGTCATGAGAAAGTGTTCAAGGAAATAACGATAGCAGACGTTTATGAGACGGCAAAAGAGGTCCCACGACGTAATTATCCGAGCTAAAAATAAAATATAATATTCACGACGGAGCACAAATCCTGATAAATAGACGGACAATGAGGCGATTCGACGGTATCCACCAACGGTTTATCATCGTCAAAATGGGCCTCCTCACCGACCCAATGTTCCCTACCTAAACCTTATCCCTAGCATACACTATATGAAATCAGCCATTTCGAAACCTATCATTTGTTAAAAACTCGCCATCTTGTCATCTACTTGGCATGTTATAATGGGCTGAAACTTGATTGTGATGTTATAATGGGCTGAAACTTGATTGTGATGTTTTTGAGTCACTCTAGAACTACTAGTGTAAACCTCACGAATGTGAAATTAGTGAAAATACTGGATTCTTTCTAAAAGAAAACATGGCATAGTGGATGTGTTATACATTTTTCCAGACTGCCTATGAGGTTTCCCAAACCGTTGAAGGTTGAGAACGACAATATCTTCCCATTGTCTCATTCTATTTGACTCCAATTTTACTTTGGTCAAAAATTGGTCAACGGAACGACCTACCGCGCACGGTCCACCATTGAGGAGCATAAAACAACGACCGCAGGCCCCCTTAGGAACGTTTCTTCTTCGAGTACTTCCCGACCCACCCAGTTGCCAATCTCGCCAGTATCCCTTCTCATAAAATTGTGACACAACCCGTAGCAGCGACTAAAATCTCACGAGCCCTCCACAGAAGGGTTTTTAATGATCGGACTAGACCGCGTGAGAAGGCCTTTCAATACGGCGCTTAGAATATTTATGCGAATTCTCACGAGGTGGTAGCGTGTCTCCGGGAAATGGAGAGGACTTGCCGCTGCCAACCTCTGAATCATAAGGTGGATTCTATAGGAAATAATCCTCTCAAGTCGTCCCAACAGGATGCGTATTATGCTACGGTTTTGGAGTAAATGGGATCATAACCTGTTTGACGATTTTCATATCCTGGAACCTGAGTATCCGCGACACGTCGTCATAAATAAGCTGCCATTCAGCCCGAAATTCTGTTTTCACTGGATATTCCTGTCGGTTTCCTCTGGAAAAGCCAAGCTCATTACAGTCTTTGAACGAGTTTCAAACTCTTCCCCTTATTTTCACTCCCTCAATCCGGATCATAACTAGAATATTATAACTAAATAGACTCTTTCAAATAAAGTCTACTTTGTTATTCAAAATTTTGGACATTTTGATCAGCCTTTTCTGCTGGAGCAGATACGGAAAGTACTCTCAATCAAGTGGAGACTTTAGACTTGGAGGAATTGTGGTGTCTATACAGTTATACGATACGTAAGAGAGGTTTTCAAAAAGGCCAGTAGCATGCAAAATACTGTAATTCTCATAGTTTATCCTTCCCTTCCACAGATCGAACAATTAACACTTCGTTAACAAGGTTTTCAAACTATCGTGTCCTAGAAAAAATAGAAAAAATCGTGTCAGTGGAATCATCATCACTCCACACATCAGCAAACAAAAATGGTAGCATGCTTATTAATTTGTGACAAAGCTGGTTCATCTCATTTCACAATGTGAAATACTCGGAGGTGTCAAAACAGCGGACCAATTTATTTATCATTAATTTCGGTGTCGTGATGTTATTAAAGTGAAACTTGCCGAACGAGGGCGAGTCTTAGGTTGGCAAAAATAAATATGGTTTAAACGAAATCCGTAGGTGTCCACCTCCGTCTACAACGGGAAGCAAGTTGAGTTGTATCAATAACGTTGACTTATATTCTACCACTTTACTTAAAGAATCAAAAAGGAAATCACTACATCCACCACATGCCAGTAGAGAAATTTCACCCCTCCTTCTACTATAATCCTTAGTTCTCAGAAGAAACGACTTTTTTTCCTATTCTTTTTTGTTATCTCTTCTTGCCTTTGTTACCAGCACGCGAAACGTGAGAGGAGCGACGGATTTAGTCTTTATCTAAGGGCCTCTACCATCAAAAGAGGGGTATGGTGCCGGCTGACCTGATAAGCCTGCTGCTGCGTATCTCACTCGAAGGCACAAGGCGAAATGTATTGCTTCTACTCTGCTCTTTGCCTCACCGAGTCCGTTGTAAGAGCGTTTCTATTATCAACGACCCTCGACGTCATGCTGATGTTGTCTTCATCGTTTATCATTACCACGTTTTTCTTGCGCGCCGGGAATCCCGCACCTTGACACTGCTCCAAGCAAACCCGGGAGATACTCGATCAGCCTAGTCAATTCCTCAAGCAGTAGGATTGACTATGATTAATTAATAAGATATTTGTGAATATGATATCCATTGAAAACGAGACGTTGCTGGACTATCTACATGCCCGAGAAAGCGCCTCTGTCGAATTAGAGAAACGGGTAATGAAACGGAACCAAAATTCAAATTCCCAGGAACTGGACTGTTACTTTATTCGGGCATCAAGGGAGAAGAGACTTCTCCCATTCGCTCCAGTACTAGCAGCTCTTCGACGAGGCTATGCTGCGCACAACTACAATCCACAAATTGATCCGGAAGCTAAAATGAAGCAGGCAAAGAACATTCCAAGTGATCAAATAAGCTTCCCTTCTTTCGGTATCCCTATGGTAGCAGGAATTTTGTCCAGTGGTATATTCCTGCCTACAACTGTTGGGGTGTTCTAGTCAATTACAGATCCCAGATTTGCCAAGAAAATCCCCCAAAGGAGAGAACTGCACCAATCAAGAGAACGAGGGCACAAAAAACTCGTATAAGGACAGAGGGGCGCTAGGCCTTCAGAGAACGGATGACTATGGAGAGAGAGAGAGAGAGAGAGAGAGAAAGAGAGAGTGGGAGTCCTTTTCTAATATATTTTAATTAAGAGCTACCTGGAATCATGCCATCAGAGAAGGGCCCGACCCCCCTCCCTCATCCCACCACAGGAACCTAATAATGAACTTGGGAAAAGAGAGGACGAAGGGATGAGTCCACTGTCCATCCACCGCAGTCCTTTCTATTCGCGATAGCATTAAACTCAATGTTCATTGAAAACTTGAAGTTGAGCTATACATTATCAACCCGACAATATGTCACAAATCACTCTGAACTCGACCTCTAGTCTACTAATATCCAAAGAACACAGAACATAGTGTAATCCAGCCATGCTACTTAAGCACTGTAGGCGCCCGTGAAAGAGATTTTTGATCAAAGCACTATTCCTAACAACGCCTTCGAAAATACCAACTATTAGAAATAATTACAAGTCGATACGATCTTAATACTAGGACGACTTTATTCCGCCGAAGTAGGCAATAAGTGATCAAATTGAAAAACCGACAACCGCGTTTTTTACACTTTTGTGGCCATTGAATGTGGAAATTGAATAAATCCGCCTCCTGGCGAAATAATAACGAATAATTTAGCATGGTACTTCCAAATATAATATTATGAAAGATTAATGGTTAATGTACCTCTTGAGTGATAGAGTTATGAGCACCATTTCACTGACTTTCGGTAATTCACACCCGTGTTACTGGCTTCCGACCAAAAACACCATGAGCTGCCATTCCAAAATAAATAAATACATGAAATAGAGTATATAAAAGTTTGATTCGTACAAGATCAGATGGGATTATTCGGTTCAAGAGGAAGCAGGACGATGAACGCTACATAGTTGCTTTCATTTCAAAGCTAACAAGCCAACTTCTTGCACAATACCGCGATTGTCACGGCACAATGGCATTCCAATGGCCAAGGTGTTGGCCGGGAAACATGCTAAACATCCGATTTGGACCTCAGAAAGACGTGTTCAGTCGTTGGCGCATACATGCCGGTCACGCAGCGACACTCGAATAAGGGTTTGCGTTAACGGTAGAATGTCATCTCTCGGAAAAATCGATCCAAAAAGCGGAGAGAACACCAACATGGAATAGCACCAATCTTTCGGATAAATGGGTACTCACGGTAGAAGCAGACATCCAGAACATCTCAAAACCCAGAACATACCTGGAATCAAAACAAAAGTCAATCAATATGTATACTATTACGTCGTTAAATCGAGAAGTATTATGAGCGATTTGCATTTACGTGGGAACCATTACAAGTACCTCAGGCAAAACCCCAGATCTAAATGATCCATTACGAATTATTTAGTGGACTGAAACTCAGTAGGGTACAATAAAGCATTCTAATAAAACGCACGGAACGAATAAAGTGTAGGATGCAAAGGATTATAGCGTGACTGAGAATCAGCGAGAGAACAACATGAAAATGTCGAAGCGTCAGTGACCGCAGGTTAATAAATGTAGTTCGTTTAGGTTTTACCATTTATTCAGAACCCCCGGGTTATGTAAATAATTGAGTTTCTATGGTGTGGAATGAATTCAACCGGTTTTTTAGCTGTTTCTGAAATAATTCGCTATCCGAGCGTATCAATCAATATAACTCAAATGATACACTGAGAGATGTACTCGTACTATTCTAACCCCTTCTAATACAACAAGAAATGATGTACCAGAACAATAAGTATAACGCGAGGGCTCTAAAATTCAGTTTTTAAAAATTGGAATTAATTTCCATCTATCAATAAAAAGCTCTAACAACAGCCATATTCCAATGATGTGCGCAATTTACTAACACAACCCAATATTTTCATAAATAATAATTATTTGTGGAAACTAATAAAATACGGAAACCCGACTTGAAGATGCTGTAAACGAACGCCTCAAAATAGTACAAATTATACAGATAAATAAGACGAAATAATGAAGCATTGATTTCAACGGTTGGAACTGTTGGTGCTCAAAATACATTACTTAATGTTTTGATTCCACGTTTATTACTAGTTTGTGGGCATTGACACCCTTTGATAAACTTGAGAACGGAGTATCTTCCCAAAGTATAGGTAATAAATAATTTTCGTGCAATAAGGATAACATGGGTGAAATTAAAAAAATAGTAATAATAATAATAATAATAATAATAAAATAGAAAATATTAAGAATGGAAATTACACAAAAAAGTACTCTCGGTAACAAAACTTTTTTTTGTCATGTGAAGTTATATCATGACAGCAGACATACACGGAAAGGCCGACAATAGAGGTTAACCTTGTCTCGCCATTCTCCGTGGTGACGTGAGCACACGCTAAACCAGAATAATTCGAAATTATAAAACAAAAACAAGTTGGTTTTGGGATGATGAAGCTAAAACATACCATAGGGAGAAAATCCACGGATTTGCTGGCGGGCTCCTGTCGAACACACGATATTTTCCCCCTGAGGTGAAAACCCTACGTTACGAATTGACCAAGTGAAGGGGTGGTGGAATTTCCAGTCAGTCCGACTTTTTTCCTCTCTTTTAGGGTAATTTCCCATCCTATCCTCGTTAATATTTTCCAGTTAACATGGCTTCGAGTTGGCCTAAAGGCCGAAGCGGACAACAATGAAATAAAAAAATAATAACCTTACCATCACGTTTGAGAACGCGGTAAACACGAATTTCTGTAACATAGCAACTGTAAGGCAACTGCAATGTATCGCGCTATATGAACATTTGAACATGCGGAAGATGAGAATGAAATCCTGAGGAATCTGTTGAATTCAACATAGATTGAGCGTCTACGCCTATCTTTCACCAAACTACCATGAAAATCAATCAGCATGGTTTGAGCCCATACCAAGACTTACAGTTTCGAATTTTTCGCATGATATCAGTCAGCTCGAGATCTACTTCATCAAAATATCTCAATTCCAGCTGAGGAAAGGTTTATTTGTACGAACGTTAGGGAAAAATATGTTTGTAGTCATCAGAACGCCATTTTGTAGAGCTAGTTAAGAATATTTAGAATTATTGAAGGTTAACCATTGCCATTAGAACCAATTTTACAGATGATTCCTGCAATGCAAATCACATCATTATTAGCCTAAAAAATTACGATCGAAATACGTCGTGTTTCATCCTTGAAATCCTTACCTGAACTATATGGCGCCTCCTTTCCGCTATCAAAGAGTCCGTGTCCGACGTGTTGGAACCAACGACGACTGGCTTGCCATCAGCCGACCTCGCTTTCAAGCTTCTCAGCAGTCGCCCTCTAGGATGTTCGACGCTTGTTGATCTCTCCAGAAGAATAACAGTAACCACCAGTATCAAACATGCCGTCATCAGCCAAATCTTGGGAGAGCTCCATCTAACCATCATGAACTTGACCTGTCACCTGTCCAAACCCCGAATTTTGATGATTTATGTCTGAAAGTTGGGAGGAAATAAAATTCCAAACAAGAGCCGATGAAGTTCAACCTATTTCCCGTTTCCTTGTATCTTTAAAGTTGAACTGCTAAACTGGTTAGTATCCAGTGCTTTGATTTTTCCATACGTGTTCTTGTCGAAACATATACAGGAAATATGACTTCTCGTCAGATTGTTTGCATTGCTATTGTATTGCCCTGTGCGGGGTATCAAAACCCCTGGACTATTCTCTAGAGTGTAGAAGTGATTTTCCTAATTTTTTCTGAAATCTGTTGGTCCAGTTTGTCGAGACCGTCGGAAAAAAATCCTATATATTGTCGAACAAAAGGTCAAATGTCTGTGTATCTCATGACTAGCCAAAGCCATGTCATCAGCCGTCGTGGACAGACAGACATTTTTGTGGAGGATGGGAATTAGTTCTGAACACGTTAAAATCCATATTAAACGCTCTTGTGAGGGATCCCATCAAAAAATACACAACTTTTGACTACAGTTACCTATTTTATTGGGTGAAACGTTTATAACGTGACCTAAACCATATATCCTAACACACCTCATTCAGCACAATCAATTGAAACTTCATCTGATTAGTGAAATGTAAAATATTCTGGTTCGTTAATGTCTCAAACCAGAAAATGTTTCAGGTTGCGAATAGATCGCGAAATTAACGAACATAAGAAATACGTTTGAGATTACCCTAGAAGGGCTGAAAGCCATCCTGGCAATCCAAGTGATCTGCACGGAAAAGGAACAACCGAGATGGTTACATATTTGCGTAGTAGTAAGATGAATAAGTAAGGTTGGTAGATTCTCTAGCAAAGTTTATAGTTACACAGTAAAATTTACAACGATTTTTTTAACCTTTTTACCTTTCCAATTTTGGCAATTAAAAATTGTAATTAAAAAAAAAAAACAACAACCAATTGGCTTTATTAGCCTAATAAACGCAGCATGAAGGAAAGATAAAATAATACTAGCGTTCCTTCTTGAGGAAGCTTCAATCTACACACAAGTGTTTCGTAGTGTTTATACCTCCGATTTTCCAAACGTTTGACACAATGCGATTTAAAATGTCTAGGTTCTAAACCCGTCGGCCACTAATCCCTTTGTGGCGGTAGGATTCCTTCAAAAAATTTCGATATTTGACTATTTCGTCATAGACTATTTTTAGACCATTGTTGATCGCGTTACTGCCCGATCACCCCAAATGACTTCAGGATATTGGTAAAAATAGATATTTTGTGAATGATTTTCCGAGGTTTGAGGAACCTGTGAAAGGAAGGCCCCCTACCCATACCTTAAAAACGGGTATTGAAAAAAGGTTCTTTTGGTTTTTTGGTGCCTAAGACCGTGTTGGTTTGGTGTCATCAATGAATATGCAAAACAACGAAAACTTGGCATGAAACACATCAGATACCAATGGAGTTGTAAGAACGCGGTAGCGAATAACCTAAGTTTTCCGATCGCATTTCTGTCTAACAGCGCACTCGAGTCCTCAAATGAAATGTTTTTCATGCAAGAGCATCAATAGTATCATCCCCGAGTGAAATTCAAGCTGATGGATTTCGAAAAAAAAAAAAAAATGTAAAAACGGCCCAAGCTACAACTACCCTTTCATAAAGAGAGCCCTTTTAACAGTTTTAAATTGACTCCCTCCGGGCAATGTGTGCGACAAGGCTTTCAGAATGCGACCCGAAATATCTGCTCCGGACGGAACAACATTTATTCTACTGATATCTGCCTACTGATATTTGGTTTTCATTAAGAATCCATTAGTCATTCAAATGAAAAAACGGCGCCTCAGTTCTCATTATCAAATGCAAACTGCCAGGTATCAATAGTTGCGATCGGTAATGGACAGGTTAAATAAGCCTGAAGAGGAACAATAACTGCCAGAAGAGTTATTCACATCCTCTTTGGATTTCCACTCCGCAAATAGTAAAATCTATTAACAGATAATCTTTCTAATCAATACGCAGATAAGTTAATAATTATGTTTTGGTCTGTATGTTCATGTGGAAATCTGCTAATGATATTTTATGAGAATAAATACGGGTTTAGGAACGTAATGAATTCGTGAACTGTTGGTTATTCCTTGAATAATTGACCAATGCTATCATGCAAAAAGTCAATCACTTCGATACGGCCCAAAATTTTTCTGGATATTTCAAGGTGTCTAGACCAAAATAAGCAAATGTCCGTTCGCCGTTTTGGTCAGGAGCCCGTTTCCGGCTGTAGTGGGTCTTCTAAACTTTTCAGCCCGATCGGGCTAAATTTGGTGGTTATTATTATTTTTTTTTTTAATTTATTTCCAAAAAAATTAGAACAGAGAATGGGATACAAACAAAAATGCAGCAAAGGCCATTTAATGGCCTGTCACAATTATGGAAATTAATCCCCTATATGGGCAAATGCCCGTGGCAGGGGATTCTGTCTATCATTTTCCACTAAATTTTGAACCCTGAATCCAATGAGACGGAACCCGGGACGATTGGAAGAGGTTATGGACGCTGAATCTATATAAATTAGTCTCCAAGCGCCTGGCCCGAGGAATAACCAACCCCTGTTAAAGAATTTGCAGCGTTTTTAACTGACAAAATGTGGCTGAAAATGACTCGTAGAGCCACCATGATCTGTACGAGATAGCGGCAAGATTTTGTTGCGTATAACAAACCATTGCACGATAAATGGTGCGTGGAAACTCCCGCGCTCAATAACTTCATCCGTATTTCGTGGTTCAAAAACCAAAGGAGACAGTTGTAAAGTAATGGTAGAGAAACACTTTTCACGCCATGTGGCGGCGACGGTTGCGGTTAGAGTAAAGTCGCTGTCGCCCGAATCCTCATGCAGCGCTGAAGAGGTTTTGAGCACTCAGTCGGAGGTAATAAAATGACGTACCCTTGACCATAATTCACCGTGAATAATGGTGTTGGAGGTAAGAGAATGGCCATTACTCTTCAATAACGCAGAGACGAGGTGGAAGTAGGATTCTACAGCCTAAACAAGTACTTAAATTACACGGACGGTTGGCTATCTGTTGGATCATAAAGGAGGCTCGCTCTTCTATTTTCTCAATAAAATTTTCTCGGGGCGCTGTCCAGGGTACAAGACAAGGTGAGGTTCAGTGGGCCGTGTTCAGTTGTGTCGTGTCCTAAAGATTCCATCACGATTTCCCCACCCCCGCTCGTCCAGTTCCCGTTTCTTCTCCAAGGAGTCTCCCACACTGGAAATATCTATACGTTCTCGAGTGCTGCCCGTGCCCTCAAGATGCCTTGTTCAACTGATCCTGCGTCTTCCGTTAAGAAGCGTTCAAAAGGGGTCCGGTCTATTCCGCCGATTTTCAGGTCAATTCCGCCGCATGTCAATTCCGCCCCTTCAGTGAGAAAGCCCCACCGGCGGAATCGACATGCTAACCAACATAGCCAAATGTCAATTCCGCCGAGCATTTCTTAAAACTTAAGATACTTACCTCATAACGTGTGTATGGAGTGTCATGGTCAGAGAAAGGCTGGTTTATTCAACGCTGCTACGTTTGATACGAGCATAATCCGCGCGCGCGATTTTACCGTTGACATAGTGTTGAATAAGGTTTTCGATTTGAGGCAACTTGTCAATAACTTTTTTACGCGGCTTAACTGGGACACCTACACTATTCATTGACACCACGCTGTCAATCTGAATGTCGTGCATTCCGCATTGCCCACATGATCGGAGGAAACGTTGATTGAGGCTGTAAGTAAGTTTTTTTTTTAGGTAGTTTGCGATCTTTCGAACTTTCGGGTAACGTTCGGGCACGGGGAAGTCGTTGGCGAAGCTTTCTTCAACTTGCAAAGCTTGGGAAAAATCCCAAGTAAGGTAGGCCAAAAACCTTACGCAGAAACTGTTCGACCTGAGTACTGCGTTTATAATCGCTGGCCAGTCCACATTCTTGTATTTTTCGCCACCAACTCTGCGTAAGATGAAATTTACAGCCTTGAATTGAGAGGGTGGGATGAACGATTCTTGCTGCGAGGTGGATTGCAAGCTCAAAGCCAGCGACTAACGTCTTCCACGCCAATTCAAATTTTGAGCACTTATCCTTGAGTAATTGAAAAGACTTTACATAAGTCTCTTTTTTCTTGTCGGCAAGTAGGAAAAATACTAGTGGTATGTAGTGGCCGTTTTCAAAAGAATGCACTGAAAACAACTGGCTAAAGTACTTGGCACTGCATTTGAACGTCCCATCTACGTAAAGAATGGTTGCGCGGGCCGAAAACTGCAAGTTCTGTTCGGTCGAGAACATTATAAGACCATCAGCTGCACTGTTATGAAGCAAAAAATTTTCGGCGTTGCTTGTCTTTACACTAATTTTGTCAACGCACTCATGGACTTCCAATGCATTTCCATCGGCGGAATAGACCTGTACCCGAAAGTCGAGTTAGTTGTTTGTTGTGGGTGATAGTCCGACGGGTCGGCGGAACTGACATGAACACTGGACTTCGAGTTCGAGTGGACCTCATTAGGTGCAGTATGCCAGCTCGAGTATAATCCGATTACATTGGCGGAGTAGACCTGCACCCGTTCAAAAACGATGAACAGAGGCCATTGACGAGCGAGCGATTTCACGGATGTTCCCGGTGTAGAGAGGCTATCAAATCTAAGGTCCTTAACCTTCTTACACGTTTCGAATTTTTGCTGGGAATAACAGCGTTGATCGAGGAAGGGCAGTATATTTGGAATTATGTGACCTTTCTCCTTTATCATGACAATCTTTTTAGAAGGGGGAGATATATTTGTAGTAGACAAATTTTTCAGGAATCAGTCATGTTGACACGGGAAAGAATCAACAGATTGCAAAATGAAAAATTTTTGTTCAAATTGAAGGCATGGAACTCCACCTCAGGGGTATAGAATAAAAAATGCTGCGAATCCATTCACACGGATTGGTTATTCCTCGGACCAGATGCATGGAGACCCATCCCTAGTAATTCACCGTCCAAAATTTAGTCGAAAATAATACCGATCACGCCTAGATCGCCGAAAATCTCGACAATTTAATTTTTGAAATACACATTATGACCTGAAAAGTTTCGAGGACCAACTAGAGCCAAAACGGGTCTGTGATGTGATTTTCAGAAAATTTTCTAAAATCGGCGTGGACGGCGGACGGATATTAGTTAATTTTGATTAGGCACCTTTAAACGCCCGGAAAAAATGTTTGGGCCGAATCAGAGGGACTAATTTTCTGCATGAAAACATACCTAGTTTGATTATTCAAGGAATAACCAACCAAAACGAAACGAGAATTCGAGGTTCTTTTCAGAGTTTCCAGATAACCGGCCAGAGCGTACCGAGGAATCACGAAGATATCGTCATAAGGATAAATACTTTACGAGACCGATAAAATAAAACTGCTTATTCTGGAACGAATATTTGATACTTGTTCCGCACAATTAAAAAAAAAAAAAAAAAAAAAAAAAAAAAAAAAAAAAATTACAACTTGTGGGAATATTAAGGTTAAAAAAACTCGATACGAGTACCTACGTAGATCCCTGCGTATACAAACATTATCTTGACTTCGAGAAAATTTACTCAGATGTAATAGCTCTAACATACGTACGTTCTCCATTTCGAAACCGAATTATATTCTCCAAAGCCTCGAAATCAAGTAGGGGCCGGGTCAAGGATCGACTTGAACGGAGTGGTTTGATGAAGGGAGGGAGGGGATGGGGTCTGGATCTGGAATCAACGAATAAAGAAGTCCGTGAAGGAGTTTCAACAGAGAAAAAGAGGGTTGTACATTAATTTAAAATGTCACGGCGCCTTGTTTACTTTCGGATGGACCGCGGGCGACGTCGAGCGAATATAAATTCGAGAACGTCATAATGGCGCTTTATTGAAAACAAACTGGTTAGCTGTGCCGGTGGCTTGGGTCTTAACATTTACAAAGTGGCTGGATATTTATGGGTTGAGACTTTTACAAATAACTCTAGCCTTTTGGCCAATTATTACGGTTTATAACGCATGCACGCAGCGAATAGCCGTCGTATAATATGTTATGGTGACTCGGGAAATGGACCACCCTCACGCCCACCCATTCTTCACGATAGCCCATCATCAGTTTTATTATGCTGAGTGGTCTGGCGAGCGAAGTAACGTGAATACGGTCGGAAGAAGGTTCAATTATCGTAGCAGCAATTCCAAGGAGATTATCCTATAATAATTTATACCGAGCCCAGTGTATAAGCTTTAAACAGTTGAACTAGCAGCTCCATGATTTGGCGATTAATAAAGTATATACTCGCAATAAAGGTCCATTTGTGTAGTACGCAGAGAGCAATAAGTCCTGCAGAAAAGATTTTTTGAGAAACGGCTTGCCATCCAAATGACAGTTTGGCCCGAAGCACCTGAATTCATGCTCAGAGGCTCTGTTGGGGCTACAGCAGTGCCATTCGATCATAGTTCAAATGTCACAAGAATTAGGATACCTCGTTGTATACTACTGTAAACCACAAGATGGCGTTGTAAGGGAGGCTTTAAATAATTTATGGAATCTCGACGAGTAATCGACTGAGGGTTGTTGTGCATCTTCCACCTTGTATTGTAGGTTGTGTCGGAGGTCGCGACATATTTTGACCATGGTAATTTTGTTGCGAAAGCGTGCGTAAATAAGTGGGGAAGCATATTCTCCTAAAAAGCAGAACATTAATTGTAAGTTTCTGAAGAGGATAAATCACACCCAATCCAATCAAAAACTGTTGAAATTTATGGTTAGTTGCACGGCCAAGAAGTTCTCCAAAAACGCAAAAATTATTTCACAATGGTTTATTTATTTCTAGTATGGAATCTCGCTCGTATTGGAAAGCGTACTCATGGTGAGAATATCAGAAACCTGAAGAGCACGATGGGTGGAACATTTTTTAATCGAAAGGGGAGTGGACACTGGGTAGGCATCAATCCATTCGCACGAACAAGCGAACTGGGAACGTTAACAAGTAAAATGACCCACCCCCCACCCTACCCTCAATCAAGCTTCCGGTTAGTTCGGACGCTTTTGTTGAGCACAACGAATAGTTGTGTATAGGAACCTGTCACCTCACGGCATTGAATGGATAGACGGTCTCATGCATATTCCTCGTGAACCGGATTTATGCTGTCAATGAGTTGTAAAGCACTTCCGCGGCAGAGTCTTTAGTATTTTTTGAATTCATGGTCGTCCTCAAGCTCCATAGAAATGTTTTCGCAGTTTTCGCAGGGTTGTATCGGCAACAATAGCACATCTGGGAGCTGGCTGCAAGACACACGTGTACTTACACGCATAATTTCATCTAGTCACAAATAGTTGAACTCTGGTAATGATGAATTGGACTCTAGTTGCTCCATATGAAAAAAAGTGTAATGATCTAACCCAAGTCTTCACAGCGGACTAAATATCACGTTAAACCAATGTCATTTGGGCAGTAGATTAACGGGAGCGGAATTAAAGGGCACGAATGACGGTTATTGGAAAGGAGTCAAGAGAGCTCAAAGAACGGCCTCAAGAATCACGAATTATTATTAGTCGTTCCCACGGTTTGATCATCATCTGAGATTAGAGAAATGCCTGTGCGTATAAGAAGTTCTAGCCTACGTCAACGTTCACTGAAGCTAATTGGTAGCTTTGGTTTGGTCAAGTATTGTACTGTTCTCGGGAGTGGAATGACCTTTTGATATTGGGAACTGAAAAGGAACTAACGCGTGACAGCAATCGATGGAGGTAATGGATATTGTAGTACGGAGAATTTCGCGTTCGAAGATGAATTCATCACTCGGGTGTATCTCATCGAGCAAAAACGTCGGTTTTCTTTCAGATAAAACGAAATTAATTTACAATGGTATTATTATTCTAAACGGATTTTGTTAAGGAGGCAAAGCGTTCATTTTCGATTTCCAAAGTAAAACGCTGCAAATTTATTCACAGGGGGTTGGTTATTCCTGGTGGGACCAGGAGCATGGAGACTCATTCCAATCGATTCAGCGTTCAACATTTAGTGGAAAATGATACTCCACACGCCTAGGTATCAGAAATCTCTAAAACACTTATTCAAAAAGGGTAGATCGAAACCCATTTTGACCCATAACCTCCGGTGGGCGACAATCGTTCCGGGACCCTTCTAATTGGATTCAGTGTCCCAAATTTAGCCGAAATTGATACCCCCACACGCACGCCCAGGTACAAGAAATCTCGAAAACCCACTTTTAAAATAGGTAGGCAGGTACTCATTTTGACCATCACCTCTCTTCCGGTGGGCGCCAATCGTCAGATCAGTCGGTAGACGGACATTTACTTATTTTCATCTAAACACCTTTGAACGCCCAGAAAAAAGGTTGACATTCTGCATGAAAACATAGGTTGATTATTCAAGGAATAACCAACCAAAATCTAATAGCGAAAAAGGGCACAAATGTCAAATTACCCATTTTTACCCACATCCCGTCACCACACGTGGCGATCGGTCGAAACAACCAATTACGCCTAGGTCCACAAAAATCTCGGAAACCAATTTTTTGAATTCTTATTTCCGCCCATACCTTGGACTGGGCTGAAGAGTCTCGAGCACCATTTGGAGCAATTTGGAGGGAGTCATGAAATTTTAGACCTTTGAAGGATTCCTACAGTCCAAAAAGACGTACGCCGGACGGTTATTTCGATTGTGGAAACACAAAATGTCAAGGTTTTGGGCTAAATCTAAATCACGCTTAGAAAAGAAGGATTTTTATTAAGAGAATAGTAAACTAGAAAATAATTACAACGCAAACGTTCACATTGAAATATCATGTTTTTAGCAACAAAAATTAAACTAATTAAAAAAAAGCTCTCCTACGATAACGAACGATTGCGAACTTTCAAACTACTTAGTGGGGATGAAGAGTCTGAACTTTTACTGCCGAACGCTAACCTGCCTCCCCGTCACACTCGCTGATGAAAATACGCAACATTGAATCATATTGCACTTAAATTTTAGAGAAGCCGGTGGTAATAAGTGAAGGATACAAAGGTGGAATTGCGAAAGGGTCTTGAACTCGGCTTTTTGACACGCGATTTATTGAATTGACTTGTCTTCGAGAATGAGGCAGGAAATTGAATTGTGGACGACGAAAAAAAGAAGATAGAATGGAACGATGGATATAAAATACTTGCCGGGGAGCACTAATCTTATTTCATCGGAATGGTAAAAAGCAACATCTGAATACCCTCAATTCAAATTTTAGACGCGGAAATCAGAAAAAGAGATCCAGAGACGTGGACTAAACGGGCTCAAGTTCATCGAATATTCATCAGGGCGTCACGCAGTTTTCTGCTTGTTTCTTTGAGTTATGACCCATCGAAGATGAACATGATCGCCAGTTGTACATTAACTCTAGAAAAATGCGGACCAGCCCCCACCCCAACCAACATTAACAACATTTTGGACGAAGAAACAAGAGTATAAAATTGTGTGAGGAGAGCTCTCATCCAGAGCCAACAGTTCCCTGGGATAGATGAATAAACAAATCCTAGATTCATTCCAGTAACAAAATGAACCGAATAAATTCGTGGGTGGATTTTTCAGCCTCAACAACACTGTCCTCTTGATTGAATGAGACTCTCAAGTCAGTAGTTCGAGTTGCCGGATGCTGGTTTTCACCGAAATGTCTGAATGAAAACCATAACAAACCAATGTCAGGCTTTATTGTGAATGGCAGCCAAACGTGCTGTTCAAACTGGCCTTCAAGTGGTGGGAAACCCGAGCTGAAAGAGCGCTATCCAACAATGCCAACAACGCCGTTCCCTCAGTAGCATCGTTTTATTCACAAAAGGCACCGCAATCAGGTAAAAAGGCAATAAGCCGAAGAATGCGAGGGGCTTCAAGTTGACGGTTCTAGTGCGCCATATAAAAATCTCACGAATACTCGCTGTTAACCCCAATTAAATAAATTGAACGGGCAGAGGAATCTCCTCTTTACATTGAACAAGTCGATTTCAATCAGTAGAAATAGCTGCACTTGTTGTTGTAAAGGGAATTGATCGCCACGCGATTCGATCACCTATTGTTCCTCATCACAACATCAAATGCACAACATCAAATTTTCCATTATGGTTTATTATTCTCTGGATCAACAGTAGGTAAGGAGGAAACGATGATTGTGGAATGTCCCAAACTCATTTCAAAAGATTCAACGCCCAACATTTCGTGGAAAATGATACCCCACACGCTTAGTTTCAAAGAAGTCCCAAAAATCGAGTTTCAAAAAACACATTTCTACCGAAATACCCTCAAATTTGGGTTGACTGGCAGAAAAATTCCAAGGACCAACCTGAAAGGTGCCAGAAAGATGTGCCAAAATTTGGGATTTTTATAAAAACGGCGCGGGCCGTAGACTCAGGGAATAAACAACCAAACTTTCACATTTTTCGTTTTCGCGGGAAATTTTTGGAATCAAACGCCCGGCAGAAATTTCATCAAATTGATGATGTCACAAATCAACTGCCAACTATTCCATAAAGAATCAAAGAACCAAAGAGTCGGCACGTTTAGTGGGCAAATTTTCATTAGTATAAATAAGGTAGATTTTTCCATTCCGAGCGAGATAAATACATCTCACCGCGGAGGCAAGGAAACTGAATAGACGTAAATCAAATCGTTCATAGAATCTAGGGCGAAAGCCACAAGCGTACCCCCGAATGAACCCGGTATCTCTCTAAGGTCATAAATATCTCTAACTAATCACAACTCTTGTGTTCAATTTTCGGGGATCTACAATATTTCCAACATTATATTCGATCAACGTCTCATTCGAGGCCAGCTCACACATTCGGAAACGGGAACAAGACTCATCAGAAATCATCAGACGAATCCATCATCACGACTGGGGAAAGTTGCGAGTTTCATGAAGCGCGTTCACGACGAGAATGAATGTAACCAAGGCCAAGTCATTTTCTGCAAACCCCTTTCATAATTTCCCGTCACATTCTTTGGCTGAGCACTTTCTAAATTAATGTTACTATTAGGAGTCATAGGGCCTATTACGAGCATACCTACCTTTCAAGAGTTCACATATGAGAAAGGAGGGAATCCAGATGAGAAATTCTACATCAACTACAAGTGCGATTAATAATAAAAAGAATAGAACAATCATATTCTTGCGATACCCACACCAAACTTTTGCGGGTTCAGAAAAACGACAGCATCGTTATCGGACGAAATGAGGGAATCACCTATCTAAGAATGGCAACAAAGCGTCTGACTAACCGAGAGCAGACCGGGTGGTCTTAATATTGAGATCGGAACAGAAGTAATTAGAGGATAAATCCGGAGAGGAAGGTGAGTATCGTAAAAACGTTTGAAGTTGATTCGGCGATCTCAGAACACGAAAAAGCAACAATCATATCACCATCTGAAATCGGCCTACGGGGTATAGATTAAGTATAACAGGGCCTTATCTCTCTTATCTATGTTATGACTAGTTCAAAATAAACCCGGATCCGAGTAGGATTATTCATACTGGGCCGATATCAGATTTAAGGCTACCCACGTAACTAGGAAGGGGGGAAGAGGTCGGAAACGTGCCTGCTCACTGTGCATTTGGTACGTTGTCACTGTGAAGGATCAAAATATCGAAAAATATTATGCATGTTGAAACAACGTAGATGGACTCTGGACAGATTGTCATTTTCCCACGCTGTTAAACTAACCCATTTTGTTATTAAGAATGAAATCTTGAAACCTCAAAGATGTGAAAAGAATAATTAACTTGCGCACATTTTCAGCATTTTTCAACCATAAACGAATTCTGGCATCTGTGCCATACAGGCTTCTAAGTAGCTCGACAGATTTGAAAGATTTTCTTCTTTCCATAGTACATCACTTTTCTAAGCTGTATTGCGGTCCTGCGTGTGAAGGTTCAGGGGTGGCTCCACGCGTCAATCCCCTTTTTGCGGAAGAGAATCCATCCCTGACCAACTAAGAGCCAAAGGAAAGGAGGCATAGTGGGAAGGAAACCAAGTTTTAATTGTCTCCTTTGAGTTTATGCTGGAGGGGGGGGACACTTTCTCAACCAAAAAAAAAAAAAAAAAAAATGCAGAAGTGGCAAGAAGATCATTTCTGGGCGTCAGAAATCAAGGCAACCATCACTTTCTTCTGAATTGCAAGCGAGCATGCTACATGCATTTCTGTGGTCAAGGCCCAGCGCATATCATGTATTGGCGAGCGCTCATGTGACATAACCAACGGGATTCTGAACATTCCACTACCACTTAAGTTTTACTGACTGTTTCGGCGCGTTCACAGCCGAAAGCAAATTGAGACAAAAAAAAACCTTTTACAACGATAGTTAGCCTCTCTAAATGACTTGGTGAATTCTCTATAGGACGGCAGCAAGCGTAATAAGAGAGAAAACCAACTACATATAACTGAATGGTCTTGGAAAAGACTGAAGAGTAAGAGTTGTGTGGAAGTCAAGAGCCTTTAGCAGTGGACAAAGGAAAGTCGGCCTTACAAGTGAAGCAGAACAAACTCCTTGTTTCTAATGGATTAGTAACGTTTCAAGACAAACAGTGAGGATAATCATTATAGCCACGGTATACCTACATTCATATAATATAGCATCCGAATAACGATAACTCCTAAGTTGAATGTGATTCAGAAACTCCGGATGCGACATTGTCATCGTTTGCGCTATATTTAATGCAAAACGTCCAGAATATAGTGGGGTTCCAGTTTTCATCATGCTTAGTGCCTTCCGCTATTAATTCTCGCGGAGTCGTGGGTGTGATTGTGTGAAAAGGTAGAACTCGGTAGCATGCTATGGCAGTTTTTTCCTCCCTTTTCATTGTAAGATCATAGTGTGGGGACGTAGCGAAGTAATACCCCCCCCCCCCCACATACCCCTCCTAAGAGGCCGGGTACCCTTTATTATTCTACGACCGGAAACTTGGCAAGGTACACGTTGGATGCAAAACCACACGCCTTTGTCATCTGTTACCGTGGACGAACAAATACATTCTATTGCCTTCGTTCTATATACGTACTAAGGCCCCGCACTTCATGGTTTTCTACTTGTACTCCTGAGAGCTTCAGCAGTCAGGCGACACACAGTCGATACGTTTTTCAAAATTAGAGCTTTGCTAATCAAAAAAACCTTTATTAAACGAAACACGTTGCGGGAAGTCCCCGGTTGGACATGCTCCAGTGGTGTCAATCACACCTGATGCAAGCTGAATGTGACTTCTTCATTTGGACCTTTCATCCTTCGAGAAGCCCTTTAGGCTGAACGTCAAATATACTAATCTAACGAATAACAAGATGCTTTCAGTTTCAATTTATTTGTATGATTAACATCGTAAGAATCCTCCTGCTTTTCGAAGTGGTGAATCTGAATCTAATTTTTGCCATATCAACCGTCGTAACAGGTTATACCCGTTTTCTGAGAGGCTCAAATATTAGTTTGAACATGGTTGAATGGGGGCACCTGGCACAAGAAATGTTTTAACCCTTTGAAACTGAGGTTTTTTGGTAAAAAATGGCCTTCCAATCTACAGCCACGCGACCCATTGACTGTTTCTCCGAGAGAACCAAAACTAGCCTGCAAATTGCCCCATTGCCAGAGCACAACTCCTTTTTTTTACATGTGAATTTCTTGTGACTTACTATTCACATTAATTGCAGGACGAGGACTAAAAGTAGCGTGATCAAAGGGGATAAATAGTTTATTCTTTTTTATAGAATAAAAACATCAAACCCTCCCGCCCATCAAACATCCATCACGAGAGCAGGATCTCCTAATTGGGAAAACTGGCAGAATGGAATCAACACGAGCGTTCTTGGTAATTCATTGTGTTCATTTTTTTGTGTTTCATTTTTTTTTTTCTTATTTTATTTTTTTTTTTTTTCGCAAGAACATGAGATAGCGAAGATTCTGCAACGGTGAGCTTTTGATTAACTCAACAATTTTAAATAGAAACTTTGAAATAATCTTTAGCCCAGAAATATGCATTTTTTCAAAAGGAAATTCACCCGTCAAATAACCCGCCGCGTTATTGAAGTGGAAATCCTCGTGAATGTGCATTTAACATTGGATCCTTGATGAGAGCGGCGGTGTGCTCACGTCAGTTAATTCCCTTGTCACCTTGGGCCTCACTAAACAGAGCTCACACCCGTACATCTATTGTCACTCAAAGACGTTTTTTGCTCGGTCTTCAGGATTTTCTTTTTCTTCCAACTCGATTGTTAGCGTTTTTCTGAATCGGTATGTAATGATTGTGGTTCTGAACTTCTCAACAAGAGAGATGCCTCGGTCGTAGGGAGATAAACACTGTTATTTTCATGGTAAGCGTCAACATTATTTTGCAGCCACGGAACCGAAGCAGAGCGAACGAAGGTCGCCTAATCGAATAAACGTAATTCATAGCTAACTCATAGGCTTACTCCATTTGGCAACCCCCTACCGCCGGAGGCTTCAACTAGCTCTTCAACCATCTTTATATTCTCTCCTCAATATTATGATGACTGCCAATGGCAGGCGAAATGAGAGAAAGTAAAAAATCTGCAAATTCTTACACACGGGTTGGTTATTCCTCGAATGGGGGAAACAGTGGGTGTAGCGGGTCCCAGACCCATTCCAATCGATTCAGGGTCCAAAATTTAGTGGAATATGATACCCCACACGCCTAGGCACCAGAAATCCTGACACATACAAAATGGGTGGATACATACCCATTTTGACCCATAACTTCTTCCGGTGGTTGCCAATCGTTCTGGGACCCATTTTATTGGATTCAGCGTCCAAACTTTAGTGGAAAACTATACCCCACACGCTTAGGTAGCAGAAATCCCGAAAACACATATTCAAAATGGGTAATAAATACCCGATTTGACCCATAACTTCTTCCAGTGGGTGCCGATCGTTCTGGGACCCATTTGTTTGGATTCAGCGTCCAAAATTTAGTGGAAAACTATACCCCACACGCCTAGGTAGCAGAAATCCCGAAAACACATATTCAAAATGGGTAATAAATACCTAATTTGACCCATTACTTCTTCCAGTGGGTGCCAATCGTTCTGGGACCCGTTTCATTGGATTCAGCGTCCAATATTTAGTGGAAAACTATACCCCACACGCCTAGGTAGCAGAAATCCCGAAAACACATATTCAAAATGGGTAATAAATACCTAATTTGACCCATTACTTCTTCCAGTGGGTGCCAATCGTTCTGGGACCCGTTTCATTGGATTCAGCGTCCAATATTTAGTGGAAAACTATACCCCACACGCCTAGGTAGCAGAAATCCCGAAAACACATATTCAAAACGCTGCAAATTCTTACACAGGGGTTGGTTATTCCTCGGACCAGGCGCATGGAGACTCATTTATTCAACATGGGGGAAATGGGGAAACAGTGGGTGCGGCGGGTCCCAGACCCATTCCAATCGATTCAGGATCCAAAATTTAGTGGAAAATGATACCCCACACGCCCAGGTACCGGAAATCTCGAAAACGCATATTCAATTAAGTAATAGATACCCATTTTCACCCATAACTTCTTCTAGTGGGTGCCAATCGTTCTGAGACCCATTTCATTGGATTTAGCGTCCTAAATTTAGTGGAATATGATATCCCACTCGCCTAGATCGCCCAAAATCTCGAAAATTCATTTTTCAAAAAACACATTTTGACCCCAACCCCGCCCAAATTTGGTCCGATTGGGCTGAAAAGTTTGGAGGACCGTCCTAGGCCGGGAACAGACCCCTGACCCAAATTTCAGATTTTGGTTGGTTATTCCTTGAATAATCAACCTATGTTTTCATGCAAATGGTCAACCTCTCCGATTCGGCTGAAAATTTTTTTCTGGACGTTTCATGGTGACTAGATCAAAAAAGCTGCGAATTCTCACACACGGGTTGATTATTCCTCGAACCAGGCGCATGGAGATTCATCTCTTCAACGTCGGGAAAATGGGGGAAACAGTGGGTGTGGCGGGGATTTAGCGGAAAAAATTTAGTGGTAAATGATACCCCACACGCCTAAGTACCAGAAATCCCGAAAACACTTATTCAAACACTGCAAATTCTTACACAGGGGTTGGTTATTCCTTGGACCAGGCGCATGGAGACACATTTCTTCAACATGGGGGAAATGGGGAAAACAGTGGGTGCGGCGGGTCCCAGACCCATTCCAATCGATTCAGGATCCAAAATTTAGTCGAAAATGATGCCCCACCCGCCCAGGTACCGGAAATCTCATAAACACATATTTAAAATGGGTAATATATACCCAATTTGACCCATAACTTCTTCCAGTGTGTGCCGATCGTTCTGGGACCCATTTCATTGGATTCAGCGTCCAAAAGTTAGTGGAAAATGATACCCCACTCGCCTAGATCGCCCAAAATCTCAAAAATTCATTTTTCAAAAAACACATTTTGACCCCTACTCCGCCCAAATTTGGTCCGATCGGGCTGAAAAGTTTCGAGGACCCGTCTCGGCCGGTATCAGACCCCTGACCCAAATTTCAGATTTTTAGAAAATTTTCTACTACCAAAAACGGCGCGGACGATGGACGGCGTACGGCGTACGGACATCGACCTTTTTTGATCAGGACACCATGAAACGTTCAGAAAAAAATTTTGAGCCGAATCGGAGAGGTTGACCATTATCATGAAAACATAGGTTGATTATTCGAGGAATAACCAACCAAAACGAGAAATGTGTAATGAAATTCCCACCAAACTCTTTTTTCTCGTTATACAAAATTTGTCTTAGTAATTAGAAATCAAAAGCACACAAAGCTGTTAGCACTCTGATATTAAAAATTGAATACATTTCAACTTCCGGGTTGACCCAGTTGTAGAGAGATACAAGGAAGCTCAAAAACGCACTGTTGCAGAAGATCGTCGGATGTACCACCCATTTATCTCTCTTCAAAACTCGGAGCGGATTATATACGATATCCAGCATCAAAAGTTTTCTTCCTTCAAATTCCTGCTGTCTGCCTTTTATAAAGGAATTGTATGCAGACTATTGGGGCGTTGGCGCCTGCGAGAGTTGAAAACGCACACTCACCCTTCGGAGCATCGCTATCTCGACCACATTTCCCTAGTACCTCTTCCCCACGGATAAACCACTACAAATGCTTCAATAATGTTTTATTCTATTCTCCCTCCGAATTTCTCCGGATAGGCTAACATAAAAGGTTCAGTTGGCGTCGTTAGTACCTCGTGCAGGCAGATAACATTTCTTTTGAAGCTCCTCCTCACACTTTTCGCAAATATTAGTACTGAGCCCCTTCATCACCATCATCACCATTCATAACAGTCGAAATCTTAAAATGTTAGGCGTATATTCGGTAAATTGTCAGAATGCTAGTTATTGGTGAACCGATGCACAAATCGTATGATATCACACCAATTTACACCTTTTTAAAATGTATTTTATACGTGATACCTTTTCATTATCTATTGAAATATTCATGTCACAAACGATTCTTCAATCATGATAATTTTGAGCTCGAGCCAGCCGTGCAGCGGAAGCTTTAAATTACATTAATTGATGCTCCACGTAATGCTTCGGAGCCTCCTTGTTTGTCTGTCTGATTTTTGAAAAGATTTCAAGTGTTGAATGTGAAATGTGTCGTTTCCGAGAAAATTTGGTGATTGAATAATACAATTGACGCCATCTTGATAGATAACCTGCAGAATCACATACAGTTCTGAAGCAAATGTTTAGGGAGAGTTGCAAGACGCTTCAAATCTTCAGATTCTTCTGACTTCAAGGCCGAAGGACAACTCATTTATAAGATACACGCGGGTGATTATTATTCTACATAGAGTGCAACATAATGCGAGGGGACGTACCCTCAGTCTCACTCATGACCTTATTTTTAACGGGGCTTTAATGCCCCATCATTGCTACTTCCTCATCCTATCTGCCGAGCCTACTCCACCAGTTGAACCACGACTTAAATCAGCCATAGTTCACCGCGGTCGTCCGGCACTAAATCTTCCAGATAACGTCAGCTCTGTAGCCTCGGGTATTACGAAAAAACGGCACAGCGACAACAAAAAGTATGAATGTCGCTACTTGTAGTTCACGGACTTGCGACTATTTCACATTCACAAATAGGACACCATGCGTTCAAGCTGATATTCAAAAATGCTAGTAAAAAGAACCACAATCTAACCAAGGGATTAAAACCTCCACACAAATGTCTGCTCAGAGCAAATATGTTGTTGTAGTATTCAACACTATTCATTTTGACAGCAAGACTGGTACGTCACAAGAGATCGCTCTCAACGTCAATATATATTTTTTTTTTTAGACAGCAATTTGAGTTCCAAAGTATCTAGTAGAATTTTCTTTGTAATAGATGGAAAAGTAAACCTCATCTAAACGCTTCAACAAGAAATGTCCACTCTAAGAGAAGTCTGGCCGAAAGGGTCTCATATCCGTAAAATCCCTGCGTTGTTGCTGCTTGAACAGATTTTTCAGTCTTATTTTTCACTTGATTTCCTCCTCCCACACCTAACCCTCTGATGACACTCTGACACTTGGAATCATGTACCCAAGGCACAAACTAACCACTTGAACATGAGTTTATAAACGAGTCTCAACACTTCGACGAGGTTTATTCATGGTTGTGACTAATCAGGCACGCTACGTGGAAATTGCACCAACTGAATGGTGTGTCTCGGGTTTCAGCTATTTCTCAACCACTTGTTTACTAGAGCAACCAGAATTAGGCTGCCGAATGTAGGTCTGGAAATTCACTGCATAATTAGGAAACAATCACAAGGGTTGATTATTCTTCGGACCAGGAGCATGGAGACTCATTCAACTCGATTTAGCTTCCAAAAATTAGTGGAAAACGATACCCCACACTCCTCAAATCGTCAAAAATATCGAACATGGGGAAAATGGGGGGAAACAGTCGGTCTAGCGTGTCCCGGACCCATTTCAAACGATTCAGGGTCCAAAATTTAGGGTAAAATGATACCCTGCACGCCTAGGTACCAGAAATCTCGAAAACACATTCAAAATTGGTAGACAGATACCCATTTTGACCCATAACCTCCTCCAGTGGGCGCCAATGGTTCTAGGACTATTCTGATTGAATTCAGCATCCAAAATTTAGTCAAAAAAGAAACCCCTAGATCGCAGAAAATCTCGAAAATCCATTTTCCCAAATACACATTTTGAACCAAGAAACCAACCCGGAGTAAGTTGTGCTACAGCGACCATAAGCCAAAAACATCTATTTAAGGTACTTCTTGTCTGGGAACTTGCGTGTAGCACAAATATCTACCCATGCATATTCCAACAATTACAGACAATACAAAGAACTTCTTTAGTTAATTTTTTTGTTAAATAAACTTTTAGCTTTTTGTCGTCCTATTTGTCAGGTTGTGTCTCTGACTTGAGATGGAATTAAATTACAAGAAGAAAAGACTCCAAAAGAAACCCCTAATCGTCTCTAATCCTCAGTCGGGATGGGGGCGGTGTTGTCTCTGCGGCCGACTTAATCCTTTGTGGGCTGACAGCGGGTGGGTTTCTTGGGGAGAGATGACGGCCAGGAAGGCGTGCGTCTTGACTCTGCTGACCCCTTCTGAAGGCATTAGCATACGAACACCACATTTCTTCTCTTTTCACATCCTCCACAACTACATTCACGACATTCAACGTTCCCCTGGAGCCATCTTACGTACATGTTATAATAAGAAATGAACGCTCCTCAAAACTGGCCAGAGAATGATAAAATGAAGTATTTTGGGTATTTTTCGAAAATCCTTGAAGCGAACAAAAAGGTTTCATTTCTCAAATACAAATTGTTAGTGCTCAAACTTTTATCTTTCATGTAACGCGTGGGATTTCCTTTGAACGCCCTGCTCCTTTTGCAAGCTTCTGACTTATCATTTTTAACCACCGAATGTCTTTGATGAAAACTGCTCAATCGTGAATCCAAAACCAATGGTGTTATTAAACGATTGAAAAGTTATTGAAGTTACTCTTAATCGTCCTCGTATTAAGATCCCTAAGGAGCTTTTATAGAGCTCAAGCTGTAAGGCGAATACTTCCACGTAATTCAAAAGTAACTTTTTCCAGGTTCTCGGAAAGAAAACATAAATTTGAACGTCTCAAGCTGAAACGAAATAGTTTACAACGCGGTTCAGGTAACGTGTGAAGTTCTGAGGATTTTTTGAGGCTGAGAAAATATTTCCGACCGTGGACGCGGAGGTTTTTAGGCGCATTTCTTTTTATCTAGATACTTATCACAACGAAACCGGTTTTTCTCCAGCTAGCCCCGAAGCCAATGGGTGTAACATAACTAAACCATCAAATCCTCAGTAATACGAGGATCAAGTACCCAGATAGTATACATAATATGATTATTGTATTCGTCACATGAGCAAGTGAGATCGGCGGCATCTCAAGGCTCACATAGAGGAACAGTTGTGGCTATCGTTCAAGGAAAACACAGCGATAGACATAATCCACCAGTTTGAAAAAGTAGTTTTAAAACTGTAAAATCACTTTTTGAAAAAAAAAAAAAAAGTCCATCGCGAGTTTCCCAACATTAATGTATGTCTTTTACACATTGGCGCCGGCGTAATCTTCAAAACTGGTTAAAAATGAAATTCTCAGAAAAATTAGAAATAACATAATAACTTCTCTGAATAATTTCAATGCATTTCAATGATAAACGATTAGGACATCTCTCGGCAAAACCAGGAGGAACGTATTCTATGCAGGTCGCTCAAAATTAAAGTAATTTCCCACTATTCTATGTCAACGGAGACGTGCCTGAATTCAATCTTCAATAAAAATTTAATAAACCCTGTCCCCTCTGTCCTCGAGATTGTTCGTTTTACAACGATGACGTACAAATATTTTTCAGTGGAATGGCTCAATCGAGAGATATAGAAATGCGTCTGTCCATCGGTCAATTAATTTTCTCTAGCGTATTGCTTCGCTAAACATTGTGCCGCGGACACTAACATGTTCTCTACCAGTGGAACCCACGAGGCACCAGCCAAATTATAAACGCATCTTGCCGATCAGTTTAATTTTGGTAGGTTATTCCTTGGATAATCAACCGATGTGTACTTCAGCTAATTGGATTTTCGAGATTTACGGTGATCTAGGCGTGTAGGGTATTATTTTCAACTAAATTTTGGACGCTGAATCCAATGAGACGGGACCCGGAACAATTTGCGTTCACCGGAAGAGGATATGATTCAGAACGGGTATCTATCTACCTATTTCAGAAATAGGTTTTCGAGATTCCTGGTACCTAGACGTGTGGGGCATCATTTCCCTCTAAATTTTGGACGCTGAATCGATTGGAACGAGTCTCTATGTTCCTGGTCCGAGGAATAACCAACCCCTGGGAAGGAATTAACAGAGATTTTTCCTCGAGAGCTCAAAGAAAATGCCAGGGTTAAATTAATAAAAATTGGGAAGCAAATTTTGTAAATTACATTTCCCGTTGAAATCTGATTATAAACAGGGTTTTTGTTATCACGATTTTTATGCCAAGCCCACTGTCACCAACTAATTTGTCAGCTATAATCGATTCGGTCACTTTTTAGCATAGCGAGGGTTCATATGTGTCAAGAATAACCACATCATTTTCGTGACTAAAACCATTTTGATTTTCGTTCGATTAGTATTAAATCATTCAACGTTCCGAACTCTTTATTTAGACATTCGTTTGTATTAAGTTGTCAGGTAGAATGAAATCTCGCGAATACCAGAGTTGTTATAGTAACGATCGGCTATTGAACCTTTCACTCAAATCAATTTGTCGGAATCGGAATGATTGTAGCGCTTGAATGAGATGTGAACTGTCTGACTTTCAATAGTAGGAGTACTCATAGTCGGCAGGTAACATATTAAAGGGTCGCTAGTAGTGGGGCCAGATTTAGACTTTTAGTGTGATCCAATTCCGGCAGTGGAATGTTTCTTCGAGTAAAATCCTGAAGATTTCTTGCGCCTTGAGCTAAGGAAGAGCAAACAAAAATTGTTCTTTCATCATTCTTGGATTACGTAGCAATTTGTAAGCTGTTTGGCGCAGAAATACAAATCAAGTACTGAACCTTGACCAGCAGTTCGGCTAGCACTAAGATTTAGATGGGAAAACTGCAATACTGATTCTGCTGTAAATTTATTGATTCAGAAAATCATTTATGATTTACTGGGGTAGTGAATGTGTTTAATAATTCAGAAAAGTAACGAGGTAATTTCGAGAGGTCCGTAAAAACTTGAAACCAAGGAGATTAAAGCGTTAGGCAGAACTTCAATCGGCTAATTAGAAAACAGGTTGGACACCCCTGTTTGGAGGAGTGGAAATCCAGTCTTGTACAAATAGTAGTGGTCCCAATATTTCAATGTCGGCCGGTCTTGTCAGTAATAAGAACGAGAAGGCCGTTGAGTTTAAGGCGAATAATATTATTTTTTATAGGGTGGTGGTTTTGGGGGGAAAATACCTCAGTACTTCACAACTTTCGTGATAATCACTTACCCGAGATGAAAGTGAATTGTCAGGTATCAGCCAGATAATGCAAGCAAGCTAAAAATTCAGCGATGGTAGATTCATTAATTCTAATTTATGAATTGGATAGATTGGCTGACTCAAATGAAAATAACACGAGGGTACGAAAACTGCCGGCACAAGGAAGACGAAATGGAACGATCGCACGGCCGCGTAGAGACGGGAGGACACAACCGAGTCGACTCAATAGCGCTGCAGGTGGCAGACTGGCTCATGAGCAGACTCACGCCGCAATCCCTACCAACAGGTATGCCCCACCATACCATAACATTTCCCATACCTACTGCCTACGTAGCTACCTCTCTCAATCTTCAACAGGAAAAACGCGGCAAATTATTTTACAGGGGTTGGTTATTCCTCGGATTAGAAGCATGAAAACTCATTCCAACTGATTCAGCGTCCACAATTTAGTGGGAAATGATACCCCACAAGCCTGGATCGCCGAAAAAATCGAAAACCCCTTCTTCGAAACACATTTTTGGGCCCTCCCCCTCCCCGCCCACCACATTTTGGTCCGATCGGGCTGAAAAATTCTAAATTCGAGGATGCTAACTAAAGCCGGAAACGGTTCCCTGTCCAAAATTTTTTGGAACCTCCCAAAAGGTTCGCTTTTCGGAAATGAATTCGCAGTGTTGGATGTCAGCAGAATGGAATGAGTAAACTTAATCAATCAGCTATCAAATGTTTTACAATCAAATTACGATGAATGTATAGTTACAGGAGATTTCTTTCCGTAAAATCGGCCGCTTGTATCTCCTCTCGAAGAGGAATCACAGAAGGGAAAAGGCACTGGGTATAGTAGGTAATTCATTCCTTATTTCAACAGTCCTTCAAGAGACACGGTTTGGTTGATAACATTGTACTAATTCAAGCTGGAATAATTTGAGAATCGCTATCGGCGAGAACTTGCCAACTTGATGCCCCACTTCAGGCAAAGGGAGAATTTATTACAGCCCTAATCCCTAACAGGGAAATTTATCGAAGGGATGAACCCAAGTTTTTGTCCCAGCACGAGATATTGATAGGTTTAAAGTGGTCTTGTGCGATTTCAACACAAATCTTTTCCATAGACAACAGATCTAATGTAAAATATTTAGAACGAGATTAGTTTTGCGAATAGATACCAGTGAAGAAGGAAGTCTTCAACTCTCTATTCAAGTGGTACAAAGTGAGTGGTATGGTAGTAGCCAAAAACTGTACGAGGAAGATCCAAAAGATTCTGAATACGGTGACGGAACGTCAAGACAAATTATATTATTAGGAAAAATAAAATGATTATATTTCATATATGTCACATGAAATATATTATGAGATATTATATTTCTGAAGGAAACACGAATAAAATATAGGAGATGTATTTTTACTATGTGTTACGCTATGAATTCCTCCAACTCTCCGCAATGAATAGATCCCCATAACTTTCATTGCCACAACATTCTTTAGCAACCAGATTCGGACAGGGAAATTGCATGGACATTTGAAAGCTGATGCAGCAGAAATGTCATATAACGAGGCACATCGGCATTTAATAACCATTCGTCGTCTGAGGAAAGTGCGAACATTTTGGAAGAGAGTCGCACGAAAAAGATCAAAGAAATCGTCGAAAAACAATATTCGATTGAAATCTGAGCAAAAAATATCACTCATCCCCTGACACGGGCTTGCCCATACTGTGGATTGTTCCAAAATATGTAGCTACGATACTGAATACTTGCTAAATACTATTATGTGGTTATATACGTAGCTATATATACATATATTGTAGCTGTATACCTACTATGAATAAGCTAGTAGGTATATATTCTTTTGTATGTGATTTATATTATCACTTAATAATAATAACTTGAATTGGAGATACATTGAATTGAATTCCAATAAATAAGGCGGTGGTAGCAACACGAAAAAAACTATTGTAAATTCATTCAACTTGGAGAAAGATTTCATGATCTTTCCATTCGGATCATGAAAATGCATTAATGATCATTTATATGGGATGAATTATACGATTGATACGGTAGACTCCCCTCACAACAACAGAAATAGGAACAACAGTTTTTTCAATACTGTTATTTGAAATAGTCAAAATGCTTTGGAAATTAAAAATTGATTTGATATTAAAAAATTAATTCTCAAGAAGCAAACAAAATAGCATTTGAGTCAAAAATTCTTGTGTGTGAAAATTTTAAAATGCTAATCAGAAACAAATAAAATGGATCTCTGTCTTGTTATTGCTTCCCTAGCGACCAAAAGTGACGTTATACATAAAACAAAGTTGAAAATGGAGAGAAGTTGAAGGCTTCACGCCCAACCACCAATTCGGTTCGCTGACGAGGTCTGTTGCACTCTGACGGTAGGATTGGAACCTTCTGACGATTTCTCAATTGAGGGTAATTATTGCCTCGTTCCCTCAAGTAAAGACGGTTTCAATCTATAACAACGCAAACCCATCTGAAACCATGCTCGATGCTACCACAACGTCAGTGCTACCTCAAAAGAAATTCCATACGCCAACATCGCACGGGTCTACACTTCATGTACTTAAGCAATTTAGAATGTTTTTCACGATGACCAAAAATCTCTAAAAATCTCTAGATACCACCGAGTTGAAACCAGCGATTCAGTAATCGTTTTAATGAGCATTATCTCGGCGTACAAAACAGCTGCTCAACCGCTTCTCCAACAGTTCAATCCAGCATCTTACAACATTCGAGTTCTATCAGTGGAATTTCATGGAACGAAGCCGTCACGGGTTTGAACTCTGCGCCTATATGGATCGCTGTAGCTGCGGTGCCAAACTTCCAATGGAGACCATATACCGTTCGTTACTGCCTGTGTATACAGTATAGAAAGGACTCCGAACCAGTTCTCGCCTGCTACACACGACAGTGGGTCCACATAAAGGCCGAACAACTTTGGGCTTTACCAGGGTTTGGCGGGAACAGAGGCTCAAACTACATAGTGAGTCACCGGCGCACTCTAAGTAAGTTCCGCAAGTTTCATCTAACATTTCACACGTGCAACATTCAAATTCATCTTATTTATTCTGAATTTTAAACGCGCTATGCAAGAATTTCAAACACAACTTCTGCATCGTGTGTTACATTTCAATCAAGACCGTAGTAGCCTTACGTTTCAGTTATTACGTTTAAGAACAATTCAGTAACTCGTAGGAGACAGCCTCAGTAAGAACGGTAATCTATCCCTTCACTGATATCGCCAGAGTTTATCATTGGTTGGAATTAGTTTACTCACAGGAAGAATGCACAACGAATTTCGATCTCTGCCTTAGGACTACATAGTTAACGGATCCTGAACGATTCATACCTGCAACAATCAAATAACACGACATTAAACAACGCAACGTGCAGCCCATATACTAAACGTAAACGTAATAACACGTTATAATAATGGCTACCTGGGAGTCGTGTACGGATGTACGTAGGAGTGCATCGGAAATGCGAACGACAGGGTAATGCAGCAAGTACTTAAATAAGTTCTTTATATTTATCCTATGATGGAAAAACCACAAATGTGCTTCACAAAATTATTCAAGAACGCATCTTCATTGTATCAGCGTTTGAAGCAAGTTGTAAAGAGAAGTAAATAAGTTATAAACAAAAAGAAATCAAGCAAGGTAATAAGCTTTTCCCAGATTTTTTCTGAAAGTTGATGGTGTATTTTTGGTTAAAATGTTCTGTCAACACGCAAAAAATGCTATACTCTACTGCTCGCTACCTTAAATTGATCAAGGACCCAAACAAATTCGAGGGTTGAATTTCCCTCTGACGCACACATCATCCGCCTTCGTAGTTACAATGAACCGACATAATCGGTATAAGCTTCTGAAGAAAATGGTGAGTAATCTGAGTTTTCAGCAGCTTCTGCTAGGCAACCACTATTGCACATAGTTCTTTCATTTTTATGTTTATATCATTTCGTCGACTTCGGGTCTGATGTACACGCATGCAATCCATCCACATTTTAACAAGAAAAGGAATTTATATATGAAGAGGTCTTTAGCATAATGACTACAAACGCCTTGAATGAATTCATAACAAGACTGATGTAACAGTGTTTTTTTATTTCCAGTGATCCAATGCAAGTAATACTACTAAATTAGAAATAAAATCAAAATAAGAATACCTACTCCTTATTGTCTCTTCAACTACACATCTTGTGATTGGACAAGTGCTCTGGATGATACAGAGCATCCAAATGAGTAATCAAACAATTGCTGACTGGGTCTCCCATTTCCATTTTGGTCAAACTAGAATCATATCCTTTCGCCATTGAGCCTTCTGATCTCCTTGAGGCTTTCAAGTGCATTGGGATAGAGGTAATCACGTGTGTACTTTCCAGCCCCCTATAGAATAGAACCACATGTTTCACGCACACGAGAGATATAAAGTTCTATGAAAGAGCAGCCGACACAATACAAGTATAGGTATAAAGCTGTCGGAGGGGAATGGTTGTTGAATAATCTCCATTGATTTGAGCCCATCGCTGGACAGATGAAAGGCTCTTGCATGGTGAACGTACAAAAAGCACTTAACTGAGCAAGCTACGAGGCTACTATAATCATCACCACCATTGGAATAACGTTTTCATTCCCGGCCGTATTTTCCTGTATAGATCACCGAATCGACTAAACAAATAATCACACGCTCCGACTGGGAGGATCAACTTTTTGCGTTAAGCCCAACAAGCTGTTTCATCAGCAGTAGCACAACGATCCCCTCGCAATACGGCAAATGGACAACTCGCTTAAGCCCTAAAAAATTTCAAAGAGTTCACAAATTCACAGAGTTCACTGGTTTATTTCGTATATAAACTTCTATGCCAACATTACCTAGGGGCAGACTTGCTTGTCACAGGATTTAATTTCTCCCTTAATGACGTCAAGTGGTAAGTAACTATGTGAGTAAAATTTCTGGACGTTTCAAGGTGATCGAAATTAGCAAAGGTCCGTCCGCCGTCCACGCCGACTTTGGTAGTAAAAAATTTTCTAAAAATCTGAAATTTTGGTCAGGGACCCGTTTTTGGCTCTAGTCGGTCCTCAAAACTTTTCAACTCGATCGGACCAAATTTGGGTGGGGAAGGGGCCCAAATGTGTATTATGAAGAATGGATTTTTTGGATTTTTCGCAGTCTAGGTGTGTGGGGTATCGTTTTCCACTAAATTTTGGACGCTGAATCCAATGAGACGGGTCCAGGAACAATCGGTGCCCTCTGGATGAGGCTTTGGGTCAAAATGGGTACCTATCCGCCCATTTCGAATGTGTGTTTCGAGATTTCTGGTACCTCTACCTAGGCGTGTGGGGTATCGTTTTCCACTAATTTTGGACCCTGCATTGATTGGAATGGGTCCGGGACCCGCTACACCCACTGTTTTCCCCATTTCTCCCATGTTGAAGAAATGAGGCTCCATGCGCCTGGTCCGAGGAATAATCAACCCGTGTTTTTGTAACGTCTTTTCGAGCGGTTCGAAAAATTCACGATGACAAGTTAATCAATCACGCTCAGCACTTCGCTGGCGTACGAAAGCAGTTGAGGCAAACAGAAGGTGAAGAGTCCAAGCGGATACGTTCCACACATCTGCGTACCGTTAGGACCGAGAAGAGGGCTTCTGATGCGCCACATCGTAGGTGATATTTTGTTCAGGTTCCGCGGAGTTTCTCAGAATTGTTGCAAAGAAAGACTCAAGAGATAATTACAACTAGTAAGTATCAAATAAGACAGAAAAGAGACGTTTCTGCGAACGAGTGATCAATGTAGACCATTCACCTGTGAATATTTGATTGGTAGGAGAATAAAAGCCGCACGACGACATGTTATTCTTCTTCTACCACCCCGATTCGGCGATTGCCAACAGTCATAACGGAAACTGATATCATCTGAGCTCAAGGTTTTCCCAATTCATGGGAACGGAAAAAGCACACTATTAACAGCAGTGTCGTGTGTTTTATTATTCATACATCAATAAACCTGAACTGCATTTGTACGTACAGAAAAAGGAAAATTAAAAAAATATTTTTCCGCTCGTCGTAACAAGAAGGAACGAATCCGAGTTATACACTTTTTTTTGTTTATTAATATCTGAACAATAACCCATTGTTTTCGTAACTGAGACCAATATCTAATTCGCCCAAAAATGTTACGGATTACATTTTTGGCCGTAGGAAGGTGACGAAGTGACGACCTTCAGGTTTTGGTCGTCGAAACTGTTCAGTCCAATCGCCCAGTGTGGGTGGAATAAGTGTATTTTGAAAATTCGAGTTGTGTGTGAGTTGATTTTCCACTGAAATGGCGGACGCTGAATCGATTGAGATGTTTTGGACCGATTGCTGCACACTAGTGAGTGCCTATGGGTATAAAACGAGTAATTTTTCTGGGGAAAAAATTGTTGGTCGACTTCATGAAATAGGTAGGTTGTTTTACTCATTCTGGAGATCCTTAAAAGATGAACATTCTCATTCGAACAAGACACTAGAGACCATCTTGGGATCTTTTGCAGAATTGTTAATACACATGAAACCTTGAGACTGGAAGAAGTTATTATATGTGGATGACATAGGGTTTTGAGGAAAGTTGAGGAGCATCCAACAACAGGTAACCTCATTGACTCAATATCCGCCACGATCAACTAAGGATAATAAATAGTCTAAAAACATTCGTATTAGTCGACAATCATGAGTATTGTATCGTTCTGCTTTGTGTAGCAACACCCAACTGAATAGAGAAGCAGCTTTGCCTGACCCATTTTATATAAGTTTTTCGTTCGAATCCTAATAATTTACTTAAACTCGAGAGAAAGCGATAAGGTTATTCAGTGATGGGACGGAAAATGATAGTTTATGAATAGTATTGGCAAGATTGCAGGAGAAGAGCTTTTTACAGTAATACTCTTTGGAACCAGAGAAATCTACATCTACATCAGTAAAAAAAATTGGATAACCCATAATATCCACTATATGATATCTATTAAGGTCAAGAGATTTGTTTGGTGTGCATATTCTCACAAAGAAACATTATCAATAAGGGTCTATAACCCGCACACCTCCTTCCAACCGGCAGAGAATCTACTAATCTAATTAGCCATTCGGTGGCATTATTTTTAAGGGAAAAATATTCAGTAAGTACACAACCTCGTAGAGCTACTTTAGTAGACAGCAAATAAATTAACAGGTTGGGCTGTACGAACAAGCACAGATGATCAAACTCGTCCCAGTTGTCTAAACATCTCCCGGAGATCGTTACATATTCAATTAAGCAAATATCAGCACCCCTGCGGTATCAATCAACACAGAAATCAAGTTTTGGACATTTTAAACCCATATATTATTCGTAATACGCCCACCCACATAGATATTGTCGACAGACCTGCACGCAATATACGAACGAACTCAATGGAGCCAAATAAATCCCCGCACTCAAGACTAGGTAGGTGTGTTCAGCTCAAATACCGTTAATATATAATTTATAATAAATTAAGAAGGAGGAAGTCTATAGATGCTCCAATTGGGAATGGATCCCCTCCTGATTGATATAATTCTTGCAGATGCCCTGATGATGGGTCCCACTGAGGTTTCAGACCATCAATCTCATCCGCTTCGATCAAATGGAATGTGATAAGATTAATCGCGACCTGTTTACAATAGTAACTCAACTTGGGGTAGATCAAGCCTTTACTTTACGTAAACATTCCTCAACTCGTTTGTTCACAAACAAATTCCTCAAGTTACACATATCGGCAAATTGGGATTATTATTACTATTATTTAATGGGACAATACATCAGGTTGGCGTATCACTGCGTAGTGTTGAAAACCTGAACTAAGGGTTACTTGAATAAGGGACAACTTGCTGGTTTAGAGGGATCTAGGGTCTCAAAACCTCCGGAGAGGAAAGCCTTCTACTAGGTCTACATATCAGCAGATATGCTGTCAACAGGTTCAGTATCCATTAATACCAATCATGGACAAGCAATAGAAGTATTTTCTGGTGAAGCCCCTTAACAATTTGGTGTGGCAAATATGGCATCCAGAATTGACAGTTACATCAAGTCTCCATCAGTCATAAGGTTATCACAGAAGGCGGAGCCTTTCGCCGACCATCTCGGTAGGTAGATGTTATGCAATGACCACTTCGATCGATTCTATTACTAGAGGTAATAATAGGATGTTCGAAGGAAGTTCTAGCTTCCTGACTATGCAACAAGCCTTGGAACTTCATGATTGCTGGTTGCTGGTTTATTGTTGGTACAAATCAGGGGTGTCAACTCACCTCAAGCACTTTGTTCCTTTTAGCTTGAACTGCAGGGTCGGGGTCTTCGCCGTGGAAGGTCGTAGGGTACTTTTCAGCAAAATTCGGAGCAACTGTTTGAATTGACTGGGCGTCGTCCGGATCGAATTTATTCTGAATAGACTCCGGTGCCGTTTTGGTGGAAGAGCTTCCCGCCCGAGCAACCTCGTATTCGGGCCTCTCGAGGACTTTTTGATTCCTTTCGTTGTCCTCTTCAATTTTGGCGAGGAGTTTCACTCGATCCTCGATTTGATGTGGGTCAACATCGTCACCATCGTGTCGAAAGTGAACGTGTTTACCATGATTCTCTCTAAACTCGCCCATTAAAGGTGGAGCAGGAATTAGGAGTTCGGGACCCGCTCTTTGCATTTGCTTATACACGGAATAAACACTGTTACCCGACATTCCTGATTTGAATTCTGGCAAGAAGAAAAACGCACCAAAACACACTAAACCGAAAGTAAAAAACACTAGAAGAATGAGGTATTTTTCTCTTGGCCTAAAAGAACGACGAACCGACGAAGGCACAGGGGCCCCGTTCAAATAACGAGTTGGTAAAATACTCGTTGATGCCATGTCTTTTTCACAGCAAGTTAACTAACAAACCATTGAAACCATCACAGATTGACTCAAGCCATTATCACTACTTGCCACTTTTTGGCAAATTGCACGAAATGAGAGCAAGTGGGGTACGATACTGGTAGACATAAGAAGTGGAAGGGGGTTAAGGAGAGGAAGGAGGAGAAAGTCTTTGGAATAGGAGAGAAATTTCACAGTGTTGAATCAAAAACTGCTATGATGGCTGCACTGGGACTAGCTACTTTAAATCGCCCCCAGTTTCAATTCACTTACCTTCTCTGGGGAAGTGTGTGGTAGACACCGAAGGGGAGGGTTGATTATATTGCTAAAGATTAGAGAGTTTTATAAGATTTTGATAAAACCTTTCCTAATTCCCGATGAATTTGCGCTTTGGAATAAAATAATTTCTACTTTTCGTCGCCAACGGTAGAGCGCTCTGCTACTACCCTGCCAATGAAAATTCCGGGAGATTCAAAATAAGTTTTCTTTGCCTCTTTTTGTAAGGGAAAATGATGAGTAATTTCATGATGTCAACGTGAAAACAAGATGTATTTTTCTCATATTTGAAATTTACGAATAGTTAGGTATGATTTAGTTAATGTAGATACAAACTTTTTCTCAATAACCCCCAAGAAAAGAACAGTACTCTGGACTGCTTCATTCTGCAAAACGCCTTTCAATGCCCAGTAAAAAAAAAATTAATAATTAAATTAGAAAAAAAAAAAAGGTTTTTAAAGAATCTCTCTGCATGGTAAATCTTCCAACGTCGTCTAGGGTACGACTCAGGAATGTCATTTCTTGTTGTAGCGAAATTGTGCGTTGCTTTCCCACTATTCAAAAGAGGGTAATTATATAAATTGTTTTATTAAAATTCTACCAGATTCATGATGGTCCACAGAACAAACTAAGTTCACACTAATTCTTTCGTATTGCTTGCAGTTTTGGATGAAACAAACGCGACGTTTGTTAGAAAATTATAAATGTTTTAATAACAAAAACGTACATCTCAAACGAAAATTGGAAACATTTAAAGGTATTCATCTTCTTTATGCCAGCAGGTACCATGATGGATTTGCACGTCAACGCCGAGCTAAGTAATGACACTGAAGAAGCTTCTGGTTAGAGGAAGTTAAATGCACCAAACCCAGTCCTTGTCGAGCTTATTCGCCCGTCATCATCTCCATAAACTCTGCAAAAAAAAATCAGGTAAGATGTACAGGTATAGTTATTGAAATCCCCATATATGACACACCTACTGGGGGAACAAGGAACAGTCTAAAGGAAGCCAAAATTAATAATCTGGGCTGATGTCTGATAGAAAATGTCTCGTGAGTAGCTCTTTTCTCAAAATCCCTTATCAACACAAACGGCATTTTCAGTTTTTGGAAATCCTAGTATCCAATGATTTACGATATAATGTACTGAAATAACTGATGGGCGGTTTTTGAATGCCAAAATAGCAAACAGAAAATCAGTTTTCCATGAGCACTCCAATGAACATTATTTTGAATGTCCTTTGGAATGCCTAAAATGTACAACATAAGGTAAATTTGAAATGAAAACCGACGGTATTTTACCTTATTTGACCTGTTTACCTGCTATTTGGTACACTTAATAAGAACTGCCTGATTAATTTGGGGTCAAGTTGCTGCTTGATCAACTATGGGATTCGGTTCACCCCAATTCCTCCCCCCACCGCCCTTCTTCTTTCGCTCCGTTTTCTAACACAATGGGTAGACGTGGTCAAAAGAGGCAAGCGGAACCATTTTGAATTCAGTACCGTATTTTTGGTTGCTTTTGAGCTCCCAAAAGAGTGTATTTCTTTACTTCTGTCCTCAACTTTATTTATCGCAAATCCCAATCCTGAACGCTTGCAGTATTACAAGTTCCGCGAAAAATCGCCGAAGTTGGCGTTTTGAAATTGTTTTTAGTCACGTTCTCGATAGCAAGTTGTTTGAGAGGATAGCAAGTTGTTTGTTGTTGAGAGGAAGTAGTCACTAACGGAACATGCATTAATCAGATACTACAATCAATTTCGTTCATAGGGCCGAAATGCGAAGTTGGCGGATACTAGTTTACTCACCATCAAAATCGACGGTGCCAGAACCGTCAGAATCGATCTCTTCTATTATCATCTCCAGCTCCTCGTTGGTCAGTTGCTCGTCAAGCTCGTGGAGGATCTCCTTGAGGCAGGAAGTAGGGATATAACCGTTACCTGCAAACAGAAACAAGCTAAATAGAGTGGAATGTTGCTGTACCTTCCTCTTGCGATGACACCAGCGCTCTCTTATACCTGAACATTGCCTCAAGATAATGGTGCAGTTCCATAAACTACGGGCAACAATAAATCACGAAACGACCTAATGAGAAGTCAAGCTCCCCAAAATAAAGTAAAATTTAATGTTTTCGGCCTTTGATTTCCTTCCTCACAGAAATCCCTATGGCGAGGGTAAATCTGATCTATTCTCATCATTGCGTGACACGTAAATGAATAGGTTGGAAATATATATATATATATATATTAACCATTGCTACAGAAAAGAAAAAGAAAAAAATTGCCCCTTGGTCTGCCAACGACCCAACTGTGAAAACGAAAGGAAAGTTATTTTTCTAAGGAGGAGGATACAGCACGTTGCAATTTATAAGTTACGTCTCGTCTCATAGGGTTTTCTCTTGGAGTTCGTTAGTTTCTGCGGAAATCTCCTTGGCAGTCAACCAAGTTGTTAAAATGTCATCTGACACCGAGAGAAGGTTCGCCTGGCCGGACCATTTCTCATCAAAATCCCTTGAGCGGACCGCACACTGGTGTTGGTGGGCGATCGTGACCCTCTACAGACATGATACACATCAATAGGTCGTCGCCCTACTACGTAAAGAAAGCTGTCCGATATGAAATAATAAATATTTAACAGCAGCATGGGCTGGAAAGAGAGCATATGATTAACAGGTCTTATTATACTCGTATTTCTCACCTTCTTTGTCGTAAAGGCGGAATGCTTCTCTCAGCTCTTTTTGCATCGCCTCATCATCCTCTTCGACGATGAATTTGGCCGCCAACGTGATGAATTCCTCGAATTCAAGCCGTCCCGATTCTGTTGAAAATTGACAGAAATAGCAGATTAGTAAATAGTTTCGTAAGAACCAAGAGACGTTTTCCACACTACATCTAACTTCATAACGCCTTTCTTAAGAAGCCTCGTTCACTGGAGGAAGAGGACTACAAGAAGATAATTCTGCCACCTATTTCCATGAAGAGCAGCAATATTTTAAAACCATAGAGCTCTATGTAGAGTTAGTTCACTGTGAGATCACGCCCACGCCAATAAAAATAGAGAAACAAATCAAAATCGGACCTTACAAGGAAATACATAAACAGCCGTATTAATCATTGGATTTTCCTTTTGCTTTTTGGATTGTTCGGGACCCGCTTCAGCGTCCACTGTCCACGCCGTTTTTGGTTCTAGACAATTTTCTAGAAATTCGGTCAGGGACCTTATTCCGTCTTAGTTAGTTTTTTTCGAAACTTGTAGGCCCGATAAGCACCGACCCTCCAGTGGGCGCTAATCGGTCTGAGACCATCTTAAGGATTCAGCATCCAAAATATAGGGGAAAATGATACCCCATACACTTAAATCACCAAAAATATCAAAAATCAATTTGTCAAAAAACACACATTGATCCCTACTCCCCCTAATCCTCACTTTAGTCCGATCGGGCTGATTCCCAACTAGAGCAAGAAAAGGGTCCCTCACCGAAATTTCTGATTTTTAGAAAATTACTAACGCTACTACGGCGTGGACTGCGTACGGCGGATGGACAATTGCTTATTTTGATCTAGACACTTAAAATCCCTCAAAAAAATAAAATAAATAAAAATAAATGAATACAAAAAATAAAAAATTGAGGCAAATTTGGAGAGGTTGACTATCTGCTGACTATTCAAGGAATAATCAACCGAAACCGCTCATATACTTATAAGTCAGCCTACTCATTCTCATCTCTTCATTTATAGTCTCAAGGGAATCGTTCCCGAAGAAACTTACTGTCGGCATCAACTTCTTCGATGAGCTCGTCGAGGATCTTTTTGTTGAAGGGTTGTCCCATGAGGCGGAGAATATCCGCGACCATGTCAGTTGGAATGGATCCTGAATGGTCCCGGTCAAAAGCATCAAAAGCCTTCTTCAACACGGCTATTTGTTCTGGGGGGAGTTCATCCTGGAAAAGGTATATTTGAGGTTGTTGAATCTTCGAGGTGCCAGAGCTTTAAGGAATATCAAAGTCTAATGCACTTCTCACTCCCTCATTATGAAACCGGTCATTTTAATCATCCCAGTTTTTTCCCCAACTTGATTTGATGGTGATTTAAGGTCAATGAATCAATTGGTGTTTTGGCGGTTCGTCTTTACTTATGCATTCCATCTACGGTAGAAAAATTGACTTTTCCGCAAAGTCAGATCAACAGAAGAGATATAGCACCTACATTGATAGGACATTGAAAATCGAGGTTTTCCTCTGGAGTGTCAGTACAATTAAAGATCCCCAATTCAGAGAGGTCCTTACTTGCTATAAGGTTAGTGAGAAGGAAGTAAGGCAAGCAGCTAAGTATGAAAAATTGGTACTGTAGGTAGAGCGTCGAAGATGAGAGCGATTAAGACGATGTGGATGAAGAGGATGACGGTTTGGAGTTGGAGAAATTGGTTAACACCATCCATCATGATAGGAACTGATCAAGATAGTTATTTAAGGAAGGACTTACCATGGCTGGTGAGTTTGATTCGAGCACAAGATCAGCGGCAAGGCAGGGAAGAGACTCAGCAGAGACGGTTCGTTTCAAGGGGGGTGGGATCCGAGTGGATTCGAATCCAGGCAGATCCCCACCCCTAGGAGCACGGCATAAGCCCCCGCCCCGCCTATATTTCCAAAGGCGATTCGTATAGCTGTTTAACGAAAGCTCGACCTCCGAGGCTTTAGCGGCCGGAGGGATAAATATAGGACTTCTCATAGGAACCAATCCTCATCCGGAGGGTCGATTTTCACTGTCCGCTCTAAATATATCCTGAATCAACTGGAAATCGCTGTATGTAGTTATGGAACAAAAGAAAACTATGAAAAAGACATGATAATTAACGGCTTCTAACAATTCTTTCTTAAAACAAAGAACAACACTATAATTTTATTTATACCAGTCAATTAAACAAAACAGAACAGTTATCAACCCAAATTGAAGTAGACACTACGAATAAAACTAAGAATTTCAATCTTACAAACTCCGCAGCCAGATTGCTTTCTAGGACAGTATCTTTTTAGTTTAACTGCTCAGATTTTTCATGTAAATTAAAGTATCTTTACAACGTTGTTGAATGACAAATTAAAGTTCCATAGATGGGTTTATCAGCAGAGAAATTTGCTTGTACGAGGGAAAACCTGCCGAAAAAGACACAAACAGCTTCTGGAATACAAAAGAACAAATTGGTCACACCATTAAAAGATTATTGTGATCATATTTATCGTAACTTATAGAGATGCAGCTTTACATTTCTAGCTGTATAGAAACCCATCTTTAGAAACAGCCAATCAGAGCGTCCACGTCTTACTCCTGTGGAGGAGCTCAACTTTACTACTCAGATGTGTATGCCTAATTGTAGATCATTTGTATTAGGTTTGTTTGCAGAATCCATGAAATCAGTTTCAACCCGTTTGCAAACTGGTGTGGGCGTTTGCAGAGGATACAGTGCATGGCAGTGGGACCTACATTGGGCACCCAGCTCATCAAAACGAGACTTCAGCAAGTGAAGGGTTTAAGAGCCTTGTTTACGTTGGGTACCCAGAGGCCATCAGAATTTAATGGATCCCACTGCCGACCATTTACCCTCGGCACCCAGAGTAAGACCATAATATTGTTAGACCATTTCCTTTATTTTTTAATTATATTTTGAAGGGGACGTCCCTGACACATTAATTTTGATGAAACAACGTTAATCGGTAACGCTTATACATCACTGATATTAATGGAGAATATGAGCAACCCCTCGTGGTGTCCTCTGGGTTACGCTAATAGCTCACTAAGGTCTGAACACATGGATATATGGAGGTAGGTTCCCAACGTGCTGAGAGTAGAAACCAATTTCTGCAGAACTTGAGTCATCTCCCATGGCGCCTTTGACCGAGTCTTCCAACTGCTTGCAACCAAGTTGGTGATTCTTCGTCAAACTTGATCCTGATCGTCGTTTTAAACATGGTTGAAAAGCAGCCAACCTTACACTGCCCTGGCTTGAGATCCGGTAAATGGCCTAGCACAGAAACTTACCATTCCACCTACAATTCAATCTTGCCATTTCGTTGTTTCTATCAATGTTTGTTCAGCATTACGTGACTTTGACTGGTAAAATCTTGGTTTTCTTTTGCAAATACGTTAGCCGTATATCTCAGCAATGCATACAGTGGAGACTGTTGAACTTCAGCTTGCTCATTCGCTGGTGTAAGGTTGGGATGGGGAATAAAGGCTGCCCTTGACTAGAATTTTGCTGGTATCTGCACATAAATAAAGTATATAAATGAGGCAAATATAATAAGCGTTAAAAGGGTTTTACAAAGATTTAAATTTATTAGAGAACTAACAATAAATTCGTATATATTCTTAAAGGATTTTCCAAAATCGAAAATTTTTTTCTAGCCATTCAAAAGTTCTACTTTCTAATCTTAATGTACTCCCAGAAACCGTACAAGAAACCACACTGATTTTTCTTGATTCCATTAGTTTGAGATTATGATCCCGCGGGGGCGGGGGTGAGATCGTTTTAATGTTTTCTCGTGTTTCAGGGAATTCATTCGCAATTCACATTTCATAGATTTCATCTTTCGAATGTTCATTCTTCGTGTGTGAATGGAGAACGTCCATCTGCAACTCCAAAACCCGTTAAAATTTCACCAAAAAAAGTATGTCATCGCGCGTGAAGACAGTTGTGAAGCCTGTGACTATAATGTAGTCTCGTTAATCAAGAGGAGGCTGACGACTCCATCGATCTTATTCTCACGGTAAAACGAGAGCAAAAACTACCCATTAACCTCCTTGAAAATAACTACCAACCGAGTCTTTAAAAATAGTTCCTCCACTTGGAAACTTGCTCATACAAGCGCGAAAAAAGCGAATGAGGCGAAGGATTGGCAGAGAAGCGCGCCGTCAAGTGTGTGGAGGGGAACCGAAACCTTCCTGGAGTCGATGATGACTTAGGCTATATCTAGAGTGAACCACTGAAACGGATTGTAATCATCACGACTCCCCTCCATTCGCGACTTTAGAATGGAGCCACAAATCAACTAGAACGCTGGTTATCTAAACAAGCGCATGTTGATTGTAAACAAGCATTCAAATTACTAAGTTACTGTTCACTTGCGTCAGACCTGATGAAGGTTTACACCACTAATGTCTCTGGCGACCCCTCGACTGAGACCTGTGTAGTTTGCTGAAACTTGATCGCCGGATACGTAAAGGGATGCAAAATTATCCAAAAATTAACAGTTCCTGAAAACAATCGTTTGTATACTCAACGTTCAAACCTTTTTCATGCGTTTAGGGGGGTACTAAGGCTTGATCCAGGTTTTAATCTCAAATTAAATTTAACTTGAAAACTGATATTTTGGAGTATTTTCCTTTTTCACCAGTTTTGGTCAAGGAGAAGCTATTCTATAAAGATATACATAATTTTTGTTGATAGAATTGAATACATTTGCCACAAAAAGGGACCAGGTGGAACACCGTAACTCAAATAGTGTTGAAGATAACGCGTCAACCACAGGCACATTTCCCCAGATTTTTTCAACGGAGGGGTCGTTTTCAATTATAAGACGTTTTGAATTACGTCCAATTCGCAAAAAAATGGGATGGAAAAGAAAGAAACGTTAGTTATTTCATTATGGTTTATTATTTTAGGGATATTTTGCTTGAACGAGCAATCTTCGAGGCCTCCAAATTAGGTATGTTATTTAAAAAATGAATAAATTAATTAATAAGAAAAAGGGTGAAGTTCCTGTTATCAAAACCTAATAAGTACCTATTTTCAAATACCCCCGTTGACTATCTTAAAAGTCCTCCAAGATAGGAAATTAGAGTTAATTTAATCTCTACCACTCTATTGAGTTATGGAGTCCCCCCCCCCCCCATTTGTGTCCCTTTTTGTGGCAAATGTATTCTATTCTATCAACGAACTCTATGTACATCTTCTTAGAATAGCTTCTTCTTGACCAAAACTGGTGAAAAGGGAAATACTCCAAAATATCAAGTTTTCAAGTTGGATTTTATTTGAGATTAAATCAAAAAGTTCGCATCCCCCAGCAGATTTGCTCGAATGAGACAAAACCATTTCATCATTTCGTTTTTGTGTTATTTCGAACTTAACATATTTATTGATCGTGCGAACAAAATTATTCAACACAATAATACTTGTAATAAATAAATGTATTTACAAGACTGAGTGGGTGGTTTTAACTATTGAAACATATTAAAGAGATATCTCTGCTGTACCGATATACAATAGGTACCTTCACGAAAATACAGCAATCACTACAGGTCTATAACATTGGAATCAAATTTGAACAGAATAATATCATATATTATATAAATAGGACAAATAGGTACATGAACATGGGAAAAATGAAATAGCCGATTGAATGTATCCAATAAGCTTTATGTATACCATAAGTTAAGAAAAGATTAGGTGAGTCAGAGCCAAATCAAAATATTGATCAACTCGGGAAACCTTTAAGGAGACAATGGAAGCCACATATACTCCAATAAGTAGACCTATGGTTTTATTAAGTACCTTCTCATCTTGGTTTGGAAAGAATTTCAGGTTCTGGGGGTCTGGGACAAATCAAGTTGGTTTGAAATCAAGCGGTTTTGGGTTAGATTAAGAACACTAAAAAATAATAGTTTACGATCACCTCAATTCCAGCACCGATTGATTTGTCAGGTATCACAATAATGGTGAGACAAAAGCTTTTTGAAAATATGGTCGTAGTGAATTTTCGAGTCGATTAGAATATATGGTTGGTAGATACTTGGAGTTATAATACCGGTGATGAGGAGAATCTGAGGTGGCAGGCAAGCAAGGGGTGATGTTATGAGCTGATCAGGGTTCTACGGTAAGCGAAATTCTAACACAGCCGCACAAAGGCATTATTATGATGTCCATTGACCATCAAGGTGCTACATGCGCGTAATTTATGCTCCCCAGATAAGACCTCATCACATTTATTTTGTACTCATTAAAAATTTCAGAATAATCAGCGTCAAGGTACTACAATACTTCAATTTTAATGACTCCCAGTCTGAAATCACCAACTACCGTTCCCGAGTCCTGAGACTCATCGTTCAAACACTAGTAGATTTCTAAATTTTAACAATAAATAAGTTCAATTAATCAGGTTTTGTACACCTGATTTTAGTGATAACTCATTTCCACCCAACATAGTTCGAACAAAAATTGTGAAGTAATTACCTATTCGAAAAGTTTCCTAACAGTCTCAAATTCACTTTTATTTTTTATTATTCTCCCACAGATACTTTATTAAACACGCAAAACATGAGTTGAATGTGAAATAATAGGCGAGTTATATTCTTAAGAGTGATCATAGCCTATAGCCTTTGAAGTACTCAGGAATGAGCTCGCAACTTACAGGAACCGTTAGGTACGTAATACTGATGGTTCGCTCTTGGATTGAGCCAAATTTTGTATCTTATTCAATACGCAGCAATAGTTTACAGTTTTGCTCCGGTTATATATATTTCGCTTAATATTTTCTTCTAGTTAAAACTTGGTGTAGTAACAATATTAAACAATAACAGAAATGTTCTTTCTGGCTACTCAGGTGCTCACCAGAAATTGTCGGCATATTTGTTACCTCAATTTATGAACACAAGAATAGTCGAATTTTGTTGTTATTTCTATATAAGTACTATAAAGGGGAGCTCGGTAGTCTAGTGGAATAGACGAAAGGACTGGTGTGGTACTCCGAGTGGCCAGGGTTCGAATCCTGGCTAGAGCAACTTAATTGTTTGTCTTGACCCTCATATTCGTCCTCTTCACTTAAGGGGGTGAGGCAATAAGTAGCCACGAGCGAAATCGTCAGATCAATTTACGATCCTCTTTGGAGGACGGCTGACGACGTCCGCGACACCTGACCAAGGTAGTCGGACGAAAATCCAAGGTGAAAATCCTTGTTTACTTTACTTTACTTACTTTTATAAGTACTATAGTTATACAATTCAGATTAATCAAGGGTGGGGTTTGGGGAAATGGAGCCAACATCGGTAAGATTTCTTATCAAACTGTGTAAGCAAAATTGAAAATTCTAGACATCAAGCGACCAGAAGAAAATTTTGGGATCGATCGGAGATGGTCGACTCTCCGTGATCATGATCTTGAGAACATAGGTTGATCATTCAAGGGATAACCAAAAGAGACACTGTCGGGCACGACAGTAAAATACTCAAGAACCTGAGCCTACGCACTCCTCCCAGCATTTCACCAGAAAATTATATTTGCCTTGTACTGGGTCCGGCAGTCAAACCTGACGGTTTTTGATATTGGATAAATTAAAAAGCTGTTGAGATATATTTATATATTTTTTTTTTATTGTAAAGAGGAGAATTGGAAATTACATTTAGTATTAAAAAAAATTGAAAAATAGCTTACGGCGCAAAAATTACGTCATTTAAATGTTGACCACCATTTTCTGTACACTGTACGAGTCTCTTGGAAAAGTTCGTCATGACTCTCTCCAACGTTTGCCGCGGGATCTCACGAAGTTCTCGCCGAATATTCTCCTTCAGTTGATCCAAATTTCTTGGCTTGTCAACATACACTCTTCCCTTGAGATACCCCCACAGATAAAAGTCACAAGGGGACAAGTCGGGAGAACGTGCTGGCCATTCAATGTCACCCCTGAGCGAGATCAGCTTGCCTGGGAAAAATCCTCTGAGTTGAGCCATGGAGGCCCGCGAGGTATGGGCAGTAGCTCCGTCCTGCTGAAACCATACCCTCCTGAGAGGTATGCGGTGGCGACGTAACTCAGGAATGAGAAAGTCACGGATCATGGCAACATAACGCTCTGAGTTCACTGTCACTGTATGGCCACCCTCTTCAAAAAAATAAGGCCCTATAACTGTTGACCTACACACTGCAGCCCAGACAGTTACTTTTTCACAGTGAAGAGGCCGCTGATGAAGTTCCCGTGGGTTATTTGGGGCCCAATAACGGAAATTTTGTTTATTAACACATCCATTAAGGTGGAAATGAGCTTCGTCTGAAGTCAAAACAATGATTCCAGGGTCTTCCTCAATCTTTCTTAACATGGTTTCAGCAAAATTCAACCTTCTACCAAAATCTCCTGCTTGTAACTCTTGAACAATAGCAATCTTGTAAGGGTGGAAGCTCAAGTCGTCATGAAGAATACGTCTCACAGACCGGTCGGAGATCCGAAGAGCTTGGGCGTGACGAATGGCAGAGCAACGAGGGCTCCGTTCAAAAGCATGTCGAACAGCCTCAACGTTAGCAGGAGTTCTTACCGTTCGAGGTGATCCTCCTCTCCTTCTTGTGGTTCCAAACGCAGTGTTCTGAAAGTTCCGAACCCACAGAAGAATTGTGTTTCGTGACGGGATCGCACCACGAGGGGGAATGTTAAACCGGATACGGAAACTCCTTTGCGTTAGAATCACAGAATCATTATTTCTAAAAAACGTCTCGACTACAAACGCACGATGTTCAGCGGTCCAACGCTCCATTGTTACTGAACTAATGAACTTCCACTCAAGGTGAACAAGATGGCGCCCATCCCCACCCGCCCAGTCACCCCCACCACCACCTATCCCCACTTAAAAACCGTCAGGTTTGACTGCCTATGAAACTTGAAAGACATTTTTGCCCATTCCGACTTCCGCTTTCATGAAATGGTTAAGTTAGCGCTATATACTGTTCTCCAAAGCGTTCTGCGTTAAAAAACTGATTCCCAGAATCTAATGCCAAGAAATCCAGCATTCAGTACCTACAAATTCAACTAAATTGCACCATTAAAAAAGTTGGTCAAAATAGCGCTTCTATTTCGTTCTCTATCACCTTGATTTCGCCAGTGAAAAGCGACTGTTGAAAAACTACGAGATTTAATAAAAGATTTAGCTATGCCTCAGTTCCGAGGAAAGTAGATTCATCGGGTAGGTACATCGAGTAACATCAAATTCAATAAATTAGATTACCACCCACAGGATGATCCGGCCCAGCATTACGATAATTTGAGATATTTTTTAGCGAAGGAGGTAATAAAAGGAAAAGTAGATGACTTCAAACAGTGAGTTATACCACATTTTACAAGTCTTGTACTCATAGCCTTCAAAATCCCTTCAATCTCGGCCTTTTTTGACCGAAGTAGTTAGCTATAGTAAGTAATTCGATAGGTAATTGATTAAGCATGAACATAATGATGAGGCACTGACTTGCTACAAAATTATAGTTGAATGAGAGGCTGTTGTAGTTGCCTTTGCTGATGTTTCCACTCGTTGAATTCTTGAAGAATTTTACGGCTGTAAATATTGTGAAGTTCCCGGAATGAAACTCTGTCAACAGGAGAAATGATGATTTTGGTAAGAAATCAAAATATTGCGTCACCACAGAAAGAGGATTAAAATGAAATCAAGATAGAAAATTTGAGGAAAAGTCTCAGTTATTCATGGATCAAATTCACGCTATTTAGTAATTTAATTATAGTAATTCAATTAGAACGGAAAATCGAAACAATACAGACAAGGATGATCATATTCGCATCCCATTCTCCGTTCCTCGCCACCTCCGTCGCAAGGCTGATGCCTCCAGGGGCCGGTTATATCCGTCACAATAATATTATTAGTAACCGCCTGCCTTCTATTTTTAAACTAAAGAGTAGCTATAAGCTTGGCTCTTTGGCCCGAAGCCAGCAAGTGTAAACCAGCGTAACTGATCCCAAATCATCTGCACTTGGCAGTGAAATCATTTTTCAATTAATAAAACTTAGACCTGTTGTAAATTGTAAAGAGATGGGAGCACCAGCTGGCAGTAGTTCCTTTCGAATGATGTAATAATAATATGTTTCTTCTTCTGTATATGCAAGGAGCTAATCATCATCTAAGATCACAGAGGAATAGTATTACAACTATTCAGTCTTGTGATATTCATCTACAGAACCTGTGCAATTAGGGAAGAAAATCACTACCAAAACAAAAACTGAACCTGCTTTCTGGACTGCAATTCACACTCAATTGATTGCATTCCGTATGACTCTGTGGCTGAGACATAAATTAATTTATACTTAAATTAATATAATTATTAAACACTAAGGCTGAGGATCGTTTTAAAGCTCGACTATTCATCAATCACGCTGTGCTGCAAAATGAAATCCTCCATAATCTGACATACCTAAGACTAAATTGAGTTCTCTAAAGCACACAATTAAATGAAAGACAAAATAAATAAATAAACATCGGAAAATATTGGTTCAATGACGCCAGCTTCGAAATAAAACGCTACGCTCTCTCACGTCATTCCCCGGACCAGGAGCATGGTGACTCATTCCAATCGATCCAGCGTCCAAAATTTAGAGGAAGATGATACTCTACACGCCTAGGTACTAAAAATCTTGAAAACACACATTCGAAATAGGCAGATAGATGACCATTTTGACCCTTAACCTCGTCCAGTGAGCGCCAACCGTTCCGATACCCGTCTCATTGGATTCAGCGTCCAGAATTTAGTGGAAGATAATACCTCGCACGCCTTGATCGCCGAAAATCCATTTTTCAAAAAACGCATTTTTTACGATATCCCCTTCTATTCGCGGCACTTGATCCAACGCCAATCTCAACCTATTTAACTTCTAAAATTGATCCAAAACGCTGCAAATTCTTTCATACGGGTTGGTTATTCCTTGGACCAGGCGCATGGATACTTATTTCCTCAACATGGATGAAATGGGGGAAACAGTGGGTGTGGCGGGTACCGGACCCATTCCAATCGATTCAGGGTCCACAAATTAGGGGAAAATGATACCCCACACGCCTAGGTACCAGAAATCTCGATAACACATTCAAAATGGGTAGAAAGGTACCCATTTTGACCCAAAACCTCATCCAGAGGATGTCAATCGTTCCCGGACCCGTTTCACTGGATTCAGCGTCCAAAAATTAGTGGAAAATGATACCCAACACGCCTAGATCGCCAAAAATCTCGAAAATCCATTTTTCGAAATTCACATTTTGACCTCTACTCCGCCCAAATTTGGTCCGATCGGGCTGAAAAGTTTTGAGGACCAACTAGAGCCAAAAACGGGTCCCTGACCAAAATTTCGGATTTTAAGAAAAATTTCTTCATGCGCCTGGTCCGAGGAATAATGAACCCGTGTGTAAGAATTTGCAGCGTTTTTGGTTGGTTATTCCTTGAATAATCAACCTATGTTTTCATGCAAAAGGTCAACCTCTCCGATTCGGCTCAAAAATTTTTTCTGGACGTTTCATGGTGTTTAGATCAAAAAAGGTCCATGGGCGCTGGTGGTCAGCTCATCGGGCCTAATTTTGGCGGTGTAGGGGTCAAAATTGTGTTTTTTGAAAAATGGATTTTCGAGTTTTTGGGCGATCTAGGCGAGTGGGGTATTATTTTCCACTAAATTTTGGACGCTGAATCCAATGAAATGGGTCCCAGAACGATTGGCACCCACTGGAAGAAGTTATGGGTAGAATTAGGTATATATTATCCATTTTGAGATTTCTGGTACTTTGGCGTGTGGGGTATCATTTTCCACTAAATTTTGGACCTTGAACCGATTGGAATGGGTCTGGGACCCGCCACACCCACTGTTTTCCCCATTTCCCCCATGTTGAAGAAATAATTCTCCTTGTTTTATATAGAAACTTTGAAACGTCCAGAAAAAAAAAAAATTGGGCCAAATCGGAGGGATTGAATTTTTGCATGAAAAAATAGGTTGGTTATTCAAGGAATAACCAACCAAAATGACATCCACGCTCCTAGGTCCTTGAAAATCACAAATCGCCACATCCCAAAACCTATTTTGAACAAAATTTCTTCCCAATGAGCGGCGATTGGATTGCAATTTATTTAAGCACGACAAGAGTTCAAATTGACTCCGAGTGCAATATTTTCAGAATATTTTGAAGCACTGTTAATGCCTTTCTTCGGTGAACATCAGACAATGGACGTCATTTTTGGATTTCCTCATGTTTCGATGGTCTGAGCGTGAGCAGCCATTCTGTCTGTCCTGATCCTCCTATTTGCGGATGACATCCCTTGTTTTTCATTCTCATCACATCCTATGATGTTTATTGAAACGTTAAAATGAATACAATTTCACTTACTTTGGCCTCAGCGCGTCGTGATCCGTGCGTCCTGGGGCGGATCGGGTGCTGTTGGACCTGATATGGGGACTGGTAGGCGCAGGGCGGTTAAAAGGGTTGTGTCGCGTGCGCGGGGGTGCGACTGGATGACCAGAACCATCGTCATCTTGCAAACTCGGCACATTCACTGAAAGTGAGAATGGTGAACATAAATAAATTACTTTTGGTTCAAGTTCGTCAAGGGATTCCAGGCAAATGTCTGCCACCTACAAGTCGTTGGATTTGTACGGTGTACTTACGTAATGTTCCCAGCTTTTTATGGACTAAAAACTCCATCAATTCATACTGTAGAATCAGGAGTAAATCCAAGTGATCAAACTCTTCCTAGAGGTATACAAAATTGTTGCATTTACTTGAATAACATACTAACAGATTAGGATCTGTACCAGCGAAATGCAGTCGAGCAAGAAGATACACCAATGTGGCGGCTGACGGGAGAAATGTGCCAGCCCATTACTTCTAACGGGCAACGCGCCAAAGTACTAAGAAAATTCTCAGAGTCGTTTTTAATTTGGTTCTGACAGTTGACGAGCACTGAAGAGACTGATGAATACCGCAAGCTTTCCGGAGGCAGAAATTAAATAAAATCTGTCACATGAAGTGAGCGATTTACTGACGTCGCGTTTTGACAGGGATTACGGTCAAAGAGATAGCACAGCCTCAAAAGTGAATGAGTGAGAACTAAAATTTCCCCCACAGAGTTCAACTGCAGCGAAAATTCGCACGAGCAGAGCCTTATAATGGAGAAAAAGAGAGAAAATTCATCGAGCAATGAATTCACGATCAGCCGCTCATGAGTCGATGGATGACTTACCTAGGCGAGGATCCAAGAATATGGACGAATAACGTTGATCCAAATTCAAACTTCTAACAGCAACTTGGCAGTAGAAACTTTGCATGTTGCGAAGAATTCAATCGAATGGGTCGTTGCTAGAAGAATACTAACGGCACTTTCCCACACAAAAACCAAAACAAACGCCGTAAGCGTAAAGTCTACTTGTTTTATCTCGTCGTAAACTTCAACCTCAGATAGCGTATCGAGATTATCACGTCACGATTATCACTTGAAAGGCGATAAGGAATCTGAAAGGCTTGAGCCACAATCTCCTTTACCAGAAGCAGGCAAGGCACCAAAACTCAAATGATCAGGAAAAAGGTCATAGTAATCAGTTCCTGATATGCACTTTTTCTTGTTTTCCTTCATTTTAATGCATTTAATGAGAGAAGAGTGCAAATGCTTCTCCTCTCGATGAGTAAACTGGTACGGAGGGAAGAAGTTGCATATAATTTAGACGTTATCACAAATCCTATTTTTACCTGATCATGAAATGAGCAAAACCATTCAATCTGATGGATAAGTAAATAGAAAGGAAACAATATAAAACAAATGTGAAGAAAGTGTAAATTAAAGGAACAAATGTGGTAACAATATGGCGAAATAAGTCTTTTCTTCACTCTCACAAAACGAACTTATCCAATTTTGTCTTCAATTTTCTTATTTTGAACAGTACTAGGGGCGTTAAAAAGTGTCAGGCCTCTGTAGTCGTAAGATGATCCCCCCTCACTCCTCCTGCAAAAGGGAACATTCAGAAAAAGCTGATGCCAGATCTAGTAGACAGCGAACCCCTTGCTCACCCAAATATCTCCTGGGTTAAATGCCTAATACTTTTTTCCTGTTATATTTTCAGGACTAGCTTCTGAACGCCGAACATGAACGAACTGATACCTCATATGCATCCTCTCCATCTGGCCATAATGCCAATACACAGCGACCATAGCATGGTAGAACACTCGTTGGCATTGTACCTATTGAGTTTACCACTTCTAATTATTGTACTCCACAATTTTGCTTTGCATACCAGTGATGAATCCAAAATAACAAATTGAGGGAGAACGTATTTGTCCCTGAGACTTTGAGTACAAAAGTAGGTATCAATTGATTCAATTCCATATTGCTGATTTTTCTTTTCTTCTTCGAGATTTCACTGAGGCCACCTATTGTGGTACCTGATTTATTGGTTAATTACTCATAAATGAATATTGGCGGGAATTTTCCCGCATTTCATCACAAATTTTATTTTTCTGTTTCTCGAAAACCAAATCGTTGGTTTCCCCAAAGTCATTTCAACGTTCTTCTGTCGTGCTGTGGTTCATCTCTTTCACCACACAAGGTAATAAACATGACCAACAATAAAATTGTTCTATGTTATTCATTCATTTTGTTGCAGTTGAATAGTTTGATATATAATCAGCAACACAATTAGCAATTCGCTTATAATTCAATAGGATAATGAGCGAAAAACGGTCAATTTTTGGAAGCAGAGTGGAAATTTACGTATTTACTCACTTTCCATTTCCTGAAGTTGACGCTCTAACTCCGCTACCATGCACTTGATGTAGTCGTAACTTGCAGCAGCCAAAGCTTTCATCCACTGTTCCATTGCGTCTTGAGATTCGGCTTCGAGGACATAGGTACGGTTGCCTTGACCGTGAAAAACGATTTTAAATCCGAACTGTCCCTCATCTTCAGCGAGTTCTAAAGACAATGATGTCAAGGGTTAACAGGTAATATGTTTCAGTTTCAATCTCCTCTTCAAGGGGAAGACTGTCACGTCGTAACAAAATAATAGGTTACAAAGTTAGTAGCTACAGAGAGTGGTGGCAAGTAGGTGGCAATCAAGAGAAAGTAAGCCTTACCCAGAGTGCAGCCTTCCAAAACAATGAAACCCGTTGGTTCCTTGTCAGATTTCTTTTCAAAGTAGAAGAGAAGATTCCCCTTGAGAACGAACCATCGCTTTTGAAAAGCCTTATTGATTTCACCTCTTTTGACGAGCCAACCCTCCTTATCAACCGGGGTACTCGCAGAAGTCGCAAAAACGGCCAGATTCTTTTCGTTCACTTTCATTTTTGCCGCTATCACTACGTTTCCGGGGGGATGGTGATTGTTTGGGAATTACAACTCTCAACTCTGGCAGGAAGCTAAATTACTGAAATACCAGGCGTGCAGTAATACCAAGTGACAAGCAGGTGGGCGTTCCATACAATACCGACAAATGACTGAGACCCTACCGATAGGTAGATTGTACGAATTTTTATGGTCAACGCTGAAGTATCGTGGTCCTTTTCACGGCAGAATTATCGGATCTGGCATTCACAAGAAGAACACAATCAAAACAGTAAAATGACGCGGAACAGATAACAGATGCGATTATGATATCAACTCAAACACCCACACGAAAATAAAATCAAAGTAGTGAAAACTGAAGTGAAACGTAGTTCTCTTTCTTGTCCAGACCGAAGAGGACGAAGGCAAGAATGCCGACTAATTATTGGTTGTTAAAGATTAACATCGACCAATCAAACGTTTCATAAAATGTGTATTGACTTTTCATTGGTCCAAATACAACCTTCAGCTGACTTTTACGCCAAGCGGGAGCATTCGAATGACTCAACGAGTAGGTTTTACTGTGGCAGGTTAAGAGGCTTTGAGTTTTGTTTATCTATGCGTGCAGTTAGCTCGGCATCCCTGCTGAATTCCATGCTGCTGAATGGAAGGAGTATAATTTTATTTCACTTCATTCCTTCCATGCCTGCTGAGCTTTTGGTTTTACATTTGCGTGTGGATTCTTGTAATGTAAACGTTGGAACATTAAATTTTTCAGTATATATGGTATGTAACGTTTTCCTTTGTAGTATAATTTTGGTAGAGAACGCCACTTGAGAGCATCCTTCGTTTCCAATCGCTACGTTTTTGAAATTCTGTTCTCGTCGTTGAATTATTTATTTATTTAATTAAAAACTGTCGCTTAGGCTGAGTTTGACATTCATTCTCGCAGCTTCTCATAGTGATGTTATTATAATGTTAATGATAAACGGTTGAACTGTGCTATAAACATAGTTTTGGTGTCAGTTATGTTGAAAAGTAAAAAATGGTCGCCATGACCAGTAAGTGGTGACTTATTGCTTAAACTACTTACTTAAATTAGCAGGCACTCAGATAAGATAAGAAAATATAGAGAAGAGAGAGAAAATTTTCATTATGATTCCAAAGATACAATTTATTCATTATTGAGCATTAATTTGCCAACTAATTCATTCTGTGTGTGAAAGTCGCTTTTGAAACGGCCACCTTATACGCCTGGTGTTTGTCGCAGACCTACCTACTAACTACTCACGACCCAAGATGATGAAAAAAGAGAAACCTGGTGAAGTGCAGCGGCCTTACAAAGTATAAGTATTCTTTTCAACAAACTCGCTCCTTTTTTGAAGACAAATTTGTGTATTTTATTTACTTTCAACATGTATAATTCATTAAAGAAGGGAGTTCATCATCAGTATATTTATTCTGACGGTGTTTAAGTCGATTTGTAGTTTGTTGTGACAAAGAACAACTCATTGCGGTGAGTGGACCGAGAGGTAGTGTGCTTAGCTTACCTCTTTTTACAGTTTGTATGTTGATGTTGCTGTTCTTGAACTTGAATATATATGCTCTTAGAAGCGATTCGTTCTGTAGTGTTGAGGTTGTCCAGGTAGCTTTCCATTTTCATCTAATTTAGTCTCACAGAAGTTCTGAACGGATCTTTCATTCTCCACGTATGAGAGCAGGGGTCCTATTGAAATGGTATTCTTATTTTACAGCCCATCAAATAGTCAGCCTTACTGGAATCAACTTTCAACGCAAGAGCATTATTGTAAGCAGCCACCTTCCTTTTCTATAACTACTTGCTAATCCTAAATCGTACTATTAATTAATATTTATTTTCGTCTTATGCCGAAGAATATTATCTGCTTTGCATCGTCTCGAGGACTTAGTTATAAATGCGCTGATGCATCTGGTATGAATTGCAGGGTTGTGTGGAAATCACCATCGTGCCGCTCAAAGATACCCTGAGAACTATCAAATTGAACGCAAAGCAGTGCCGAATATACAGAGTATCCTTGAACGATACTATTGAAGCGCCCTTCCAGTATTTCGACCCCTTCCTTGATATCACTCACGATAATGAACTCGAGTAAGGGATTCTTAAAAATGAATATTTGGTTAAATTTACTACAGGGGCTGCGGGAGGCTATGGGGTTGAATCGATCTATACCGGCAAGTCGATATCGTCAATCAGTAAGATGTTATCATTGTTGCCTCTCATTTTTTTCTATTTTTTGACGGTTCGGAAATAAATTCACAACCATATTGAGGTCGCGTTACTATCGATATATTGCATATAAAATATCGATACTATGACGTCACTCCGGCGCAGCCCCTATAGTAAATTTTTACTGAATATTTATTGTTTTTGAATACTTATCGCGTTACAGCTAATTCAAGTAATTAATGTCAATATCGCATTACAGCGCTCGAAGATCATTGGATTTCTTCAGCAGCGCTCACTTGGCTGCAGCTCTTCAGACCGACCCAGATAACGCCAGTGGTGAGCTGGTCATCACTATTCCCCCGGAATCTGCTGGGATCGTACAGGAAGGTCGAAATTTGAGAGTAGGCGTTGAATTCTCTTTAGAACAACCTCAGGGTGGGGTTCATTTCGTTATCCCGGAAGGTGACGGAACACTAGCTGAGGTGAGATTTTCGTAAGATTGAGCTCTATTGTCTAGATTAGGGTACCCAGGCGGTATCCTTTGGGAGGGCCTGTCCTCCATTCAAAACCGTGACCTCCATGTCCTCCATTTTCAATGTTCCCGACCAAGTCTATGCCCTAGGTAAGTTCTTACAATCAGGAGGAGTTCCTGATTTCTACAACTATTTTATTATTTAGCGTATTCTCAGACTTTGTGTGGAGTCAGTGAAATTACTCATATTCATAAGTACAATATGAAGGGGATGACTTGGGAACAATTTATTTTACAAGATGACTTTGACTAATGAGCAGGTAAACAAGAAAATTGGAGAGGGGGGTTCTGAAAAATATGAGTGAAGTGAAATGGGAGAATGGGAATTTCAATAAAATTTGATTTCATGATAGTAAGTGATTTTGATGTGATATTGAGGTAATAAACTTTTCTTGAGGGCTGTTGGACATTTGAAGAACTGGAGTTGATCTAAAACTTAGTCTGAGGTAATATTTGAATTGAGCGTAAAATTTGCATCGCCCAATCTACGCCATTAAGGGTTAATGTTTTTTAAACTTTGAGGAACTAGCATAATTTACCCTAATGTCATCACACAAAAAGAACCTCATGGCAATGACCACAAAATGTCAATTTTGCCAAAACTGGATTTAAATTCTCAGCATCACAAAATACCTTCTATGAAGTATTTCACATACGATTGATTGCGTGGAAATTGTGGAGAAACGAGCTATAAGATGGAAGATGACGAGATAAAGAAATAGCGAAGAGCTCGCTCAAAATAGGAATGAAGTCAGTTCTAGCGGAATAGTGATGAGTAACGCCGACGACCAGACGACACGCCAAACTTTCTGAGTTGGCATGGTTTCTGGAATTAGTCAAAATTAAACCCAATAAATTGTGTAAAAAGACTACCCTTCTGGAGGGGGTTACTGTAAGGATTTCTGCTTCATGACATACTCTTTAGATCCCCTATTCTAATCAATAACAAATCAAATTGTATTTTTAGCCTTTAGTTCTTTCCTTTCAGCGCGGTGCCCACATGTTCACGTATTGCTATGAAAATTCCACGAGATTGTGGTTTCCTTGCGTCGATAGTTTTTCCGAACCTTGTACCTGGCGCTTGGAGTTTACCGTCGACGAGTCAATGACTGCCGTCTCTTGCGGCGATCTCCTTGAAGTTGTATACACGCCTGATATGCGGCGAAAGACGTTCTACTACGCATTAAACGTTCCAGCGTCGGCACCGAACATAGCTCTAGCGGTTGGGTATGTGTAAAACAAACAGCTCATTTCCAATAAATTATACTTTGGTGTGTCGGAAGGTGGTCACTACTAGCAGCAGGCTCTTTAGGGACGCGTGTACAACACCTAAATCCTAAAAGGCCTGCTGCCAGTAGTGACCACTTGCCTCACACACCCAATGTAATTGAGATCAGCCTGCCCATCAGGTGGGCTGATCAGTAAATTATTAATTAGGTATTCAAAATATATCAGTATTTATATTGAACGTTTGATTTTTCCAGGCCTTTTGAAATCTACGTTGACCCTTATATGCACGAAGTGACCCACTTCTGCCTACCTGGCCTCATGGATTGCCTCAAAGTGTCCGCCCGATATATGCACGAAGCGTTTGAATTTTACGAGGAAACCCTTGCCAATCGATACCCTTACCCCTGTTACAAACAGGTCTTCGTCGACGAGGCAGACGTCCCTGTCCACGCTTATGCTACTATGAGCATTCTGAGGTGAGCACAGATACGATTTGATTTTGGTTGGTTATTCCTAGAATAATCAACCTACGTTTTCATGCAAAAAAGTTAATCCCTCCAATTCGGCCCACACTTTTTTCCTGGGCGTTTCAAGGTCTAGATCAAAATAAGCACATGTTTGTCCACCGTTCACACCGGATGGACGCCTATTTTGGTAGTACACAATTTTCTAAATTTCTAAAAATCTGAAATTTTGGTCAGAGACGGGTTTCTGGCTGGGAACGTTTCAGACCAATCTGACCAAATCTGATCAAAATGTGTATTTTGAAAAATGGATTATCGGCGATCTAGGCGTGCGAGGTATTATCTTCCACTAAATTTCGGACGCTGAATCGAATGAGACGGGTCCCGGAACGATTGGCGCCCACCAGAAGAGGTTATAGGCCAAAATGGGTATCTTATTTACCCATTTCGAATGTGTTTTCAAGATTTCTGGTACCTAGGCGTGTGAGGTATTATTTTCCACCAAATTTTGACCGCTGAATCGATTGGAATGAGATGCTCGTGGCCCGAGGAATAACACACCCCTGTGAAAAAATTCACAGCGTTTTATAAAGATGCCGTGGGTAAACTTACTATAAACTCATCTCTTTATTTGGATTTTACAGTACCAACCTATTGCATTCAGCATCGATTGTGGACCAAACTTACATAACACGAACTGCAATGGCTCAAGCGATTGCTGAACAGTTCTTCGGTTGTTTTATTTCTATGCAAAATTGGTCTGACGCTTGGCTTCCCAAAGGAGTGTCATACTACCTGTGCGGTCTCTACTCAAAAAAGTGTTTCGGCAATAATGCGTATAGGGAGTGGATTCACAAAGTGAGTTCCTCATTTCAATTGCGTCATTATTGTTCATCACCTGGGTGATATTTCCGTAATATTTAATTTCACAGGAACTAGATGAGGTGGTGAAATACGAAGAGGAGTACGGTGGTATCGTTTTAGACCCGAGTCAAGCGCCAGAGTCCTCCCCAGCACCGTCACCCACTGCACCTTCATCAGAGCCTACATTCTACTTTCCGCTCAAGAATCTCTACACGATATCCCCTCACTATATAGAAGTTATGAGGAAAAAGGCTCAGCTGGTCATCCGGATGTTGGAGCATCGAATTGGCTATGAACTTCTCCTTCAGGTGGAGTGACATGTGATTCTTTAGCACACCCTGCAGCATTCTCCGTGTTCCCAGTATAACACAGCTTACTGATTTACAGGTTTTCAACAAGCATTTATCCCTAGCGATGAACGCGTCGACGACGAAGTCATCTTCAGGGCAGTGGAATCACATGGTCATCAGCACCAATACTTTTGCCAAAGCTATTTTCACTGTCACGGGTAAAGACATGACCGTCTTCATTGATCAGTGGGTTCGCACGGGTGGTCATGTCAAATTTCACCTACAGTTTGTCTTCAACAGGAAGAGGTGAGTTTGTGGAATTGAGTCACATCGGTCCTCTACATGGTGTACATGATGTTACACGTTGAGTTCATCAATCCGCAAAATATCAATTTACGGTAGTTTTTAATTTGATGGCATCATAGACTTGGAGGAATTGCCTATTCCGTGATATTTACCATTCCAGTTTATTCGTGTTTTCCATCTTATTTCCTTACAGTGACCATATTTTCTTCATTTTTGAGGTTTTTCCACTAGAAAAGGGCGTTGAAATGTACAAAATACTTGAAATCATAGTTATTCGTTTTTGGTTGGTTATTCCTCGAATAATCAACCTATGTTTTCATGCAAAATGCCAACCTCTCTGATTCGGCCCAAAAAACTTTTCTGGTCATTTCAAGTGTCTTGATCTAAAAAGTCAAATGTCCACGCCGACTTTGGTAGTAGAAAATATTCTAAAAATCGGAAATTTGGGTCAGGGGTCCGTTCCCGACTCTTGTTTGTCCTCGAAACTTTTCAGCCTGATCGGACCAAATTTAGGCGGGGTAGGGGTCAAAATGTGTTTTTTGAAAAATGGATTTTCGATATTTTTGGCGATTTAGGCATGTGGGGCATCATTTTCCACTAAATTCTGGACGCTGAATCCAAAGAAACGGGTCCCAGATCGGTTGGCGCCCACAGGAAGAGGCTATGGGTCAAAATGGATATCCATCCACCCATTTTTTAATAATTGTTTTCGAGATTTCTGGTACTTGGCGTGTGGGGTATCATTTTCCACTAAATTTTCGACGCTAAATCGAATGAGACAGGTCCCGGAATGATTGGCGCCCACCGGAAGCGGTTACGGACGCTGAATCGATTGAAATGAGTCTGTATGCGCCTACTCCGAGGAATAACCAACCCCTGTGAAAGAATTTACAGCGTTTTTCACTCTAATCTTAGTACGAAAACTATTCTTTCAAACAATCTGGGGAAATTTTCTAAAACTTGTTTTCATAGAGCTGCGCTTACACCAGTAACAAATGGCTAGCAAGGTTGTACAACAAATGTTTTAAAATATGTTATATAACTTGGTTGTACAACTGTTTCTTCTGAACGCTACACCTATGTAACAAAAAATACAACACTTTCAGTCATTTGAGGATTCAGTTGATCTTTACCGACAGCATATGGGCGACATGCAACCTGTTATACATGTAATATGAAGAATGTTATACAACATCGTGTTATACAAAAATGTTTCAGTTGAGTTTCTAACAAGTTATATGACCGATTTAATGTAAGATATAACATGCTGTGTTACTGGTGTGGACGGGCCTTATCGCTAGAAAATGTTGCACAATTTAGGGTTGCATTGGAAAACAATAAATGAGTATATTACGGCAAATTTTTGGAGAATGGGGCACCTTCGACGCAGTCTCTACTTTTAAATGGTGTCGATCGGAGCCCTCCTAAGGTCCTCGTCCAATAAAATGTCAAAAATCCTCGAAATTCACAGTATCACTCTGTATTTGGGTTTTATTTGTTTTTAAGAAACACGGTGGAGCTAGAGATCAGACAAGATGCTATTTCCCAAAATGGGATTCGTAAATACATGGGCCCTCTTCTAGTTACCATTCAAGAATTGGACGGCACCTTCAGGCACACGCTACAGGTACATCAAACCTCCCAAAGCGGAGGTGACAAATGTTATGTTACATGTTGTGTTATATGTTATGAGTACAAATTTTACCGGAAGAACTTGGAAGGGTTTCTGTATAATCTTTCTTGTGTTCATGGCTTTTAGATTGAAGGGACTGTTGCTAAAGCTGATATCACTTGCCACTCCAAAAGTAGACGTAACAAAAAGAAGAAAATCCCGCTTTGTACTGCGGAAGAGGTTGACATGGACTTATCTGCAATGGAGTAAGTTTACTCGTTTCATGCTGTAGGTGGACCCTTCGGAACTCATGATAGTTACTGCTACACTACTACTGACATGTGTAGTGTCCTTATTGATGTTGTTCGCTCCCTTATTCATGGGTTTCTATACTCGCAGCTCTGACTCGCCGGTACTTTGGATTCGACTGGATCCAGAAATGACTCTCGTCCGGTCGTGTCTCATCGACCAACCGGACTACCAGTGGCAGTACCAGTTAAGACATGAGCGTGACGTCACCGCACAGTTAGAAGCGATTATGGCTCTAGAGAAGTTCCCAACTCCAGCATCTCGCCTTGCGCTTACCGATATCATCGAAAGCGAAACGACCTACGTCAAAGTTAGAGCATCGGCTGCACACTGTCTTACGAAGGTGAACCTTATTCGCTGTACAAGCTTTTTAACCTCTTCTGAAGGAAATGGGTGACCGTTGTTGTCTCCCCGATAACACTGACCGACTCGCCTGTCACATCAGAACAACAGTTTCAACCGCTCCGATAAGCGATTCATTGAAAGAGGATGCAAGTGATTTATTCTTTCGTTAAACTTGATTTTGTCATCATAAACCATTGATTCAGGACGTAGATTTGTACTGCGAAAACTCGTACTAAGTTAACATACTTCCCTATCTATATTCGAATCAGCCGATTTTAGGAAATTCTCTTCTCAAGTGTCAGTCGCAGTGATATATTTTCGAGAAACTAATATCTTCAAAAAAAGCGCGATAAGACCATGCTTTTTTTTTTGTCCTTTGGCCTCCAACTGAAAGGCGTGGAGCAGTTGCTGCCCCTACGGCACTGCAACCTTTAGGGTCTATTGTGCCTGCGCTTACAGAAGGAAAGTCGGATGGGCTTCTGAGAGCGCTTGCCGACCTCCTCACCCTCAAGCGAGAGGACGCCGGCAGGGGCTGTTCAGCGCCCATCCGACATCCTCTCGCCCAAAGGTGAGAGTTGGTCAATTTTTTGCAAGCCTAGCTAAGACAGGCACGCGTGTGTGTTAAGCGCCCGGACAACCATATTCGGATACTTGCTGCCGGTACTGAGTTGGCCTCACGACATCAAGTAAGCGCCGGGGAAGGGGGGGGGGGGGGGGCTGGATTCGAACCAGCAGTCTCGATCGAAACCTTGACCAGAGAAGTCTCGAGCCACAGGGACTGACGCCACAACGACCTCGGCCACCCAGGTCCTCTTGCCTTTATTTTCTCGTCCATTTGCTCATGACCCTACTGATTACAGGTTGCGAATTCAATGGTGTCGAGTTGGGCAGGACCACCTGCTATGTTGGCGATCTTCAGAAAACTATTCGGCTCATTCTCTTGTCCTCACATCATCAAGCAGAACAATTTTCAAAACCTACAACACTACTTTCTTCAAAAAGTATAGAATCTTTGTTTCTTACCGCTTGGCGTAGATTCTCTGCTCTTGTATCGCATCAAGATCCACTCAATCCTCACTTATTTTCAGACAATCCCAGTCGCAATGGCTGGTCTCCGTAACGCAGTCGGAATCTGCCCTCCTGAAGTCATCAAGTTCTTATTGGACCTTTTCAAATACAACGACAACAGTAAAAATCGGTGTGCCATCCCTTCATGTACACACCTATTGCACATTATACGTAGTCTCAGATCATTTATTTTTCATGTATTTCATTTCTCTGGGGTTATTGACCTTTCGGGAACTGTTTTCAACTATAGCTTAAAGCTCTTCTGGTCTTGTGAATCTACCGGCGGTTCAATTATTTGTTTGTTGCCATTTTATCTGTTTAAGGTTTTCGGACAATTATTATCGAGCTGCCTTAATAGAAGCGCTTGGAGAGACTGTCACTCCTGTCGTCTCCGTTGTCCAGCAAGGGTGAGAATCTTATGCATTTTAGGCAATTAAAAATCACCATCTCCTACTGTACAACAGTATTTCTCCAATAAGAACTTATTGTAGTTTTTTAGAAAATATTTATGCATTTTTCAGAGCTGAAATCACAGGAGAATCGCTTTCCTCGGACACAAAGTTAGTGTTGGAGGAGATTACGAGAAATTTAAATTTAGAAAAGTTGCTCCCGTGCTACAAGCTAGCTGTGACGGTGGCTTGTCTCAAAGTGATTCGTAAACTCCAAAGATTCGGTCATCTCCCAAGTACACCGAATTTGTTCAAATCTTACGCTGCGTATGGCCAATTTTATGGTAAGTGCGGTTATAGCAAATTTTTCGAATTGAACGAATTTTTCGTTAGTTATTATTATTTCATCACTTCAATCGTCCTTGTTATTTAGACGTCCGTATGTGCGCTTTGGAAGCTCTCGTCGACTATACCGTTGTTGATGGCAAATGGCCCGACCTCGAGTACCTGATGGACATCGCTGAAGAAGACCATGATCCAGGAATCCGTTTGGGATTGGTCCGTCTTCTCATCGCCAACCCTCCATTCAAAAGGGGCCATCCCAAACCTAAGCTTGACAAACCTGAACTCGTCCATCGGCTGTGGAAACTCTTCAAGTTAGTTAACAGCTCTAACACCAGATTTCTCACCACTAAATTCATCAAAAAGTTTGTTACGTTGGAAAATCGCACTATCTATAAAACTCGGTCTATTTGCCCTCCAGCTGCATGCTCTCTCACGACACCAGGATGAGGAACGCCTTCATTGACCTGTACTACACCCTCTACGGAATCAGGAAACCAATGTGTCTTCCTTTTGAGCTCCCCGGTCTCGCTTCCAAACTTGACGTGAGTCCTAATATTTTTTCTGTAAATTGCAACTCACAAAATCGTTCTAATTCCCGTTGTAATACACATTTAAATAATTTCGGCGTGGATTTTGGTTGGTTATTCCTTGAATAATCTATCTTACCTATGTTTTCATGTAAAAGGTCAACCTCTCCGATTCGGCTCAAAATTTTTTTCTGGACGTTTCATGATGTCCTGATCAAAAAAGGTCAATGTCCGTCCGCCGTCCGCCGTACGCCGTCCATTGTCCACGCCGTTTTTGGTAGTAGAAAATGTTCTAAAAATCTGAAATTTGGGTCAGGGGTCTGTTCCCAGCCGAGATGGGTCCTCGAAACTTTTCAGCCCGATCGGACCAAATTTGGAGGGGGTAGGGGTCAAAATGTGTTTTTTGAAAAATGGATTTTCGAGATTTTGGGTGATTTAGGCGAGTGGGGTGTCATTTTCCACTAAATTTTGGACGCTGAATCCAATAAAATGGGTCCCAGAACAATTGGCACCCACTGGAAGAAGTAATGGGTCAAATTGGGTATTTATTACCCATGTGGGTGACTTCAGCCGAATAGACAAACAAAACACATCGTCATATCCTGTTGTTTATAACCAGCTGTTAAACTTAGCAACCAATTTTGAGCAGTTGCCTACAATTCTTTTTACTGTCCAAGCTTTTTATTCGTACCATTCAATTCAATTTAATACAATTGGTAAAAGTAAAGAATAGGGACCGTTGTCGCGTTATCAGCTGATATCGATAGTACGCTCAGTCGATATGCACTATCGATATATTATACACGAAATATTTATCCCTGTCGGCCATAAATAAAAATAAAAATAAAATAAATAAAAAATAAATAATATAATAAAAAATAAAAATAAATAAATAATTAAATAATAAATAAATTGAAATAAACTTACCTCGTGCTCACTAAGCTTCACTAAGCCTCTCACTCCCACAAAAACTTTCGATTATCGATTATCGACCGTATGCGCGATATCATTGCTATCAGTTGATAACGCGACAACGGTCCCTATACTTTAGTTTATCATATTCCACTAAGTTTTGGACCCTGAATCGATTGGAATGGGTCTGAGACCCGCCACACCCACTGTTTCCCCCATTCGAGGAATAACCAACCCGTGTGTAAGAATTTGCAGATTTTTGATCTAGACACCTTGAAACGTCGAGAAAAAATTTTTGAGCCGAATCGGAGAGGTTGACCTTTTGCATGAAAAACCTACCTATGTTTTCAAGGAATAACCAACCAAAAGGTCAATGTCCGTCCGCCGTCCACGCCGACTTTAATAGTAGAAATTTTTCTAAAAATCTGAAATTTGGGTCAGGGGTCTGATACCGACCTAGGACGGTCCTCGAAACTTTTCAACCCGATCGGACCAAATTTGGGTGGAGTAGGGGTCATAATGTGAATTTCGAAAAATGGATTTTTGAGATTTTTTGCAATCAAGGTGTGTGTGGTATCATTCTCCACTAAATTCTGGACCCTGGATCGATTGGAATGGGTCCAGGACCCGCCGCACCCACTGTTTCCCCCCTTTTCCCCATGTTTGAATATGAGTTTTCGACATTTCTGCTACCTAGGCGTGTAGGGTATGATTTTACACTAACTTTTGGACGCTGAATCCAATGAGACGGGTACCGGAACGATTGGTGCCCTCTGGATGAGGCTATGGGTCAAAATGGGTGCCTATCTACCCATTTCGAATATGTGTTTTCGAGACTTCTGTAACCTAGGCGTGTGGGGTATCATTTTTCACTAAATTGTGGACCCTCAATCGGTTGGAATGGGTCCCGCCACACCCACTGTTTCCATTTCCCCCAAATTGAAGAAATGAGTACGCCGCCCGCCGTCCACGCCGACATTGGTATTATTCTAAAAATCTGAAATTTTGGTTAGGGGTCCTTTCATGGCTTTAATTGGTCCTCGAAACCTTTCAACCCGATCGGACCAAATTTTTAGAGGTCAAAATGTTAATTTGAAAAAATGGATTTTTGAGATTATTTGCAATCTAAGTGTGTGGGGTGTTGAGAACATAATGAAAATAAAGGTTCGTTGAGTGGATAGTAAATAAATGTAATAGGGATAACTGAAATGAAATAGCTCTATTGACTGAAATTAAATGGTTCTTACTGATTGATTGCCTATCATCTACCTACCTAGGGCCCATGGACGAAAATAATGAAATAATATGATAGTTAAATAATTTCTTTCTTAAATAAATAATAAATCTGGCCTGAATTCGGGCGAGGTTGATGACGGCGGTGGTGAGTGTTGACGATGGTGAACGGGTAGAAGGTCGACGGCCTTCGAAGTCCAGGTGAGCCTTTCTGAGGTTTATGGTCACCGGGAGTTGGCGTTTCTCTGGATATCCAGAAGATTTCGAGGAGACGTACGAAGGTACAGGTGGAATACTGCGACCCACGGGTATGCACCTTCTCGATAATTTGTGCGAATTCGTGGTTAGTTGACCGAGCCAGCAACTGTCTGCATGGACTCGGCGATATTAAAGGTTTTGTCACGACTGGCGGTGATCCTTTCGAGGCCAGGTAATCTGAACGGAGCTTTCCACCCCTCCAATCTGTCGTGAGTGAGCAGGATCTGACAGGCGCCCGGTGAGACGAGGATCAGCCGAGATACCGATAGCCAGGAAAACAACACACAAAAAAACAACGTCCCCTATTTCGAACATGGGGTATCATTTTTCACTTAGTTCTGGACGCTGAATCCAATGAAAAGAGTCCCAGAACGATTGGCACCCACTGGAAGAGGTTATGGGTCATAATGGGTATCTATTACCCATTTTGAATATGTGTTTTCGAGATTTCTGGTACCTAGGCGTGTGGGTTATTATTTTCCACTAACTTTTGGACGCTGAATCAATTGGACTGGGTCCGGGACCCACAACACCCACTGTTTCTTCCATTTTCCCCATGTTGAAGAAATGAATCTCCATTCGCCTGGTCCGAGGTTTAAATTAGTCTCCATGCGCCTGGTTCGAGGAATAATTAACCCGTGTGTAAGAATTTGCAGCGTTTTAAAAATTGTACATAGTATGTAACCTTCATCAGAACCAGAAGATACAATACGTGGTTCCTAACAGCCTATTAGGCTGTTAGGAACCACGTATTTTAATGTAGGTTTGATTCTGGTTGCAGAAAACCGACGGTGTCGCATCTTTGGGTCCCATCAAGAGGAAAGAACGGTCACCGGGCCTGGAAGACGGACCTTTTGACGGTGTTAAGGACTCTAAAAAACCTAAGGTGAATAAAATTGACTTTAACAAACATACGACTTTTGTCTTCCAGCGGCGATTTATCTGATGCGAGTAGTCTCTGAACCTATTGATCCTTTTAGTTGATCCTAGTGGTCCCTGAGATAAAGCTGAGCCTGAACCCGAATAAGCGTATTCTTGTAAAAAAGCACGCTACAGGTGAACATGAGCGTTTGACATTTTCAGGGACGTTTGCAGTTAGGAATGCCATTTTCCATTACATTTTTACCCCTAAATCAAGTGAGATTTATGTATTTTCGTTCTTGCACTACCAATGAGACTTTTTGGTGGACAATACAAAAGGAATTTGAAGATCTGTACCGATGAGTTTTGACAAGAATCTCTCTAAAACCTGGTTTCCCTTAAAACTACAAATCCGCTCTTTTAAATGCTTTTGGGTCTGATGTTTTACAGCCTTCGGGTAGTGACAAACAGGGTGTCAACCGTGAGCTCTACTCCGACAACTCGGCATCGCTACCAGGTCTATCCGGAACGCAAGGGCCCGTCGGGTTCCACCCAGGCATGTTCAACAAGGATCAGGCGGCCAAAGACCCTCAAGGCAAAGTATGTTGCTACACTATTGTTCAGAACTACAAATTGCGCCCTCCAGTGATTGTTCCCTATTCAATTCATTGATAATCGTGTTTCACTTGCAGCCCAAGAAGAAAAAGAAAGACAAGAAGAAACATAAGCACAAGCATAAACACAAACACGATCACAAGCACAACAAGGACAAAAAGGAAAAAGAAAAGGACAAGGATAAGGAGAAAGACAAAGACAAGGACAAAAGTAAGCTGAAGATCAAAGAGGAAACACTGAGCTCCGACAGCTCTTCGCAGAGCCCCACGACAACAACTTCGCCGGACTTCACGTTTTGATTTTGCACCATTGAGCTGAGCTCAGCATTTTGATGATCACTGACCTACATGGGAAGCCGATTGGTTCTTTCACACCAGCGGCAGTCGTGTTATGTTGTATGACCTGCTCTTATAAGTACAAACTGTTTAGATTCTTACTATTTCCAACTCTGAAAGACTGTTCTTCTCATGTCGTTGACATCGTCGGCGTTCGTTAGCTATGAATTGTGAACTGGAGACGACAAGGGGGACTTTCATATTCCATTCGTATCGTGTTTATATATGTCCTAAAATATTGAATGTAGGTATGAACGTTGTTGTGCAATATTCCTTTGTAATGAAATAAATGTGGGTGGTAATAAAATTAAGCCGGCGCGTCTCAGAAACCACCAATACGTTCGCCCTAGCCGTAATGTGGACCTGGCATCCCATAAAATTCTTTCACAGGGGTTGGTTATTCCTCGAACCAGGAGCATGAAGACTCATTCCAATCGATTCAGCGTCCAAAATTGAGTGGAAAATGATGTCTCACACGCCTAGGTACTAGAAATCTCGAAAACACTTATTCAAAATGGGTAGATGGACACCCACTTTGACCCATAACCTCCTCCGGTGGGCGCCAATAGTTCCAGGACCCTTCTCATTGGATTCAGCGTCCCAAATTTAATCGAAAATAATACCCCACACGCCTAGATCGCCGAAAATCCATTATTTGAAAAATTCAATTTGACCCCTACCCCTACCCAGACACCTTGTAATGCCCAAAAACAAATGTTGGGCCGAATCGGAGAGATTGACTTTTTGCATGAAAACAATTTGATTATTCATTATGGAGTAACCATCCTAATATCCTGAGACCGTTCACGTTCGTGACATCAACAATGTAGTCCCTCCAACTGGGCCTGAAAACATTCTAAAATGCTTCTAGGACTCATAATGTAGTACGTAAATTCCATTCACGTTCCAGTTGTGCCTAACCATGTCATCTGTTCAGAGGCGGGATATAGGTGAAAATCCAAATTCATATTTCACCCGAATCAATTTCAATTCCAGATGTTTGGGGTCCTAGGTGTGTATGTATTCTATCAGCTTCTACTATATTATTATTAATATTATGCATTCATACTGGCCCCATGCCGAGAAGGGTACAGATTTGAATTCGCTATCGGATTACAGAAAGAGAGTTTTGTAAATAACTACGTGTGGATGTATAAATTCACGTTTTTGGCAATGGTCAAATACTTCTCATAAAAGAAATAATGATAGTGAAATGCATCCATATAATTACAATGTTTCATGCAACTCGCAAAGAAAGTCTTATACAAATTCTCTAAGGAATTGGAATTGAGGAAAATTGTATTAAAATTGTAATTGTTTGTACAATTATAATTATAAACGACTTGAATATCAGTGATACTTGTAGCGAAATTGGAAAACTTGAGTGGCACCCCCTGAAAAGAAGTGAATTTTGAACACATTTGCCCACATGAGTATGAACTGTAGTTCAACTTACAAGTGCATTTTGAATATACTTATTCGTATTGATATTTATACTGATGTTAGTAAATCACATCATACTTTTCTACACCTATCTCTGTCAGGAACCCCCTGATTTCTTAATTTTTCGTAGCTTGCTATAGGAGTTTCTCCTCCGCATTCTCCGCTCAAAAGTAGACAACAGTGATCCTCAAGGTCCACATTCCTGTAGTACAGATTCGCGGGATTGATCGGGGTCTATCAGCTCTCAAAGAGACTCGGAGTATTGGCGATAGTTCGCATAACGGGTCAAAACTGACGCCAATGAGGACGCTGAGCGCTGTACATGACCCATTTCTAAATCGAAACTAGCCCCAGGCAAACTTTTTGACGAATAAATCACAATATTGTTCTTACAAATTCATTTATTTATTGTACAAAAGAAACTGAGCACTAAAAAGAAGACATCTTGGTGCTTGACGAAAAATGTAATTAGAACGTAACATACAGCGAATCAACGGAATCATGCGTCATAGAATAAAAACTTGATTAACATACAGCAAAATGGAGCCTGCAGATGAGGCGTGTTTAAGCATGATTCCGGCGGCACCGCTACCTCTTCTTGAAACCGTACTTTTTTCGTTCGTAGAAAAGATCCGTTTTGGAGCTTCCCAAGTTGACAATTTTAGGGCATCCATCCCTCTGGAAAAGAAACATCCAAGGTTTTTAACGTCATGCTGTCAGCATGCAGCAATAATACAGTAGAAATGAACAGATGAATTTTTTTGGCACAATGTACCAATAGCACTTCTTTTGTAGTGTACTGACTAAATAAAAGAGCGGTCAGTGCACAGGGTGAGGCAAAAGATAAAATTCGGTTTTGAAAGTCAATAGAAAGAAAATTTCTTAACTCAAAGAAGGAACCATAGTTTATATTGTAACGATTTATGTTCTTTGTAAATAATTTATTACAATTGTTCACTCAAATACACTGTCCTCATTCACATTCACAATCACAAGGGACTCGGTCCCTTTTATGCTCGCTCCCTTGGTCGAAAACCTTCTCAAGTCTTCCCTGGTTCAGGGAACTCGACATGTTGTCTTGAGCAAATGGGAAGGTTCCAGCCAATTCGATACAACGCATGAATGTTCAAGATTGGCCCTTAGTCCTCCACGTGTCATTGACCTTGTAATGCTGGTTGCCCAGGAGACTGGTGCAGGTGTAATCTCGCAACAATATGGATCAGTAGGTAATCCCGTTTCTTACATCATATTTTGAAAATTACGTCACCAAGATGGCAGCCTTCAGCAGCAATACACTGACGGAGGCGACTTCAAAAACATTCCACTGCTGTTGGAACATCTGTATATGTATCGCCCTGATGATCTCCTCCCTGATTCTCACCTGAGTGTGAGGTCGATGTGTGAATTTTTTTCTTTCAGGTAACCCCACACGAAAAAATTACAAATAATGCTCAAATAGGGTAAGCACGCTGGAAATGACCCTGAATTGAGAAACTGCACACCACTCCGTCATTTTGTGAGAGCGGCGATGTCTATGGTGGACTTTTCTTCGGTTTTCATCCAGAAAGATGGATGTGGGCCTCGTCGCTGCTAAAAAAAAAACGCAGAAAATCTTTCCCAATTGTTGGTTATTCATTGGAACAGAAGCATGAGGTATAATTTCTAGAACAGTTGAGTGTGGACTGCCCCGGCCTCATTTCAACCCAAAAAATCATGAAAACCCACCTTCGAAATAGATAGGTAGGTGCCATTCTGACCCATTTCAATGGATTCAGAGTCCATTGCTCCTAGTCCAGAGAATAATCAACCAGAATCTCAAATTTTGGTCAGGGACTCGTTTCCAGCTCTCGAAACTTGTCAGCATGATCGAACCAAATTTGGGGAGGGTAGGGGTGAGAAAATTATTTGTTTTTAAAAAATTCTTTTTTTCGAGATTTTTGGCGTTCTAGGTGAGTGGAATATTATTTCACACTAAATTTTGGACGCTGAATCAATTTATATAGGGACCAAAAGTGTTTTCTGACTGCGAGTTGCACGATTCAACCAGTGCATCGACTAAAAACGTGGTTATGTGTCGGTTACAATGAGACCCGAACCACAGGGTGATTCCTAGCCCTTCTAAATCGATCCATATCTTTTGCCCCACCCTCTATCTCCCTCCTAACATAAAGACTCAGCATAGAACTGTGGAAGATGTCCATTGTTTGTTATGTGAAAATCCAGCTTAGTCGACCAACATACTCGGTCGAGCAACTCGAATAATTTCCCTATATTGAATTAGTTCTCACGGGGTTCCTCAGAGTTTAAGTCTGAAATAGTTCACCCACATTAAACAGTTCGTTGAAAAAGCGGACGTCGTTTCATTTATACCATCTCCAGGTAATTTGGAGGATAACAATTGGCCTACCTATTGCCGCATGCCGATGTGGATGATGGAGCTCTTACATCTTGACCTAGGGCTCCTCTGGCTTATAATATAATATATTATATTAAGGTATGATACTACGTGAGACAGTAGTTCGTCAGCATGACCTATAGAAACAGCAGTCTTCTAACGCTGTATTGTCCCTGTGAGCACTTGAATTAGCCAAGGAGCGCCTCCAATGTCATTTGCCTTGTAGTTGTGTTGTTATTCATTCGGTATCGACAAAATTACTCACATCTTTCTCTTGGACCGTGCATTCTTTGCAATAATAGGCATCGGACACTCCAGGGCCTCCGCAGATAACGCATCGCCCTTGGTATGATCCGTAGTTGCACTCGTCGCAGATCCTCACCAGCGTACATGGACGGACGTACGAGTCACATATGACGCACTTGCCATCGCATTTCTCGCATAATCGACCGATGGCTGTAAAAGGAGAATAATCAAAGAACTTGAAGAGCGCTAACAGCTATACAGAACACTAGTCACACCAATAATATAGTCTGACTCCCTAAGTGAAAATAAAAAGAATGTTTGGGTCACTAAGAATATCTGACTTGTGTGTACGCTCACCAACGCCGGCTTGCTTGCGGCAAAATATCAAATCAGGATGATGCTTCGCCATCGCGTCGGACGCCCTTTAATCTCCTGATATACCTATACCAATAAGGTGCAGCTTGGTGATGAGTGAAATTGATCAATCTGACATGTGAAGTGATCGAAACGTAAGTTAAGAGCAGAAATAGACACGAGAACACAGACTCATAGACAGCAGCAGCACAACACACCAAGAGAAATTACGCTTCGGCTCCTTGAAACTTCTTCTTCTTCATTTTCACTCAGCATTTTCATTATCCTCAGACTCTAGGGTTTGTTAGGAAAAGTGGTTCAGAACCAATTGAAAATAATGGAGTAGAACTACGGAATTCTGGTTCATAGTTGTCCAAAGATAAGTCCAAAAAAAAAAAAAAAAAAACGCTGCAAATTCTTACACACGGGTTGGTTATTCCTTGGACCAGGTGCATGGAGACTAATTTAAACCTCGGACCGAGCGCATAGAGATTCATTTCATCAACATGGGGGAAATAGTGGGTGTGGCGGGTCCCGCACCCATTCCAATCGATTCAGGTTCCAAAATTTGGTGGAAAATGATACCCCCACACACTTAGGTATCGGAAATCTGGTAAACACACATTCAACATGGGCAAATAGGCACCCATTTTGACCCATAGCCTCATCCATAGAGCACCAATCGTTCCAAGACCCGTCTTATTGGATTCATCGTCCAGATTTTAGTGGAAAATGATACCCCATACACCTAGATTGCAAAAAAGCTCAATAATCCATTCTTCGAAATTCACATTTTGACCCCTACCCCACCCGAATTTGGTCCGATCGGGCTGAAAAGTTTCAAGGACCAACTAGAGCCATGAACGGACCCCTCACCAAAATTTCAGATTTATAGATTAATTTCAACTACCAATGTCGGCGTGGATGGCGGACAGGCAATTGCTAATTTGGATCTATACACTTTGAAACGTCCAGAAAAAAATGTTGGGCCGAATCGGAGAGATTCACTTTTTGCATGAAAACATAGGTTGATTATTCAAGGAATAACCAACCAACACTAATCAAACAAAATAACTGGGAGATGATTTGACGACGACAGATGAACTATAATTCAACATTCAACAGTGGTAAGAAACTGAAATAATATAGTGAGCATTTCCCAGACCCAAAGTTTGATAAAACATATCAAACACATAAACCTGTTTTTAATGGTTCATTACTTCATGATAAAAACGCTTGATTGGTTAGGGATTTCTTGTAATCAGTTCTGAAGCGTCCAAACAACCACTTTGAGGGAGTAGTTGGTCCTAAATTCCTGGTTCCAAACTTCTATTAAGTGGCGCGAATGTGGGAGGCCAAAGTTACTTCAGTCCAGAATTGCCACTCTACCGAAACGTAAGTTGGACATAATGGGGGGTCACATTGTGTAGGCTATACAGTGCCTAGTTCATAGTCACATAGAATACACTAGGATGGACCTAGACATCTATCGTCCATGTAACTCGTGGTTTTACGGTATTGTTTAAGTTGCTTGACTTTCAGGCTAGTACAAAACTAATTTAGCAGCTTCAAAAGACTGCCAACGTCTCGGGCACAGTGCTTGTAAGGATAAGATTACTCATACCATTATAAACACAATAATAAATTCCTTACAATTTTAGTCCAATCCCGACTTGTAGGCTCGATAGTTCTTGAAATAAAACGGGTCACAAAACATTTTTTCCAAAAATTTTGCATTTTAAATAATTTATCTGTTTTCAGAAAAATACCAATTGGTCTCAATGAAGATTTCGCAAGAGAGCTATGGCCAATTCTTGACTTTCGATTGAAAGCCCTTACAGAGCCTACAAAGCTTGTAGGTCGAGTTAGCTTTTAAACATGAATAGAGGAGAAAAGGAGGGGGGTGGTCATTTACAACATGAAAACTAAAACTAGCCTACTAAAAATCTGTCCGTTCCTGTGAGTCGTAGAAGTTTCATCACATCTGTCATAGTTAATCCTAGTTGCCCAAACCAAAACGATCTTATCTTCCAGCTCCCTGTGTATTTCCTCAACAGGAGTATTTCGTTTCCCTCTTCACAGAATTATTTTTAAAAACGCTGCAAATTCTTACACACGGGTTGGTTATTCCTCGGACCAGGCGCATGGAGACACATTTCTTCAACATGGGGGAAATGGGGAAAACAGTTGGTGCGGCGGGTCCCGGACCTATTCCAATCGATTCAGGATCCAGAATTTAGTAGAAAATGATACCCCACACGCCCAGGTACCGGAAATCTCATAAACACATATTCAAAATGGGTAATATATACCCAATTTGACCCATAACTTCTTCCAGTGGGTGCCGATCGTTCTGGGACCCATTTCATTGGATTCAGCGTCCAAAATTTAGTGGAAAATGATACCCCACTCGCCTAGATCGCCCAAAATCTCGAAAATCCATTTTTCAAAAAACACATTTTGACCCCTACCCCGCCCAAATTTGGTCCGATCGGGCTGAAAAGTTTGGAGGACCGTCCTAAGTCGGTATCAGACCCCTGACCCAAATTTCAGATTTTTAGAAAATTTTCTACTACCAAAAACGGCGTGGACAGTGGACGGCGTACAGCGGACGGACACTGACCTTTTTTGACCCATAGCCTCATCCAAAGGGCACCAATCGTTCCGAGACCCGTCTTATTGGATTCATCGTCCAGATTTTAGTGGAAAATGATACCCCATACACGTAGATTGCAAAAAATCTCAATAATCCATTCTTCAAAATTCACATTTTGACCCCTGCCCCACCCAAATTTGGTCCGATCGGGCTGAAACGTTTCCAGGACCAACGAGAGCCATGAACGGACCCCTCACCAAAATTTCAGATTTTTAGAATAATTTCAACTACTAATGTCGGCGTGTACGGCGGACAGGCATTCGCTAATTTGAATCTATACACCTTGAAACGTTCAGAAAAAAAATTTTTGAGCCGAATCGGAGAGGTTGACCTTTTGCATGAA